>ML682019.1:4536750-4617764 GCA_007922195.1 Podocnemis expansa
TGCATGAACTTTCCTGGGAGAACATCCCACATCCACAGAGGCTTTGAAGAGCTGGGACGCCAGGGTGGCGTCTCTGAGGTACACAGTTCATCTCTAGAAAGAGATTCCTGCCAGAGAGGCTCTCCCACAAGCGGGGCAGGTGTTTGCAGGAGGCCATCACTGGAGTCAGGTAGGGTTGGGAGAATGGCGGGTTCAGTCTCTGGCACAGGGCACAACGTGGTTAGCGGTCATGACACGTTGGTCCCTGCCAGCAGCCGAGCAGTGCATCTTGGGCCGGGGGAGGAAGGCCTCCTAACGGCCAACAGAGGGGGTGGGGCAAGTCCCATTAGCAGCCTTAACACAGAAGCGGAAGTAGGAAGCCCTAGCGGTGGGACCGTTAAACAGCAGCAGAAGCAGGCTCCCAGCCCCACTCCACTGTGCAGCTGCGGCTCCCCAGCAGGGCAGGGCGTGCGCGAGCCAGTGACGTAGCCAGGGATAGTACCGTGTGCATTCGCTCAATGATAGAAGTAGTTGAGTTTGGGAGCTGGCACACAGAGGTTGATGGGGCGTGCTGCTGCTGAGGTGGTGCTACATCACTGGGTCACAGCAGGCCGGGCAAATGTTGTGCGTTGTCAGGAGACTTTGTTATGTAGGTGTAAGCTGGTAAATGCTGCAGGTGTGCCACATGCAGAGAATGGGAGGGAATTTAAAAGTCTTTTGGGAATCACATCCCCTCTAGCACCCCAGCACGTTGTATCAGATCTTTAGGGATTGGGATGCCTGTGCTTTTACAAAGCCAGGGCTGAGACTTTCCCTGAAAGCCGAAGTTCTGAAAGTGGGAAGGGAAAACAAAAAAGCTCGGCCCTCACCCACTATTTTTGCAAAGAGGGCAGATGGCTCATGCCATCCGGGGTCACTGTTGTACCCTCTGTTCCTCCCAGGGATTTGCCTAACACCCCTCTACATTAGGCCTACCAGATACTAAAGTCTGGAAAGGAGGACAGGGAGGTAGGAAAAGGAGGACATTAGAGGACACATGGAGAAAATGTAGTATTAATGTCATATTCTTCTGTTTTGGGGGGCCCTGGAATGGCTTCCCGTAAAAATAAGGTATTCTGTGACATTCCAGCATCCTTTAACCCCTGTAAGTAAAAAGCCAGGCAAAATCATGTATTTTAAAATGCCTGGCAGATGAAGGATGTGAAGGTAAAAAGGAGAACATGTCCTCCTTTTGCCTATCTGGTAACCCTACTCTACACCAACTTCTGAATTTCCCAGCCCGCCCCCGCCGCCCGTTATCAGCTAGTAACAATGTTATACCAATTTAGTGAGCACCCACACACCCCCTTCTGTACCTTCTCCTGCACACACGCTCTAATTTCAAGTCCAGGGGAAGCCCTTGGTCCGTCTAGAGTGTTGTTGCCCCCTGCCAGGGGCTGAGTTCCAAAGGGGCAGCTGTGTTAGTCTAGTTCAGCAAAAAATGCGAGGAGTCTTGTAGCACTTAAAGACTAATGGATTTATTTATCGCATAAATCTGTTAGTCTTTAAGTGCCACAGGCCTCCTTGTTTGTTTTACTGAACTAGACTAACACAGTTGCCCCTTTAAAAAAAAGCAAAGAGCCATGTGGCTCTTAAAGACTAAAAGATTCATTTATCACATGAGCTCTCGTGGGAGAAAATCCCACTTCATCCGATGCTTCTCCATCTTCAAAGTGTCTGATAAAGTGGGATTTTCTCCCACGAGAGCTCATGTGATAAATGAATCTTTTAGTCTTTAAGAGCCACATGGCTCTTTGCTTTTTTTTAAAGGGGCAACTGTGTTAGTCTAGTTCAGTAAAACAAACAAGGAGGCCTGTGGCACTTAAAGACTAACAGATTTGTTTATTGCGTGATGATCGCTCATGCAATAAAAAAATCTGTTTGTCTTTAAGTGCCACAGGACTAGGGTTACCAGCTGTCAGGCAAAAGGAGGACATGCCCTCCTTTTTACCTTCACATCCTCCATCTGGCATTTTAAAAATACGTGATTTTATCTGGCTTTTTACTTACAGGGGTTAAAGGATGCAGGAATACCCTGGAACGCCCTATTTTTAGGGGGAAGCGTTCCAAGGCCCTCTAAAAACAGAAAAATATTACATTAACACTGCATTTTCTCCATATGTCTTCCAACGTCCTCCTTTTCGTACTTCCCTGGCCTCCTTTCCATACTTTACTGTTTGGTATCCTTACACAGGACTCATTGTTTTTTCTTTTCTTTTCTTTTCTTTTCTTTTTTTTTTTTTTTGCCACGAGCTGGCAGTTCTCATCCCTGGAGGAAACCCTGGCTCCCACCCACCCAATTTTGCTAATTGTCTCTCTCCAGCCTCTTCCTCTGTTAGCCTTGCTCATACCCTACCCTTCCCCAATTTGCCCCTCTACAGAGTGGGCAGGGTAGGGTTACCAGATGTCAGGCAAAAGGAGGCCATGTCCTCCTTTTTACCTTCATGTCCTCCGTCTAGCAGGCATTTTAAAATACATGATTTTGTCTGGCTTTTTACTTAGAGATTAAAGTATGCTGGATTGCCCTGGAATACCTTATTTTAGGGGGAAGCATTCCAGGACCCCCTAAAAACAGAAGAATATTACATTAATACTCTGTTTTCTCCATGTGTCCTCCAATGTCCTCCTTTTCATACTCCCCTGTCCTCCTTTTCAGGCTTTGGTACCTGGTAATAGACCCCTGTGAATCTGAGGATATCCGCAGATATCCACATTATATCTGCATCCGTGGATACAACACGGATATCCGCGGACCATTTCTTGTGGATGCAGATCAGATACAGATCCACGTATTTTTATCTGCACAGAGCTAGAGCCCTGCAAATATTCAGATATCTGCAGATATCCGCATTATATCCGCATCTGCGGATACAACACGGATATCCGCAGACTGTTTCTTGCTGATGCAGGTCAGATACGGATCCACGTATTTGTATCCTTGCAGGGCTCTACCTGCTTAGGGTTACCAGATGTCAGGGGAAAGGAGGACATGTCCTCCTTTTTACTTTCACATCCTCCATCCAGC
Organism: Podocnemis expansa; assembly: GCA_007922195.1. NCBI lineage: Eukaryota > Metazoa > Chordata > Testudines > Podocnemididae > Podocnemis > Podocnemis expansa. The sequence goes on from ML682019.1 coordinate 4,539,794, forward strand.
AGGCATTGTAAAAATACATGATTTTGCGTGGCTTTCTACATACAGAGTTTCAAGTATGCTGGAACGCTCAAAAACACCCTATTTGTAGGGGGAAGTGTTCCAAGGTCCCCTATAAAGAGAAGAATATTACATTAACACTACATTTTCTCCATGAGTCCTCCAATCTCCTCCTTTTTGTGCTCCCCTGTCCTTTCCAGGATTTGGTACCTGGTTAGGGTTACCAGATGTCAGGCAAAAGGAGGACATGTCCTCTTTTCTACCTTCATGTCCTCCTTTTTATCTTCATGTCCTCCATCTGGCAGGCATTTTAAAATAAATTATTTTTGTCTGGCTTTTTACTTATGGGGCTTAAAGTGCACTGGAAAGCCCTGGAACACGCTATTTTTAAGGGGAAGCATTCCAGGGCCCCCTAAAAACAGAAGAATATGACATTAAGATTACATCTTCTCCATGTGTCCTCCAAGGGCCTCCTTTTCGTACTTCCCTGTCCTGCTTTCCAGGGTTTGGTATCTGGTAACCCTACCACTGCTTAGGGTTACCAGAAGTCAGGCAAAAGGAGGACATGTCCTCCTTTTTACGTTCACCTCCTCCGTCTAGCAGGCATTTTAAAATACATGATTTTGTCTGGCTTTTTACTTACAGGAGTTAAAGGATGCTGGAATGCCACAGAATACCTCATAATTAGGGGACTGCATTCCAGGACCCCCTAAAAACAGAAGAATATGACATTAAGATTACATTTTCTCCATGTGTCCTCCAATGTCCTCCTTTTCTTACTTCCCTGGCCTCCTTCCCAGGCTCTGGTAGCTGGCAGCCCTCCCCCTGGCAGGGCGCCACAGCCTGACCGCAAGTAAGGGCAGTAGCTTCAGCACGTTTTACTGAGCATGCTCAGTAGAACCCACGTGCCTGTCGCAAAAGGTTGGTTTGCGACACCACGCTGCCGCTGTTTGCTGCGCCGCGGATTGCGGCGGCTCCCCACGTGCTCGGCTCAGCTGGGGCTGGGGAACCCGCCCGGCTCTTCCCGTCGCCTGTGAGCGCCCCGCTCGCTTTTCCCTTGGCATTTTAGGGGGGTGTCGGGCGGCCTGGAGCAGGGAGCTGGGGATTACGTTGTGTGCCAGGGCAGCCTCCATGGGGGATGCCCAGCAGTCGGCCTCCTACTTGGGAGCGAGGGTCCTAGACCCCTACACGCCTAAGGCCCTGGCCTGACATAGGGGCGCGCCGCCTGCCCTCCCCTCTCTGCATCACCAACTATGGAGGCTGCTGTGCTGCAGCTGCTGCCCCTAGAGGCAGGAGACCAAGGCACGCAAAGGTGCAGGCTGGGACCCGCCACCTTCTCCTCCCTGGGAGCCAGACTCGGGGCCCCGCTTAGGATCACGCTTCCCGGCGGCTGCTGTCTGTGCAGCGCCTGGCCCAGAAGGGATCTGGCTGATGGCTATCTGCAGCTTGATTTGAAATGCAAAACGTCGGGTTTAGCAGCGAGCAGGTTGGAGGGTCTGACCCTGAGTGCCAGCCACTTGAAGCCATTGGCCTGTGGGCGGCTGAGGAAGGTAACAGTGAAAGTGGTCCTTAAGAACTTTGCAGTGAAAAAATCCACCCCGCAAGCAACCCTGCAGGAGATAGTCAAAGAGCTGCTGAGAAATGTGTACGTTTCTCTCCGCTATGTTGTTACTGCTGTCCCAATTCCTGGAAATCCAGTCGTGTGTGTGGAAATCCTGGCTATAGATCCTTTGACAGAAGAAGCTGGCCTGATAACCCCGAAAACAAACATAAACATTAAAGAAGTAGTCTCCTTGGAATGGTACACGTATTTGTCAAAGGACGCTGCGGAAATTTCTGTTGCAGGAATGGATGATTTGGGCAGCTCTTTGAAAGAGATGATTGTTTTGCCTTTCCGTTTTCCCAAAACCTTCAAGAAGTTGGGTCTTTCAGTCCCTAGAGGGGTGCTCTTGGTGGGCCCTCCAGGTGTGGGGAAGACTCTTCTTGTAAAGGCAATTGCAAGGGAAGCGGGAGCGTACGTGCTTTGCATTAGTGGTCCAGTTATATATGGCTCGCGACCAGGAGAGAGTGAAGAGAATTTGCGAAGAATCTTTGAGCAAGGCAGGGAGTTGTCTTGTGAAGGACCAACCGTTCTCTTTATCGATGAAATTGACTCTTTGTGCCCTAAACGGGGAAGTTCAAACAACATCCCTGAAAATCGTATTGTTGCTCAGTTGTTAACTCTTATGGATGGCATAGGCAGTGAAAATGAGATGGTCATCATGGCAGCAACAAATAGACCTGATGCCTTAGATCCTGCGCTGAGAAGACATGGTCGATTTGACCGAGAGGTGAGCAAAACATGTTCTTGATGTTGAGACTTCAGTAATATTTGTCATTTTTTAAATTGAAAAATCAACAATGACGGGCCTAATATTAGTGATCTGCAATGTCACCCTGAGTGATTGACTTCATTGCCTTACTTCTCATTGTAGCTTAGGAAATTACAAAGAAGAATAAAGTAATATTTCTTGCTTTTTAATTAAGCTTGAAGGTTTTTTTTTCCACTGCTTGTTTTTTACATCATTGATTAAAAGTTTGAAGACTAAATCTGTACTTAGACTGACATAAGGTATTTAACTGTACTGCACAACATTTAGTTAAAGTACAGAGGTCCAAAATTAACATGGCACACATTCAATGGATTAAACAAGCTAACTGCCAATTACATTATGAGACCTGTAAATAGGGAATCATAGTCAACTGGATGTGTTTCTAGTGGGTCTTATGGATGGGTTCACATCATCACTGATAAAATTTGCAATGATACAAAGATTGAGAGAATGGTAATGATGAGAAGGAATCATGTGGTAGGACAGACACAAGCAAGCAATATGAGTTTTTTAATAAGTCAAATATAAAAATATATAAAGTCATGTTTGCAGAAAGGGGGAATCCTACCTGGGAAGTAGTGGCTGAAAAAGACTTAAGAGTCTTGGTAGATTATCAGCTGGACACAAGCTCACATTGTGACATTGGCCAAAAGAGTTACTGCAATCCTTAGATGTATAAATGGGAATAACAAGCAGGAATAGGGAACTTATTTCTGTATCTGGAACTGGTGCAGCTGCTTGTGGAGTACTGTAGTTCTGGTTTGCAGAGTTGAAGAAAGAGGTTGATAAATTGAGAAGGTCAGAAAAGCACTACAAGAATGATTAAAGGACTAGAAAAATATGCCTTAATGATAGTCCAAGAGCTCAAAAAAAGCTTGGTTACCTTAACAAAGAGAAGGTTAAGGAGTGGTTGCCATCTATAAGCATCTACATGACAAAAAAAGATTGATAATGAACTCTTTAGTGTTGCAGATAGGGGTATAACATTCAGTGGCTGAAAAATGACTTTAACTGGACATGAGGCATATGTTTTTGGCAGTGAGGGTAATTAACCATTGGAACAATTTGCCAAGGGTTGCAGTGGAGTCTTCATGGCTGGAAATGTTTTTTAATTGGATGTTTTTCTAAAAGAGATTCTTCAGTTCAAACAGTAATTAATTCAGGGGAGTCCTATAAAAAGCCTATATTATACAGGAGATCAGATTAGATGATCACAGTGGCCTTACAAAATATCTACCCTGCTTTTTGAGGAAGTCTCAGTGGACAACTGAAGAACCAGTAGTTTGGCCAGAGATGCTGCATAAATGAAACTTGTTAACTGAGGCCAGCTCTACACTCAAAACTTCAGTCATTATAACACAATTGGTTAGAATTGTGAGTTATTTTAACAATTCTTCTCTACTGGCAAAAACCCTGGTGTAAATGCAGTTATGCTGACATAAAAGTACTTTTTGCTGATATTTATCATTTTGCTTGCTGAATGGTGTAAATTCTACTGCAAAAATATTTTTTTCTTGTCAGTATAAGGTGTATTTGCACTAGGAATTGTACCAGCAAAACTCTCTTGAGTGCAGATCTAGCCTGAGAGAGAGAACCTGAGCTGGTGGGAACAAGGATGGACAGTATTAGCAATAACATATTAAGATGGGAATGTGGCAGCTTTCATAAGTACTAAATTTCCTTTTAAAAATTTAAGATAGCACATTCTAGGGACTCTTTGGATTGTACATAAATTGACTCTGCTTATATCTAGTAATTCTAAAATTATCTAAGAACAAGCAGAACCATGCTTTCTATTTTTTCACATTTCAGCTACCTCCAAACTTTATAATTCACACTCAAAAATGACATTCTTTGCCTCTTTCAGGAAAGATTTAACAGTGCTGTAATGAGAGCTTATTTTAGACAATGTGTTAACTTCATTATTTTTGCAAAATATACCACCTTTGCTAGCCTCTTATGACGTGTGGTAAAGAAAACAGCTGAACCCAACTTTGAGTGCAAAACCAACAGCTTGTTTGTTTACACTGCAGTGGAGAGAGCAGGTAAGATCCTGGTCTCTGCCCCTGAGATGCATTACAGAAACTTTTATAGCTTAACAGCTATATTAACATACATGCATATACGTAGGTAGATGTAACAAGACCTAACATTCTTTAATTGGTACAAACTAATATCAGTTCCCTACAATCAGGGTCAGAAGGGAAAAATCTCGTATAACAGTCAAGAGAAACAGTGTTAGCACAATCTAGGCAGGTTTAATAAACAATAAGTCAAGGATGTCAGCACAACACGTGGAACGGGAAAAACAAGGACATGGTAGGCTGGCACAGAGAGGTATTGATTACATTCTTTAGGTCTGCAGTTCTTCACCATATCTCTAATGGCACTGTTATTTGTCTTAAAGTGCATTCCTTCTAAATCCTCTCTCTTTCAGGCAGGTTAAGCCATTCGTGTCTCAACCTGGTCAGTTCTCAGTTAAGGGATTCTTTCACACTTGTATGAGATGTGAAATACTAAACTACAGTTGTCAAAACAACAAAAATACAACACCAAAGTGATGCATCCTTGTTTTCTTTATTGTCTGTCCATGTAGTAACTAAAACCTTGAACATGAAACAAACTTGATGCAATGGCCTATTCCAGGATCATGGCATAAAAGCAGTAATTCACAAGGGATGTCCCAGTCAGTCCAAATAAGATAAGGTCTCTCGTACTGCAGTCACACTTTTATCTAAATGTTTAGACTTTGACAGTATTGCTAACACCTGAAATACACAGTTTTGTTTGGTTATATTTTAGCGTGCTTTCAGTAATTTATACACATTCTCTATTCAGTTTTAGTTTATGCTTACAATACTGTTGATCCTTTTAGGGGCTACTGCATTGTAATTTCTTGCAGTTATTGTCTCTCTTGTTATTCCATGTGTTACTTAACTGTATAGCAATTAGCTTCATTTTAGAGCATACAATAATCATTCCCCATGGAGTTTTTCTATCTGACTTGCAACAGACTAGTGTATTTATCACTAGCTTCCTGTTATGACGTAAGGAAGTGATTATTTTATCTCCTTTATAGTCATCTTAAAAATATGACTTCTTAGACAGTAGATGGCATTGTTTAATAAAACATCTATTAATTGAAATGCTACTAATCTGAAAAATTAAGTGTAAATTGAGTGTACTTAAATATGTCACTTGTACAATGCTTTATACCTTCTAAGTATCATAGAGTCATTAATTAGTCCTTTGGAAACAGTATTAAAAAAGGAGGACTTGTCTGAGGTCATCTTAAATTCAAACAACATGAGTGACTTGTCCAGGACTACAGAGTAAGAGGTATATAGCGAAAACACTTAGATTTCCATTTGTTGTATTTGTTTTAGGTTGTCATTGGGACACCAACACTTAAACAGAGAAGGTCTATTCTGCAGCTCATTACTTCTAATATGCCTATTTCCACAGATGTGGATCTAATTAATCTAGCAGAAATGACAACTGGATATGTTGGCGCTGATCTTACAGCACTCTGCAGAGAAGCTGCTATGCAGGCAGTCCTCCACAGCTGTTTGGTAAGGAGTCAGACTGAACGAGAAAGATGTCATTATTCATATTTACCACCTTTTTTCTACTTGTGTCATTCTGCTTTAATATATAAGATGATGAATAATTTAGGGATGAGACTACTCAAAGTAAGCTAGCAAACATGTTCTATTTATGCCGCTTTGCTGCTATCTTCTAATCCAAACAGTCTCCAAGTGATTGCCGTCTCCTTGAGTGAAAAGGTGATGTGGAGTATCTTTATTTTCTCTATGCACTTTAGTGTTGTGCAAAGCAGAGAATGTAAGTTTTTAATTGAAGAGCAAATTCTAATCTTTTTTCCACTTATGGTTTTTTCTGTAAGCTACAGGCAACTTGCATGAAATTGTTTATTAATATGGTGAACTATGTACCTGTAGTTTGTATTGTGACTCTCACAAATACTGAGAATTTATAGTGCATGTCTATTATAATGTGAAGGTATTGTCCGGGTGAGAACAGCTGAAATTCCCCATGGTCCAGCAGTAATATTTCTGAGGTGTTGTAAATATGGATCTCAGTGAAATGTTATTTGTTAATCTTTCTTCCCCCTCAATCTCGAGTGCTAGGAGAAGGGGAGAAAAGCTTTAGAGTGTTCCCTTGTTCATTAAGTTGCAGCAGAGTGGCAGAAAAGAAGTCAAGGTATGCTACAAAGAGATCCATGTCCAAAGTATCTCTGGAATAATAGAAACTGTGGGAGATGCTGGCGCTTCCCAAAATGTTCCCATGGGAACATTTTATTTATAGACTCCTGTACAGAAATTGAAAATGATCATTAAAATAAAAGTGAGCCCAGTAGTCCAGACAGAATGAGACATTCTATCCAAAAAATGGACAAAGAAAATATAAACCAAATGGCTGACTTCTGTGCTGTGTACACTGCGAAGTGGAATTTGCGGCCCTACATGTTGTTATGAAATCTGTAGACTTCAGCAAATGTGATGGGGGTAGCTTGGTAAACTGCAGGAGACTTCACTGAAGGGAAGGAAGAAGGTATAGTAGCTGCCAGACAGTGAGGTTTTTAGCATTGTGCTGAATTTCTCCACTATGGTTTTGTCTACACTAGAAAGTTTTGCCAGCAGACAGCCACCACTATAACTAAATTGCTGTTGTGTGTCTTCACTGTCTGCTGGATTGCATTCACACTATCAGCTGTTTTGTTGACAAGGTGAATAGTGCATTGTGGATAGCTATCCTGCTGTGCAACTACACGCCAGGTGCTTTGGGAACGGTTTATATTGCCTCATGGGATGGGCACAGCATCAGAGCTTGAAGGTTTCTGAATCTTGCATCTGTTAGACAGCTGCTTTTAAACTGCCCTGTCAGCTGAACTGACACTGCTGAACGCAGAAGCGGGAGGAGGGGGGTGGTGAGTGAATGTGTGTGAAGCGTGCACGCACACACACAGACAGCCTGTGTTGAGTACAGGGAGTGTGTGTGCATTCATTCTGTCTCTTTATGTTCAAACAGCAGGAGCTGGAAGCAACGAATCCCAAGGCTGAAGCTGCTACACAGACAGCTCATTGCTGATATTCCCAGTTCTCTCACCTGCTCAGCACAGACCTCCCCAGTGCATCCACAGGGGATGGAGGGGGACACAGCCCCCACCTACCTTCCTGGCTCGGCACAGCCCTTCAAGAATTACTCTCACACACCTCACCACCACCACCCTGTAGATTAGGCAGGACTGTGGTTTGCTGTGCCATGGAGTGACTTCTCCATGGTGACATGAGACACTTGAAAACTTTTTGGGACTTTGAAAGGAGAGATGTGGATGGCTGCAGGCAGCTGGGCTCAAACTGTTTACCAGAATGGCACTTACAATGACATGCTGGAATAATAGGGAGGCTATTTTTAGTGATATAGCCAAAGGGCAGCATCTATACATATGCTTTTTCACAAAAGCTTTACTGAAAAAGGCTTTATTCCTCTTGTCTAGGTGGTTTCATGTTGTCAACAAAACAGGGCAGCTTTCTCAATTAAAGGCCCATTGTGGTGTGTACACCCGCAGTGTTTTGTTGACAAAAGGTGACTTTTATTAATAAAATTTTCTAATGTAGACAAGGCCTATGAGTGGTGCACAGATGTAGAGAATACAGGGCCACTCGGATTCATGGTGTGTATATAGAGTTACGTTCAACTGCGGTAAAATGCTGTGGACATCTAATGCAGCTAAATAAATCATTAATATTGCGGAGGCAAAAACTATGCTTTCCTTTTTCATGTATTCTTTGTGCATTTCTTCAGGATTCAAGTCCCATGGTGATTAGCATGGCAGACTTCCATGAAGCTTTTAGAAAGATTCAACCATCTTCCTTTCGAAGCAGTGTTGGACTAACTGACTTTAAACCTGTTACCTGGGAACAAATTGGTGGTCTTGAAGATGTGAAATTAAAGTTAAAACAGGTAAGAGTGTGGAACGCAATTAACAAAATGTAAGTTTCTCCCCTTTACTTTGAACTGTTCTATATGTTGTAGTAATTTAAAGTATGTTATGTGACTTGAATCTCTGTTTAATTCTTATGTAAAATTTTATTCCTAATTAAACTATTAGATAATTTTGTATTTTCTTACACTGAAGTTGCCTTTATACCAGCTCCAGATGCTTTGTGGGTAATGAAATTTATAATCTCAAAATATCACCCAAGAGCATTATGAACATACCAAAAATTAATGTCTGCCAGTAGAGGGCGGATATTGCAGTAGCATGTACTCATCTCATACCAGCTACTCACAACTCTCCACCACAGTGCTATCAGATAGATGCCTTTTATGGCATCCCTTGAGCGTCTATGCATTTGAGCTATTTCAGATCAAGGGGAAGTGAGTTGCAGAGGCAACCAGTGAACCTGCTCAGAGAATGCCCCAGCCCTGTCTCCTTCATAACTGTGTGCGTGTGCGTGTGTGAGAGAGAGAGACACCTCAACTGTGATAATACAGTAAGGGAAAGAGCAGTACTGTGACCAATTGACTGTCTTACTACTCACTACCAATATTTCTGTATTTACAGAGCATTGAGTGGCCTTTGAAGTTTCCTCAGGCTTTTGTGAGGATGGGACTGTCTCAGCCAAAGGGAATTCTCCTATATGGGCCACCAGGATGTGCCAAAACCACACTGGTGAAGGCTGTGGCCACAAGCTGCCATTGTTCCTTTCTTTCTGTTAGTGGTGCTGACCTGTTTTCACCTTACGTTGGAGATTCGGAAAAGATTTTGTTTCAGGTTTGGTTTTTAATCACGTGTAACTTGCTTATGTTTTATATAAAGTATTCATTACCTCCTGTGTTTGCTTTTTAAGACATTAAAGCCAGATTCTCATCTCATCTAAACTCTGAACAGATATAGCTCAATTGACTACAATGGGGCTACTGCTGTTTACATTTACTGAGCATATGATCCTAAGTTACTTTAATTTTGAGCTTTAAATCTCATTATCTTAGCCTACCTGTTGTGTATGGCTTTTTGTTCTTCAGTTGACTTTAGTATTCAGTTAGACACCTAGACTCAGCTGTACAGTAAACCAGGTTGACCTCCAGTGAGTGTTTTGTAAATGTTGGCAATGTTTCTTTAAAGTGAATTAGTTACGTAAAAGTATAGAAAATATAGAACAGGTGTTATCAGTTGACATGGTAGAACTCATATGTTCATTACACCTTTTTTAGTTTATTTTATGAATCCAATAAAAGGTTTTTCGCCAAGCAAGAGCACATACTCCAGCAATAGTATTTCTGGATGAGATTGATTCTATTCTGGGATCTCGATCAGCCTGTAAAACTGGACATGGTGTCCCAGAGAAAGTTCTTTCTGTCCTGCTCAACGAATTAGATGGCATTGGGCTTAAAGTTACAGAAAGAAGAGGAAATGAAACGCAGCTTGAAGGCGAATGTCAAGAACAAAATGAAAAGGAGAGACAGGTATGTACACCCTCATATATGGAAAGAAGGATTGTTTTTATTGGTGAAGTGTTCCTAAAGTTTAAACAACCATTGACTTTCACAGAGTTAAAGATTACCTTTCTGCTGCCTCTTACAACTTCTAGACGGTATCATGTATGTTCTTTTACATGCAATATTGGGCCTGCCTAACGTGCACCTGCTGTGCTGTTAAAATAGGTTTCAAGGAGTGGGGTTGCATTCTCATCTCCATTCTGGCATATTGGAGAGTCCTCCACCATTGCCACCATAATTTTATCCTTATATGTATCTGCCTTTTGTTTCCTTTATTTTCATCTATATTTTTTCTGTCCGTCAATTTTTGTGATACACCACCTTTGAGTAGCTTTAAAGCTTCTCCTTTACTCCCCCATAGGTGTTTAGACTATCCTCATTCTGAATTTTTAGAGCAGCAGACTTAATACATTATTAATCTCTTGTTGTTTAGTTATCTTCTTTTGTTTCCATTGTTGATAGCATATTTTCTGCCTTTTTCAGTAGGAATCCTGTCTTTGAAATTCTCCACAAGAGCACTTTAACAGCCGTAATGATTTTGCTTACTAACATTGCAATTGGTCTGTTCCCATGTAGTCTGCTATTAACTACATAAGAAGCTCTTTATTTACTCCGTGTAATCTTAATTCTATTTAAAACTTTATTACTGATTACAGTTAAGGAATTATGTAAATAACCAGTAGTCACCTATGACCCATTAGTGGCTACATTTCATTGGTGAAAATTACCGTGGTTTTCTGGTTTGTGGTGTCAGATCTGTTGTTGCTACAAGAACACACAGTATATGTTTTAATAAATCTTTTTCTACTTGTTGCCATTTTAATCATTTCAAGGTTATATAAATGCTAGAAAATGTTGTATAATACTTGAGTCTTACATCATCTCTGCACACAATTTAACTTACAGTCTTGGTAGCCTCTCATCCCAGGAAAATTTCATATGCATTACTTGAATGGATATTCATTCTTCTTCATTTTACTACATATTAGTATATAGGTCTACCCAATGTAGAAGTGTTTATAGTGAAAAGGAACATGACCACATATGGATACTGTATTGCCTCTTCTCTTCTGCATTAACACTTGTGAAGTATGCTTGTCCTGTAGCCTAAACATATAAAACACTGCATACCCTTCTAACGTGCATATGTAATCTCATTCAGCTAGAGTTTCAAGAAGCTTTGAACAAAGATGTCATGATAGTTGCTGCAACAAACAGACCGGACATGTTGGATAGTGCTTTGTTGCGCCCTGGAAGGTTAGACAAGTTAATCTATATTCCACCTCCAGATCAGAAGGTAAAATACATTATAAATTTGTACACAAATTTAAATAGAGTTGTGAAGCTGTAATTATACTGTGTCTTAACAACAACAAGAGGCACAGTACTATAATCTATGTAAGAGTGTGTAGTTCTTTGTGCTGAAGATTAACTATCTGGGTTTTAAATCAATATGAAAGAAGCACAGATTATAAAATATTTTGTGCATATATATGTGTGTACACCTTTCACACACTATGACCAAAGCACAGGCAATTCTGGTGCTTTCTGACCTTTTGAGTGCTTGATAATACTGTACTTTCAAGCCTTCAGAAGTTACAAAGTGCTTGAATTGCCCATGCTTTGGTCAGTTTTTATTACTAGCCTTGTTCTTGGAAACTGAACTGTCTGGAGCAGAGAGCAAACATGGAAAATTTCAGTCCAAAAGATTAAAATTTGTTAAAGGTATAAGCAACTGAAGAAATTGATTTGATCTGGAAAATCTCAGACAAACTTAACCATACTCTGACAGCTCTGCTTATAAGATTGCCAATCTCTTGACTATAAAACCATCATCAAGAACCAACACAGCACATACAGTTGCGTATTCCCCATTCTTTTGGGGTTTCCTTTGTCTTTCATTCTAGTCCTTCAAATAACCTATCCCTGCTTTGGGATGGGAGCACAAGTAAGATAGCTGGCAGCCCACAAGATCCTCATTCAAACTGTTAGCATTCAGAATTCAAGTCAAGATGCCCTATTGATCATTCATTAATGAGCTTTGCCAGTAAAATATTTTCTGTTGTGTTTTACTCTCCAGCTTCAGTGCCTTACATGATTACTCTTGAATTTAATCTTTTTAAGTCTCTTTATTTATGGTAAACTGGATTTTTGTTTCTTGGCAGTCATTTATTGCAAGCAGAATATTTACTCTCTCTCCTTATTACTGTACTGTAGCATATTTGAGTTTCAGATATCTACAGGTCAGATTTTACCATGTGCACTCATTGTTCCATGATTAATTCCCCTAATGCAAATGAGACTACTTTCAGAATAAAGTACTAGCCAACATGACTAAAAGTGACAGCAAATGGCCCTAAATGACTGCTATTAATAAAACAAATAATATGTAAGTTTACTATCCTTTTTTTCTTTTACAATGTGCTTGCATCATAGGGGAGACTTTCGATTTTGAAAATCTGCACAGAAAAAATCCCAATAGATTCTGATGTTTCATTAGAATACTTAGCAGTTCAAACCAAACTCTTCTCTGGAGCTGATATTGAAAATCTCTGCAAGGAGGTAAGGGGCTTTTTGCTGGTTTAATCAGTGAAGTAAGCTGTCCATTAATATTTTAGATGGAAAGAGGCCCAATTATAGAAAATCCTAAAGCATTTGGTATCTTTCCTTAACTTTTAGTGAAAAGGATAAGGAAATTAGCAGAAATGAGGAACTGAATACAAATAAACTAGGGCTGATCTAATAAGGCAGTGAAAAATATCACATGAAATCATATTTAGCATTTCCATACAGTGTCTTGAAGGAGCCAGGAAATGGGGTAACTAATATTAGTTTATTTGCAATTTTTACAAAAAAATTTTGGAACAGCTGAGTGAAGAATATATGTTGCACCAGTTAGTACTGAAGTTGAATTAGGTATAGGAAAAGCTGAACCAGTAAATAAGGAACCTGTTAGTACCGAAGTTGAGCTAGGTACAAAATCAGAATAAATTGCTGCTGTGGACCTGCTGAGAAGAGAGTTTAAGGAAAACTCCTTGGAAACTCCCTTTATGAGATGATTATGGAGAAGACAGATGATGCAACTTTACTACCTTGGATTTTTCAGAAGGCAGGTATCCCTAGTCCTGCAGAAAGAATGTTCCAGTCCCTCTCTTCCTGTCAAGAGCTCCCGTTCTTGGACAAATACAGTGCTCAGAACACCTTAAATAGCACAAACATGGAGCCTGAATTATTTCTGCTTTAGTAGCAACATCTTAGGCACATAGTCACTGTGTGATGAGCATGCCGAGTAAGGGACTACATTAGGACTTGCTCCAGAAACCTATTCCCTTACCTTTTTTTTTTTTTTTCAAAGCCTTATTTAAAATCCAAATTCCAGTGGAGTAACCATGTTAGTCTAGTTCAGCAAACAAGTGAGGAGTTCTGTGGCACTTTTAAAAGCTAACAGATTTATTTCTTGCATGAGCTTTTGTGGGAGAAAACCCCACTTTGTCAGATGCTTTGAAGATGGGGAGCTTACACTTTTCTGCATTTATTTTCCTTCCATTCTGTAAGTCATAGGATCAAGTCACACTGTTACAGCAAATCAAAGCAAATTGTTCCCTGTACTGCACAGCATAGAATTTCATGTTGAAATTAACATGAACAACTTGGGAGGAAAAAGACTAGAGCATGTGTCCACAAATATTTGAGGTCATGTATAGGAAAGGGAGGTTAAGTAGGACATTTTGAATGACCTATCCCAATCAATTAGATACAGTGAACAAAACAGTATTAACTGAATTTAGAATAGAAGAAAAGAAGGCAAGTTATCAGTTGTATCATTTGAACTGACTTCATTTAATGTATATCAGTTGATTTTTTTTTGTTAATCTAGAATCATACCTTTTTTATCTTGAATCATTGTGTCGAAGTACTTAATATAATGTTCCTTTTCATTTTTAAGTTTTGAAAATATTGATTTGTGGCTTCAGAGCCTCTGACAAAGCTGGAACATTTTGAATTCTCTAAATCATGTTCTGCTTTTTCCTTTAAGGCTGCTTTGCAGGCATTACAAGAGAATGGACTTGAAGCAACTAGTGTGAAACATGAACATTTTGTAAAATCACTGAAGATTGTAAAACCATCTTTAACTGTCTCAGATTTGGATTTTTATGAAAAAGTATTTAGCGGTCAGGAAGTATCCTCTTAAATCAAAAAAATATGAAGAATGACAAGGAAAAAGTGGTGTGTTGGATTTTTTTTAATCTAAATCATATCTTTTATAAATGCATGATTTTGTATACCAAATCTTCTAAAAGTGACCTGCCAACAAGGGAGAGGGGAGTTTTATATTACCCACTTTCTCTTTCTTGCAGTGCAGAAAGAAGGATTGAAAGTGGGTATGAGTGTATGCATTCTTTTTTTTCCTTGAAGTATTAAGTGTCGTCTTCCTGCATTTGTTTGAAGATTTGTACTGTGTATTGAAAACTGCCTTTAAGAGAAGTCACAGAACTATTAAATCTTTAATGAATGTTTATTTTGTCTAATCATTGATGATTGAACTGAATGTCAACGAAACTAAATTTTTAAACAGTCTGAATAAAAATCACTCCTCATCTCAGTTAGGTTTTTACTACTTTTGTACTGTAGTTTTTCATCATTTTACTAGCTCCCAGTGATCCATAGAATAATCTAAACAGGACGAGAACTAAGTATCTAATGTAAACAAACAGAAAAGAAATCTTTCAGAGAAAATAACCTTTCATTCCACATTTATACTTCACAAAGAAATAGAAAGGAGCACAAATTACTTTCTCTTGATGTTCACCTTTTACATTTATATTTGCAATCATCCTTTGAAGCATATTTTTCCCCCTGTGGACTGCAGCTTATATTGTATTTCATGTATGTGCTGTTTTTTATATTGTATTATTATTTCCTGGTTTTGCATGTAATATGACAAGATTTTACTTGTTTTAGATTTCAAAAACTTGTCCACATTAAAGGAAAAATAAAAGTTAAATTTTTGTTTACATTAAATATAACAATAGCCTGAAAAATTAGCACTTTTAGATGATATCTTCTTCTGATCGAAGTCTGGTTTTAATATAGAATTCTCTTAAATGACAGACATGCTTAATATTTGTGTCCCTCACCCTGTAGCTACTACATACTTCCCCATATAGCAAGTTAATTTAATCTATACTTTACCCAGGGGTCTCAAACTCAAATCACCATGCGGGCTGCATGAGGACTAGTACATTAGCCTGAGGCCTGCACCACTGAAACTTTTTCATACAACAGTATTGCAAATATTGGTGGTAATAGTGTCATTGCAGGCCGCAGGAAATAGTTTTAGGGGCCACATGTGGCCCACAGCCTGAGTGTTTGAGACCCCATGTTTTAGTCTGTATTGCGAGCCATGACTTTCATGAATCAAGGAATTCTATCCAGTAATAAACTGTTTGGTGCATAACAAAATCCCTTTCCTAGGGCGTGTGTACATTTGAAAATTTGTCGCTGTGCCCTTAGAATAAAACTGTAAGATTTATTAGGCTGCTACAGATTGCTCCCCCCCCCCCCAAAAACAAAACAAAACAAAACAAAAACCAGTATATGTTAAACTCCTGTAGGGACTTCTTATCTCTCAGCTCCAAATTCAGATTGATAGCACAGTTAATATGTACTAAGGTTTTGAATTCTGTAAATTGCTATGTCTTAATCTCTAAATATTGAGATGCAATAATAGTAGGACCACTATATGTGATTAGGTGAGTGAGGGAAAGGTTGTTTTGTACTGGGTTATAAGATTACCCTGTGTGAATGCATTGTCTTAACTTCCCTTTGGGCTTAGTGAAATATTTTTTATGTCTATAATGCTTGAATTCAGTGGGAACTGTACAGGACTACAATCTATCACCTTCCCAGATCAGAATAGGTACAAACTAGAATGACAGTGGAGGCCAGCTGTTAGCTTCTGAGAGCCTACATCTGGTCTACAAAGTTCTATAAATTTTTGTTTTTCAGGCTGGGAACTGCAGATAAAAAACGATTAAAAAGTAAAAGCTTGGGGAGGCAGGAGTTGGTTTACAAACAGCTGTCTAGGCAAACAGGCTGGTTTAGAGTAGCAAAGGAAGGAGTCTAGAGGAATTGGGCGTTCTCAGATCCATGGAATAGTAGTAGGGAAAACTAGGCATTTCCTTTAGCCTCATTTATTGTTTTTAAAATATGTTTAATCTGAAATGGTTTTGTTCTAAGTAAATTGTACTTGGCTTCAAGGATACAGATTACTCAGGGTCTCAGCCCAAATCAGACCTGCTAAGGTGACCACAGTTGATTTAAAGATAACTGCCATGCAGCCTGGGTGCTCAGAATAGAAGAAACAAGTGTTTTCATCCCAAGAAAAAGAGGTGACTGCCTGAGGCCTAGAGGAAATGGACTCAGAAACCAGAGTGTATGAGGTGTAGTTAGCGTGGTCGTTATGGTACAGTTCATTCTCATAAACAAAGTGCCACTAATAGTTTACTGATGGTAGATGACATAAGAAAGAACTGCAGATGTCTTTATCTGAATGGAATTACTTTCACACTCTAATTAATTTCCCAGATCATCTGCAGAAGTCACTGTTAAATATAGTTACATATGATATGGCATCTTTACAAAACAGCTTACCTGGTCTGCAGCTCAGATGCATTACTGTTTCAGTCATCTATAAAATGAGACAACAGGACACTTTAAGGATTTGTAATTTATATCGGGTACTTTGAGGTCTGTTCTGGCTTTTGGATATAAGATATTCAAAAATAAAAGGATCCTGAAGACAAAAATATCTAGATGAATAACATATATTAAGTGCCACTGACTGTGTCCATAATGAGTATTATGAGTAGCTAAAGTCCTGTGCAGATTCCTCACAATGTGCAAATATATGTGTATAACTCAACATTTATATAGAATTTTTAGCACTAGACATGCCAAAAGCATTTCTGGCTACAGCAGGTATCCAGCATTATTGAAATGCAGCTTTCTTTTGGTGGACTCCACATTTTGGCGAATCTGGGAACTTGTTTTGTCCAAAAGAATTTTACATCATTGGCTGTTGGATCAATAATATAAAAAGCAGATACCAATACAGGCACATATGTAGTTAAATGAGACAGTTCAGCGATAAGTGAAAATTTGTACTGTGGGAAAAGTGGTCTTTTATTAAATGTTTGCAGTCTAAATTTTGTCAATCAATCCCCAATCTTTTCCCATATTCCAGCATCCTTTATGCGTTTGCGTTGTAAATGGAAATATGTATTAAAAATACACTGATATCTGGAATGGAACGATTCAGTATTTTTACAAGTCTCTTTCAAAAGTGTTTCAGCTTTGACATGTCAGGGAAAGTGTTTACAATTTTTCTGTTTCTGTTATGGGTGACCTCTTGAATTGTTGCACTGTACGTAGTGAGAAGAAACTAATATAAAACAAAAAACACAAGGTTAAAATTGAGAAAAGAATGTGGATTTCTTTTTCCTGTCCTGTGTAACAAGAGACTACAAGAAGATTCTCCAAATAGCATTATCATCCTACACAAATGGGTCTTCAAACTTTTTTTCTCGGGACGCAGTTGACAAAAAAAATCATTTATGCCCTAGACCCAACAATTACTTCTTCGAGCAATGCATTCCAGTCTTTTGGTGGTGGCAGCAGGGGCACTGAAACCCAGTTCCTGAGGGTTTCTAACCCAGTACTGGGTCCTGACCCTACGTTTGAAAACCAGTGACGTAGACAGTGGCTGGAGTGGGATCACTAGGACTTGAAACAAAGATTCCATGGCAGTTGGGGACAGATATACCCAAGAGAGAAGCTGGCCACAAGCCGGAAGACATAGCTGTGTGGGAAAGGGGACAGATTATAAATTACTGTCATAATTAGATAGCTCTGCTGCTGCCACCACTGTATTCCAAAGGAAGTACCCTGATGGTCTCACTGCTGCTGATAAATAGAAACGTTACTTCCATCCCCCTGCAGGAGATCCCAAAATCCCAGGCTTCAACTGGGTCGCCTATGGTGATGTGACTGAGAGGTGAGAGTTCAGAGATCAGGTAAAACTTGCTTGTTGCATTCCAGACTTTGAGATTGTGGATTTAGAGTGGACTAGAATTGAAAGCCAGCTGGTTAGAGGACAGTTAGTCCAGTGATCACATGCAGTGGGCTTGAAGTTACATAGGAACCCACATACCCAACCGAGTGTCTGTCAATTAAACACTCATGAAACAACTTGCAGAAAGTTGTTATGCCGGTACTATCTGTGACCAGAACCCAGATTTGCAAAAGTAGGTGGTAGCATGGCACTAAAGCTTGTTTTTGCAGGCTGGCTCCCTCTGCACAGCATCCTCTAAATTCCTGCATGTGGGGTTTCCCCATCTCCCTTCAACCACTAAGATTTAAGAACCTTTTAGAAAACAATCCTTATGAGGACTAGGTTGAGAGCCTTCTTCCACCATCAAACATTTGAAGCCATAGAAAGCCTCTCCAAGTCCCAAATTCCCTAAGTAGTTCAGGCCTCCTTTTTAATGAGTGGAGAAAATTGGGAGATTTGGAATCCAAAACTCAAATTTCTGTTGCATTGTAGTGCTAGTGCAGATTTGGCTTTATCAGCCCCCATTTGTGGTTGAGTTAGGATCATCAGAGCTGGTAAAAGCTGAGTGGGCTTCCAAAGATCTGAGATACACATAAACTCTTGAACATAGTACTTGTAAGGGAAACTGGGGGGACAGGTTTGGAAAGAACAAAGATGGGGTAATGTGCCTCAACCATGAGCTGGAAGGAGTACCTTAAGGAACTAATTTGCTTGACAATTTTAGTCCTTACCTTTCTGACTGTCAAACGCTGCCATTTATGGTAGTTTCAGTCATGTGGTTACGCATCCACTGGTGACAAGGTTGAGACTGCCAGGCTCATTTCACTCAAGTTACTGAACACCCAACAGGTGGTAACGACATCCACACACACTAACTAGGCTTTTGATCAAGCCATTCATTAGCCAGGGGTGCCGCTACTGGGTTGGAGGGGCTGCAGCCCCCTCACGTCTCTGACCCAGTCCCAGCAGTGACTGGGGCTGCACCCGGGCCAGGGCCACCAGCTGCCAGCCAGCAGCAGCTGGGGCTATTTCAGGCTCAGGCTGCCAGCCAGCAGCGGCAGGGGTTGGAGCTTGGCTGGGCTGTCAGCAGGAGGAGCCCAATCTGGCTCCCAGATGGGCCCCTAGGGCAGAGGTGGCTTTCGGGTTAAGCGAAGCAGGCGGTGGCCTAGGCCCCCTGAGCTGTAAGGGGGCCCTATAGCAGCTGCCTGCTTCATTTAGCCCTGCACTGGCGAGGTTGTGGGGAAGTGGAGGGTGGCAGACAACCAGCTCCAAAAGCTTTGCCGCCCGCCTGCCAGATCGGCCTCTCCCCAGCGGCGGTGGAGCAGCGCTCGCTGCCTACTCCCAGCTGGCCACGCATCCCCAGGGAGAGGGAGGTGAGCAGCTGGCACCGTGTTGTGGCTTGCTGCGAGTGGGGCCCCTGGAGTGGTGTGCTCCAAAGAGTTCGGGCTGCTTCACCCCTGGCCACCCCAGACCTGGAAGCAGCTGGGACTCTTCAGAGCGGACCGCTCCAGGGAGCCCCACTCCTGGCAAGCCAAAGCGCCACACCGGCAGCTGTCGTCCGTCCCCCTGGGGAGGTGCGGCCGGCTTGGAGTAGGCGGGGAGTGTCGCTCTGCCCCTGCTGGAGAGGCCAGTCTGGCAGGCGGGCGGCAAAGCTTTTGGACTTGGCGGTCTGCACCCGTGGGAGTTGGGACTGTGGGGGGCGGCTAGAGTGGCCATGGAGGCCCCGAGCCCTGGTAAGGGTGGCATTGGAGGCCCCCTAAAGAGCCTTCGCCTATGGCCCCCAATTCCCTAAGGCCGTCTCTGCGCAGGCCCCTGCCCATTTTTCCCAGACCCCGCCATTACTTCAGCTGTTCTCAGCCATTGCGTCAGGACACATTGCTGTGTCACCACAAGGCTGCTGCAGAGACCCAAGCAGCCGGCTAGATTTGGGCTGAGGGGAAAGCAGGGGCCCCTGCGTCCTGCAGGCTCAGGCTAGGCCACCAAATGCATTGCCCCCTACAGAAAGCTTGAGAACCACCGCCTGGGTGCAATGTTCCCTCTAATTACTTCTCGACTGTGTGCACAAACAACTTCTTTGCGTGCGCAAAAACATTTCTTTGTGAGCCCTAATATTAGCACTATTGAATTTTTTTGTGTGCGTGGGTTTTAGGACCTGGGTGCATGCGCACAGCTTAGAGGGAGCAGTGCCTGGGTGTAAAGGTGCACCTGCTCCATCCTCCAAAGACTTCCCCCTTCCATTACTCCCCTTGCACCCCTTGCTGCTCCTCCCCCAGTGTTTCACATGCCCCCCCCCGGAGGCACTCTCTGGAGGCGGCTTTGCTCCTGCTGGCTGCAAGGGGCGAGTGGGAGGGTGCAATCCCCCTCCATTTACACGGCTCCCCTCCTGCCGCGCGCTGCCCCGTCCCCGCGCGCCCAGCAGGGGGCGCCGCTGCCTCGCGCCGCTGGCCGCAGGTGCGGGCTGCAGGGGAAATTGTGCATCGCTTTGCCCTGGGCTACGTGACTTGGGCTGCAGCCAGGCTGGCGGGGCGGTGGCAGGGAGCGCTATAAAAGGGTGGCTGCCTCCCCATCCCTCTGCACAGCAGCTTCTGCGCCTCTCCTCCCGGCCAGGTAAAGGCATCCGTCAGTGAGGTGCAGGGGATCATGCCAGTGGCTTAGCCTCTGCCAAGTGTGGTACCCAGACTGGCTCCCTGCTGAAATTGTAACTGGGGGCCCTTTCTTTCAGGTCTGCAGCTGCTGCTATGGCTTACGCTGGCTTTTTCCACCTGGTGAGGAAATACAAAGAAGTAAGTTTGCAAAGGAGCCTTGTGGGGACATTAAAATGTGGGGTTGGCCAAGGGAATAAAAGGCACGTTAGAAAATAAAAGGATGAGTGTGCTGAAGTGGAAGATGACGCATGGGATGTGACAAGGTGCGATTCGTGTGTGTTTTAGGGTTTTCTCTCCAGGGTTTCGTTTTCTTTGAGCTTTGTAATTCATGTTTGGACCAGCCCTTGTTCTTGAAACCTTGTCTTCTAACTTTTTGTTTTTCAGCTCATTCCCTTGATCGGTTTTGTGGGGTTTGCAGCAGCTGGGGCTCTAGGTGCTTCTGCGTATTTCCTACTTACCAAAACAGATGTGGTGTAAGCATAATCCATTCCATAGTGTGTGGCATGATATGCTGGGGACTGAATTTCATTTCATAAACAAATGTATTTCATTTCCTGATCATCTCTTGTTGACTTCAGGGGATCAGAGTGGGGGGTGGGGAGGAAAATAGGGAAGATCTTGAAACTCAGCCTGTTTTTGAAATTATTGTTCAGATAATTAATTCTTCTATTATATTTTTGTAAAAAAAAAATACTCCGGTGTTTAATTCCTCAAACTGGCTTCAATTTTGAATGTATTGATCAGAAAAATTATTTTTTTTGTCTTCACTTCAAAAGAAGTTAGAGCTAAAATGTTCCTCTGCAAAGTTTTAAATAGTGTACTCAAACAGCATTTAATGTGTTTCAAATGGAGGAATGTATTGAAACCTTTTTCACAGCATAGATCTCTTTTTTTTTTTTTCCACATCTTGCTTCTGAATCAGAGGTGCACAGATCACAATATGGCATTTTCAATAGCCAGGGTCAGCCTTCACTTCCCTTACCATCTCATTCTGTTCATTTTGCATAAGCTCTTTCAAAGCATTTTATTAATAACTCTCTCTCTGAGATATTGAATCAGATTAAGTAATCAGACTGCTATAGCTCATATCTAAATTGCAGTATTTTGATGGCCACTGTCAGTCACAACTTTTTTTCTTTAAAATGATTGGCTATGAATTCAGAAACTCGTGTTGAAGTCCATTGTAGTTTTAAAATTGATCTGAGAGCTTGACTGGGCCCTTAGCCGTAAAGCTGAGAATTCAGTAATTGTTACCTAAACCACAACATGATATTATTCTTTATTAAGCAGTGACAGCATGTTTGATGCCATACAAACTTAAAATAAAAGCCAAAACCTCTGCTAAGTTTAAGGGCCTGATTCTGCAAAACTGTATACATGCAAGTACTTATTCAAGGACATATTTACATTGAAACGAGTGAGTCTACTCAGCTGAATGAGGGTGTGCAAGACCAGGCCTTAAAATGTTGTATTTGTTTTTCCTATGATTAATTTCAGATTTCTTTTTTAGAATTAACAAGTCTGGCAATCCAGAACCTTGGGAGAATGTGAATCCTAACAAGTCTCAAAAGGTAACAAATAAAAATAATTGAATCCATAAAAAGAGTAGATGTCAAATGTGGTGCCAGTGGACTATATGCTGTTTCATTAGGGGGGAAAAAGTGTACAAGTTAGCAGTCTTTTAATGTAAGAATACAATCAAGTCTCTGTGCTTAGCCTAATTCTGCAAAGTGCTGAGCAAATTTACTATAGTACATTGACTTCAATGGGTGTTTTAGATATTCTATGAATACTAGGTCAAGCCCTATGTGCTCATAAAATTACAAATAATTTAAGATTATGATTCTTAAGGAAGTTTAAAGATATTTGTGGAGAGCCGGGGCTGGCATTTGAAATGTGAATTGTTTTATTTGATTATTAATAAAGACAATATATTGTTCAATAGTACTTCTGTTTACTTGTAAAAAGAAAATGTAAAGTTACTTTTTAGAAGACTTCATAGAGCGAGATTGTGTAAATTGCTATATAGTGCAAAAAAAACCACAAAATGTGATATATCCTTAGAAAGCGTAACTATTTGCTTAGTTTTTAAATCATTTGTTCTTTGTATTCTTCTTCTCTTCATTTCTTAGTTCGTATCCATCAACCAGGAGTGGAAACCCATAGAGGAGCTGGAGACGGTCAAAAAGATGATGAAGTGACGAGTTGCCATTCCCTCAAAAATGTACTCTATGAATCTAGTGGAATCATTTCTGCACAAACTCGACTATTGAAATCAGTGTGCGGAAATGCTTCTGCTACATTTTTAGGGTCTCCCTACATTTTTGGACTCTGGATGAGGAATTTCATTTTGCTTTAGTTGTTGTCTCAGAACCTCCACACGGTCCAAAAATAAACATCTGTTTCAGGTACTCCTTGTTTCAACAAGTCACATTTAACTTGATATACTACGTACAATATTCAGAGTATTAGCAAGACAGAAAATCCTTCATTCATATATGAGCTTTTCAAAATGCTGAGTTATTTTTCTTAAGGTATTTTATAAGTTTGTAAATTTATATTGCTTTCTAATAAAATGGGCGCTTGTATTCTAAAAGTTTAGATTTTTGCAGAATTCCCTGTGACTTCAATAAGAGCAGGAGCAAGGATATAATGAGTGTAAAACTATCAATATTCTTCTAAAAGATCCTCTCCAAAACAAGAGCTCTGGTCTGTTGGTTCTTAGCACTTTATACCAAATTTCAGCGATGCATGCTAATTGTAGTGAGATGCTATTTGTATATGGCAGCATAAGCAGTCATAAAACATGCATAGCACAGGGTAAAGAATTAGACTTCCAGTGGGGATTTGGTGAGATCTGATCCTACAAAGGGTTACATGTGTGTGTAACCTGATGCAGGGTGAGTTGTCTCATTGACTTCAATGAAATTACTCAGTGCATGCATTTAAGCACATACATAAGTCTTTGCAGGATCAAGGGCTAGAACAAATTCTGAGTATTGCAGTACTAGTGAATAAAAGAGCAAATCTCTTGTATGTGTAAGTTCCTGTTGTTTGTTCTTTTGAAAATTTTATTAAAGTAAAATAGAGATTAATTTCTAGTGAACATAAATTTTATTAAAATAAGTTACCCTTTCTTATTGTAAATGCAATTTTAAGCATACAATGAAGATTCCCAGCAGACATTTTAAAACCAACAAAAACTAATTAAGAGTAGGATCCTGTGTAAGGCATCTCGTGTTCAATAATTAACATTTTGCCTGAAGATTGGTTAGTCAAGAGATGTGCAGACAGTTCTCCTCTGAGTGCATCAATGGGGGATATGTGCTTTCAATTTTGATATAATTGCCTTCGATGGTATCCTTGCCAGGAAGATTTTACTTCATTGTGTCACTGTGTCCTTCTTCCAGACAATATCGCATGGAGTGTCTAGCTTCTAATATATTGCAATTCTAAAATACATAAAATTTCCCAGAATCACAAGTTTGTCAGGGTGAAGAAAAAGCAAGAATCATTGGATGAGCCACACTGGAGAATGACTTGCAGTCTGTAAAAATAACTTCTCTAAATTAGAGGGGGAAAAAATCCTCCAAATGCTAGCTGTTGTGAAGTGCTATAAATTATTCAGCTATTGTGCACACAAAACTGAAAGTAAATAATGAAGCCATACACCTAGTCTTTGAGCTAATGTGCCTTCTGTGGTCTCAAAGCTTGTTTAATTTTTGAGAAGTAGAAAATAGTTACAATACTGATATGTGCTGCATTTTTTTATAGATGCAGCAGTAAACTGCTTTTTAAAAGTCAGGATGACTCAGCAGTGTGCAACTGATGGAAATAACTCCGATCGTCCTTAACTTCTGCAGGGAGAAAAAGCTTGCATGCGTACTAAAATTACAAGTTTAATAGGAATGACATCAGGAGATTCTTCACTTGGCAACATTTGGGGGGGGGGGGGAATACCACCTACCAGTCCTCTATTAGGTTACATAGAATTGTATTTAAACATTTTCTGGAATGTGCTCATCAAAGGTGTGCTGTGTTCTGAGTGAATTAAACAGTTTTGTATGTCTCCAAATCACTCGTTTTCTCCAAAAAAATATTTTGCTGGGAGGGGCTTTTTATAACAGGAGAATAAGTGTAGGCTAATAACAGTATTGAATGGAGGGCTACAGAGCAAATATAGGGATATATCATTCTTATCTTGATGTGTAGGTATTTTCTCATATCTCCTCCTTCCCCTCTCTAGTAATAGGATTAGCAGACAAGACACCAGAAAAGATGGAAATCCCAGGATTATTTTTAATTAATCTAGAGCATTTTTAGTTCAGAGCACTAATGATTTTCTGCACAGGAAGTGAGGATGAAGGCTATAAAACCGAGGTCAGTGGAAACCAGTGTTCCCTCTAATTTTTCATAGGCTGTGTGCACAAAAAAATTCTTTTGTGCAAATTTTTGGAACCAGTGTCCAGTGTGTTCAAACTTGTGAGTGCAAGGCAGTAAGTGTATATGATGCAAATAATGTCTAAATTTTATTTTGATATGGTGATGGAAATGATTTTATAAATTACATAACCTTATTTGAAACAAGCTACTTGAAACCGTCTTCTTAAAGTAGCATAAAAATATTAGCACTGTTGAATTTTTTTGTGCGTGCATGATTTTGTTGTGTGCATGGGTTTCCACAACCTGTGTGCAAATGCACACGCGCACAGCTTAGAGGGAACATAGGTGGAAACATGTGAAAATCCACAGCAATCCAGTCACTTCACAGGTCCAAACAAATCTCTGGTTTCCTTCACTACACTGGCAACTTAAGCTTTATTATCATATAGCACCTTTCATCCTGAATATTATTATTTAACATTTATTTTGCAGTAGCACATGATACCCAATGATGTCAGAGCTCAGCTGTGATGGGCATTGTACAGACTTCCAGCAAATGACTGTTCCTGGCCTACAGAGCACACTTCATGCTTATGAAAAATGTTTCACCAGAGTGTTGAAAAGTGCTTTTACAAATCTTACCTAAGCTTTAATTATCAATGTGAAGTACCTATTACACTGACTGTGCTGCTAGGGAATCTGAGATACTGAAGTGATGTAATTTAAGTCACACTGGAAATTGGTGGCAATGCTTGGACTTAAAACCAAGAGAAGAGTCCATTGTCCTACTGCCCTGAGCTAATTGGTAAACAACCTGCTACTGTTTCTCACAATTACATTAGTAACAATGGAAGTGAGATTCTCATGTGACTACTAATTGGATGCTAATGGCAATCACTAATACGTGAGTAGTTATCAGCAAGCTTTTGGTGGTGCAGGCTATTTTTTGTGGTTAGCTACTGGCACAATGCCAGGTTATTTGCTAGACGGGTGCCAGGAGGCATTAAGGTCTTGATGTCTCCATATGGCTCATAACATTGGTCAGACGGGTAATTAGAAGCTGTAATTGTACATCAACTTCAGCGAAAAGACAGAAGTATTGGCGACATTCAGAGGTCAGAATTTTTCTGAAATCCATGTTGATAAGGCTTATGGTAAGAGAATTTTAATTCTGAGCCAGGCCTACATTTGTAAGGCGTAAATCCTTATCAAAGACTCTTGGGATTAATAGCTTCTTCAGTCTTCTGCAGAAAGTAAAGGAAGAAAACCAGTTAAGTAATGTAACTGTGAAACATCCTTCTATTGAGTGATTGATTGTTTCTTTGCTATAGGTTAACTAATCTGTGAAGAAGTGGTTTGGGAAAAGGTTCAGTGTTGCTAACGGGCTAGACAGAGTGTTGCATGTAGTAGACAATTATGAAGCTGTTTGTGTTAATACAAAAACATTGTTTAGACCTCTCCCATTTTTTATAAACATTCTGGGAAGCACAATAGCATTAAAAATATAGTAAATACCAACTGGGTTACAATTAATATAAATCTATACTACAGGTTAGTCTTAGAGTAGCCTGCCTAAGCAGGTGTATGTACTAATCAAGTCAAGTCAAGTCATAGGGCTGGAAGGGACCTCATGAGATCATCGAGTCCAACCCCCTGGGAATTGAACCCAGGACCTTCTGCATGTTAAGCAGAGGTGTTAGCTACTACACTATTTGCAGGGCTAAGGCAGGAGTATGTACACAAACATGCAGCAGTACATGCAGAGTCTGTTTCAATGTGTGCTCTGAGCTGCTCAAGGGAGCTGGTTGGGAGGACGACTGATCAGATCAATCACATAAATCTGGTTGGTGTCCTAGCCACACTTCAGGGAAAAAAATAAAATAAAAACAGTAAGTCTCTGCAATAGAAATGCTGTGGCCTCACTTTTCAAAAGCTACTTGGGCACCTAAGTCCATTGGTTTTTGAGACAGAGAGGCACTTAACTACCTTTTGAGGAATGGACTTTTGTGTATGTTAGCCACACCAGTGTCCAGTTGCAAACTTAGTCAAAAGTTGCAGAGTAGAGGGGGGAATCCCCTTAATAATTTGAGACAATGGAAGCAGGCCCTTTACACAGCATTTTATTTTATTGTCAAGTCCTTTATTTCATCCTTAAGACAAAATACTGAGGCAGGATTTAAAAAGAAAAAAAAATGGCACCAGAAAGCAAGTTGGAGACCTCATTTTCTACTATGCTTGTTGCCAGTGACAGCATTACTGCTTACATGTCACTTGACTAGCCCAATGTTCTACAGAAGTTTCACTTGCCTACGTGCTGCAGAGAGACAAGGAAGTAACCTTTGCTCAATAGATTTTTTCATTTCTAACCGTGTAAACAAACTGCTTGATTGAAGCAGGTGTGGCTCCATGATTCTTTACATATTAGTCATCTTAAATGGACTCATCAGATAAAATGTTCCTAGGAACTAGACAGCAGATGTATTTTGTGGGGGAAAAATCTAACTCTGGCCCTCAAGTTCAGAAAGAGGCACACCAGAGCCTCCCCAATGAAGCAGACCCGTTCCCAGCCGAGACTCCAATGAGCAGAGAACGAGGTGTGGTTCAGAGTTTATTATTCAGCTGAATAACAAAAGGAACTGCATCAGAGGGCAGCAAAGAAGTGCTAGCCCCTCTGAGCAGGCCCCCCCAACAACTCGAGTGCAAGAGAGAGCCCCGAGGGGCAGCATCACAACACTTTTATCCAGTACAGTATGATAATGCTATGATAATGCTTACATGATTGACAATGTTTTAGAGACCCTTATATGGTTACATTAACATTATTAACTACATATTAATGATTAAAGATTGCATATAATTATCCCCGCCTCTGTTTACTGTTGACATCATTTGCATTATCCTGGGCAGCCGCAGTACCTGCAAACTCATTAATTTCTGCCTAGAGATGCTGACCTTACATTCTTGTGAGGCTGTGGTGCCAAGAAGGGTGAGCAGGAGATAGGAGGCAATACTCCCTTTTCAGTTAGAACAAAGACGGACAGTCTAGCTTACATTCCTTGTCCAGATGGTCAGGAGAAAAAGCATGAGAAAGGGGAGATAACACACTTTAACTATCAACTTTAGGCCACTTGTTAAAGAAACTTAGATACATGACTTGCCAGAGAAACGACCCCACTACCATAGCAACCCACGGCTCCAACGAGGCCTACACTTCAGCACCTCTCTCACTGTCCTACAGAAGAGATTACATATAATTTTTCTTACAATTTCTAAACATTTTTTATTTAATTTTGCTAGGATATGATTCTAAATCTGTATGTGTGGATAGTGAGCTCTTTTCCCATTCATTATAAAAACTTTCCAAGAGTGTAATTCCATTGATGTTAGTGGAGGTACTCCTGATTTACCATAATGTATGTGAGTAAAACATAAGGCTCTCAAATCTGAGTTGAAATTTAAAATTCTAAAATTTGTAATCAAGCAATCTTCTCAGCCAGAGACTGCTTTCCTTTATTGCTACACAGATTGCTTCATTAGTTAAAGCAGCTGTCTATTAACTCAAAGGCTGTTTTGCATTTTCCTTACAAAGTTCACATTACTTGAGTGAAATCCTAGCCCTGCTGAAATTAACGGGAATTTTGCCATTGACTTCAATGAGGACAGATTTCTTTTCCCCCTGTTTTGAAAACTCAGGGCCAAATTCTTGTTGGTAAGTGCAGATAAACACAGTAACCTCAATTCAGGAAACCACTTCACTTTAAGCATGTGCTTAAATCCAATTTGACTTCAATATCCTCAGAGATATCTCTTCCCTTTTCTTAGGTAATGTTCTTGACCACCTTTTTTGTTCTGTTTCTCAGGAGGTAAGTGAGTGCTCATCCAAATCATGCAGCTATCATTTTATGGGTATTTAAGGTTTCTCTTTCTTGGTCTTGTATCTGACTGTATGTTACAGCTGCCATTTTGACTGACATACTGAGGACCTCCAGGAAAAGCCTAAGCAGCTACAGCTTGAGCTAAAAAGGCAAGAATTTGTGTTTTGGCTCCTGTAACATATCATTTGTGCCTCAGCACAGAGGGGGACTTGAAATACACACCAGTGTGTTACATATGCAATTAATTAGGATATTGTTCTGATGTTGCATAGTGTTACGCTACAGCATTCAGACATTTATATACAAATAGTGGATCTGGCTGAAGTGTTATAATTGCTTCTTCCCTCTCTAGATACCAATGGCTTTCATGTAGTTTGAGGCATCATATGAGGGCCCTAATGCAATCCATAAATTGCTGTACTTGTACTTTTTCTCTGTATGCCCTTTAACAGAGTAATAATGTCAGCTGGAGTCCATTAGCTATTGTGTATGCTACTGATAAAGTCTCACGATAGATCTTGTGTTTCTGTACAAAATGTTATATTTATAACTCATGTTTTAAAAAGTGTCCATGGGGAAGAGGGAAACTATTTAATTTTTTTTAAAGAGTAACTTCTTAGTGGGAGAATATCTTCCTTGGGCTCAGTCCTGCAACCTCTGTTCCAATAAACCGTCCTTATTTGAATAATCACATTAGACCAGTGTTTCCCAGACTAATTTGGCCACAGAACACTTTTGGACTTCAACTGTATTGACGGAACACATACATGCTGGTTTGGGGACCAAAGAGATGGTGTAATACTGAAAAATTGCTAAGTTTATTGCTCAAAAGTTGATTTAAAAGTTAGAAGGGAAAAATATGGCTAGCATTAATATTTTTTGGCAGAACACAGTTTGGGAAACACTGCATTAGACTACTCAGAGGTGCAACTGCCTCTGTCCAGTGGACCAGTGCAGGATCTAAGTCCAAAGTTACCCCAGAAAATAGGGTTACAAGATCAGGTCTCCTCTGCTTGTTTCAGCCTTGGAGAAATTGCCTATAGGGGAATGAGTGTATCCCAATAGGGGCATGATCTTGGAAGATCCTGAGTGCCCACTGTCCCAAAAATGGCAATTTCTTGTTATAGCTTTGGGAGCCCTTAAAACCCCTGGCCTACAGTGGGTAATTCGATGGGGTAGAGAAACACACTCAAACTGTAACTTCTCCAGAGAGGCATCCCCTTCTTGGGGATGCTTCCCCATGCTAATTAAAGTTGGGTTCTCCAGAACCAACAAACAAGGAAGCCTACTGGATAACTAGACTAAGTGTAAATGGACTGAGGGCCTTCTTTTGATTCAGCCAACAGACAAAGAGAGGGTCCCAGTCTTTGGGAAAGGACTGGAGGGAGTGGTGCTGACCAGTGCCCTTGTGGAGACGGAGTTGGGGGTGATTTTTTAAGTAAACTTATTCGTGTCCATGTAGGTCCTTTTCTTGCTTTTTAATACATTTTTCTCTGTAATGATGATACATTTGCTTAGGAGCAGCTGGGTGGTAACTTAAAATGATGGGCAATTATACTGATGTGGCGACAGCTTCTGAGGAGGAAAGCACAACAGGCCTGCTTGGGCTCCATGACATATGAGAAACTCAGTGTTGGCAGGGAACTTTGCAGCTGGAAAATTCCCTATTTAGGGGGGAGCAATTTGGGTCTTTCTCAAAGAGTGATGACAGCTGAGGAGCCTGAGAGTGGTTCCCTTCCATGACCAAAT
This sequence comes from Podocnemis expansa, assembly GCA_007922195.1. Lineage (NCBI taxonomy): Eukaryota > Metazoa > Chordata > Testudines > Podocnemididae > Podocnemis > Podocnemis expansa. Next base: position 4,570,452 of record ML682019.1, read on the forward strand.
GGGGTATACAGCTACAGATGCTGTCAATTGTCACACCCACAACTCACCCTGAAACTCCCACTGAAGTCAGATGTTCATCAGCTTCAGGCCGCAGGTTTGGAGGTATGACTTAGATAAGAAGTTGAATCTCTTTGAACAAGATCTCTGACTGGGAATTTCACAAGGGGACTATTTTTGCTGAGCAACCCTGTGCTTCCAGATTCTGGGCCTGTTGGCTGCAATGCAAGGATAGCCCCAGTCCTCAGAGAATCTCAGTACTTCTAGCCAAGGCAGTCGTCATCCAAAAAGTAACATAGAGCAATAACCAAACTTCTTTAAACCTTAATCCCCTAGAGTAGCCCCCTCCTACATCCTCCGCAAATAAAGACGAGACCAAACAAAACACTAGGTCTGAGTCATGGGCAATGATCTAGTTAATCTTGCATTTAACCTCATGTGATTTCCTCCTTCTCAGTTGTATATGTAGTCAGATAAGGGGGAAAAAAACAACATACTCATTCAGATAAAATGGAACTTAGATCCAAAGGAGATCAATTTTTTTTTAAAAACAAGTTTGGCTGCCTCATCCCATTTCCAGTGTGTATCGGACTGGAGTTCATCTACAATCTGTCCTCACGCAAAGTATTATCCATTCATTATAAATATTTGCTGCCTGGAACTGTTCCATCTGAAAGTTTTGCCACAGTCTCCAGAAGAAAGAGAACTGGGCTCTTCAAAAAGGGGAGAGGATCAATTCATAACTCGTAGTTCTAATTCGTGTAATAGCCAGCCATTGTCAGATGCCTGCAAAGATTTATTTACTGAATATTTTTTGTTTCTTGGCTACTAAAGAAGCACTATGATAAATACCTGTAAGCAGAGTTCTAGAAGTAGTCTCTTAGTCAGTACTAATACACAGCTAGAATTATCCATAATTCTCACAAGTTCTGGATTTTAGATATGTAACAAAGGCTCATATGGAGGAAAGATCAGAGGATTTCAGAGGTTAAGCTGGAGGACATGCTAAGAGCTATTACTGCATGTGTGCAAGGAAACAGTTCTATAAAATACCAGTAAAACAAAGGAATGAATTCTTTTTCAATAATTAACTATGAAGTTTGCAGAGTATAATTTATAAACAGCAAAGCACTTGGACTTTACCAGAACTACAATAAAAGACTGATCAGATCTCTTCTCTGATGTACATACCTTTATAAGCAAACCCACAGCTTTTCATTCAGTACATACTATAGCTAGTGCTGAAATTAAAAACCACCTCTTTCCCCCTCCTCTGACTCACTCTCTAGTCTAGTGACTTTTTTTTTTTAAATAAATACTGTGTTGTAACACCTGACACCTTGTCTAGCCCCCTTCCCTACCACTGTGGCACTTTAAACTTTCATCTAAATTAAGCAAGGAGTCCTGTGGCACTTAAAAACTAACCTATATATTTATTGCATGAGCTTTCATAGGAGAAAATCCTACTTCATCAGATGCTTTGTTCAAACTAGTTAGTTCAGCTGGTTAGACCAAACTAACGGCTTAATTCTAACTTATTTCAAAACTTAGTTCAAACTAGCACAATGTAGTCATGCTAGTTCGAAGTAAATAAGTTCAAACTAGTGGTTAGTTCAAATTAACCACTTTTTTTTTTTTAGTTCAAAATAACTTTTAGTTGGAACTAACCATGCTTTTTTAGTTTGAACTAAGAAGTTCAAACTAAAAAATGCAGTTAGTTCAAACTAACTTCAAACTACTTAGTTCGGACTGAGCAAGTCTGAACTAAGCTTTTAGGTGTTGATGTAGCCACAGTGAGCAAATCAGGAAAAAACTAGGCAGCTCCTGAAAGTGTTGCAGTTCACCTGGGGTAGCATGTTTGATATTTGGGCTCAGGAATTAGGATGTCAGTCGCAACATTTGCCTCATTAAAAATCTAACTCAGCATTGTTCTGTGCAGGTACATTTCCATTAACTTACGTAATTATTCCTGCTTCCACGAGGGCTGATTTTGACTGTGATGTATTTGTGAGTTGTTTGACCATGATGTTATTTATGGCCATGAATTTGACCACAAAGTATTTGTGACAGTTTCCAGCCTCTGCGTTTCTTAGGGGCTGGGAAGGTGGTAGCTCATAGCTGACAGCTTTTCATAACTTTGCCATTCAAAGTTGCCTAAATAATACACTGCAGTCTTGAACTCTAGCTTTTTTAGCTTGTCTAGAAAAAGATGTTTATTCAGCAAGTAACTATACAGATTGAAGGTCAGTCAATCATACTGAATGTTTAAGGCTTGGCTCATCTCCCCATCCTGCACCTCCAAACAGAGCAGTCCTCATTAAGGCAGACAAGAGATTAGGTAAATATTTTGGTTAGGAAAGCAGCTCTGTTTGTGTACTTATTATACAGTACTTACATTAAAATTGCTGATTTAGTCAAAAAGGGGCAGGTGGATCGGTATGTACACGTGCTGTATTTAAACTTTTGTAAGTGTGAATCAGTACTGACACAAAAAGAAACAGTAGTACATAGCTGTACATGCATCATATAGTTGTGGTATAGACCATTGCTAGAGATAGGATACTGTATTTGATTAATCTTGTATGGCAGTTCCCATATTCCTTCATTCTACCTTTTAGGGAGAATGTTTCTGAGCTATCAATGTCCCAGTTTGGAAATGTCAGGTATGTACCTGACTATGAAAGACAGATCAGGGAGAATTGATATCTCTCACTTTGGACACCAATAATTAAAGAGTATTGTGGGGTTTTGACTCTAATTTCTAAATTCAGGTCAAAATGCTCTTGCAGACAAATTGCTAAAACACTAGCTTGCTCCTAAGACAATTTGACACCCTAATAATTCATAAATACTTGTTAGAATCAATCAATGTTTTAACTCACTTTCCAGTGTCTGTTCTTTGCAGCTGTATCAGTTTTTATAAATGTTCTTAATTCAAAATTATATAAGCAGAAAAAGGCCCATAAATACTTCTATTAACTACCAGAAAATGTGATCATTAATACCGAGCATGTCCGCCTGACACTTTGATTTCAAAAGAATTGCATCAGTTTTATGCTGGTGCCACTACTTTGAACATAATTGAAAAGAAAGGCCTGTAAATATTGATGTTAAATTTGGGGGGCCTAATTTGTGCTGTGTATTCCAATATCATATACTATACATTTATGAGAGTTTCAAATTATGGAGAAATTTATAGCTAAAAACAGGGGAGCAAGAAGATTTATCTTAATCTTTTTGTTTATATTAAAGGTACAAAACTCATAAATCCAAATCCCCATCCAAATGAAACTAAATGAGAGTTTTGCAATTCACTGCAGTGGGACCAGGAATTTGGACCACAGTAAATGAAATCCAATTCATATAGATTAGACCTGGGTTCTTACTAGGGAATGCACTTTTGATTTTTAAAATCCTAATATTTAAATTTCTGAGAAGTATTTAGTCCCTCAGTCAGGCAGTTTCTTAGATGGCGTAAATTGGTGTAGTTCTTGCAAGGGCAATGGCATAATATGGAAGATTTGGTGTCCAATGCAGGTAATTTCTCTGACACTTTTATAACAGGTTGTTGACACCCTAATCCAAAGTATAAGGTTTATATACCCAAGCAGCTATGCATGTCAGCACTTCCCTAGTGTCATGTTCAACTTCCTTCCAGAAAAGCTTGGCTTTTCTACAGCAAGTCACTACTAGCCAGTATTCTACTACAGTATCCTTTTTCTTTTGCACGCAAGGCTTTGTTTTTTAATAGTAAATAACCTGCAAAGGCAGGTGATGCAGTCTTTGAAACAAGCTGTTCCTCCTACTGTTGTTTGTCCCTTTAAGTAAAGGAGGCTCCTTGCCCCCGGACTAACTGTTGTGCACAAATCACAGCAATAGGAATGATTCATTGATTGTTTCTGCCAGTACCTTGCTGCTGAGTGTTTCCCAAGAAAGCTTTCAAATTAAATAAATGTGACACTGCTATTCAGTGTATTTTAATTCATATTCCAGTGAGAGATTTTTAATTTACAACAATTATCGTTCCAGCAACAAAGAAAAGATCATTGGCAGACAGTTATAGGTTTGGTTTCTGATACTGTAACATGCTATACTTTTGTACTTTTCCACCTTTAATTAATTTAGCTTCATGTTGTAGGACTAAACCAGATCATCCTGACTCAGACAAAAGTGCCATTGATTTAAATTGGACATGTGCATTATTGAGGGTGAGTAAGAATTACAAGACTTGGTCCTTTTTATTTATTCAGTAAACACAGTTCTCCAATTGAATTGCAAGCTGTACAAAGCCTGCTAGTGTCCTGATCATAGCATTCTACAAAACTGAAATGGATTCCAGTTAGATCAGTAGCATCCAAAAAGAAAGTACGGATGTGACTAAGCATATAGTAGAAAGCAAGCTCAAAGACCATGAGGTGGCCAGGTTTCCATAGGAATACATTATGGAAAACCATATCACTTGTTTTGTGATCTTCTTTACTTCATTGCTCCAAAATAATGTTTGATTGTTATTCTTTGGGCAAATAGAAGAAATCCTCATGGGTCTCTGCAGCTGTGATTCTTGATACCTGCCATACTATTCAGTAGATGTTAAGTGATATACAAGTGTCTTCTCATACAAGACCTTCTGTAAGAACAAGTCCAAGTCCAAAAGAAAACTTGTATTTGTTTGGGTGGATCTGAGTAAGTGGTCATCCCATGATCTTTCTTAAAAATAAAAAATTGTTGTAACTCAGGGCTGTCAAACTCACTTGCCATGGTGGGCCAGATTTGACTTAAATGTACTTCAAATGGACTGTACATACCATATAAATCAAAATACTACAGCACTCTTGTGGCATCACAGAGCACTGTGTGTGTTTAAACTGTGTGCCACAATATCTTTCTCCTTCTCTTGGAGGAAGCGTGGGTCCACTGAGTCACGGGCTGGATGGAAGAGGTTCATTCTGGCTGCATTCAGGCCACATGTTTGACACTCTTGCTGTAATTTCATGCTAACTGGAATAACATCACAGACAGCTCTCTGATTCCTGGCTTCATGCTGCCTGCTGTTGAAGGAACATTACGAACTACTGCATGCACCATGGAGAACAGTGCCCCTTAAACATAAACTTTCTTTAGATTTGAGAAACATGCTAAATCAAACAGCATTTCATCTGCTTTCACTGATGCCCTCCCAATATCCCTCTGTTTGGTGCTTTAGACTTTAATTTCTCGCCTCCTGTATTAGAAGCCTTTGCTTTGAAGACTCTTTGTAAGAGCTTTCATCCAAGAATGTTGAGTTACTTGAGCAGCCCCTTACAAGGGCTTCTGTTAAACTGCAATCACGTCACTTTTTGAGATGCAATTGCAGCAAAGTTTGAGAGGGACTCCCTTCTTAGCCTAATTATGGATCACACTGTCCTTCACCCATAAGAGACCTTTTCCCTCTCATATTTTACCCACAATTGCCACACAGGTTGAAAGAACACATTGAGGACAGAATGACTCCTAGAGAGTGGCCTCTGTTGAGGGATGTCTTCTAAAGCAGTGTTTCTCAGCCTCTTTTATACCACAGCTGGCTTGCTGCTTTTCCTAAACTGTGTCATGGAAATCTCAGGGACCATCATCAATCCACAGACCAGTTGATGAGAAACACTGTTAAACAGAATGGTGAGGGCCACTTCATCCTTCCAGCTTTTCAGTCAGGCCTGAAGAAACTGAATAACCAAAGTCCTAATTCAGTCCTCAGCTGATGCAACAGATCTTATCGTTTGGAATAAGTTACGTATTTGAAGGAGGATGGCAGCTTCCGGGCTGTTACTTTTTTGGGGACTAACATAAGGTCTAAATCTCAAAGTCTAAATATCTGCTGTGTTTATACAGAGCTTGCAGGAGGGTGATATGGTTAGAAAAAGGAGGATTTTAATCCTCCACAGAGGGCCATCATGTCTTTAACCAGAGGCAAATGCCTAGTACATAGTTCAGCCCTGAATGAATATGCAGCTGTTTCTGGCTGCAGAAGTTTACCTCTCTCCTCCAGGATCATCATTTTTGTTCACTGACTGTCTCTTGGCTCCACCCAATTGGCAGCCAACCTCCTGTAATCCCACCTTTTGCACTGTACAAGATAAAGTCCATAGAATTTCCAGAGCTACAGCTTATTGAGCATCTCGCATGACAGCCATGCAACATCCAAGTGTTTTATCCTGCCTTCCCACATCTTAGCAATTCTCCCTGGTCCATAGCAGGAGGCAACAGGCTACGGCTGTAGCTTCAAGCTACCTGGGGCTGTGTTAATACCTTGCCCAGTGAGCAGGCAGCCACTCTGTCACCGCTCTCTCTACCCCTTCTTACTGGATCTCAGCCAGGAAGCAGCTGCTCAATCAAAAGGTGAATGGGCAAGTTTTGGCCCCAGGTATCCCCCAACATATTACTATACACCCAACCAGCCCTAGCATCTACCACCCAGTCATAGGCACATCAGCATATCTGTTCATTAATTCCACATTTTCTCTGGCCAAATTAGCTCATGAAATAATCAGCATAAATTGTCACACCTGGCACAGCTCTAATTCTGTCTGCTGTGAGTAACAGTGATGACCTGTGTAAAAACAAACCACTCTCTTCTTACCAGCCAGGCTGAATGTTAAAGTTCTAACAGTTTAAAAAAAAAAATCCCTTTTTTTTCTGTCCACAAAAATGTGCTGCTTAATATCCTGGGATACAAACAGGTAAGAGAATTAATTGGGACTTTCCGTGCAGACCAAGAAATTTAGGTTTTGTAAAACTTTACAAATGTAACAAAGTCACAACAAATGTTTTGGGGAAAGTAAAGCTTTTATGCAAAAATAAATTACCAGTTTTACAAGGACGTTTCTTCTAGAATATTTTCAATTCTGGGCCCAGTGCTAACAGGTACTACATATGCAGAAAACACATTGCTAGAAAACTCCTATGCTAGTATTACCTCTATGTAGTAAATTGAATCGATTGTTTCTGATTACTGTGCCCTTCAGGATTTGAGAACTGTTAGGTCTCATCCTTTCATGCCTAGTTTTTATCCACAAATTATAATAGGGAAACAAGCACTTCTGCTTCTTTCTATCAGGAATAAGTTTCTTTTGAATGAATAAGTCACTGAACTGAACACAAGTGAAGAAAATATTCTCTCTGAACCCACAGAAGAGGCTACTGCTGTCAAAGACTAAATTGATCAAGCATTTCAGCAGCCTCTGGTTCCAACACCTAGCAAGGGACTTGCTCCAGGTCAGTGGTTTGAATTTTTTTAAACTTTAGCAGCAAATATCTACTGCTTAATATTTTTTATTCAACTCAAATGATTTTAGGAGTGTGAAATAAGTTTAGGCACTGAAATAGATTAACTCTGAAATTAAAACAATCTTCAATAGGTTTTATTTTTAAAAAAGTATTTAATTTAAATTTTAAATTAAAAAGCATTTTGTTTTTATCCATGCTGCATGTGGATAGCTGGAGCTGTTAAACTGTTGCCTATTTCAGTGTTTTTAGGTAAGGAGACTTTGAATTGAGAAGTCACTGTTGAATCAAAGCGTTGTGCTGTTATCAGATTTGACTCATCTCAACACACAGTGAAGAATTGTGTAAAAATGTAGAAATCAGGCAAGGTTTCTAGATGCAACTAGATTAGCTGGTGACTTGAAAAACCACAGCATCTCTAATACTTACTACTTATAATTAAAGGCACCTGAGCTCCTTTTTCAACAGGGATTGGATGATTTTTGATAACATGATGTGAGTCGTGTCCTAATTCCAATAAGAATATTTGAGGTTGGTGAGAAACATTTTAAATTATTGCTCCCTGTGCTTCATTGTGAATGCTGAGATTGGCTAAACATTTGTGGTGATTTCCGCTCTTCGTGGAGGGGCTTTCGCTGTAGAATTCATTCCTTCTGACGATCCACTAGAGCCTCAGCTTGGTCTCCAGTCCACGGTGCAGGGCTTACTTATTAGTGTGGGCATGTATGTCATTTCATTATTTCTGAAATGGTGGAGGGAAAGTGAAAGTAGCGTTGCAGATCATTGCTGATAGATCCTACAGATAGTATGAACTGCATTTTTTTTTAATTATGTAACCTGTCCCAAGACAGCAATCGCTGGATAGATTAGTGTCTCTGGACCTCATTTCTTATTGGTAAGTGCAGCTCCACCAATGGGCAGTGGCTCTTAACCTGGAGTATGCAGAGGTCTTCCAGGGGCACAGCAATTCATGCAAATACTTCCCCAGTTTTACAACTGGCTATGTGAAAAGCACTAATGAATACTAACTAAAACTTTACAGAGGTAATGAGTTGTTCATACTGCTTTGTATATAATAAGTGTTTTTTAATTTGGGGGGTCATGAGATTTTTTAATTGTGTGGTAAAAATGAGAGTAATCAATTTTTCAGGAACAGTATGTTGAGACACTTCTTTGTATTTTTAAGCCTGATTTAGTATTTAATTTATTTAGTATTTATGTAAGCTGTTCTTAAGTGAAATTAAACTTAAGGTATTCAAGACACATCAGCCTCCTGAAAAGGGTAGAGTTGTCTGGAAAGGTTGAGGACCACTGAGCTAGATTCTCTATTGCCCGTCACCTTGTGTAATCACGTACATAAGTGCACAGTGAGTGTAAATTACTGAATTAGACGAGTACTAATTTACTCTCTCTTTGTGTAATGAATTTTAGTAGGAGTGCAAAGAGCAATTTTTCTTCTCTTCCCTCTCCTGGCTCTGCAAGAGCTGGTATCTGCGGAAGCCAGTAACTATGAAACACTCCATTTTCACAGCTGGTCTGACGGTTGACAATATTAGTGTACAAACAAGGAAGTAAACACAAGAAGTCATTCATTGTAAGCTCTGTCGGTAACAGGAAAGCTTTATCAGCGTGCCAAAGCAAAACATGGTTATTCTATAACGAGTCAGTGATTTACTACAGGTATATGACTTGGGGAGGGTTGTTCTTGTATATAACAAGCTGAGAATATTCCATATTCTGCTTTGCTGCTTCCTTCTGTGTGAATCTGCTTAAAATTCAGTAATGCCATACAATTTAAGTATGATCACATCCTTTCAAATGATTCCAGGGACTTTGCAGATGGCTAGAGGAATTATGAGATAAGTAATGTTTTTTGACTGATCTCCTATCTAGTAAAAATAATGTCACATTACACTGTTTCCACTACACTGTTATGTCTCCCTTTGAAGCATTTTGCTGTTGGTGGAAGTCTGTGTTATGGTCAGAAAAAATCTGAGAGCATTTGGTTTGTTAAAAGGTGGCAGCATCTGCCTCGATCATGGCAACAGGAGAAATATGAAGGAAAAACATTATCTCTGTATGTTACTTTAGTACCACTTACAATGTTTATCATAAATGAGGTATAATACTACACTTAAAAGGATAGTTTTTGTCAAAGAGTCAATCTTCCCATTGATTTCAGTGAGGACATTGAGTTAGTATCACAGATCTCATATTGATGTGTGTAAATTTTTAAAGAAAAACCCAGTGGAAATCTAGGGGCTGTATATCTCCCTATTCAGCAATTTGCATGTGCATGATCTTGAAGCAAAACCTATTGCAATATGCAAAAAAAGGGAGCCATTTTTAAGTTCCTGTTTGTCTAGCTGTCAAGGAATAGAAATCATTTAATAACCTGACTAGGAGAGACATAGAGACACTCCTTGAAGTATGGTTCTTGCAGTCCTAAAGCAGGCAAAACCCTTACTGAAGTCAGTGGGAGTTTTGCTTAGCAAATGACTGCAAACTACGGCTTTCTTTCACTTGATCACAGAAATGATGGCCATAGTTTAGTGGAAACTCTAAAAGAGTGGTTTTCAACTGGCGTGCTGTAACACACTGGCAGCAAGAGTCCTGTGGCACCTTATAGACTAACAGACTTGTTCGAGCATAAGCTTTTGTGGACTTCAACCCATTTCATCAGATGTAAGACACCGGTATGCCATAAGAACTGTCCAAGTGTGCCATGAAATTGTGTACAAAAGTAATGAAAATCAATGTAAACATTGTTTCATCTTAAGCAATATTCTATATAACCAAAATTGAAACTCATAAAATTTGTGAAAATTAATCATCAAATTAAAAAAAAAAAAAAAAAAAAAGGAATGTCTTTTAATTCTAAAATGTGAACCTTCTAAATGCAAGTGGCCAAAGAGCAAAATGGAGATAACGTGTGGTTTTTTTTGTTTGTTTTTTCTGGTGAACATGAAACATTAATGCATTTGATCCCTCATTAGCTTGTTTTATGCACTCTATTGCACCTCTCTAGTAAGACCATAACCATAGTAAATGTGACATTTATGAGCAAACAATTCAGCTCAAAAAAGTGGGTGTGCTGTGAAAGCATCTGTCTCATTGAAGTGTGCCATGTCACTGAAAAGGTTGGGAGCCACTGCTCCTAAGGACTGATAGAGTAGCGTGATCAGAAATGAGAATGTGATGAAGTAATCTGTAGGTGTTTAAAAATTGGGACACAGAGTGTTTCGAAAGAGGAGTTTCAATGAAAGCTCATATGCAGATTGTAGAACCAGTGAAAAATAATTTAGTGGTGTTTTCCCCACTCCCTTACTCTACTTTCATCCCAGTGTGGCTCCACTGGAACTAACAGGGTTATACTGGTGTGAATGAATATAATGAAGTGGAGAATTAGGAGCTGAACTAAAAAAAACCTGAAGAGCTTTTTTTTTTTTTAACCAGATGTCATTTTTTTCCCCCATCTTCCTGAATAAGGATCTACTACAACAAATGGAGGCCCTGTGATGGGGAAGCAGGAGTGAGAAGGGAGTAATGGGGACAGAGAGTTGTCACTAGTTCCTTATGTTATCATAAAGGGTGTGGCCTGGCACAAAGAGGTAGCACATAAATATAGTTTGTGTTTTGCCCAAATGAAGTGAAAGATGGCAATATAACCAACATCACAGCCCTGATCAGAGCTGCTATCCCTTGACTTAATCTAGCACCATAAATGATACTTAACTTAAGGCTAAATGTTGCAGTTCTCAAGCACAACTGTGATTGACTTCAATTAAAGATGGCAAAATTTGGCCCAAAAATTCTGAGATGTTCACGCCAGCCTACATCATGCTATTGTACTGTTACCTAATGATGATGAATTGTTATCTTGGTCACGCAGGGAGTCAGTTCTATCTGCCTTAACTTTGTATTAACTGAAGAATCTAAATGTATCGGGGGGGGTTAGAAGACTGAGAAGGAGTGGGCTTAAATTAATCTGACAGTGCAGGCATAAATGCCAAGGAAAAGAAGCTGTAGATAAGTGTATTTAGTTATATTCTGAGAGAGATCCTTTAAAAGTTGATTGCAATAAATGTGGAAGGGAGAATTTCTGTGTATGACATCTTGTTTCATTTCTGCAAACAGTCCATGCAGATGACCTCCTTCGGTGTGCTGCGGCATTATATTCAACTGCATCTATCTAGAAAATGAAACTCACTTTGCAACAAGTCTTGATTAAATGAATTTCAAGACATCTTGCAAGGCTTTTTAATTCTCTGTATGTATGCTATAATATGAATTAGACAACAATGAAATAGATATGGAGTCACAGCCATTTAGCAAGCTACACCAGCTGTTTGCCTGATGACCAGACTAATTTGTTCTGCCCAGTTCATAAATGAAAGAAATCACTATAGTACTAAGTGACTGATCCCTGTGTCTGATAGTGTCTTTCTAAATAAAGGGTGTGTTTCTGTAAAAGCTTAGATTTCTACACTGCTGCAAAATACAGGATTGCTTAATCTCTTGAAACTGAAGCAAAGAAACAAAAGAAGACTTTATGGGGCGGAAGCTGTGGTTTTAAGTCTTTCAAACCTCCCTGTCTAACTTTTTATTTTGCTTAGGTATAGTCTGTGACTACAGATCAACACAAGCTAGATCTTACTTTCATAGTATCACTATAAATCTAGAGGAACTCCATGCTAGTCACAGGAGTTACTTAACTCAGAGCATTTATCACGCAAAAGTCTTCTCTAGATGTGTATTTCAGTTCAATATGTTTTCAGTTCTTGGTATAAATGAAGAACATCAAGATGTTTTTAATAAAGCTTATGCTATTGCATATTCCTAGTATGTGACCATAATATCACAGATAAACAACACTTACCTCTACACAACCAAATGACTCGGATGACATTGTCATTTACACAAATAAGTTTTTAATTTACAATTGAGTCTTACCCACACAATTTTCATTAGTATATGTGGAGGGATGCTGTGTGCATATTCATTAACACTACTGTAAACTTAATGCAGGTTAAAGCTCAGTAAAAAATGACTGAAATGTCAAAACAAAATTTGCCTGTTGGAGTAGGATTCAAAACTTAATCCACTCTTAAAATTTGAACTGAGAACATTTTCTTTAATGAATCAGGAAGTGATTCATCATAGTTACACCCAGTACACACCTATTTTTTTTTAAGCACTAGATTGGTGCACCATCTACTGGCAAACAAGAGATGTGGTTTGGCTTTTGGACTATTATTCTTCTAAATTTACAGGTTATATTTAGGTTCACTTGGCTTTACTATAGAAATTTGGGTTTATGGGCTTGGGAGGAAAAGAGTAGCTGAAAAATACAGAGAAGCTTCCTCTCAGGTCTGTTTCCTCTAATATCAGTAAGAACTCTGCATTGTACACAATGGCATGATCAGATTTTAAAAGTTGAATTACTGTGTTAGCCAAGTGCTTTCCATCACATGAATTTCTATGGAGGCTTATTAACTCAATTCTGTGTGAAAGTGTGCAAACCAAACAGTGCTACAAGAGGCTTGTATGTGAGTGTGTTTCCTGCACTGACAGTTGGGCAAGATTTTTGTCCATTTGTTGTTTGGCTGCTTCTGTACATGCTCATCTGCTTCTCTACATCCAACCCAGACACCATACTCCATTGATGCAGTATGCATTAATACTTGTGGAGTTATGTGAAATGGCCTCCAAAACTGGCTCCAAAAGTTGTGTTAATGTGTCCTCCGGTTCCACCAGCACCAGCTCCAAAGAACAGCCACATATCTAGTATTTGTTACCTTCAATTTAAGGGAACTATGCAGCAGATATAAAGAAAAAGCATTCTCCAGTTACTGTGACTTTGAACTGATCGTATTGCTCACGTAGGGTCAACTCTTGCTCTATCCATGGGAGTCTTGCCACTGATTGTCAATGGATGCAGAATATGTCCCTTGAGCCATTTCATAATCATAGACAGCCTAGTTACCTAAGTCTATAGAGTCATAGAAACTGGAAGAGATCATAAGAAGTCATTGAGTCCAGTCCCCTACACTCATAGCAGTACCCTCTTAAACCATCCCTGACAGGTAGAGTCCTGCAAATCTGTGGATAGCCGCAGATATCTGCCTTATATCCGCATCCGCGGATACAACACAGATATCCACAGACCATTTCTTGCGGATGCAGATCAGATACTGATCCATATATTTTTATCTGCACACAGAGAGCCCTGCAAATATCTGCGGATATCCATATTATATCCACATCCGCGGATACAACACAGATATCCGCGGACCATTTCTTGCAGATGCAGGTCGGATACGGATCCACTTATTTGTATCCGCACAGGGCTCTACTGATAGGTGCTTGTCTAACCAGCTCTTAAACGTGTCTACAGCCAGCTGAGGCAACTTACTCCAGTGTTTAATCACCCTGACAGTTAGGAATTTTTTTCTAAGGTCCAACCTAAACATACCTTTCTGAAATTTAAGCCCATTGCTTCTTGTCCTATCATCAGTGGTTAAGGAGAACAGCACTAGTTTTCAGAAGAGCTAACTGCCTGAGTTATTTGCCCTCTCATTGGAGGGCTGCACAGAACAAGACTAAAAATGTAGTAGTAGGACAGGGAAAGTGGGAAAAATAATGTTCTCTAGTGTGAGATATAAATCTGAGCACCAGACTGGAGGTGATTGTTGAATTGGGACCTTCTTTCTAAGACTATATTGCTATATGCATGAAAAAGCAAACATGGGTACAGTACTTGGTTGTCTTTAGCAGCAGCCAAGTCTTTGGCCCCTCTCAACATAAATTGAATGTATGATTTCAGTACTGAAGTCAAGCTAGGTTCAGACATGGTGCAATGAGAATAATAAAACAGTAGAGGGAGCAAGCAACTTCAGGAAGACTGCAGAGTGGTTGCTCAGTAAAGGGGAGGTGTGTACTGGGGAAGCTGTTTGCAAAACAGGAAGGAGATTTTTAAAGGCCCATAGCAAGGCAGTACTAATTTTCTAAGAGAGTTAAGTCAGTCCTCTTTGCCATGTTGTTGACTCGCACGATTTTGTCAAAGTCGCACGATAATTATCATCAAGTGGATATGAGATGAGCTCAGCCTTCATGCTTAAAGAAAATATACATTTCTAGCTCTTGTGGTTGCGGGGAAAAAGCTTCAAAATGCGACCCCCAAATGCACCTAAAGGGTAAAAAAAGCAGAAGGCGAAGGAAAAGAAAACTCTATATCTGTTGTTTTTATATAAAGCATAAGTTTTGGTGAGCCTGAGTCATGATTTTTGAGCATCTGGGCGGCAGTACTGTCTTTGACCACCACCCCCCGATTAGTTTCTTGTAAATCTCATAGAGCAAATGGGATGAGGAGGTCAGGCAGCTGAATGGTGAGTGTGACGCAGCTTAGAAAGGAAAGGACATGCCATGCAGAATGCAAGCGCAAGAGAAAATATAGGAGCAGCTACAGAAGGGGCAGACACAGGTCTCCAGGTGAGCATCACTGGTGGGGAGGGGGCAGGATGTGATGATAAAAGAGGACGACCAATAAACAGGGAGCAGTGAATTATTCAGGACTGCTGGTCTTGCAGGTGAAACAAGAAGCCTTAACTTGATATGGGGAGCCAATAGCAGGACAACAGAGTGCAGAGTGATATGGTTAGGCCAACAGACAAAAAAAAACCCAACCACCACCAACTTTGGCAGCTCTGTGTTGTATGGGAGAGGAAGGGCACTGATAAGGAGGGTGCAGGAAGCAACATGAAGCTGACAATGACAAGGAGGAAGAGTTTTAACCACATGGACAGTAAAGTTAGGATGCTAGTAAAGCTATGTGTGTGAAAGAACCTGGATTTATACACAAGTGGGGGCCTGATTCTCACTTACACCAGCACTCCGTTACACCATTCTGGCAGTATGCAGGGGTCCTGAAGTGGATGTATCTGTTTGCACTGCCAGATGGGCATGGAAGAGCCTTAATGCACATGAGAATCAAGTCCATGATACACTCTTAAAAGTAAGAACAGAACAGCATGAAGAGCATCTGTTTCTGAGGTGTCTTTATGGGAAGCTGAACAAATACAAAGACAAAACGAGGTGTGTGTCAACCTCTGCCAAGTGGGAGGTCAGACACACCTAGGAGAGGTCCCCTGTGAAAAACAACAATGATTAACCAACAAGCCATAAAACCTGTGCTTGAAAGAACTTCCCAGAATTATAAAGAAAACTGACGGCTTTTGGAACAAGGGATAATCTGGCAGGCTGGCACGCCATCTTCAGTCCTGTAATAGTTCTAAGTGTTTGGATACGAATGTCCCAGTCAGGACAGGTACCAGTACACAGCCCTGGCTGGTGAAGCCCTTCTGGCATAGTCAGCTGCTTCTGCCAACATACCTTAGTGTGTGCTGAGTGGTTCTTTCTGTCTTTGAACCTGGTTAGTTCTTATCCTTTATGCTGCGACATTGAGCTCGAATGGGGAGGTTGCTGAAAACACCATGTTACTGAGATCATATGATAACAATCTTTTGTCACTGCTGATCGACTTTGAACTGGCATGAAGGGTTCTGTATTCTATGATCACCCTTCCGCTTCCTCCAGTACCACTTTTATGGACTGGTTTAAAAGAGAAAGTAACTGACAAAAAAGCTCTTCCACTGATCAACAAACAAGACAGCCTCATGACTGAGCAAAAGGCTCCACTGACTTTAGGATGTCTGTCATGTTAGGCTGCGGCTCACTCATGCTGCTATAAATTACAAATGGTTTTGTGCATTGAATAGAATTGTACTGAAATAAAATAGTGGGAGAGAAGATTCAGACCCATAGGTTTTAATACTGGTTTTGCTGTCACAGTAACATGAGGATGTGGAGGAGCTTTTAACTTTGTTAAAAACTTTTCTTAAATTTTTGTTAAGCTATTTCCTGTGGCGCACAATGACACTGTTGTTACCGTTATTTGCAATATTGTTGTATGAAAAGGTTTCAGTGGTACGGCCCTTGGGCTAATGTACTAATTCTCATGCAACCCTCTTGGCAATTTGAGTTTGAGACCCCTG
Source organism: Podocnemis expansa (assembly GCA_007922195.1). Lineage (NCBI taxonomy): Eukaryota > Metazoa > Chordata > Testudines > Podocnemididae > Podocnemis > Podocnemis expansa. The sequence goes on from ML682019.1 coordinate 4,586,759, forward strand.
CCCTAGGGTGACCAAATGTCCTGATGTTATGGGGATAGTCCCAATACTCAAGACTCTCTTGTTTTTTTAAATCTAGGTGCCCATAACATTCCCACCCCTGTCCTGATTTTTTTCACTTGTTATCTAGTCACCATGTCAGTGAAAATGATAGGCTTCTCTCAATTTCTTTATGAGCCTAGGAAAGACCTTGGAATAAATCTTCACAGTCAAAGGGGGAGAGAAACACATTAGTGTTCTCGTTCTTCTCCATAGAAACATGGAAACTATATTAGATTACATAGTGGGCTCCACCTAGAGCAGTGTCCAAGATCAGAGGAAGGAATGGACAATTTGGAATAACTGGCCACAGGGAAATTTGTTTCCCAGTGCTGGGTAGTTAGAAGTGGTTTACACTGTAGCATGAATTTTACTTCCATTCCTTTTCTAAATGGGGGGAAAAAAGTTTGTTTATTAATGAGGAAGTTGGGTTTTAAGGATGTGCTTCTCTCTCATCTGCGCAGTAGAGCTCTTGTTGCATTTGTGCTACCTTTGCATGTGGAACTTTTGCACAAGGGATGCGTTCAGAGTACATAACAGAGAGAAATATTGTGTGAATAAGTCCCCACTTCCTCAGTGCAGATCTGAGAGAATTTTGCCCTAAAATTGGCATTAAGACAGGCTGGTGAAACTGACATTCAGTGATAGAAGTGGCCACTCTCACCTAAGCTCTCAAAAATAAGACATACTAATGTCCACGGTCCTGCTTCATTAACTGGGCAGGGTATAGGAGAGGAATACAGGTTGGTAAAGTGGTCACGGGTGACCAGCTGTATGATGAACAGACATGTTTCCACTCACTAGGGGTGTGTGCAAAGTTGTAGAGTCTAGGGCTATACAAATCTTCCTGTGATAGCACCAAAAGAGATCCAGTTGTTCCTTTGTAGATATACTAGTCTCTTGGATTGAGAGATTTTGGGTTTGAGTCTTAAAACCTTTAATGTGTGTTTATATTTTTAAAAGCCTAATCCCATGGTGGAAGCCCAAAACCTTTGACATTATGACTCTATCTACACTTACAAAATTAATTCAAAATAGTTATTTCGAAATAACTACTTTGATTTTAATTCAAAGTAATTATTTTGAATTAGCACTACTCTGAATTTATTATTTAAAATTAGGAGTCCAGGGAAGACTCTCCAATTCGAAATAAGGTAGGAGTTACTGTTCCAAAGTAGAGTGTCTTCACTAGACTCTCTGTGGCATAGAATGGCTTATTTTGAAATAATAATTTCGATTTAAGTGCTATTTTGAAATAAAAACAAAGTTTTATTATTTCAAAATGGCACTTCATTATTCTGAAATAAAGAAATGCTTAATTCGAAATAACTATTTTCTTGTCCATGCATGCATTTTGTTATTTCAAAATAAGCCTCCTTATTTTGAAATAACTTAAGTGTAGACATACCTTATATAAGGAGGTGAGCCAGTGATCCACTGTAAATATAGAGCATCAAAGCTGAATTCCCCTGGAAGTTAATGTAAGGAATACTACAAAAGAAACTGCGAAGAGAATAATAAGAAATAAGCTACAGGCAGTAGTATGAATAAATATTTTATAAGACAGCAAGGTGTATTTTAATAACTGATTTGATAAATCCCACAGTAAAGCAACATATTTTGCTTTTTATCAGTTAAACAAATGTATAGTAAATCATTACAATAAAAAAACTCCAAATACAATACAAATTTATCATATTCTAATTTCTAACTACATCGACTGTAAACCGCAACATCATAAAATCCTACTTGACTATCCAGTATGTGCAAAATACCTGGCTTTCAGAAAGTTCTTATGGGAAGGTCACACAATTTTTCATAAACTGTGATATGGCTTAATTAGTGATACACTGTAGTATTGAAGCATTGGCTTCCCAAAGACCCTGGTACTCTACCTCTGAGCTAAAGGTGCTGGCATACTGTATTGTCACGTTCCCCTTCTTTGTTGGAAAAAATACAGACAATCTAATGTTATGTAAATTTTGTCAAAACTAATACTGTGCTGTTAATTATTATCTCTGAACTCTTTATCATACGAGAGAGCAAACAAGCCATCGTTTTAATTCTCATTGCAGTTTGATGAAATACAAAATAGCATGTTGCAAAACAGCTGGTTGCCTTGGTATTTACAGCTTAACAGCAAAGCTGGGGGGCAAAAGTTATCTTTTCTGATTCACGCCTAGAACTATTACTGATGTTAGTGGAAGTTCTGTGTAGAGTTCCAAGCGCAGAATAGGCAACTGAAAATTCTGAAACCGAATTCAGGATGTCTTTTGAAGTTTTGCAGCCTTTAGTAGGGGAGGGTATACAGTGACTATAATCACAGGCAGATCAGAGGGACTGAGTTTGTTTGCTCCTACACAATGAGAAGGGAGAGGATCTAAAGAGAGCCTGTGACGCTCTGTTTCATGGGTTTTGGAGGGCCAGGCTCACCACACAACAGTAGTGCCCTACTGTTCCAATTCCTGATTACATCTTCCATATACAAATGCAAGGAAAGGTCCACCAGAGTGTGATGCATGTAGTGTGGTGACGGGATCTTTACCCAAAACGGATCAGAAAGAAGGATTCTGACAGAAGATTGGTATAAATAAAAAGAGAAAATGAGTTACTGACTTCATCTGGTTTGGTTTGGTTTTTTTATAAAGCAAGGCAGTGTAGTACAATGAGTCACTGACATTTCTCTGGAATTCTGGACATCATATCATGCATAAAATGTATTTCTTTAAAGGAAATACAAAAAATGGAAGTAACAGATTATGAGGAACATAATGCACCTAAAATCTCTCCTCCTTACTTTGTTAGAAAATATACCTATGCTGCATGTCTGATTATATGACAGTATCTTCATAGTTAACATGGTTTCTATAATTTCATTTTTTTCCACAATGTAAAACAATCATGGAAAGTGTTTCCTACAGCACATTTATTAATTATAATTAGAATGAATGTTAATTGTCTGGCCTTGGAATCAAGTTAAAATGTTCTAGGCGTTCAATTTCATTATTAATAAAATCATCTTAAGAATCAAAATTTCGTAAAATAAATACATGCGTCTAAGGTATAAATGCCATACTACAATACATGAAAGATAACTGATCACTTACAACAACACTTTGAATCCAGTCTTGAAGTTTGTAATTAGGCAATAAAAATTTTGCCTGGATAACGACCTCTTGATTTGGACTTTTGAATATCTGCATTAAATCTAAATTTCTGGCAATTTTCCCAAAGACAGTTTATCAAATGGTTTAGTTAGAACTGTATGCACCATCTTCCAAGATAATATATTAAAAACTGTATTACAAAAATACTGTAAAACCACTTCAGGGATCTTTAAATGTTATGGACCCCTGACATAATCAACTTTTCAAAAGTTATTAATGCAAATACTGAATTCTTGATGCTCCTTTTGGAGCGCAAGTACATGAGTGGTATGCAGTTGAGAAAGGACAATATTGAAGTGTAATTGATGAGGTATCTGCAGAGCCATATCACAATCTGTAAACAATACTGTGGAAACATCTGTCTGAAAATCATAGTGTATTGACAATAAACTGGTGAGAGAGCAAATACATTTTTCTGGAGGGTACCTTCAGCACTGCCTGCAGTACCAGTTCTGGCATCAAATACTGGTTTCACAGCACCCATTAGGGATTCCACTCAGTTATTTTAGGTTTGTGTTTATTGCTGTTTAGTCTTTGACTACACGATAGAGTAAGGCAGCAGGTCCCAAGATGTATGAAATTAGGCACTGGAACTCTGACAATGTGCACAAGTCTTGTTTACTTCTTGCTTGTAACTCTGAAGCTGAACAGAGCATTTATACATTCCAAATGTGTTCAGAAGCAAGTGTCTGGCCTTGGACTGAACTTCCTCCCAATTAGGTGAGCTACCAGGAACTGGAAAAGGAAGAAAATTATCAATACATGTCCTTCAAGAAGATCTTGACAGTCCATCTACTTCACCATGCATTAAAGCTGGCATAACAGACCCCCTCAACCTTGTCTACCTTCCCGCTATCTGTTCATTTTCTATCAGACTGTGCCCTTAAGCCCTGCTCTTGAAATCGGATCTTGAGTGCTGATAAAATTAAGAATCGATAGTCCATCGAAAAAGATCAAGAAACTATCCCTATGCTTGCTAAAGACAATACAAACAGGGATTAATATGACAAATACATTACTTCTGTATTATAACATTTTACATGAGTGCTAAACTTACAGCCTCATGCATTGTATTAGATTTTTGCTGTTTTAAATGTACCTATGCTATATGGGCCCAAAGAGTCAATGGTGTTAACAGAGCCCATCATGGCTCAACATGAAACAGATTTAAACAAGAGTCACAGTTTGGTATAGAGAGACCTCAGCCTCTTAGCATCATGGGATACACCCCATTATAAGTAATTTTTATGTTTTTACTACCACACCAGATACAGTGGATTTAGGAGCCTCAGGGTCCTCTCCCACCAGTGGGACTCTCCTCCTCCTCCCCTGGCTTGAGGCTCCAGCCCCACTCCAGCATATGGGCCTCCCCCCCCACGCCCAGGGGCAGCTTGTGGGTGGATTGGCACCCAGGGGGCCCTGCAGCCACAGGCTGGTCTCTGTGCCAGCCCCAGCTGGTTAGCCCCTGGGGGTGACAGGGCTGACTGGTGAGTGGTGTGGCTTCCAACGTGGCCCGAAGGCCGTGCCAGAGGCCACGCTGCATGCCAGTCAGCCCCACGCCAAGAGTGGGGTGTCCAGTTGTGCTGGCATCCAGGGGCAGACTGGCTGGCCCAGGGGTGGGGCAGAAGCACAGGGCCCAAACTCCTCCCATACGCACACACACCCCAGTGCCAGCAAAACGGCTGGGCACTGGCCCTACTATCCCATGCAGTAACCCACCCCTGAAGATACCAGAAACAAGGAAAACAGTGAAAGCATGTGATGGGTAAAACTTTCACTTTAACAACATCCCTTGCTCCCTTTTGCTTTACTTGGATAACATTTTTAGAAGGAAAAGCCCCTTGTCTGACAGTTTTTAAGATGGTTTCAAAGATGATAATAACTGTCCTTTTTGAGAAAAAGAGAAGTTAGTTGAGATGGATGGGAGCAGTCATTGCTGTTAAAGACCAAACACATTTCCTAAAGGCAAAGCAAGACAAACACACACAAAAGGGGAGAGGAAAGAACAGAAATTTTTAAAATGCAGCTACTGTCGCTAGCGTTTCACTCTCAGTTGGAATCTCACTATTAGCGAACAGATCTTACCAGACATTCTGAGACCTGGCAAACTTGGACCAGCATTGGGCTGTTTAGGACACTGAATTTAACTCATGCTTTCTGGTGATAGGCTTTTACAATGGTGTTGCAAAATATGCAGTCTTGGCTGTCTAAGACAGACTCTTATTAGACAGAAGACAAAAGGAGAAGCATAGGAAAGGGAAGATATATGGTAAGGAGGGAAAAAGTTGCACCAAAAGTTGGCAGAAAGAGAGAAAAATACACACACAAAGTCTCACAACCCAAGTCTGAGCTGGTAGAGGTGTCTGTGTCCTCTAGCTCCTACTCTCTAGCATATTCTGAGGATTAGGACAAAGTGCCAGTTTCCCAGGAGACGATGGACATGGCACCTAGGTGAGACTCACTTCGGCCTCTTCTTTCAGTCAGCCAGTACTGCACTAGCCTCCAGCCATTGGGCTGAATTTTTTCCCCCTAAGTTATAGGTGGGGTTATTTTTGTTTTGTTGGCTTTTTGTTCTGTTAAGAACTCAAAATGGGTGGAATAGCCTATCCCTTTCTTATTTTGTCCACCATGTAGGCCTGATTTCCAGTTCATTTATTTCTGATCTTAAACGGCTCTTGTTTCCTAGGCATGATACTAACTGGGTCCTTGAATTGTGTCAATAGGCCTTTTCGTTTGGACTAATTCAGTTGGTCTTGTACAGCACCTTTTCCCGTCAACATTTCTGAACTTTAATTCACCTTTCATTGTTGAGCTCACAATTGAAGGCCCAATCATCATGCATGTCCAAGACTGGCAATAAATTTTAATAAGATATAACATCCATTATCCATAGGACAGATTGCCCCTTGGATCTGCAGGTGAAACATAACTATTCCCACACATCCCTATCTTCTCCCGGATCTGCAGATAGTGATCACTCCATACCTTTCCCAATGCAGTTACAAAACTTCACCCTCCCTGCAGCTGGGTGACATGAGGGAACCCCACTAATATTTCCAACCCAAAAGCTCATCCTACAACTTTTATCATGGGTAAGGACAACCTGAAGACACAGGTTTTTGCACGATTTCTAGAAAATCCTTATGAAACCAAAACCCCATAATTTGCCTTCATACCCCACAGAACAGTTTTATGATGCTGATGTCTCCCAGATCTGACGTATGATAAAACACATACTCCCACACTCAACAACTTTTTTTTAGAGATAAATTCATGCTCCTTTTCCTTTGCCCTTATGGACTTGTGGAATGTCTAGCTAAATGTCTGCTTATGACAGAGTTGTAAGGAGATGCCCTGCAAATCCAAGTAATGACTATCTTTATTCTAACCAATGTCACAAAACATTTCTTTAAACAATTTACTGAAACCATAGGCACTGAACAGTAGCAGCTGGGACCACAGAATCAGGAAACATTACAAGCCCACCAGTGTAAAGATTCTTCTATCTCATTAGGGACATAGGGGCCAAAATAAGACAACAGCAGGTTTGGATGGGTAGTATGAAGCCTTGAGAGAGAGCTTTGATTTTTATACAAAAGATCTTTTGTTATTTTACCCCCTATTTTGGGAAAACAGCTTTTTTTTTTTTGGTCAGAGCAAACAATCTGTGAAAAGCATCAACTTTTTCTTTCTGTAACTCTGATCAAATATACTAGTTTCTGATCTTGCAGTGAGAGTTTGCTTGCACAGCTCTCTAGCATACCCAAGACAGGAGAAGTTTTATATATTTTAAAAGCAAGCCATTGTGTATGCAAAAGGACAGTTTAAAGACTTGTGCCAAAATGGATATTTCATGACTCAATTTACTCAGATGCATAAAGACAGAATTGAAGAATTTTCTGCAGCTCAAGCTTAATCTACAGCTGTATCATACACACACACACACACACTATGAATAATTTACCTAATTGCAAGTGGACTATGGCAGTAGTTTTTCCTGCAGTGAGAGACCAAACATTTAAATCTTCTATTGAATAAACATCTTCAATTTTCATTAAGTCGTCTTTAATGCGGTCCACATTCAAATGCCTGGGAACCCCTGCAGTATTAGAATATGAGGTAAAAATTAATTGTTTCTAATTAATACACACAGACTTTCAAAGTAAAATATTAGGAAAAGTCACAAGATGGCAAACGTATCTAGTTCTTGCAACGTATGTAGTCACTAGTAGTATCATATTACTGGCAAAGAAAATAGGAATTGCCACACTGCATCAGACCACTGACCCTTCCAGTCCAGGAACAGGAACTGCCCTGTGGGTGGGGGGGTGGGTGTGTGTGTGTGTGTGTGTGTGTGTGTGTGTGTGTGCGTGCCATTAGTCTGGATAGTGTTGTTCTTCATATAACTGTCCCCACCCTTGGTTGAATCCTTCAGGTGACAGGAGCGTGTGCCAGATACATCAAACAAAAGCGTAAAACCCCCTCATACTGCACAATTCTGCAATAATGTGTCTCTGGGGAAAGTTTCTTCTTAACCCCAAAGTCCAGTCTTGGTTTACATCTGGAATCATGAGGACTGATATCACTTATAAATATTTATTTTAGCGAACATAAATGCAGATATTAGTGTTCATGTAATGAGTGCTTTCCCACAAGATATTATCAAGATTGTGGGTTTCACAGGTACTTTTTATATGTTGGATACAAAGTATTTCCTTTTCAGTTTGAAATTTGCTGACTTTTTATTTTATATCATGAAAAAAACAAATAAATAAAAGCACCAAATGACTTTCCCACACCAGACAATAAATTATATATGCATCTAACATGCCACATCTTAACAACCTTTCTAAACACTCTTTACCATTTTAACCTACTAGGGAAGCTTTTTGGTCACATTTTATATTATGATTCCATTCATAAATCATTTATACAGGTTAATAAATTATTCCTAAAATTCTATGAACACATTACTAATCAGGATCCGCAATTTTTGTCTCACAGGAATCCTTAACATTTCAAATTTTAGTTTCTGTTCTGAATCAGAATAGAAAAATCAAAATATTGAGAAAATTCAAGGAATGAACAATTCCAAAAAGTTTTAAAGTAGAAATGTCAACATGATCAATTTTGGCATTTTTGATCAAAATGATTCAATGCACAGAAACACATTTTCCTCTTGAAATGACATTTTTTTCAAACAATACTTTACACTGAAAAAAATGTTTCAAATTCATGGTTTGAAACAAAAAAATATTACTTCCTTTTAAAACATTAACTTAAAATAAAATTCTTCAATGTGATTTCTCATTAGAATCACTACAAATGTTTAAAAATTGCCAGAAAGAACAAAATTGCCATGAAACTTTCAATTTAGACAACACTACATTTTCTACCAGGAAATTTGACCAGTTCTACGGGTGGTAGATATGAAGCGTATATGTTATAGATGGCATTAAGTATTATTGATCTGTTGAACTCTATATCAAGTTAGCTGTTAGTAAAATATCTATTTATCAAGTAGTAACACTTCATAAACTATAGATGGAAACTTGATACAAAGTGTGACCAGTTTCTCAAGGGATCAAAGTAATTTTTGTTATTCTTTGGACATTTTCTATTTCTGCTCTATCTTTTTAGAAATAGGGGACAAGGATCGAGCAATGTTTTCATTGATCTATGCCCACTGACTTCTCCATTTTTCAATTCAAGGATTACAATTAATTGAGAACCCATCAATATGTAGAGGTAATCCTATATTTTGCTGATTCTCGCAAATCTGCTATAGTGGAGAAACATGGTTTTCTTTTCATAGGTTTTTAAACAACTCTCCTTTTTTCTTTTATAGTTTTTTAAACATGATTTTTTCTCATAGTTTTATCATTATATCATGTTCATATACTATACATATTTAATAACTCTGTTTTTCTAACTAATTTGCTTCTAATAATTAAAATAACTACCAGGATCTGTAATTCCATGGGTAATCCCTAGCATGCTTTAAAAGTAAACATATAATATGGCTACCTTCCAGTCTTACAATATAGTAGCTGATTTTAATTATATATTAGCAATGCAACTACTTAAGAATTCTTATATGAATTATCTCTAGATGAATTCTCATATAATTCTGATGTCTTGCTGCAACTCACATTTATTAAATGCAAAGAGCAACTCTAGAGCAAGCAACTTTCCATTGTCGTTTATGCTGAAGGCTGTTGCCAATTTGCTTAACTGTTAAATAAGTAAGTGCCTGATGTCTGTCTCTGCCCCCTTTCTTACCCCAGAAAGCCTGGCCTTAAATGCTAATCCCACACATTATGCTGTCACTAGAGTGCTGTCCCAGGCTTTAAATATGCTTTTTAAAAACAAACAAACAAAGAAAAAAATCTAATATTAAGCAATCGTGTGTGTTTTAAACTTAACACTTCTACTTTAACAGTGAGGCTTATGTTAAATGTATTTTGAAAACCCATCCAGCCCCATCAAACTCTGACGTTAAGCAATGGTCTCTGACAGAACAAACCAATGCAAATTCCTATCTCAGTTACTAAAACTAAAGTCCTCTAACATGCATGAGACTACCTTATGCAACTTGTAACAACATAGTTAATTCAGACATTCATGAGAGTCAGGAAGCCTATGCAAACAACTAAAATTTGTATTTGAAATCTGATACATTTGTTCGTTGTCTTATCTGTTTTCTTTGGCTAAATCTCAACATCACTGCCGCAGAACTCAGGTCTTAAACGTAGGCACAACTGTCCATTTTTGCCCTCTCAATGAACTTTCATTTATTTATTTAGGGAGAAACAACATTTTGGCAATCAAGATCAGTGAGGCCTTGTTCAGAGTTTTGACTTTGCCTTGATCCATAATTGAACAAAGGAGAGTGTCAGATACTCTGCAACTTTATGGCCATGTCTATATTAGCCCTTTTTTCCCTAGTGTTACCCCACTGATACCAACGTTTCATTTGCACTAGTGGTAGTACCAGCTCGACTGTTAATCAAAACAATGCACTGAGGCTGTTTGCATTTTAACCACTTTGTTATCTAGATCTGCTCTCCACAGGGTAAGAAGATCAGAAGTTAAAAAGATATCATCTTTCTACGCATGTGTTTTCATTGTTCCTACCCACACAGAAAACAACACCAATGATGCCAAAACTGTGGTGAAAAATTTGGGGGGGGGGGGGAGGAGGTTAGCATAGACCCAGCCTGGATGCACAGCCTTTTGGGCTGACTGTTTGTGTTTATATAATTTGCAAAGTAAAGTAAAATGCGGAGCCATGTCCCTGGCTAGGCGGAGAAGTATATCATAAAGGCACAGGGCTAGAGAAGAGACAGTGCTGTATATTTGCCCTCCCAATTCTGGGGAAGCCATGTGCCAGCCAGGCACCTAATAATATGGGTAAGTTTAAAATACCCTTACTGCTGCTCTAAATTATGCTAGCTCACAGTGCCCAACAATGGGACAAAAAGAACAACCATGCCCCATACCAGCAGTAGGAAAGGCATCAGGGCCATCATGCAATCTTGGTAGTGCTAATGATCTCCTACTGTGGGAACCCTCTAATGGCTGGATAAGTCAGTTCTAGGACCAGGTTCTGCTTGTGGTGCCAGGCAAAAGTCGTAACCCAACCAAGAATCTGGGCCATGATGTCTGTGATCACTTATTCAATATGATTTACATATACTTAGTGAAGATTTTTTGTACAACAGAGAAATAACAAAGAATTAACCATTACTACAAAATGCAACTTTCACTGCTAGTTGACATGTAAAATTAAATAAGAGTATCACAGAATTCATACAGATCTTACCTTCCAGTATAATAACTCCTGTATCCCTTATGATTCGGACTGTTGTAAAAACCACAAGTATTGAGAATATGTAAGTACATATGGGATCAGCAATCTTGTATTCTGGCTGCAAAGTACAGATTAAGAGTTTGTAAGGAAACAGGTTTTTTGTAAAGACTTTTACCGCTCACTTTATTTTACATATAGTTCTGTTGAATAATTTTGAGAAAATCTGTGTATGGTAAAGGTCTAATCTTTACTTGTTTTGAATGAACTTATATTACTAATAGACAACAACTACACTCTCACAATGTTGGTATCTTACAGAAAAGGCCCTTTGCATTTAGTATAGGAGCATCAGAAATATCCAGTCCCAAAAGACTAGCAATGCCCTACCTTGAAACGTATGATGTATGCAGCAACAAGCACACCGATGCTTTGTATCAAGTCTCCCAGGGCATGTACAAATGCTGCTCTCACTGCAAGACTGCTGTTTCCAGGGCTATGCCCATGGGCTGCGGTAGGAGTGTTTGACGGAGGTTTTGGGGCGTGTGAATGGGAATGAAGGTGACCTGACTGATTCAGTAGAAATCCCATTCTAAAAATGAAGGGAAAAGGAATAAGAGCAATTGGATTTTTAAATATTCTGACCAAAGGGTGGAGAAAAAGTATTGCATTCATTACTGCTGCATCTCTCATTTTGTGACCATGAAGAGAGTCAAAAAAACCACACGAGCATACAAATATATTCCAAAGTGACTGAGATGGTTCAATACAAATAAAACTTACAAAATGTGAATGAATTAATCTACATATTGTTTTATACATGTGTTCAAGGAACCTTAATATAGGAAACCAGAGAGCTTACATTAAGTTTACTGCAACACCAACAGCTGCTGTGATGAGCATTATATCTCCATTAATTTCATAGTCCATATGGATAGTTCTTTGAACGGCTTCATATAATAAAAACGCCATGAGGATATATACCAGCAATACACTAGTGATGGCTGACAATACCTCTGCAAACAAAAGGGGAACAACATTATGAGAGTAACCTACAGATCCTCTATATCTTATTTTAAAATTTCATTTCTAATATTTTATCATGCAAGAGTTGATTTTTCAGTAGAGTCTCACGACTTGAAACATGCTGTGAATCAATTCAAAATCTGAAAACAACAGTTAGCAAACAGAACGCTTTGAACTCATCACTTTCCTGTCAGTTTTGTTCCTGGAAATACATTTCCACTATTTAGCTCAAAATTTGTAGGTGTGTTCAGGAAATTCCCTGGCTGGCTGGAACCTTTGCGTAATGCAGTCGCAAATAAAGGCCTGATCCACAGTGGCTGAAGCTAGGAGATCTGAAACCATAAGACTGACCTAGGGGCAACATTTCTGCTCTTTGGAGCAGCTACTTAGGCAACTGAGAACTCTAGGTGTTTTTGGAGATAACAACCTGGAAATTAGCTAACAGGAGGACTGTGTATAATTCCTAAACAAAAGAAGAAAAAATATGGAAACATCAATTAGTCATATTTTAAATGTATATGTAACTTTAGAACAGTGAGGCGATAACACAGCAAGATATTCCTAATCCCAAACCTTGAGGTGGAATCAGAACTACTTAGCTGTGTCCTGGCATTAAATCAAAAAGTCCCTCGTTCAGCTCAGCAGTAAGGAGGAGTCTGTGCTTTGGGAATGGTGGGGGGAGTCCATTTCAATTCCCATGGCCAGGATGAATTACCATATGAAGAGTGGGCACTGCTATCACTGAGGGGCCTTTTAGTCTGAGGGAAGATTTCTGAATTTGAGAATGCCAGGTCCCAAGATCCCCTCAGAAGCAAGCCCAATCAAATGGAAAGTTAGGGGGCAGAAGCAGTGGGTGCACAGATTTATTGCACTGATGTCAGAAGTAAGATCTGAACAGCTGGTTCTGAGGCCAAGCTTTGTCTGTCGAGGGAAGTGCATAATGAACAGGCTGGTATCTACGTTCCTGATATACCCTCCTGTGGTTCTCCTGTCTGTAATGGGCACTACGCTGCTAACAGATAGCAGAGATTCTCCATTAGACCAGGCGGCGGGGCCCTGGGCTTTGGTGCAAGTGATGGCGGTTCTGCCCTGGGTGCTGCAGACATGAAGCTCTCCAAGGGTGCCGTGTGCAAAGATCGGTACCTCCCTGAGTTACTCCTTCACTAGCCCAGTCCAGTGAGCTGTTCAATGTACTGGACATGTTACAGCACTAAACAGGGTCAAACAAAAGCTGGCCACTGTAATTTGAAATCCATGTGTGCTGATGAGGGCTGCTGCATCACAGCTGCTCTAGGAGAGTAGTTCCCAATATTTTCTCTGCCAAGGCACACCTTGCTACCTTTAATTAATTTGAGGCACGCCACCCTATAGTTTCCAAATAAGCTCAAGAATATTCATGAGCCAATGAGCCGATCCAGAGCTCTTTGAGTAGTTTTTCAAAAAATTTTGTGGCACACTAGCTCAGACCTGACGGCACACCTGTGTGCCATGGCACACTGGTTGGGAAACACACCTCTAGGAGGCCTTTCCTCTTCACCACCACCATGCAGCTGTATCAGGACCACAAGTTTGTCAACAGCCCATGTGTGATAAAGGCCCCCAGGACAGCACAGCCCCTGTGAGTGGGCTGGGTGAAGCATTCAGTTGCTCAGTTTGTCTCTCCTTGGATACGCATCAGTATTACAAAGCTCTAACCAGGCTCTGCGAGGCAGCCATCCTGATCTCAGATGATTTCAGAAAGAGCCATCTTTAAAAAAAATCCTGGTGATATCCAGGCCATTGCAGGAGTTCTTTATGAAAAAGCAGCTTATTCATGTTGATGTCCTCAGGACAAATGCTGTTTCATAGATTTCTCATCTGTATGAAGTGTCATGTGAATCATGTTATATTATCATGCACCAACAGAGTGATATGTTCTTGATTATTTTCGTTTCAATTCAAAGCAATTTTCTCTGTAGCTGAAACAAGTGGTTGTAACAAGTTACAACAAGATCCTGTGTTGCTGATAACACAGATTTGGTTTGGTTGCAACACTTCACTTCTCATTAAATTAACCAAGTGCTGTCTGAATGGATCAGTCACTTCTGTAGCTATTGACATAATCTCGCCAGTAACTGAGAGCTGCCAAATTCTGCATTTATGACTAAATCTGTTAACTGAAAAGGGGCATTTCCACTTAAACCATGGTAAAAACTTGAAGTACTTTTGGTTTTAAAGATGTACCCCATTCCAAACTTGCATATACTATCCATATTTCATCCCCATTTTTCTAACAATTCTAGTTTTTTCTGAGTTTATCCGCTTCCTTTTCATCACTGCACAGAGAATAAAGCCTAGGACACACCATAAATTCACTATGCATTTAAACAAGACTAACATAGGTGAGAGCAATGCTAATTTCCTCTGGAATATAAACAGATAATCAATAGTGTTAGTGTGCTAGATGCTGCTAGAATACTTTTACTAACAAAAATGCTCTGCCATGTATTGGAAATTCAGAGTTCCAAAACCTGGAGTTCTACTGTACAGTGGAACCACTGGTAATTGTATTTGTAATACTGCCAAGCTTAATGTCCAGATGGATAAACTAAAAACTAAGTGCAAAGTGAATCCATTTAAGAAACCATGAGACAGCTTTAATGTGTATTCTCAGTTGTGGTTTGTTTTTTTTTCTTTAAGGATCCTTTTTATTCTGTACCAGAGTCAGTGAAACTCCCTCTTTTTGCTGCATTTTTATCATTCACTTCTCTTTCTTTCTACAGCAGCTTTCCTGAAACTCAGGCTAAATAATTTGATAAGATTCTTGCAGTATAGGACTATAACAGGGGTCGCAAGCGCAAATCACCATGAGGGCCACATGAAAACTAGTACGTTAGCCCAATGCCCACACTACTGAAACCTTTTCATACAACAATATTGCAAATTTCAATGGCAATAGTGGTGTTGCAGGCCGTAGGAAATAACTTTAGGGGCCATACGCGGCCTGCAGGCTGCAAGTTTGAGGGCCCTGGACTATAGGCTCTTAAAAAGGCTCTTGAAGTATAGGAGTGTGTTATGAAGTGCTGGGGATCTCTTGCTCCACTGCCATCTCTATGACTTACTTGTGTGGTAACGGGCTCTCAGGCCAGAATGATCAGACCTGGGTGCCTCAAAAAAGGCAAGTAAATCTATGTGTATGATGATCTCTTTTGTGCCCCAATCAATAAAACAAAGAAAACAATTGCTAGATTCCTCACAGAGGTACTGTGAAGCTCCTTAAATTAATGTTTCTAAGGTGCTTTGAAATCCTTGAATCAGAAGGATTACATAAGTTGAAACTAAAATAATAATTGATTCAAAGCCAATTCAAATTGCAGGGCAAAGTTTTGGAAAAATCTCTGAGACTCAGTTGTTCTTTCTCTACTTAAACTCTCAAACAGTTGTTACTAGGGTAAAAAACTCAACAAGATACAAGTCTTCTCCAGAGGCTATAGCGATCTTAGTGAAAGTTTCCATTGTCAAGAAAATTTCTCTGATCTTTCATTTTTGTCTTAGATTGTTCTCAGGTCACCTCACTTCTATATGCACATTATTTTCAGAGCTCTAAATGCACTAAAAAGACTGTGTAAATAGTTTGTAACTTTTCTGAATGAGGCTTAATAACTCAAAACAATAACGAAGAAACTTCTGTGCGTATTCATAGTGCCCAAGAAGTACTTTGGGGCAAATCTTAAAGATCATGTTTCACTGTAAAGGTAATTCATACAACAAAATTAAAAACTCTTGAAAGAAATGTTTCTAATGGAAATGCTGGCAGATCCTTTCTTGACAGAGACCCAGCAAGCCTTGCTACTGTACAGTATTAAAAGTATTGCTTGAGTGACTGATGGCAGAGGGCTGTAGGGTTAAGGTGATAAAGCTAATAAATCTGCTACCCACTGCTATAAAATCGTAAACATGAATTGTAAACTTCATCACATTATGTAAGTACTGAGCTAAAAAAAAACCCTCTGGAATTCATTTAAAAATGTGTTTTAAATCATATCAAAACAGAAATAGTACGCTTGACATTTCATGAAGCATAAAAGTGAGAGTTCCTGTTAAAATGTTTACAGCCCAAGACCTACAGTCACCCATTATTAATGAATTATTAAGAGTTACAACATAAGGACTTCTCCTCTTCAGAATTATTTACAACTATTAACTAATCCTCACAACACCTGAGGTCATAAATAATTCTAAAACAGATCCATTTTATTGATCCCTAAAATGGGGAAAAGTTAAATATTTTACTCAAGGTCACTGAAAGAATCAGCATCAGAGCCAGAATCAAAACTTCAGTATGTAACACAAGGACAAATGTCTCCTTTCCCTTCTGATCCTGGAAAGAAGAAAACTATTGCTGCACAGGGAAATAAGGACTGTATAAGAAAACCATGTACTTAGCAGAGTTTTCTCTGTGACGCTTCTCTGTCTAGTAGCATGCAGTAGAGAGGAACAAAAACCATGCGGTTTATGCACTAGAATGAGACCGAGTTCTGCCACAGACTTCCTGTATGATCTTGATCAAGTCATTTAATCTCTCTGTGCATGATTTCTTCGTCTATAATCAGATTCTACACTTCCTTTCTCACACTTTGTAGGTCTTTTGTATTTAAGGCTGGATTGATTGTGATGATCATTGCTCACAGGAAGTGTCTGAAACCAACAGGACTACTCATGGCACAAGGTACTATTCGACATAAATAAGGGCATCAAAATCTGGCCCATGGATTGTAAGCATTTTGTGACAGTGACTGCCTGATACTACACTATGTGTAGGTACTACTCGGAGCACAAGGGGTCCTGCAGGTGCTACTGTTGTACAGAACACATTGATATGATGGCACAGGTTGTGAAGGACCAAGAGGAGTGATCAGTGGGTATGCTGCTATTTGGCTCAATAGACGTTCTCATTTTACTCTTTCAAAACTGAGGGATACACAGGAGCCCTACTGGCTCAGACAGCCAATAGAGCTATGAACAGTGGAGTGGCCACATATCCACTCTGAGCCTTGTCACTGGATATAATGCCCTCTCCCAACCCTGGTAAAATATCTTAGGCAACACCCAATTCTGAGGGCAGTGTTTAGATCACAATCTGTAAGATCATTCACTCATAAGAATCTCCTTGAGAGAAAGTCAAAGTTTCATTCCTAACAACGGAGATAAGGCAAGCACTAAAACTTAACTCCGAATTTGCCAGATTCTGTTGCCATACAGATTTGGTTCTGCCATCAACTTCCATGGAAACAGGGTTAGGTTTAAGAGAAGCAATGTAAAGTCCTTCCAGACTTTCTTTCGGTCCTTTTAGGCCTTAGGGTACTCTGAGTTGCAATCTGGAGTTGAGGGCATCTGTCCAAGTCACTTTTTATTTTAGTGCAGTGTGTCACCTCTACAGTTACGTGATCATTGGGGGTGAGGGGGAATAATTCTTAAGATGATTTTAACTAACCCATGTTCAAATAGGAGCAAAGTCATGAAAAACCAACTTTTAACATGGATAGCAGCTCAAATTTAACCCTAAGTGGTCCCTTTGGCTTTACCCTGAGCTTTTCACTCAACTTAAAATTAAGTTGCCTTTTTCTTTTCTGCTGCAATCTTACTAAGTCAGCTAACTGGGATTAGTTACCCCAAGTGAGCAACACACTTTTTTGTTTCTGTTTACAGTGAAGACATAGCTGAAGGCTTTATACATCAATGCAGCTATATTGGTTCAAAAAAATCCCTGTGTAAACAAGTCTTTAGACTAGAAGATTCTTAGCTGGGTGATAATGAATTACTAAACCGAATTATTTGCAAGGAAAAGGGTGTTCTTTTACTATGTAATTAAACATGAAATAATCACTGTGACATAAGTTTTCTCAACAGGCCTCCAATGAACAATTATTAAAAAGATAACACCAACAGATATAGCACTTTCTTCACATCACTCTTCTGAATGCACAGCAAAGTAGGAAAAAAAGAACAAAGTTAAGGCCAACGTGCCTGCCACTTTGGATATTATTATAAAACTTTTCAGTGACATTAGTTCTCATGAACGGTCATTGTCTGACAGCCAGCAGTGATAACACAGTCTCCTATTTGGCCATACATTGCAGCAGTGGTCTCTTCCCCAGCAAGGCCTACCAATGTAATGCAACCTTGGGCTGGAAAGACCAGGTAAGACTCCAGGCCTTGTGCCACTCTGCCTACAGAAATTCCCAGGTGTTAAAAAGGCCACCATCACCAGCCCTCTGCCACTTGCTCTAGACAGAGCATTGTAAAGGGGCCTTCATGTATATTAATATCAGATTCCTAAACTACAAAGGGACTTCTAGATTTACACAACCTCATTTCTGATAGTTAATGTGCTACATTACAGCTTTGCAATCACACACCCCTCATAGTTACTATCATTTACAACACTACTGTAACAGTAAAATCTGGCAGCTACATACCTAAGCGATGAAATCCAAAGGTGAACTTTTTTGTGGGAGATTTTGCAGATAGCCACAAAGCAAGCAGGGTCAAAATAATACCACTGAGGTCAGTTAACATGTGAAGTGCATCTGTCATGATTGCTAGACTGTTAGCAACATATCCACCTGAAAATGGAATTGGAAAAGTTAGGGCACATGAGATGAATGACTCTGTAAAATCCTTTTGGAGTAAGTTTATAGAGTGGTGCACTGAGCAAGTAATAACACATCTCATAAAATGTGGTGATGGAGCTAGTGGTTTTTCCTGTTGCAATCAATGTGCCATGCTATTTCTTAAAGCTACCATGGTGATAAATACAGTATAAATACTTAAACAGATTAGGTAAGCCAAAAAGGCTCAGTCCTCCAACCTTTACTCAAGCAAGCTGCCTCACTAATTGCAGTGAGACCACGTGATTTTTCATCAGGATCAGGCCTCAAACAGCCTAGTGTCTTTTGTGTGTGTGCATGTTTAATCAGATGATTGATTTATTAAACCAAGACTGCTAAATTTTTTGACATTTTGAAACATGGGGAGAGCTCCAATGACTAAATGGCAAAGAAATTCAGCTTGCCCCTCTTTTTTTTTCCCCAACAGTAAGTCTTAAGCCTCATTGTTCTCTGTCCCAGCAGCCACTGCCAACCCTTTCATTCTGAAATGTTTCTTTCCATTTCCTTGTAATTTAACCCTCTTCTCACAATTGTCGGCTGCACTGAGATAAATTTCCTCAGATCAGAAGGTCAAAATGATCAACTGGTCATGAAGCAAATATCTGTATCTTTAACAGATGCAAGGTAGGGGTTAACCTAATAATTTCCTTGGACTATCCTTTCCCCAAATGGAGAGTAAGATCAGACTCTTTTACATGCATATGACATAATGCTACTGGGAGTTAAGGACATGCACTCAGAAGAGATGACATCTTCGGGATCAGTTCAGCAATGGGTCAGGTCCCTCTAATGCTCTGGGAACAGCCTCAGATTGTTCTTGGGCCTGCAGCTGCCACCAAGTCGATCATGCCACCTGGCACACTTGTTATCTCCAGTGTTGGAAACAAAATAACTTCTCAGATAATAGACCTTTTGTTTCCATCATTTCTCACTACTTGGTCTTTGTGTAGGATTAAAATTTGCATTACAGGAAAACCTGGGGATTCTTGCAGACAGATCATTGGGGCTAGGTATAGCAAAGGAAAGCTCCCAGTTGATTGACTACCTGATAAACCAGTTAGCAGAAGTCCATACTCATCTATACACATGCACACACATACACACAGAGTACATTACAGTGGGTGCCAGTATATATGTAAATTTAAGGTCCGACTTCCAGTCTATCTTCCCTTTCCCACTGTTTCTAGTTGCTCACCACTTTATCAGACAAATTCCTATTAAACTGAATCCTCCATGAGTGAGTGCAGCACAAAGACAATGTGTGTGAGAGTTTTGGGTTTTTTTTAATTTCAGTAAAATCAGTTCAGCAGCTTTTTGATGAAAACAAGTTACACCTATCTCCATATGTTTCTGATTCAAATTTCTGTACTTCCACCACTTTAAAAAGGCTGTCTTGTATTCAGAAGCGCTACTGGCCTGGGAAAAGACCCGGGTTTCAGCGCACTGGGACTCAGGGCTCGCGTGCTGCTGCCACCACCACGGGCAGACCAGCGGCAGACCCTGGGCTCAGGCGCTGGGACTCGTGGCTCAAGCCCTGTCAACCTGGCGCCAGCAAAGCCCCTACCTTTATTCTAGACCTTGATGAGGAAAGAACAATAATTTAAATTTGACAAAATTTCATTCCATGGTATTAAACTTATAAACATTTAAAATACACAATTTTTGGCATGTGTATTACATTTTTTCTATTTTTTCTCAGAATATTTTTAAGAACTTCAAGATGCATTTGTTCTGGACAATTTAGGTAATAATTTCATTTAAAGAAGATTCAATTAAGGCTTTTAAGATGCCTCATATCATGGTACCTTACTTAAGGCCACTTCAGTTTGGGATGAATAAATTACAGGTGCATAAGCTTTCTCTTAATAAAAAGGTAATCCAAACACTAACAGCAATGTAATATAAAGGTTGAAAAAGCAAAAACTTATTCAGGAAATATGACAAGTGAAGATTCTTAATGTCCAAGCGTGTTTTCTTGAGCAAAGGCATAAAAGTGGGTTGAGTCAACATCGCAGCTCGAAAAAAAGGCACCAACAATCCTTCTCAATAAAGGATCCAGCGTCTCTTTACTGTCTCCACTCAGATGTGAAGGACTGAGGTGTATCTCCTGCAGGATAACCAGTTAGCAAATATGAAAAATCAGGACACTTGTTTTTGGAGGCTAAGGGGGGGGAGCATAGTTGCAGATATAAGACAAAGCTCCTAATATCAGGACTGTCCCAATAATATTGGAATCTCTGGTCACCCTAAATGACTGATTGTTTATAAATCTATAAAGACATCCAGAAACTCAGTTATAAAAACTGGATGAGAGTCAATCAGTAGAGACAATTTTTTTTCACCTCCTAATGCAACAATATTTCCACGAAGTAACCAAGTCAGCTGGAATGCTCAATCTTATCAAACAATAGATCACTCATCAGATTGAGAAATGCTACACATTGTAATCCTGAGGTGAGCTGTGATTAAATAGTTTGTCAACAATTTGAAACAGTTCTTCTGGACATGGATTTCCCAGATTCAACAGCTGAGAACAGAAACATCACTGTGGTGACCTCAGAAACCAAGTAAAAAATTAAAAATTCTTTGTGAACCAAGCAAATTCAGAATCTGAAAGTGTCTTCCGCTCCTGGTGATCTAGCCTTCTCCCCTCACACTCAATCTGTCACAGTTCCTCTGTATACCTTTACAACCTTTGAGGCTGATATTGTGGAAGGAGATACATAGGTACCTTTGATGGTACAAACAGACCCCCACGCTGACAAGGACAGGGTTAATGAGAGCCTCTGGACTCAGTTGTCCCCATCCCGCTACACCTGCAACAGTGGTCACGCATAGAGAGGGGAGTTAAAAGAAGGACACCTAATCCAGTTAAGGGCTGACCAGGAAGAAGAGCAGAGCTTTGCATCTGATGTGAGAAGAGCCTTGTTGCAACCAGAAAGGGAGATAAGCGTCCTAGTAGAAGGGACAACCAGACCTTGGGGGACTGACTGGAATACTGACTGTCTGAAGATGAGCCCTGAAAAGAAGAGTGGGATCCTGCCATGAGTTCATTGGATGACTCTGATTTTGAGTTGAGGTTATTCCTTTATTTGGACCTTCACATCCTGAAAGGACTGATGTATACTTTGGCCAGACGGCTAAAGCATTGCTACCTCAGCCCTTGCAAGAGACAGTGAACCTACCTGCGGAGACAGGCAGCTGGGTGAATCATGCCCTGATGGGCCACAAACGGATGGTGAAAAAGCAAACTGGATTGCAGTCCCAGTGTTGCAAAGGTAACAGAAAAGAGACTATATACCAAAGCATGAGATTCAAAGGTCTCCAGAAGACTGAGCCATACTTCTCCTCACTAGGTTCTGAAAGGGAATCCCAGAAGATGAACTGCAAAAACTGACCAGGAGAGAAAGTTTGATTAAGGTAGCTAGGCCCACCTGTTCAGGGAGATAAGGGGGGTCTCCCAGGTTGCAGCCTTAATTCCCTGATTTCCCACAGACTTCCTGCATCTTTGGGAAGTCACTTAGGGAAGGTCTATATTGATAGTGGCAAATTCATTCCCATCAGTTTGATCTTTTCGGATCAATTGACAAGTCTTTACCGACAGCTCAATTGACTGGGAAGTCGATGCATTAAGAATATTCCCTGAAGAAGAGTAGTGCTGCATCAACAGGTGGGCATTTCCCATCAACTCAGTACACTGATGGCCCTGCAATGGGTAGGTGTTAGGAAATAAAAGGAAGATAGGCAAGTTATTTTACATAGTTTGCATGTATCTCCCTTCGACTGCCACTGAAATCTCCGGCCAGTGTAGACCTGGCCTTAGTGTCTCTATGCTTCAGTGATGTACAGTGGGGATAATACCTCCCACAAGTATAGGGAGGATAAATAAATCAAAAGATTGTGAGGCGCTCGGCTACGATAAGATGGGAAAATAACAGGTAGGTGCCTCAGCAAGACAGGTTCATCATCTTAACACAGCTTAGAAAAGCTCCAATCTCAAGTAAATAGCACTGATGATAAGGCACCATCCTTGTGATAAGGCATTACCTACATCTGAGAACTAACTCTGCCAAATTCGCATTTTGATCATGCTGAAACACAAGCGCAGTTGGAAGAAGCAGAACCACAATAAGGCAAGTTTGACCAAGCGTCTTCAGTATGTTTAAAGTTTAGAGGCTCGGTTGACCATTCAGACAGGTATGCAGATGGTAAGTTAAGTGCCTCATCCGTCATTAAATCATGGATTCTGGCAGTCTTATCAATGACTAACCACGCATTGAAGCTGAAACTAAAGGACAAGGTCACTGCTTGCCAGTACCATGTGCTCCTGAGATAAGGCCTCCTCCGAAGAAATTAAGTGGAGTAGATAACAAATGTCAGTTGCCTTGTGTACCTCTGACAAATGGACTTTTTCTCCTAGCTGCTCTCTGAGAGGCTTGGTAAACTATATATATTTTTAGATTTGAACAATGGTTTTGTCAAATACACAGCAGATGCTATGCAGATAAAGTCAATATTCAAAGGTATGACAGCAACAAAAGATAGGTGTTATGTCACATTAATTGCAGTTTCCACTGTATGAAATGAGCTGCTTCACCACTTCGTCCACCTGTTTTTAGAAAGCTAAATCAAGAAAAGTTTAATCTTCCTGGTTCTGAAACATTATTTTAGCTAAAAGTTATAGATACAGACAAAATCCTCCTGAAAACCATGGCAATGCTGGGCATGGGGAGAAATAGCCCAGCAATTTCCAACCATTTTTTAAAAAAAATAATGAATTTTATACTCGCAACAGATGCCAGATGATCAAGAATGAAGCTTTCTAATTTATCCATGGTTCAGGTGCCGCCACTGTCATTTCTGTACTAACTTCTGACTCTCTAATGTAATTCAAACCTGCCATAGGGCACCACCTCAAGGGATGAGAGGAAAGTGAATTTAACAGTGTGATTGTCTCTCCTGAGGCTGCTAATTCATTTCACAGAGGTCACTGAACAGTTCCCCAGCCTTTGTCAGTACTGTACTGAAATGAATCTGAATGTGTGAAAAGAGGTGGCAAGTCCTCTTTTCTATTTACTTGTCCTAAGCCATTGATTCCTACACTTCCAAAAGTTTTTAACTTTCCCTTTTACCAATGAATTTAAATGATAACTAATACATTCGTCAAGATTTACTGTTGTGTATTGAAATTTAAATACTTACAAACTACTTGAGTTGCTTGGTCACAAATAAAACCCAGTTCAGTGCAGCTGAATGACTGACCCACTGACACCATACAATATTCTTCACTGCTTTAGAAAAGAGAGTGGCAATAAAACAGATCAGGGGAAAAGCTGGATGGCAGGAATACTGTTCTTCAGGAGTTTGTGGTGTCACATAGCCATTTACAATAAATTACATGAATTCTGTTAGTCTTAAAGTGCCACACGACTCCTTGTTTGTTTTTCCAAAAGGGTAGTCATGTTAGCCTAGTTCAGTGAAATAAGCAAGGAGTCCTGTAGCACTTAAAGACTAACAAATTTATTTATCACATGAGCTTTCATAGGAGAAAAGATTGTGCTATGTTAATGAAAAATGTATGGTGAATAGAAGGTAAATATTATGCCTTTTAACAGTGACAAATATTGGTGGTGATGTAGCTTTCACTAGCGTTGTATCTACAGTCATGTGACTTTTAACATCAGAGTTTCTTTCAAGTTATAGCACAGTGAGCGTTCCAAGAATAAATAGCAAAAATACTTAACTAAGGTAAAGTTAAGGATGTATGGTGGTAGCTTTTGCCCTTCCAGGATATCAAGTTCAGCAAAACTCAGACTTCTGAAAACCAGGAAATACAGAATTAAGATAAATGCCTGGAGCAGCCAATAGTCACTGGGTATTATCTGTATCTGAGTTTATTTCAGAGCTGTGGGTGTAGATGCAGTGAATGCTGTGTAGGCAGTAGGTGGAGCAGGTTACTAGAAGTGTGTTTGTGATACAAGAACATTTGGTGATTAGTTTGAGGAATGTCACAGAACTCTCTCTGACTGTGATATGAAGAGATCATGTGAATCCTAATTCCACCATGTATTATCAAAGGAAGGCCGTGCATAGGTACCTTGAGGTTCCAGTCTCCATCATTTCAGTACAGAATTATGTAAGCTGTCAGTAACATCACACTCGGGTTGTTTTATGATGGGTTTTGTTATTACTGAGGTGGGATAACAGAGTCTGGGGATTTAATGAGGTCTAGGTGATATCCTTTGTACAAATGTGAAGGTGATGTAAAAGGGTATGAAGTGCTCGTTACATTCTTACAACCATGTATTCTATCAAGGGAACAGACTCCCTGTTTTTGCTCTCTCTTTGAGCATGGTGCAGGTCGTACCAGTCTGGTACTGTGAAAAAACAGAATGCAAGTAATTGAATCCAAATAATGGTACAGGCATGAGAGCACTCAGAACGGTTGAGCCTTAAACAGAAAGGTGATCTTAACCTTAACTACACTGGAACTACTGCTCCTCTGTAATATACAGCCGTATGTGTTCATAAATTTACAGTCAGCTGTATCATGCCATGTTTCGTTAAAATATTAATTGCCTGTTGAACCTGAATGGCAAGAGATAGTGTGCTTTGATCTTACAAAAGCTGATCAGAGATAAATGAAAACTGAATTTGGAAAATGAGTTTGTTGTTTTAAATCAATCCATAGCAAGAACAATTTTGTAGCAAAAGTAATTTCTCCCAACTATTAACAAAATATTGGAATTTTCAGTAAATCATATGAACAGGGTAGTATAAAATCATTTGTTGTTTTAAAATAATACACAAAAGACACTTTCATGTTGCTTATTATGGCCGTTCATGATGCAGAACTCTGCTGGACCAAGAAACAGAACAAAAACAGGAAGCTGTAAGTGATGGTGATCTTTACTGGACTATCACTTACAGTTTCATGAGGGTCCCTTCACCTTTCAGAAGTAGAAATAAATTATGTTGTTGTATTTGGGGGCTAAGAACATAAGACAGTTTTGTAGCCCCTTAAATATTGTACAGCCAATGGAATTCTGCTATTACCGGGAAACAATAATCTGAAAAGGCTACATTTCTATCTAAAAATGTTGCATTTACTATAATTACAAGTAAAAAGGTGGCAATAATTGAAAAAAATGGATTGAGGAAAACCTTTTTTTCTCCACTGAACCGTATATAAGTGATTTAATAATTAATTCCAGATAATCAGTTTCTTCCTTGTTGATAAGATCCTTATAGACATCAGTCAGGGGAAAGTTCACATTGATTGTGTCCTTTTAAATTCCTCTTTTTTTTCCTTAGTTGCTAAGTGGATATGGACTCCCTTTACTCTGGGCACTTCCTGGACTTAGTTAGGCCCAGGGATTTCAGCAGCAACTGATGGAATGGTGTCTTTTAGCAAATAATGAAAAACAGTGTAAAAAATTAATCACAGAAACATTTTTCATTAAGCCTAACGAGACAGTAAGAAAACAAGCCCAACTCACCTATGAGCTCTCCAACCATAAAGAAGAGATAGAGAAGGGCAGCCAGAGTCAGTCGTTTTTTCACCTTCCTCTGTTTTGATAGTTCCCTCTGTTTAGTGCAGTTGCTACAAGGGTCTGTTCTGGAAATAGTCTGCGAGCTCCGCAGAGCAATATCCCGGTCCAGCAAGGAGTCGTCATCAGACTGCAGACCTAAGTGAGCCCCATTGACAGCTGTGTCTGGAGCTGCCTCTGAAGTGTCATCAGAAACCACAACTCGCAGTTTGTTAAACCTGGGGATGTCGTCCTCACCCACTTCGTCCGAAAAATCAAAGGCACTGGAGTCATTTAAGAACAAGGAATCATTGTTCTTCCTCAGCATGGATTTGATGCTTTTCCAGACAGCAGATTGGGCCATAGTAGCTGCAGCCAGGAGCCCAACTGTGTGCTGCTGCTGCTGCTGCTTAGCCACAGCAAATGCTTCTCATGCAGCTTCCCTCTGCAGGTAGCAGTGCTTCATTCCACCTTTCATTCAGGGCATTTCCTCCTGTCTTCAGGAAATCAGATACACATTCAGTTCACCAACGGACCTAAATGCAAGCTGAAACACACCTGTGAGGGGTTAATCCACGCTAGTCCCCTTCCAGGACAGTTGCACCACCCCTTGGACACACCTCCTCCAGCATGCCAACAGCTAACGGGAGCCCCCAAAGCCCCGAATCTATTTTTAAAAGGCACCTTGGTGTCCACCGGCCTGCTGCGGAGGCATCTGAGCAGGCAGCGGCGCCCACACTAGCAAAGCCACCGACTCTGACCCTCCCTGCGCAGCCTCGCTGGATGCTGCAAAACGCTGAGTAACGGGGTCCTAGAAGACCTGCTTTGGGGGGCTGAAACAGCGGGGCACGCCTAACAGGCAACTGAGCGGTACCTTTGCACGGCTGACAGCTCCGGACCGGGGCTGATCCTGCGCCGCTGACTCGCTCAGCTCATTTTCACCGGGGCTGACCCCTCGCTGCAACGCCAGGCACATGCAGCGCAGCCCCACACCCGCATGCAGGAGCCGGGATTTGCAAGCGGGCCGCGCATCCCCGAGGAAATGCTCCTCCCTCCGGGAAGCCGGGCGGGTGCTCAGCCCTTGGCGCGCGCTAGCTGCATCGCTCGCTCCGGCTTGCAGCACCAGCGGCGCGCGGCGGCTGGGGCCGCAGCCGAGCCGAGCTGACTCGCCGGCTGCGCGTGCGCCCCGCGCCGGCCCCCGGGGGAGAGCGGCGCGCGCATTGTTCGCATTCCTCGCCTGGAACGCCCGCCCGGCCGTCTCCTAGCAACGCCGGGCTCGTGCGGCGCGCGCGCAGCAGGGC
The DNA here is from genome assembly GCA_007922195.1 of Podocnemis expansa. Lineage (NCBI taxonomy): Eukaryota > Metazoa > Chordata > Testudines > Podocnemididae > Podocnemis > Podocnemis expansa. The sequence goes on from ML682019.1 coordinate 4,614,278, forward strand.
TTGGAACGCGGCTGTTCGTTTGGCGCCCGCCGCCGAGGTTGCACGGGGGAGCTCGCAGCTCCTGCAAGCCGCGCGTGGCCGGCCGGCCGGCCGGCCTGGGGGCTGCAGTCGGGCCGTCCGAGGTGGCTGCTGGTTTGCAGCGGGCTCTTGTGTTGCTCGGAGGGGCTGGCAGGCACTGTGCCCTGTAAGCTGTGCGCACGCAAGAACACAAAGTGCGCAGCATAGTGCTAAGATTGGTGCTCACAAAGGAATGTTTTTGCGCACGGAAAGAAATTGTTTGCGCACACAGTCTAGGAGTAGTTAGAGGGAACATTGCAGTGGCAGGCTGTTCCGCACGTGCAAAAAGCGTGTCCACTTCTGGGGCCTGCAGGCACCTTGGCGGTTTGTGGTGTGCAGCCCTGGTTAATCGACATACCTTGGGCACTGGTCTTGTGTCCATAAGAGGATGCTTAATGTTTAGAGTAGGCGTGGCCAAATTGTGGCTGGGGAGCCACATGTGGCTCTTGAATGAAAAAGTGCGGCTGGTGGAAGAACATCAGCAAATCAATTTAAGGAAAGGAAGCCCAGCGGAGGAGTTATAAATTTCCTGCTCTGAGCATGCTCCAGGGGGAGTCCCAGTCTGTGCCTAGCCACCAGAGTGGCCAGGTAAATGGTCCCAGGGGAGGGCAACGGGATCAGCCCAGAGGAGCCAGCGTCAGGGCATAGGCCTAAGGGGTCGGGGACGACAGGGAGAAGCGCAGCATGGTTGGGATTACTTTCAATTTTTGGCACAACTTACTGCTGTGAAGCATTGTATCCACAATGAAATTTGTAAAATTGAAACTTCATGTAGTACTTACAGATCAGCTCCGGGGAGAGCTTTTACGTACTGTGTTGACAAGTTACTGCCCAGATTTTAAAAAAACTCAACACTAGCCTGCAAGTCATCTGCATTGAGTGATAGCTAAGTTTTTTATTGTATAGGCCTAGTTTTCATGGTAACCTTAAGTAATTATTAGAATCTGCAATTAGTAAGATCAATATTTGCCCTCTGTTTAGGATAAAATTAAAGTGTGCAATGAATTTTAAACCTAGTAATTTTGGACTACATAAAAGTATATGGCTATATGTCTTAGTACAGCTCTCAAAGGTTTAATAATTAACTTGTGTGGCTCTTAAGTTCCATAAGTTTGGCCACCCCTGGTTTAGAATTTGCCCAGTTCTGTTCCCACCTCTGGTGCTGTCTCAAGCGCACGTCCCTTAAACCAGGGGTTGGCAACCCGAAAGATAGGAAGAGTCATTTTTAAAAATTCTGTTAATAGCCAAGTGTTTTGAGAATGGCAATGGGTGTAGCCTCCTAGTGGGGGGCGAGGTGGCCAGCATGCATGCTGCAGGGTCCCCTAGAAGGGGGCAGGGAGCCTGGCGCAGGCTAGCTACAGGGTCCCCCAGTACCTGGGGTGGGGGCCCCAAGCCATGAGGGGGCAACCAAAGAGCTGCATGTGGCTCTGGAGCCACAGGTTGCTGACCCCTGCCTTAACCCCATCCATGCCTAGGCTTTCCCATCTATAAAATGGAAGTAAACCCTTTGAAAACCAGACCCCAGCCTTTCACAGAGCCCAGGTCCAGAAAGAGGAGAAATACACTCCCCTAGCTAACACCCTGAGAACCAAGGGCTATGATGAGGTGCAGATTCATGCCCTGATCATTAGTGCCCTAGCCCCCTGGAACTAATATTCCCTCTAAGGTGATGAGGCAGCTGAGCAAGTTATGGATACAACTGAGCAAGTTCCCTGATGTCCACTGGGCCACTTCCCCACTGCCTGCTGGCTCCCTGAGTGCATCCATAACTTGTTCATCTAAATCATCAGCTTAGAGGCAATATGGTAGCTGTGACATCTTCAGTCACTTATTTATGTGAAAAATTACAATTAAGAAAGAAGGTGAGGCATTTTAGATGTTTTCAGGCAATTCTCAGTATGTGATGAAAAGGAGGCAAAGACAGCACCACAAGATTTGCTGGCTCTTCTCAGACCACTGGTGTCCCATGCATCACAGTTTGGAAATTTAAAATGAACTCAGATTGGAAAGTTAATATCAAGACTCTTGGGGATGAGACAATGTCTTTTTATGTTAGCAGAGCAGTTAGCACATGTTGATTAAAGCCATTGGATGCTGCCACATTACAAATTATAAATACATAATAATATTCTAATGTCTTCAGTTCTTAAGCACAGGCAAAATAAGCTATTGGGCAGACTTTTGCTCCACTACAACTGGCATACTCCTTACAGTCTCAGCAGGGGCCCCTGGGAATGAAGGCCTCATTCAAAGCTCAAACTCAATGGACAGACTCCCTTTGACTTCAACGGGCTTTGGATCAATCCATTTAAAAAAATGAAACTGAACAATCTTCTCACTTAAGAGATTGTCCTTTGAAGTCTGGGCAGAGGCCTAGTGGTAGGGTACAGAAAGGAAGCCTGAACTATTGCTGCTGGTTCTGTGGATAAATACAGGGCTGTACATGAACATATTTATAGGCAGTATAAAAATGGATGAAGATTTGTGCTTGTAAGCAAAAGCAGCCACTGGAAATGGAAAACTGTATTTTTATGCCAAAATACTACAATGCCTCACCAGCGATATCAGCTCTCAGCAGGAACTCTTCATTCTGGCTCAGATACTGCCAGCTATCCCCAGCTGTGTCTAGGCATATGATGTATTTCTATTTTTGTTTCTTTTGTTTATACAGTTTGACCCTGCCAGCAGGTTCAGAAATTTGAGGACCTTGGGGGGCAATCACTGCACTGTGGGGTACGGGGTAGATTCGGGGTAAACTTTATTAAAACAGGTATGGGAGTGGGGTGAGTGGTGGGGTGAATACGTGGTGCTTGTCACAGTGGTTTTCAGTGAGGCGTTGTGGGGTGCTAAACTTTGTGGAGTGGGATAGGTTGGGGAACAATGGGAATCTTCAATTAACCTAACTTACAACTATAACCCTACTCACTGTAACCTAAAAGGTGCTCTAATACCCTATAAGGAGAAGGGGGGTACAGCACAAAATTAGCATGTGGCAGTGACAGAGAAGAGTGGAAGCAGGTGGGGGGGCAGGAGTTTAAAGGTTAGTACAGGGGGGTTCAAAGGAGAGGAAAGGCAAGTGGAAGGGGGCTCGGGTAATGAGATGGGGATGCACAGGGGGGCTCGGGGCAACAGCGGAAGCAGGTGGGGGTGGGATAGTTGCAGGGGAGACGGGGGTCGAGCAACAAGTTGGGGGTTTGCGGGAGAGGCTGAGAAAGGGGGTTAGTGGCAGTGAAGGGAGCGGTGGCAGAGGGAAGGGCTTAGGGGAGAGGGAAAGCGAGTGGGGGGCTGAGTGGGAATGGCGGGACAGAGACACACGTGGGGGATGGGGTAGGGAGACTGAGGCATGCAAGGAGTTGGGATACACATGGGTGTTCGGGGAAGCAAGAGGGGCTGAACGGTGGGGGGGGCAGAGTGGGAATAGGGGGCGGGT
>ML682019.1:4617864-4637531 GCA_007922195.1 Podocnemis expansa
GGGGGGGGGCAGAGTGGGAATAGGGGGCGGGTAGGGTTAGTGGAAGCAAGCGGGGGCACGGCAGCAGCAGCTGGAGAGCAGGGATGGGAGCCGCAGGAAAAGCAGGGAACAACGGGGGCCTGCGGCGAGGGGCTGGCCGCAAAGGGGTGGGAGCTGCGGGGGGCAGGCTAGGGGGCCGGCTGGAGTTGTGGGGTGCCGGTGGCTGCAGGCGGAGAGGCAAGAGGAAAGGGGTTGGGAGGTACTGGTGGAGAGGCAGGTAAGCGGCAGGAAAGCAAAGGTTTCAGGGGGCTAGAGCTGGGGGGTTTTTCAGGGGGCTGAGAGGGAGGTGGGGGGGCTGAGCCTCAGCGGGGAAAGAACGGAACAGCGGCGGCAGCCAACCGGGAAGAGAGGGGAAAAAGGTGGAGGCAGGAGTGGGGGCGACAGGGGGGTGGTCACGGGGAGAAAGAAGGCGGCAGAGTAGCCTGTGGGAAAAAACAGCGGCGGCCGGGGGGAAGGTGGACCAGGGGGAAGGGCTGAGAAGCAGCAAGTTGGGGGGGGAGGAGGAGAAGAGGGTAAGCGGCGAGCCAGTGAGAAGGCGAGCCAGGGGGAGGATGGAGGAGCGGCGAAAAGGGGGTCGCAGGGGAAGGAGGAACGTCCTGAAGGGGAACTGGGTGCAGCTGTGAACTTGGGGCACACGGGGGGGTTCAAGAAATAGGGGACAAGTAAAGTTTAAGAAAAAAAAGTTTTATTCAAGTTGGGGAAGTTACAGAGGGGAGGGCAAAGGTAACTTAACAGAAACAATTCTAAAGACTACACACTAAAGGAAACAATCTTATCACCTAACTTAATACTACTAGGGCTACCAATTAAACTTATACAATGTTGCAACACAATTACACTTTTAAAGCAAGTTCAAACAACCCAGAAAAAAGAGAGACACTAAGTGAAACAGAGTAGCAGCAAACAGTTATAGACACAGGAGCTCCTTAACAGCACACAAATTGAAACAGCAAGAAAGGAAAGGAAAAGGCAAAAGATACATGTGAGCCTGTAAAGCTGAAGAAAACAGTTTCAGAGCAGCAAAAAAAATAGGATAACTTTAATCTTTAAAGAAAGGCTGCAGGGCAGACTCTTACCACTCCTATTAGCAGCATCGGCAGCAGCATTACAGGCAGAAGGAGGACACTCATACTCGGTGGACAGTTATACTCATAGTGGTAACTTGTGGATACGCTCTGGGGGAAACTCGTGCGCGGAGGAGGTCAGCGTCTGGGTGATCAGGCCAGGTGAGATGTTGGGAACTGTCCTGCCTGAGCACCCCAGATCCTCAGTTTTTAAACTGTGTTTCCCGCCTTTCCCTGATTACAGGGAATGCAGAAGACAATGGTGGTATGAGTCATACCATGCAGGACCTTGCAGTCAGGCAGAGCCCACCTACACCAAGCCCTGCAAAGACAATGGGCACTCAGGGTGGTAACGGCCATCCAGTTAAGTTCAGGGGGGCCATCTAGTTAAAGTTAAGGGGCCATCTGTTCCCTTCACACATTCTCTATACTTTAGTGATGGCCTGGGAGGGGTGGCCATCAAGGTAAATGCTATGAGTCACAGGCACAGTTCAAGCCTCATACCTTTCCTGCCAGCCAGGACCCTTCCCTGCTGGCACCCTGAACACCTGGGCCCTTCCCCGCAGCCCACCTGCCCATCAGCTACCCAACCCCCTTCCCTGACCCACCCGCTCACCAGTTCCCTGATCCCCTGTTCCTTCCCCACTGGCTCCCTGAACCCCTGGGCCCCTTCCCTGCTGCCCACCAGCTCCCTGAATCCCCAGCCCCCTGGCATCTTCCTCACCTTCCCTCTTGCTGGCTCCCTGATCCCCCCAAGCCATTCCATGCCAGTTCCCCAAAACCCCCCCCAGGATCCTTCCCCACTGGCTCCCTGACCCCCTTCCCTGAACTGCCCACCTGCCAGCTCCCTGATCCCCCATTCCTTCCCCACTGGCTCCCTGACCACCCCCCAGACCCCTTCCCACTACCCACCAGCTCCCTGAGTCCCTGATGCCCAGATGGCTTCCCTGCCCACCCGCTGGCTCCCCAACCCCCTTCCCTGACCCTCCCACTCGCTGGCTCCCGGATCCCCTGAGCCCTTCCCTGCTGGTTCCTTGATCCCCACAAGACTCTTCCTTACTGGCTCCTCAACCCCCTGGGTCCCTTCCCCCACTGCCTGCCAACCCACCGGCTCCCTGACCCTCGGGCACCTTCTCTGACCCATTGCTAGTTCCCCCAAACCTGACTCTGACCCACCTACTGGCTCTCCTAACCCCTTCCCTAACCTGCCTGGCCACCAGCTCCCTGACCCCTTCCCTGAACTGCCTGCTGGCTCCTCAATCCCCTGTGCCTTCCCTTCCAACCCTGAACCCCCCCCCTTTCCCTGCTGGCTCCTCACCCCTCACAGCCAGGGCACCTTCCTCCTTACCTGGCCGGAGCTGCTCCCTGGCCAGGTTGCTTCTGCCATGAGCACACATCTGAACATGCTTAGGGTAGGAGATTTGAGAACTCCCCTTGCATGGGCGTCTGTGATGCCTGTGTGGGCGTGTGATGGCCAGTGCATGGCCGCGCACCCGCACCGCTTAGAGGGAGCATTGCCTGGGACCCTGCCAGTAAGTGTGTGCTGCAGGCCTGCAGTGTCAGACTTGCACTGACTCATGGTGTCTGACACCATCAGGTGGTCCAGGGACAGCTACATCAAACATATCACCAGGCACAGATAGTACAAGGAGGCATAAGCAGGACCACCTCCATGAACCACCACCACGATGATTCACAGACCTCCCTCCTTACAAACAGGCATGTATCTGCTAAGGGACTCTAGACACCATAATACTAACATACTCCGGGATGACCAACTTTTATTAACATACATACTTCTGTTCCACCACACCTTGTATACCCGCTGCAATGTCTATACATGCAATGTTCCCAAATTTCTTAACTCTTGTGTTCCAAACCAATAGCCTTTTGACTTTCTCCATTCAGAATGCTGTAGCTCATGTGCTGGTTGTACTTGCCATCTTTGGTGCAACATGTTCCTTTTCAATTATCTGTATAGTGAACCTGGATGCTGAGTCACGCCCTATGTTTAACAGTGTGATTGTCTGGTCCTTCCAACAGCACAGGAATATTGTGAGGTTTAATGTTTGCAAAGGGCTTTGAAATCCTCAGGTGGAAGATGCCATAGATAGAGGATGTTACTGTATTGCTGTACCTGTAGTTTTAAATAAAATTACCCTGATGGTGCTTGTTTGCATCTTGAGCCATGATCCTTCAAAGACATGCTTAACTCTATGCATGGGACAGGCACTAATGTCTTTGCACAATCATGGCCTTGCATTGCAAGCCAGCGCAGACTGAAACCTGACAGTACTGATTATAAATTAATATGCACCTATCGTCAGCACTTCCAAAAGATAACAGCACAATTTCATTTATAGTGCAGTTGCTGGAACTTGCTAATCAGCAGTATGGTTCCAGTTTATGGCTCCATCTTGCAAATATCTATGCAATATATTCCTGGCTTTCTGACCAGCTTTAAAGTTAGCTACTATGTGGATAGGAAAATGGCTGTTCCAAGTAAGTATGCTCTGAACATATTTGTAATGTAGTTTGAAATTCTTTGGACTGTAAGAGGCACAAGTTAAAACTAAAATATTTTCTGTTGCTGTATAACCATTTACTTATATGCAAGCCCAATTTAGTACATGATCTGCACACAAGTAACATAACAGAATATTTATATATAAAGCCCTTACTGTATTTTAAATGTGAAATTTTAAGAAGTCCTGTCAGTTTGAAAGATTTGTTCATATTGAACTTCTGCTCAAGATGACGAGTGTCCAGTACAGAAGTCTGACATCAAGTCAAAAATTTCTTTAACTTTGCATCTTGTTTTTTTTTATTTTTCTACTATTATTAGCAATATAGGCAGCATTGTTTATATTGTTTTTCACATTCCTGTTCATAGGACGAGACATGGTGATATTACCATGTTTTGCCAGTTTTGGGGGAGCTTATGTGCACCCTTTTCCTGACTCTCTTTAAAGCAATAACAAAATATAATAATCCTACTGCAATTCCAGATACCTCTTTACCTGCATATCACTGTCCCCAAGCACCTACATAGCTGCCTAGACTTACCCACATAATTTATCCTTCCAGAAGATAACTTCATCTATACTTTTCAGCCCCACCATTAGGGAGCCAACTCCTCTCTCTCCAAATTCAGAGTCATTTTGCCCCCCTATCATTAGTTTTCTGAGAAATTATCCTCACTACAAGCTGAGCCTACTAGTGGAGCCACCATAGCATTTGGAAGTGAGATGAACCACAACCCACAAGGAGACAGGGCAGGGTGGGTTGTACAGCCCCAGCCCAGGGGCAGGGACAAATAAAGAGGCTAATATTATGTTACTGCTTTTTGACTCAAGTGGTTAGTTAGTGAAAGTTCAAGACTCTTCAGGTATTCCATTTAGGAGCAGAAACTGATGACGGAGCCTGGTTTTATCTTTGATGCAGTCTTGCTGATATATAAAGAACGTACAAAGTCCTGTTTCTCTGACCACAGCAGGAATTCCCATATAGCAGAAGACCATTCTTTTGTTCACTGTTCCAAGCCTGCCTTTCCAGACAACACTCAAAAAGCTCTTTCTCTCAACTTTATCTCAGGGTTACATTGCATTTTAAGCTGTTTCCGCTTCTGACCTCTTTCTGTCCTGGTGCTGTGTCTGTCCCATCCACCTAAAGTTTACAGAACAAACAAGGTGCCTTGTGGCACTCTTAAAGACTAATGAATTTATTTATTGTGTGACCTTTCGTGGGAGAAAAATCACACTTTGTCAGATGCTCGAAGACAGAGAAATTACATAATGGGAGGAAAATGCATGCAGGCAAGTACAAGTTATATGATTAGGTCAGACTTGTTCAGCAAATCAAAGCAGTTTAGAGCAGTGGTTCTCAAACACTGTGTTGGGACACGTTACTGTGTTGCCATACTGTGATAAGTGTGTCGTGGACAGCTGGTGGAATGACTGGATTTGGCTTGGAGGGGGTGGACTGGTGTGTCCTGAAGATTCCCAATATGCCACCAAGTATGTTGCAACCTGCAAAAGGTTAAGAACCACTGGTTTAGAGTCAAACAGTGAGGACAACATGTTAAAAGGAGGGAAGGTAGAAGGCAAATTCACCTACTGTAATAAGAAAATCAGTTGATATCTCTATTTAAGCCAAAAGCAATGGTTTCAAATCTGCATTGGAATTCCAACTCTGCAGTTTCTCTTTGAAGCTTTGATTTGTAATCATTTTGCTTGACTACGTATGGCAATTAATATATCTTCTATGGAGTGAGCAGGGAGATTAAAATGTTCCCCTATTGGTTTTTGAGAGCTTACATGCACCCTTACTGCCAATGGAAAAATACACAGTGAAAATGTCTCTCGGAATCATTAGCATTCTTGAGTGGCCTTAAGCGTCCCTTTATTTTGGAAAAACAAATGAGTCTGGTGGCACTTTTGAAGAGTAACAGATTTCTTGCATGAGCTTGTGTGGGAGAAAATCCTACTTCGTCAGATGCTATTTTTTCTTTCTTTTTAACTTGAATGAAGTGTGTTTCAAATCTCTCAAAAACAGATGAGTTTAATACCCAATCTGTAACATTGCCATGATTGAGTGTCCATAAGTATCTTTCTAGAGATAAGCATTTGCAGGGCTGTAACTATGGCAAGGTGAAAGAGGCTTTGCCTGGACCACGCCTCAGTGGCTCAATAGAGCCACTCTATTAAAAGGCTCATTTTGTGGCACCGGCCCTAAGCACCACTAACTGCAAGGAGGACGTTCCAATTGGAACGTGCCCTGGGCACTCAAACAGAGCATTTCAGCTCTGAGCGTTTGCATTCAACACAGTTTTTTACTAATGACTTCTATAACAATTAGTGTGTGTGTGTGTGTGTGTGTGTGTGTGTGTGTGTGTGTGTGTGTGTGTGTGTGTGTGTGTGTGTGTGTGTGTGTGTGTGTGAGGCAAGTCCACCATCAACCTTTCCACAGTATTTGCTATTTTTCTTCGCTTTAAACTAATGCTAAAAGTAATGTAATGTTTATTTATGTAGACAAGTTCCCAAGTGTTTGACAAAGTGGGATTCTCTCCTGCAAAAGCTCATGCAATAAATAAATTTGTTAGTCTTTAAAAATGCCACAGGACTTCTTGTTTGTTTTACTTATGTAGTCACTGTTTTGTCTATGAACTAGAAAAGCGATCAGGGAGAAAATTATATATTTTTTGCCATTGACCGTTTGCCTGTTAAAAGTCTTTTACTTTCCCAACTAAGTATTTTTGAAATTCAACAGTGCTTTCAAAGAAATTAAGCTGATGGTGTAGGAAAAAAGGAATCCAAACTGTGGCACAAGCTTATGGAGAACTAGACTTCAGTTTTTTGTGCTGATTAGTCCTGATTGAAAGGGTTTTCTGGGAGACCCTTTATTCCTTTTAGATTCAGTCATATTCAGTTATGTTGGCAGCAATCTCCCACTTGGTGGAACATTGCCCAATCATCTGTGCCACGGGATGCACACCTATGCACCCTGGGTTATGATCTATATCAGGAGCGTCCAACCTTTTTGGGTGAGGGGCCATATTGCAATTCTTTTCTCTGTTGGGGGGACTGGTGAGAAAATTTTTGATAGATAAGACATACAAATCGATCTTATTAATAAAGTTTAATAAAATAATGATTAGTGTGATATTTGGCATTTCTTTTGTTTGCACTGAGTACAAGGGGGCAGGAGTGCCTGTGTGAGGGGGGCAAGACAGAGCGTAGAGAGCAAGGCAGGACAGGGAACATGGCAGAGGAGGGGAGGGGAAGAAGGGTGAGGTGGGGGCAGCAGAGCAAGTGGGTGGCAGGACTCAGCTACTTCCTGACAGGGACCCCACCAACTCTGCTACACTGCTCAGGGAAATCGAGCCCATGAAAATCTCTCCAGCCAGGCCATGCCTCCCTACAGGGTGGGAAATTGTCAGGAGCCCTTCAGCAGCACTCTGCAAGCCATAAGAAAGCCCTTGGAGTTTGGCCCCTGGGTTGCAGGTTGGACAAGCATGATCTATATGATTTTCCTGTTCACTTGTACCCTATGATTATTTGACTTGTTGCCAGTTACACCATGCAAAGTTTCTTTGTGGATGCTCATAACCTACATGATTAGTATCAGGGGCGTTGCTCGTGCTGGGCGCTCCAGGGCACGTGCCCCAAATCCCAGCACCAGTGCCCCGGATCTCCGGCCCAATCGGGCCAGAGATCTGGGGCCCAGCCACCGGCGGCCGCAGCAGCCCCGTCCCCAGCCAGGGATCCGGGGCCTGGCCACCCGTGGCCGCAGCAGCCCTATCTTCAGCCAGGGATCTGGGGCCTGGTGGCCACCGCCAGCCGCATCCCTGGCTGGGGATGCGGGGTCCAGCCTCCTGCAGCCACTTCTGGCCCCATCCCCGGCCAGGGATGTGGGGCCTAGCCGCCCGCAGGCGGGGCCTGCAGGCTGGGGGTGGGGCCTGTGCCTGTGCCCTGGGTCCCTCCCCCAGCCAGCGATGCCCCTGATTAGTATTATGTTTCCTACAACTTCATGCATGTGCACAGATGTGTAACTTGTTTTCCATTGCTGAAGGGAGAGAGGGACAGACAGAACTCTCTCAGCAGCAGTGAACAAGCAAATACGTGGAAAAGGCAGCAAAGACATACTAATTAAAGTGGTTGGGAAGCGGTGGCATCGCTGGTGCTGGGTTCAGGGGGGCAGAAGCCCTGAGTGCCAATGACAGTGCCTTGAGTAGCAGCAGCCTGATCTGGCCCTGCCCTAAGCTGGGGATCCAGAGTTGGGCCACCCACAGCGGCCGCCTTAACCATCCTTGTCCCCATCCCTGTCCCCATCTGGGGATCCTGAGCTGGGCTGCCCATGGTGGCGGCCACCTGGCCCCATCCCCAGCCAGGGATCCAGGGCCGGGCTGCCGGCTGGCAGTAGCAGGAGCCCAACCCAGGACCTGCTCAGGACTCTGGGACCGGATTGGGCTCGGGCCCCAAATCACACCCAGGGGGCGTGGCCAGGCCTAGGCACCAGGTCTTTTTTGGGAGCAGCATCACTCCTGCTGGGAAGAGACAAAGGGATCACCTCTGCCCAGAAATGGAAGGGGGTTGGAGACAAAGAAAAACACTTGGAAAGATTTGGGGCTTTTTTACTGAGACTCTCCATCTTGAAACAAGTTCAAGCAAGATCTGGGCCCTGTCTGGTCACAGGCAGAGATGGACTATATGAACATGTGACAGCCAAACACTTGGCGCATAAACTTGAACTGTGAACTCAGTTTAAGTAGAGCTATTTAGGGTAGTATACATGTTCTACCTTTTATTTTCTTGTGGTCTCTCCTGACTCATTTATATTGTAATTCTGCCATGATTGGCCATATTCTCACTTAGAATTATAATCTAATCAATAAATTTATAGTTGTTTTATCTAAAGCTGCGTGATCTTTAGAGGGTGTGAGTGAAGAAGGCTGGGTACAGCCCATTTCTTTGTTAAATGGACAAACTAAAGTGTACGGTGGTTGGGAGTGGACTAGAGCCCTGCACAGATACAAATAAATGGATACATATCCGACCTGCATCTGCAAGAAATGGTCCATGGATATCCGCGTTATATCCGCAGATGCGGATATCTGTGAATATCCACACATTTGCAGGGCTCTAGCTCTGTGTAGATAAAAAGATGTGGATCCATATCCGATCTGCATCTGCAAGAAATGGTCCGCGGATATCCTCGTTGTATCTGTGGATGTGGATATAAAGCGGATATCTGCAGATATCTGCAGATTTGCAGGGCTCTAGAGTGGACCCCAATCTCTGTAGACAGTGGCTGGCATGGTGGTATCTGGGGCTGGAGGTGCTTCCTGGGGAACTGCCCTCAAGTAGCCAGAGGGCATACACCCACTGCCTGGGACCGATTGCATGCCAGAGGCCAGAGTGGACTGACTTAGGAATGAGTGGTCACTTGGCAAATCGGGGTGAATCGGGGTTCAGGAGTGGGGATCAGAGGGTCACAGCGGCACACTGGACTGGATCTTGGGAGCAGCCTGTTGCAATGTGGCAGAAACACTCTAGAATTATACTGGAAGGATCAAAAGTGTAGCAGCAATAGCCACACTTGCTCTGCACATTAGCACTATCTCAGTGGAAACTGATAAATGAAGAACACAATGGTGCGTAACCATGTTCAAAGCAGGATCAATCCAAATAGTGAAGCAAATGCTTGTGCACTATTGGCAGTCATTTTGTGTGGGGACACAAGATGTGCTACATGTATCTATGCCAAGAAGTAATTTTTTACTGCACATTGCGTAGCTAGTGGAAAAGTGATAAATGTATCAGATGTGTAGGGGTCAGATCATAAGAGGGTGGGGGAAAGGGCTGCTCCTTTCACTCTAGAGTGAATAAACAAAATAGGGACACTATTTTTGGTTTTGTGTTTTGTGTTTTGTTTTTATTTAATTGGTAACAGAGGAATTAGTGTAAGAAGCTAGCCTAGGAACCCCATTAACTCCAAAATCTTTCTCAGAGTATGTCTGTACCGATGGTGGCCAAATTTCCACCGTCAGTGAGCTCTTCTGAGTTTGACTGAATGGTCTGTCAATACGTACTCAATCTCTCCGGCATCCACATCAGTAAATCCAGCCTGAGAAGTTGCATAGCGCTAAGGCAACGGGACGGCCTTTCCATTCTCCTTAGTGCAGTGGGGTGGGAGCGGTAAATGGGGGAGTTAATAAGTCAATGGTAGATACATACGGTATTTTACGTACCTTGTGTATCTCCTGTTGACTGCCGCAGAAGACTGCGGCAACTATAGACTAGGGCTCAGATGAGTCAGTGGTGATATTCCGACTAGGGATAAAAAAGCTAGTCATTTTCGTAGAGTATGAATGCCAATTAGCTGTAAAACCAGGCCTTTTGTAAATAAACACATGAAGAGAAAGAGAGACCTTCTTTGATGATAGCAGCCAGCTAATTTAAGGACACTCAGAAAGCCATTGTCCGAAAAGGTCCTTTCTTTCCCTTCAGAAAGACAAATTCCCAGCTATAGAAGTACTGAAAGGAAGCAAAGTTATAGAAAATAGTTCAAATTCACTGCTGCATAATTGGGTGCAACTCCACTGAAGTCAAGGGAATTGTTCTTTCCTATGCTAGTGGCAAATTTAACCCAGTAACTGTATCCTTATACGCTTTGTTATGTTTTTCAGTTTCCTAAGGCCTAAAAAAATTGGCTAATGGGAAACCTGTGCACAACTAACTGACCCTCATAAAGCAGAAATAGCTCTTTGGAGAACAGAGCATACTTTTAATTAGAATGACAGAATAAGAAATTATCAGTGTGGAAGATCTGGAAAGTATGGGCCAATAGCTGAAAGTAGTAGAGGTGGGAAGAAGTGCCTCTGCAAAAAGTGATAAACTTTGTTTTGGGACCACAAAGTGATAAGGCTGCAAGAGCAAAAATGCATTTGACAAGTTCCAGAGGGGTTGCCCTGTTAGTCTAGTTCAGCAAAAACAAACAAGGAATCCTATGGCACTTAATCCCACTTTGTCAGATAAACAAATTGTTTATTCTTTAAAAGTGCCACAGGACTCCTTGTTACTTACATTCTGTAAGCTTCCATTCCCCATCTTCAAAGCATCTGATGAAGTGGGATTTTCTCCCACAAAAGCTCATTTGATAAATAAATTTGTTAGTCTTTAAAAGTGCCACAAGACTTCTTGTTTGTTTTGATAGCAAAGGATCAATTGAGTACTATATGCAGGAAGGTGTGGCTTTAAAATATGGTAACTAGTTACTTCTAGCAGGGTGAGGCAGTTTCAAGTAAAACAATTAAAATTAAAGTTTCAAGTGGAACAATTAAAATTCTTTGAGCGCTGCTCACATCCATTCTAATGTAGTTGTGTACACGCCACAGCGCGCGGTCTTCCAGAAAGCATTTTGCCCTAGCCTGTCCCTGTAGGCCAATGCTGCCTTGGTCCTGCACTCTGGCCACAGTATATTTCTGTGCAGGCTCAGCAGTCTATAAATAGAGGAAAACTCTTCTCCAATCCCTGGGGTTTTGCTGTACTGTCTGTGCTGCTGAGAAGATAACCTCATATCCTACCCCAAGACTATTACTTGAAGACTATGGAACTTGGCCAAAGTGAGGCAAAGATGATGATCTGGAAATGACTGAGAAGTATTGACTACACCCCCAAAGAGGAGTGGGACTTCCTGGGTAAGTGAACCTGAGCTTTCTTTGCTGAAGGCTGTTTCATTTCTGAATAAAAACACAGCATTGTTTGTGATCCACTACTGTGTGGTCTTTTTTTCAGGATGCCAATCCATAGCATATAGTCAACAGCTTCTGCATGCTTTATTTAAATACCTTTCTTGGTATAACATATTTTGCAACTGTTGAAAGTTTAATATATTGAATATTTATACATGAGCAAGAACAATAGTTTACATTTATGCAGCATCTCTAAAACCAATGAAACCTAAATTTATTTACACATATCACTTCAACCATTGCTGAAATGCAAAAATATATCTTTGAAACCTATTTCCAGAATAGTTCTAGTCTACCTAAAATAATTGCAGCTAGGATTACCCTACGTCCTCAATCCTTTGGTATCTAAAGATGATTTAATCCCCTATCCTCATCATGGGCTAAATACTGGCTGTATAGAGCACAGTGTGTGAAATCATTTGGCCCAGCATACAGGAGGGCACAAACAGAGGCTATATCCATGCGATGCTTTTAAATTGAAACAAAGACCATTGTTTCAATTTAAAAGTTGTTATGTCCAAACAACATTTTGTTATTTCGAAGTGATGAGCCCTGTCCTTTCTAAATAACAAACCTTATTTCAAAATAGTAAAACCTAGGCTGAAATTGAAATAGCCGTTATTTTTAAATGGTTGTTTCGAAATAACGCCGTTCGGACGTGTTATTTCAAAATAACTGTTATTTCGATTTAACACTTTTACCCTTCTCCTTCCCAGAGTGCTTTCCTTTTTCTATATATTGGCTGGCAACATGGCCCTGCTATTTCGATTTGAGGTTTTTGCTTATTTCAAGTTAAGTTAATTCAAAATAATGATTTTATTTCAAATTAACTTATTTCGAATTAACTTATTTTGAAATGAGTGTCTATGTGTGGACATAGCCAGAGTGATTGTGATCTAAGGCTGAGTCTGAGTATTACTTATGAATTTTTAGTTGTTTGAGTTACATACCAACATGGATTATGACTGTGACATTGACTGCAAGGATAACATTCCATCAGCAAGTAAAGATACAAAGAGGCTTTGCACTCCCTGGAATGAGAGAAGAAATATTTTTGCATGGCTTAGTAAAAAGGGCAGTAATAAGGCTTACTGTAGTTTATGCAGAAGTTTTTCAGTTGCTCCTGGTGGATGTTAAACGTTAGACAGCAGATTAACAGAGTAGATCATAAAAATAATTCAAGCATAGCTTCTAAGAACAAAACATGGAGTTTAAATTCCAATTCCTAGGGTTCACTTAACTTTGTTTTGATGCTTCTGTTTCTGTTGGAGAAAAGCTCTGCATGCTCCTTCTGTGGAACAATTAATTCAGTAAATCTTTAGTGACAATAAAACTAACATGTTTTCTTCTTCAACCTTTAACAAGTAATAAAGCTCAGTTGGCTTCCTCTGAGACTACAGGTGTCTTTCAAGTGTCTGTGATTCGTTTGGAAGCACAAAGGGGGGACAAGCTTTCAATTTGAGGACATAATAGTTAATGATCAGTAAGTGAAGAAACATATCTAAACTATTTTACCACTAATAGTCACCTGCTCTGTTCATAGAAATAATATTAAAAAGAAAAGCAACAGATGATCTCAAATATCTAACTTATTGCCTCAACATGTTCCTGGAAGGCATCGGTGGGATAGGTGCTGATTGACCCTTACGGTAAACAGTACTATGTGCTCTTAAATCTTTCGGATTTATTTGCATATATAATGTAAAGACTTGCGTGGCAGCTGTCCACTGCTGCATCACATGGGGCGTGCATAAGAGATTTAGTCAGGTGCCTGATGAATCCACTACGTCTGACAAGCTCAATTCAGCTGGTTATAAGTTTCGCACATCCATGTATTGTCTGAGTTGGAATCCAAGATGACAGCATATTGCTTTCTTTTTTCTTGCTTTGCTGCTCATTCTCTGAATCAAAGCTGCTTCATGTCGAACTGCACCCAGTTCAACCTAAATGTTCTCTCCAGATTGAGTGGGATTATGCACACTCCTTTCAGCTTCCTATGCTGATGTGAAATTACTACATATCATTTTTACACTCATCATGGTACTGTCATGAGATTCGTGACAGTTCTAGAAAGCAGGATTTCCCTTTATGGTGATATAATGACAATTCTTCCCAAAAGATCCAGAGGAGCCAGTGGCAAGACTCCTCGGTTCAGTAGGGTCCTGTTAGGAAGAAGTGGTTTCAAATAGCACATTCAAAACCAATAAACAATTGATTAGTTTGTGTTTGTAAAGTGTTTTGGAGTGGGAACGTGTTGTATAAATGCAAGGTACAGTGGTCAAGCTTTAAAAAATCTGCTGCAGAACTCTGTCATTTGAGATTACATAAGAAGGAAAATGTGGCAAGAACTGTTAATAGTTTTCAAACCACAAGAAGCATTGTAAGTGCACCAACCTTAAGATAATGAAAGTTACACTGACAACTTGAAATCTAATTAGCAATTCATCAATTTCTCTAAAGAATATGCAGTTTTAAGTGCAAAAGAGAGAGAGAGATTTACCTGTTCATTGCTAGTGCTTTTATTACACTAGATGAAATCAGGCTTCTGCAAATTTTCTTATAACTGTCCATCGCTCAGTAAGTTAATCTGATGGCCGCCCCTCCCGGGCCATCACCTAGGTATGCGAAGAATGTTAAAGGGGAGCAGATGGCCCTTTCAACTTAACTAGATGGCCGTTGTCACCCCATTGTCTCCATTGGGCTTGGCGTCGGTGGGCACTGCCTAACTGCAAGGTCCTTTGTAATACTGAAGACATGACTCACAGCACCTTTGTTCCCCACATTCCCTGTAATCAGGGAACTGATGGGAAAAACAGCTTAAAAGCTCAGAGTTTGTGGGGCTCAGGCAGGACGGTTCCTGACATCCTGCCTGGCCTGATCACCCAGATGCTGACCTCCTCCGCTCACGAGTTCTTCCCTGAGCGTACCACAATTGAAACTGCCAGCTGAGTAACGAGTCTCTCTCTCCTGCCTGTAATGCTGCTGCTGCTGCTGCTGCTGCTGCTGCTGCTGCTGGGATCAGTAAGAGCCTGCCCCTGCAGCTCTCTTTGAAATAAAGTTCTCCCACCTTTTGCTGCTGTTTTGATATTGCTGTCCCCCAGCTCTACAGGCTTGTTTGTGTCTTTTACCTTCTCCCTTCCTTCTTTTGTTCTTACTGCTTCACTCTTTACTGTTTAAAGGAGCTCCCGTGCCTTTAAGTATCTGCCGCTGCTCTGTATCACTGGTTGTATCTCTTCGTTTGAACTTGTCTTAAAAGTATCATTGTGCATTGCAACATTGTTTTTGGTTTAATTGGTAGCCTTAGAAGTATTAAGTTAGGTTGCAAGATTGTTTCCTTTAGTTTGTAACCTTTAGAGTTGTTTACTAAGTTGCTTTTTCCCTCCCCTCTGTGACTCCCCCAATTTGAATAAACTTTTCTCCCTTAAACCTTTCCTTGTCCCCTCTTTATTTCTTGAATTCCCCTGTGTGCCCCAACTTCCCCTCTGCTCCTGTCCCCTTTCCCTGTGGCTCCCGGCCCCTTTCCCTGCGGCTTCCGCAGCTCCCCCGGCTCCCGCTGCTTCCTGCGGCTGCCCCGGTGCCTGCCATTTCCCACGGCTGCCCTGCCAGCTCCCCCGCAGTTCTGCCACTTCCACCGGCTCCCCTGGCTCCCGCTGCTACCCGCGGCTGCCCCAGCTCCTGCCGGTTCCCCATGGCTGTCCCGCTGCCGCAGGCTTCTCCGTGGCTCTGCCACTTCCACCGGCTCTCTGCGGCACCCGCCTGCTTCCTCTGTTGCCCCGAACCCCCACGTGTGTCCCAACACCTCTTGTGCCTCTGTCCTCCTGCCCTAACTCCCACGTTTGTCTCCGTCCTGCTGTCCCCACTCCCCCCACTTACCTCTCTTCTTCCTTGAGTCTCTCCCCACCACTGCCGCCAGCTCCCTGCTCCTGCTCTTCTGTTCCCAGCTGCCCAGCCCCTCCTGCTCCCCCTGTTGCCCCAAGCCCCCACCTGCATACTCAGCCCGCTTGCCCTTCTTTTCTTTGAACCCCTCTAACCTTGGCAGTCCTGCTCCCCCCCCCGTTTGTGTCCTCTCCCCTCTGCCACTGCCATACACTGAGTTTGTATTGTACCCCCCTTCTGCCTATGTGTTATTGGAAAATTTTCTAAGTTACTATGAGTAGGTTCATAACTGTAAATTAGGTTTTTTGAGAATTCTTATTGTCCCCCAACCTGTCCCACTCCACAAAGATAAGCACCTCACAACATCTCATTAAAAACACCGTGACAAACACCACACACACATACACTCCCCATCACCCACTTGACACCAACACCCATTTTAATAAAGATTAAAGTGTACCCTGCTTGTGCAGTAATTGCCCCCCCCAAGATCCTCAAATTTTTGAACCTGCTGGCAGGGTCAATAACCTTGATTCATATATGGAAAAAAAATCAATCCTATCCTCATTTGAGCTTAGAACTCACTGTGAACTGCATAGTCACAGTTCAGAATATTTCATATTAATGAGATGTTTCCTGTAATGAAAATAATCCATGAAGTGAGTCTGGGTGGAATTCATCCTTTTGTTGGTGCAGGGTATTGGGGGAGGGAGGCAGTAGGTAAAGGAGGCTGGCACCCTCTTGATGTTGGAGCTGCTGGGAGACATTTTGTCACTTGTTTGTTGATACAGCATCAGGGACAGTTGGCAAGGCTTTTTCAATTTGTGCATGGCTGCCAAGGTTCCTATGGGCCTTGTGACAGCTGGAGAACAGGCAGCTGGGGGACAGTGTAGCAAGAAGGTACGGACCCCCTCCGAGAAAGCCCAGAAGGTGCTGCAAGATGGTCGGGGGGGGCAGAGCCAGGAAGGGACTGTCAATCAGTCTGGAAGTGGAGGGGGTGGGACAGGAAGTATAAAAAGGGAGGCAGGTAGCTCAGTTCAAGCCAGGGCAGTGGAGGGAAAGGATGCAGCTCTGCCTGACCCTGACCCTGACCCTGACCCTGACCCTGACCCGTAGAGAAGCTGGGCTCTGGCCTCTGGACCCAGGCCCATTGTTCTGGTGAGGGCTGCCCATGGGCAGTGACTGGGGCCCAATGCCTGAGTCCTGGGCTGCCCCACACCTGCAGGAGGGACCAGGAGTAGGGAGGCCAATGAGTTGTCCTGAGTTGGCACCTGCTGGGGACCCTGAACCCTGACCTAGCTTGTGTGATTTAGAAGAGCTATCTCTGGCTGCTGAGGACCCCAAACCGCTGCCTGTCTCCTGTGACCTGGAGGAGCTACCCCTGGCTGCTGAGGGCCCCGACTGTCCGCCTACCTCCTGCAACCTGGAGGAGTTACCCCTTGCCAATGAACCAGATGGACTCACCGACTTGCCACCGCCAAAAGAAATGGAGGGGTTTTACAATGCACCTGTGGGGGACTACCCTGAGGTGACAGACAATGAGGAATGGCTGGAGCTGAGAACCAGGGGTGACCCAAGGGAGTGCAAGACTCAACCCTCCATAGGGGGCCAACCTGCAGGGGTGGTGTGTTGTGGCCAGGACCCTGCTGACCCCTGCACTGAAGCCTTAGGGGCTTTGAGGTCAGTGTGTTGTGGCTAGGACCCCACTGACTCTGGCACCAAAGGCTGGGGCCCTTTCGGGGACCTGAGCTGGGACACACTGGAGTGATCCCATGCCTCTGCTGATCCCTTCCCCTAGCCGAAGCCTCCTCACAGCTTGTGTACTTCACGGTGACACTGTCAATCCCTAGATCCCTCCAAAAGACATTGTTGTTGATTTTGCTTGAGCCCTGCCAAGAGGCTAAAGACTTGGAGCCTGGCCCCCACTGGGGCTGAGGGTTCATAGAATCATAGGGTTGGAAGGGACCTCATAGGTCATCTAGTCCAACCCCCTGCCAGAGGCAGGACAACTCCCACTAAACCATCCCAGGGTTGTGTGACTTTGACCAACCAAGGGGCCAGGGACTTGGTAGCCCCACCCTACACTGGGCTGGGGGCTGGGTAGTCTTGCCCTGGGCAAGAAAATAAAGACTTGGTGGTCTCACCCCTAAGTGGGGGCTGGAGACCCTGAGAGGCTGCCCCTCCCTCTCCCAGAGGCAAAGGGGCCCTGTTACAAACAGGAATAGAACACCCAGGCTTTGCTCATCCCAATCCCAAAATGTCCTTGTTTTGCTCCTAACACACTCTGCCATATCCCCTGTACACAGAGCATACTGAGCTGGGTCTGTGTTGTTTTAGGCATGTAAGTCCAAAATCTAGATCCTCAAACCTTTTAAGTGTCTAAATTTTCTAGGTGCCTAAGTTTCCACTACTAAAATGTCCTGGTTCATTTTAAGATGTTTGGCTGGGCATGTTCAGGGCCATCTCAGTTCAGATGCCTAGCTCACACCTGAACCCCTGGGGGATTCTTAAGATGGGCTTTGCCCCACCTGTCTCCTACAGGGCCTCTAGTAAGGCATTCTCAGAGGTGACCTAACCAAATAAGACATGTGCTAAATGCCAGTGGCACTGGTACACCAGCTCATGTGCCTCCCTCCCACACACACCATAAACATTTTCATAGGATGTGGGAGAAATGGGTTCATGTTGCTTTTGTCAAATGTGCAAGATGGACTTGAAGCCATCTCTTCTAACTGCTGACTGCAACAGGCAAAATGGAGAAAGAGACAGCCCAAGATACGACAGAGGCTAGGGTGCTCTCCTGAGAGATGAGAGATGGCAACAGAACATTTAGATTTGAACTGCCAACACTGAGTGTAAGGGCTTGTCTTCGGGGGGGGGGGGGGGGGGTAATGGATCAAACCAAGTTAAGTTGGTTTGCAAACACAATGTCCACATGACACAATCTAACCCTGTCCATCTCACCAAATCTGTATGTACTGGGAACTCTGGAGTCCTCATGCAGAGCAGACTGGCTTTGCTTCAAATTTAGCTGTTTTGGTCCTTTGTTTATAAGCACAGTTGCTGTGCACCACTTTTTGTATGCTTCCAGTGACAATCTTACGGTGCTTTGCAGGTTGACCATTTCTAACTTGATAGTTTACTTGCATTCTCTCTCTGCCGTGGTGTCAAGTTTCCAGGCTGACCTTTGTCCACCACTTAAAACAGGGGTCGGCAACCTTTGTCAGCCCTTGTGCCAGGGTGGGACCAAAAGCGGCAGGGCCAGGTCTCTGGTTCCCGGCCAGCACCGGCACCCACTCAGACCAGCAGCCAGGCTCTGGTTCCTGGGCTGGGTAAGGGCCAGCTCCCACCCCTGCTGGTGGGTGGCCTCCAGTTCCCGGACTGGGAGCTGGACCTGGCTCCCACCCCTGCCAGCAGGTGGCATCCAGTTCCTGGGGTCAGGCCAGCTCCCACTGGCAGTGGCAGCTCTGGGTGGGCTGTCCCTCCCCACTCCCCTCCAGCAGCCCTGCAGGGGCCAGGAACCCTGCTGGCTGCACTCTCTAGCAGGGAAGCACAGCCAATGGGAGCCTGGAGCCATGGCATGCAGCTCTTGTGGCCCCAGGCCATGCAGCACTGGGAGGGCAGGGCCAGCGGCGGAGACTGAGCAGCATCACTTGCCACTCAGGCTTGGCCCACGTGGCATCTTTGGCATGTGTGCCAGTGGCTGCTGACCCCTGACTTAAAAGATGGTGCAGAGTCAGACTTTGCCTATTTGTACCTGGATCCCCATATACCTTTATTTTGGTGATTACAACTGCAGGTACTGCCTGGAAGGTTCATAATATGCCTTGCACAGCTGCCTGGCGCCAGGCTGAGAGCCTGGGAGAAGCATCTGTTCAGGAAGCTCTTGAGGCCAACCACAAGAATAAAGGCCTTTTTGTGGCTATTGCAAAGCAGATGTCCACATGGTGGGGTCATGACCACAATGCTAACCAGTGCTGGATAAAGGGCAAGCAGCTTGGGAGACAGTACATTGACAGGCAGGATAGAAGGAGGCAATTTGGTATGGGACATGTGACCTGTCCTTTTCTTTTGATGCAGTCGACTGAAGTCTATATAATTATAGTACAACACTCCCAGACACTATCCGGAGTCTACTGCCCACACTCTCCCTCCACTAAAGACAACTCGCTAGACCCATCAGAGAGTGGCCAGGAGGATAACAGAAACAAACTGTCCCTTGAGAGTCAGAACTGTTTGTGACATAAGACCAGTGGGAGAGCCATCCCCAGTTCTGCCCTTCTTTGACTGAGCTCAGTTCCAGCCAGAAACCCAGGCCAGGACTGAAGAATCAGATCCTCTGTGTCAGCGGAGGTGGCAGCCATGATGGCCACCCCACCCCACATGTACCCCCCTGGATTATGCTCCCTGATGGGCCTCCATCTCCGGGCCATCCA
>ML682019.1:4637541-4665077 GCA_007922195.1 Podocnemis expansa
TTTAAGGTCTAGCATAGTTTTGTGTTGTTAATTTGCCAGGTGTTTTGTTAGCCATTTGTATTTTGCATCCTTCTTACAGTATAATTGTTCATTACTCTGCTTCTGCTCTAAACTGCTGGCCCCAAACTTCCCAGTGTACACGGGGGGAGTGTGGGGGTTTATTTTTCTCTCATTTGACTTTTTTTTTTATTCTGCCGCCCACCCTTCTTGGCTAGCAAGGAGGAATGGCTTCCAGCCATTGGTAAATACACGTCGGGTGGGCTGGTCAGTGCCTATACCGATGCTGAGGCAGTAAAAGGCCAGAAAAGTCCTTGACTTATTATGGCCACCCTCTTGTAGGTCATTAATTCATACTGTTGTTTAACTATAAGTACTTTTGTAGGTTGTAAGTGTTTTGCATAGACTCTCATACTTTATCCTGTTGTTTGGCTGGAGGTGTTTTACAGGTGCTTTATATAGACTCTTGCTCCACACTGTTACTTGGTTATAAGTGCTCTGCATAGGTTTTTAGCTTTATATTGTCATTTAGTTATAAGTGTTCATTTAGATTTTGCTTTATGCTATTAGTTGGTTATAAGTGTCCTATATAGATTTTTGCTTCATATTGTTAGTTGATTACAAGTGGTTTTGCATAGATCTCCTTGTTTTACACTGTTAAGGGGTTGAAGGTGTTAAAGGTGTCTCTATAAAAGTAGTTTTTTTTGTTTAATTGAACTGGTGTCCGTCTCATTGGTGGGTGTCGCCGGTCCATCCCAGTCACATCGCGAACCTGGGGTTCAACACTCTGTAGGGAACTTTAGTTTGTAAGTACTTATGTTTATAATTCATTATTGTTGGCAGATGTGAGCCCCTGCATTTTCCCCCATTAGACTCTGAAACTTCTCCCAAAAGGTTTCCTCCCCCAATCCCAAAATAGTCACTTACAATCCACACCTCAACTCTCCCACAGCAGATTGGAATAAAGAAAGCATTAATTTTAGCACAAATTCAGCAATTTATTGAGACTTCTTTACAGGAAAGAAAGTTTGGTTAGTTTCTATAATTTACATTAAATATAGGTGCCTACTGGGTGCCAGGTCAAGGCACACACAATACTGCCCAGTGCTAAAGGACAAATGCCCAGTAACGTGCATTGCTGCTGACAGTCAAAGGATCCTATTGATTTTGCTCTGCACTTTCACACAGCTGCAACAATGTAGCATCAACTGTGAAACTTTGATAGAGCATCTGTAAAGATGCAATCAATCAAACCCAAATTTAGACAAGAGGTCTATTTGTTAAGACCTATCTGGTAAGTAGCATAGCGCTGATTCAATTGGAAGGCATTTCCCATCAACTCAGCACTGGGGGGACCCTGAAGTGAGTAGATGTTCGACAGTTCAAGGGAGATACACAAGGTAGTTTAAGTACTTTGCATATCTCCCTTTGATTGCCACTGAAATCCTCCCACAGGGTAGACCAGCCATGTCTTCAGAGGCAATATAGCAAAATGTAAGACTGTAATAGTTTGATTTTGTTTCACATAAAGTAGCCACAAGCCCCTTTCACTCCTGCAGTGCTTCTATGTGGTGTTGGGGGACCATTCTGATGAATAACTCCAGTATATCTTGATGAACTGCTCTTTGCCTTTTTGAATGAGACTATTCCCTGCCTTCTGATCACCTGCCTTATTGTAACGTCAGAGAGAGTAAGGATAGCCTAAAGGGGATGTAGAGAGGATCATTACCCAATTTGTCCCCCATAACTTCCCCTTTACACCTCGGATGCCACATGTTGTAGCGTCTCCAGCTCGTGGACAAAACTTTTTTTTCAAAATCCAAAAAACAAACAGGAATGTAGTTTCAACCATCACCACATTCCTATTAGCATCATGAAAGCAGATAGTCTGAAATCCACAAAACAATCTCAGGGGGGTAAGGCTGCATGCATATACATACTAACAAAAGCTATAATAATGTCTCTGGGATATGAACAATGAGTGACGCTCCTTTCCCCGTACCTGCAAAGGGAAGACCATCAAGGATGGACCTCTATATACTGCCGATTGGTTGAGAGGGGAAGGAAAAAGAATACATGGGGTGAGATCAAGTTCCAAAGGGGTAGCTGTCACGGTAGGCCTGAGAAGGCCAAACAATCTTGCAAAACACATGACCCAAATCTAACTTGTAGAGACATATTGTAAGAAAACACAATGGTAGTGTTACAAGTAGGCTAGGGGCTTAATATGCATATGTATCGTTAGTGGTTTCTTGATCATGTTTACATATATCTGGTTAAAGATTAGCAAGGTAAATGAATTGCTTCCCTATCCGTTTTACTATAGTCCTATTTGGAGAGGTCAAAAGGAAATGTTAACATGTAGATAGACCTTTGATGTACCAATGTAAATCATCTATTAATGATGTTAATGCAGCTAATTACCTGTGGTGCCCAGGGGTGATGGTTTTACTTCAAAGGACAACACACACTACTATTCTCCACTTAAGAAAGTCCTGGGGAATTGTCATCAAAGCCCTCATGAAGAAATAACCTGCAAATGCCCACCTTGCTACAGCTCTAAAAGGAAGTTGGGAACATAATTGCTTCATCTCCATTTGTTCAATCTTTTCAGGGAAAGTTTGGGCCTGCCAGCACCAGCCTGGAAATCACCCTGCTAATTCTCATGGGAGAATTAGAACAAACTCGGCGCTTGCACTAGTTGGTCTGTATTCTTTTCAACTGGATTTCTCACAACTGAAGCTGTGAAACAAGGGCTTAACTCCATCTACGTATTGGATATATGCCTCAGACCTGCAAACATTGAATTCTACTGGAAACCTAATGTACTGGACTTTCAAATCAACATATGTATGTGGCCAAGAACCAGAACGGTAGCTGTGTTAGTCTAGTTCAGCAAAATAAACAAGGAGTCCTGTGGCACTTTTAAAGACTAACAAATTTATTTATTGCATGAGCTTTCATGGGAGAAAAATCCCACTTTGTCACACACTTGAAGATGAGGAAATTACAGAATGGGAGGTGAAAGTTAAAATGGTGGGTTTTTTTGTTTTGTTTTGTTTTTTCCCCCCAGTCCAAAGACTTACTTATGGCTTTAATAGCCAGGACATCAGGGGATATGCTGAGGTTCCCAGTATAATGGGACCTACCTCCACACCATTAATGTCTACAGAGTTCCTGGGGACAAACAGCTCTTTCTCCATGAATTTAACTACGGAGTTCTGAATGTTCCTAACATTGTGGGCTCTCCTAGACCACCCTGCATTTGTCTGTAAATGTCCCATGGTGGTCGACTCCTCCTTGGGGTACAGTAGAGAACCAGTCTTTTCTGTTTATAAATTAAGCTGCTGATGCAGCTGAGCAAGTTATGGTGTTTGCTGCATGGCAATTTGTGAGGCTAAAACCGTGAGCGTCATTGCCCTGGGAAAAGACCCAGGCTCTAACTGAGCATGCTCAGGGAAGGAGCTTTAAAAGCTCCCAGGCCTGAGGAAGCTCTCTGCCAGCCGGAAGACTATGTCTTCCAGCAGGTTAGGGGCCGCAGCTGCTGGCTGCACACAGTTGGCATTGTTCCCTGTGCGGGTGAGCGGTGGGGACTGCGTGCCCACCCATCAATGCAGCTTACAGGGAACATTACTCTGGTTGTTTGTATTTGTGCACGTATGGGGGAAGGCAACTGATAGGCAGTTGGGATTCATCAGTTGCCCCAATACAGTCTGAGAACTCCATGCATGCAAAACCATTGATATTCTTCTGAGCCTTGTGACCCATTAAACAGCACCTTATTAGTGGCACAGCCACCCTGCATAAGACTGCGCACAACAGTTAGTCTTCCCATGCCAAATTGATTGTCTACAGGCCAGTAACATTGGGAGGGGAAGCTTCCAGATGGCAATGGTGACCTGTTTCTCCATGGGCAGGGCACTACAATTTGGTATGCTGTCACTAAACTCCGGAGGTCAGTTCTGTGCAGATTTCAAGAAAGGTAGTCCTCCCCCATCTTGAAGTTCTCTTGCCACAATTAATCATCTCAGTTTTCCAAAACAATCCATGCTGACTTCCTGGGCCTATTGACTATGCAGAATGCTATGAAGAGAATCCAGGAACCAGTTTTCTTGTTCCTACAACTCAGAGTTTTCTGCTTTATCCTGCTGCCATGACTGCAGAAGATCCTCCTGCTGCCTGAGGAGCTAGTGCTGTAAAATGTTCTTCCAGATATCATCTTTGTGCAACAGCCAACAGGCCAATTCCAATGCAGAATTCATCTGGCGCTGACTGCTATAATACAGCCTAAGCAGCCTACATGTATTGGCACTTGTCACCATAGCAAGGCTCCATACCAGCTGACAGCAATTTGAAAATGGAATAAGATAGCCCAGAAAAGAAGCATGGGAAAGAGATGGTGAAAAATGGGAGTTTTCTTTTAAATTTGAACTTCCCTTACTTTCCACAGTTCACAGCAAAAACAATCCAGGAGTATGTACACTGCTCAATCCTAAAGCAAAGGAAAGTGTGATGCTCCTCACCAACGCCCTCAGTTTGCAGCAAGCACCTTGTGTTCATATGATGCAAACTGACAACGGAATAGGTATGCTGTGTGAACACGAGTAGTGCAACTTGCATATTGTAAGTTACTTGATGTGCACCAAAAGTTTTCAATAACCTCCTCTCCCATGTAGACATGGCCTAAGGCTCCTTTGTGTACCAAGCCCTGGGGGCAATGATTAATTTGATCCCATTCCTTATTTTCTTTCTATAATTCCCTAATTTTTTACTGACATGGCAATCTTACCTCTGATTTGCTAATATTATCTTTTTAAACACATTTGCTTGCAATAAATAATGATTTCAGACTTAGTTTGTGTTTATTTGGGTAATTACCAATAGAAGCTTTGCAAAGAAATAGTGAGTTAATTGGGAGAAAAAGGTTAAAGAAAGGTAGAAACAGTTTTTAAAAACCCTAGTGCCACCTAGTAAGAAAATAAGGACAAGAACTCACCCTCTGGTTCCCCAATGCCCTTTGTGTGTTTCTCTTTAAAGCTAGAGGCCTGTGGTGGTTCCCCCACGCCTCTGCCACCTTCTTTAATTTGGGTTATGCCTGGGTCACAACTCAGGGAATTGCAGTTCTGGCTATTAACCACTGTCCTCCAAGCATGGGTGCTGCAACAGGACAAGAGGGAGCACCCCCTTCCCCTGGCTTGACGGGCTTTGATTATATCCTTCCAAAGGGGGATCCCCGTTAGTCTAGCTCAGCAAAACAAACAAAGAGTCCTGTGGCACTTTTAAAGACTAACAAATTTATTTATCACCTAAGCTTTCATGGGAGAAAATCCCACTTCCCCAGATGCTTAAAAATGGGGAACTTGCAGGCAGAGCTGTAACTACGGTGGGGCAAATGGAGCTTTCCCCCAAATTGGCTCAACAGAAGCACTTTATTAAAAAGTGTGTTTCATGGCGCTGGCCCCAAGCAAGGGGTGTTGGAAGGCACCCTGGGCACTAAAACAGAGCCTTACAGCTGTGCTTATCGGTTATAAAGGGGATTAACAGATTTATTTTTTGCATCTGTTAGTGCCACAGGACTCCTTGCTTTTTTTTGCTGGACTCGACACACAGCTGCCCCTTTGAAATTTATCCAGGGGGTTACGCTGTCGTTTGGTTCAGCGGCTCTCAGCCTACGCCTCACAAGGCGCTGAGCAGCGAGTGCTCACTGCACTGAATGGAGCTGGCGGGATGGGCCCAAGGCACTTGTTTGGGTTTGTAGTTCAGTGCTTTTCAACCCATGGGTCAGGACCCAGTCCCGGGTCGCAGCACAGCCTTGCTCAGAGAAGTCACTGCTGAGTCACAGGCATAAATTCTGTTTTTCCAACTGCACCCTATGGAAAAAAGTTTGCTGGAGCAAAGCACGGTGCTAATGGGGCGTTTCCAGGCCACCCCCAAGCTCCACGCTAGGCCTTAGCCCCAACTCGCGTTGTTGCTAAGGGCCCGTCCTAGCAACCAGCGCGTCAGCTGACACTCGCGGCGTCACTTCCGGCGGGCCCCCATCCACATCCGGGGCAGCGGACGGTCCCGCGGCGGGTGGGGAGAACGCTCAGCGGGTTGGGCCAGGGGCTCCCCCCGTGCGCCAGGCGTCAGTGGTGTCGCCCGTTCGGCGCTCCTGGGCCAGCTGGCAGCGGGACACGTGGGCGCCGTCCGCGCCCTCCAGCCGCGCTGCCGGGCCAGGGGGCCGCGCCATGGAGCAGCCCGAGGGGAAGCCGGGGGTCCTGCCGGGAGGCGCGCCGGGTACGTGAGCCCGGAGCCCCCTGCGGCCGCCCGGTGATGGGGCCTAGGATGTCAGGCCAGAGGAGGACATCGCCTCCTTTTTATCTTCACGTGCTCTGTCTGGCAGGCATTTACAAAATACAGGATTCTGGCTGGCTTTTTACTTAAGGGAGGTTAGGTGTGCTGGAGCACCTTGTTTTTAGGGGGAAGCATTCCAGGGCCCCCCAAAAACAGAAGAATATGACATTAAGACTCCCATGTGTCCTCCAGTGGTCTGCTTCTCTGGTCTCCTTTCCATGCTTTGGTATCTGGTATCCCTACTCCTGCATGGCTGGCCCGGCGAGAGCGTTTGGCAGCCTTGAGCCAGTTTCCCTGGCCCGGAGGTAGAGTTAGCGTTTGCCCAGGTTCCCCCGAATCGGCCCTTTTTTCTGGGCACTGGGTGTCTGTCCAGCTGGATTTTTTGTCTGACCCCAGCCCTGCCCCAGAGAGCAGTGGCTAGAAGAGTAGTTTTCAAACTTTTTTTCCGTAGGCCCTGCTTGGAAAAAAAAATCATTTAGGCCTGATAGTTGCATCTTTGAGCAACACATTTGTAGGGTTAGCAGATGTCAGGCAAGAGGAGGATATGGCCTGCTTTTTGTCTTCACCTCCTCTGGGCAGCAGGCATTTTAAAATGCATGATTTTTTTTTTGGCTTTTTACTTACAGGGGTTAAAGCAGGGGTCTCAAACTCAAGTCACCACAAGAGCTGCATGAGGATTAGTATAGTTGCCCGGGGGCTGCAGCGCTAAAATTTTTCCATACAAATATATTGCAAATATTGGTAACAATTCTGTCACTGCGGGCTGCAGGAAATAGCATTGGGGCCACATGCGGCCCACGGGCTGCGTCTTTGAGACCCCTCGGTTAAAGGAGGCAGAAACACCCCAGAACACCCTGTTTTTAGGGGGGAAGCATTCCAGGGCCTTTAAAACCAGAAGAATATGACATCAATACTACATTTTCTCCATGCTTCCTCCTTTTCATACTCCCTTGCCCACCTTTCTAGGCTTTGGTATCTGGTAGTCCTACGCATTCCAGTCTTTTGGTGGTGGCGGGAGGGGGCTCTGCAACCAGGCATGTGAGGTTTTGTGACCCAGTACTGGGTCTTAATCCATAGTTTGAAAACCACTGGGCTTGAGCCCTGGCAGATACGAAAGTGTGGATCCACTGCCCGGCTGCAGCCCCTCGGTGACAGAGGACCCTGGGGCATGCAGCAAACATTTCTGTTCAGATCTCCACTTCTGTATTCTTGCAGGGTGTGGTTTTGTAATTGAAACTCTAGATGTAGGGAGGTGAAAGGAGCAATGCTCAATTGATGGAGGGCAAGAAACCGCAACGGTGCACTCTGTTGCTGAGACTCCAGCTCTTATTTTAAACAGGGAAAAATCTTCAACTTATTTCCCCCCCATTCTGTAAGTTTCCCATCTTCAAAGCATTCAATGAAGTGGGATTTTTCTCCCATGAAAACTCATGCAATAAATATATTTGTTAGTCTTGAAAAATGCCACAGGACTCCTTGTTTATTTTATGGAAAATCTGATAGCAGGACTAGTAAATAAACAGTGGCAGTAGTTCTCAGTAGTTTGATGGCTGCTTCTTGTTACAGATTCCAGCGATGTGTCTCCAGATGAGGGATTAATAGAAGATTTGGTTGCTGTAGATAAGAAAGCTGTGGAGCAACTATCTGAAGGATTGATTTCTCATTATTTACCTGATCTTCAGCGATCAAAACTAGCTCTCCAAGAGCTGACGTAAGCATGCTGAAAAAAGCAACTTTAATGCATGCATTTCCTCTAAAATTCTTGCATATAAGAAGGGGATTTTACTGAAGTGAAATGTACTTTCCTGTAGTATGACTTGCATATAAAATAGACATTTCTGGCTTTCAGTGCTATGCTTTCATCAGTGAGTGTTCATTTGGTAGATTAGTAGAGTAATTGTAAAAGAATTGCCAGTCAGGTAGCCTACCAGCTGAAGGTGAAGGGCTGTTTTAACATTTAAAGTGCTGAAACCCATGCAGGTAATCAGAGCAGAAGACCCCTCAGCTTTCTAGATCAGGGTGTGGCCGCAGGCTGGATTTCAGTCTCCAGCCCACCAAAGGCTGCGGTCCAGCCCACTAGCCCAGCCTTCCCCCTCTGTCCCCAAGGGAGGGGTGAGGGCGAGAGTGACATAGCAGCAGCCCCTTCCTCCAGCCTGTCCCCTGACCGGTTTGGGAAGGAGGAGCGACTGCAAGCCCCTAGCCAGCCTGCAGAGTGCAGTGGTCCTGAGCTGGCTGGTGGAGCTGTCAGCAGGGTTAGAGCCCGCTAACAGGTCAGGCCTCCTTCCTCTCCCCTCCAGCCCTGAGTTGGCTGGAGCAGAGCGGCAGGTCCCTTCCCTTCAGCCCCAGAGCAGGTTGGCTGGCCAGATGGAGCCAGCAGCAGGCTTGGCTGATGGGCAGGACAGAGCGGGATGCCCCCTTCCCTGTCCTCTCTAGCCCTGAGCCTGCCCAGCCCCAGGGGAGCTGGCTGGAGAGCCAGGTGGAGCAGAGCAACACCCCCTCCCCAAGCTATGCCACCCCTCTCTGCCCCTTCCTCCCCCCAATGGCAGAGCCAAGTGGGGAGGAGCTCACAGCCAGTCCCCAGCCGTCCCTCTAGTCTGTGCCCCCTTGCCTTTCCCCCAGCTATGAAGCTCTTCCAGGGGTGTCGCTGGCTCTGGAAGTGGGGGGCACAGGCACCCTCAGCACCAATGCCCCAAGTTCTGACCTGGGCAAGGGGCACAGGGCCAGGCTGTGGTGGCAGCAGCCTGATCCAGCGGGCTGGGCCACAGTGGTGGCAGCAGTCTGATCTGGCCCACCCGCAACTGAGGACGTGAGGCTGGATCAGGCTTATGGGGTGGGGCTGGTCCCAAACCCTAGCCCTGAGGCATTTTGGGGGCAAGTGAGACCTCTGCCCCTTCTTTTCCCCCCACAGAACAGCCAACTTGGGGCAGTGGTGGGGGCAGAGCAGCATTTCTGCATCCCCTCCACCCTCCTTCATGCTTGTCTGTGCCTCCCCTGCCTGTCCCCCAGGTATGCTGTCCCATCTTTCCCTCACAGCCCCATACTCAACGCACCTCAGCCCCCACTCCTCCGAGTATGGACATCCCTCCCTGGGGCAGCTGGTAGGTGGTGCTAGAACCCCTTTTGCTGTGTGCAGGGATGTGACATCAAAGCGGGGGCAGGAGTGTGGATTTGGCTCCCAGGTGCTGGAGACCCATGGGCCCCCAGGGTGAGGAATATTCCAATGTGGCCCCTGACCTGAAAAGTTTGGACATCCCTTGTTCCATTAAAGGTGTGATTGCAAGGAAGGTTTGGGTTTTTTTAAGAACTTTTCTTGTCTATATGAAAGCACCAGACTTTATTTTCAATTAACATATATTTAATTGTTTTGTTGCTAACTACATGCGTGAGTCTCTTCTTTGTGCGTGTATGATATAGGATTGATCCGAGATACTGTTCGGGATTTCCAGCAAATGCTGGCTGGAGTCTTTGTGCTTCCAGTGTTCCAAACAATGAGTACACTGCAGTAACAGAGAGAATCCTTTAGAAGTGCTTAATTAGAATTCATATAAATGTCAATTTTAAAAACAATCTAAGATTCAGTGCCTAAATCTAATTCTGTAGGTTTCCTCATTATTCTTCATCTACTAATATAGAAAGAAATAGTTTAACTGTGTAGGTAGTTGGAACTGTTTAACTTTTAGTTGGAATTGTTTAACTATGAAGGTAGTTGGAACATTGGGGGACGGGGGGAATCAAATAATTGTCTTAAGTGTTCCACTGAAGCCGCAATACATCAGGAGAGTGGGGGAGGACAACTTCTAGAAAAAATGCAAGGAGGTATATGTAATAGAATTGAAAATCAAAATGACAAAGTAGGGCAATCGGCTGGGTATCTTAGGTGCCTATACATTAATGCGAGGAGCCTGGGAAATAAGCAGGAAGAATTGGTAGTACTAGCGCAGACAAGGAACTATGATATAGGAATAACAGAGACGTGGTGGAATAGTCTGCACGACTGGAGCTCTGCCATGGCTGGGTATAAACTGTTCAGGAAAGACAGGCAGGGAAGAAGAGGGGAAGGAGTAGCACTATATGTAAAAGAGCTCTATGACTGCTCAGAGCTCCATTATGGAAGTGGAAGCGTGCCTGTAGAAAGTCTGTGGGTTACATTGAGAGGGGAAAGCAACAAGGGGGATGTTGTGGTGGGTGTCTGCTGTAGACCACCAGACCAGAAGCAGGAGGTGGATGAGGTGTTCTATGGACAACTAGCGGAAGCTTCTAGGTCACAGGCCCTGGTGCTGATGGGGGACTTCAATTACCCTGACATCTGATGGGAGGCCAATACAGCAGTGCATGGGCAATCCAGGAAGTTGTTGGAGAGTGTTGGGGACAACTTTCTGGTACAAATGCTGGAGGAACCAACTAGGGGCCTTGCACCTCTTCACCTGCTGCTCACAAACAGGGAAGAATTGATCAGGGAGGTAAATGGCAAGCTAGGCAGTAGTGACCATAACATGGTTGAGTTCAGGATGCTGATTAAAGGAGGGAAGGAAAGAAGCAAAACAAAAACCCTGGACTTCAAAAAAGCAGATTTTGGCTCCCTCGGGGAACTGATTGGCAGGATCCCTTGAGAAGCTAATCTGAAGAGGAAAGGAATCCAAGAGAGTTGGTTATATTTTAAAGAAAACCTGCTAAGGGCACAGGAAGTTGCCATTCCACTTAGGAGAAAGAACAGCAAACATGTGAGGCAGCCAGAATGGCTTAGCAGAGAACTCTGCTCTGAGCTTAAACATAAAAAGGAAGCTTCCAGGAAGTGGAAGCTTGGTCAGATGACTAAGGAGACATATAAAGATATTGCTAGGGACTTCAGGGATAAAATCAGAAAGGCCAAAGGATAAATGGAGTTGTGGCTAGCGAGGGATGTAAAGGATAACAAGAAGGGGTTCTACAAGTATGTTAATAACAAGAAGAGGATCAGGGATGGTGTAGGTCCCTTGCTGAATGGGGCAGGCATCCTCGTGACAGAGGATGAGGGAAAAGGTGAAGTGCTCAATGCTTTTTTTGCTTCAGTTTTCACAGGCAGGGTCAGGTCCCAGACCACTACCATGGGTATGGCAGGCTGGAGAGAAGAAGACAGGCCCTTGGTGACGGAAGGTCAGGTTAGGGACTGCTTAAAGAAGCTGGATGTGCACAAGTCCATGGGGCCGGACGAACTGCATCCAAGGGTGCTAAGGGAATTGGCCGATGAGATAGCAGCACCGCTGTCCATTATCTTTCAAAACTCATGGAGAACGGGGGAGGTGCTAGAGGATTGGAAAAAAACAAATATAGTACCTGTTTTCAAGAAAGGGAAAAAGGAGGATCTTGGGAATTACAGACCAGTCAGGCTCACCTCAATCCCAGGAAAAATTATGGAGCAGGTTCTCAAAGAATCCATCCTAAAACACTTAGAGGAAAATCAAGTGATCAGGAACAGTCAGCATGGATGTACCAAGGGTAAATCATGCCTGACCAATCTCATTTCCTTCTGTGATCAGATGACTAGTTTTCTGGATGCAGGAAGAACCGTTGATGTTGTCTACCTTGATTTTAGCAAGGCTTTTGATACAGTTTCCCACAGCATTCTCATTGGCAAATTAAGGAAGAGTGGGTTGGATAGGTGGACTATAGGGTGGATAGAAAACTGGCTAGATCAACCGTTTCAGCGTGTAGGAATCAATGGTTCCATGTCTAGCTGGCAGCCGGTCACGAGTGGTGTGCCCCAGGGGTCAGTCCTGGGGCTGGTTCTGTTCAATATTTTCATCAATGATCTGGATGATGGAATAGACTGCACTCTCAGTAAGTTCGCGGATGACGCCAAGCTGGGGACATGTTGGAGGGTAAGGACAGGATTCAGGGAGACCTAGATAAATTGGAACAGTGGGCCAATAGAAATCTTATGAGGTTCAGTAAGGACAAGTTCAAAATCCTGCACTTGGGACGGGAAAACGCCATGCACTGTTACAGGCTGGGGAACATTCAGGTAAGTAGCAGCACTATTGAGAAGGACCTGGGGGTCATGGTGGATGGGAAGCTAGATATGAGTCAGCAGTGTGCTCTTGCTGCCAGAAAGGCCAATGGCATACTGGGCTGCATCAAAAGAAGTGTTACCAGCAGATCAAGGGATGTGATCATTCCCCTCTATTCTGCACTGGTGAGGCCACATCTAGAATACTGTGTTCAGTTTTGGGCTCCCCACTACAAAAAGGACAGGGACATGCTAGAGAGAGTCTAGCGGAGGGCAACCAAAATGATTAAAGGGCTGGAGCACAAGCCCTATGAGGAAAGACTGAAAGCATTAGGCTTATTTAGTCTGCAGAAGAGAAGATTGAGGGGGGATTTGATAGCAACCTTCAACTACTTGAAGGGATGCTCCAAGGAGGAGGGAGCTCGACTGTTCTCGGTAGTAACAGAGGACAGAACGAGGAGCAATGGTCTCAAGTTACAGTTAGGGAGGTTGAGGCTGGATATTAGAAAAAACTTTTTTACTAGGTGAATGGTGAAGCCTTGGAATGAGCTGCCGAGGGAGGTGGTGAAATCTCCATCTTTGGAGGTGTTTAAGGCCCGGCTGGACAAAATGATTATTGGGATGGTTTAGTGGGAGTGGTCCTGCCTCTGGCAGGGGGTTGGACTAGATGACCTATGAGGTCCCTTCCAACCCTGTGATTCTATGATTCTATGTGTTTTTAAGCTAATCCGAAGAATTTTCCTTGAATCTTGATTTTTTTATCATCTGATTTGTGACATTACATTCTCATTGACAACCAATATGTTAAGATTTCATTGAAGAGAACAGTAATAAAACTCGTAGACCATACTGGCTTGACTAATCTGACTTCTTTTATGTGCATCTTGAAGTCTTTTTGTATTTTTGTTTCAGACAGAACCAAGTAGTGTTACTAGACACATTGGAGCAAGAAATCTCAAAATTCAAAGAATGTAATTCCATTCTTGATATCAATGCCTTGGTAAGTATATTTTATTACAAGTTTGCTTACATTTTTTTTAAAAAGTGATCATAAATATATATTGCTCTTCATCCCCTAAGAAAATATTGTAAATGGACTACAAATAATAATTCGATCAGTAAGTCTGCCCTATGTAAATTGGAAAACACAACAGAACCTAGATGGTGCTGTTAAATGGGAAATGGAGAGCATGGAGGACTGCTCAGATCTGTAAGGGCATTCAGGTTCTAGCTAGAACCTGAGCTCTGGGACCTTCCTCCTCATGGGGTCACAGAGCCCAGGCTCCAGCTCAAGCCCAAATGTTTATACTGAGTTTTATAGCCCCCAGTCCAAGCCTTGGGACCCCAGGTCATCTGCAGCAACGTCAGGAGTCTTTTATTGCACTAGGGTCCTACCTTTATGGACCTAGAGATGAGGGATCAGGAGACATAGACAGTGGGTCGAACTACATAAATCTATTAGCCAAGTCAGTGCATAAAGACTGCATATGCTGCTGAGGCAACAGGAGCAACCATAGGGTGCCCGTGCTACTCTGTCTTGCCCCCAGGTCATTGTAAGGATTCTGATTCATTCCTCTGTATTTTCTCAGGCTGTGTCCAGGGATCAGCATTTGTTCCTTCTGATTTAGTTGCATGTTTGTGGAGTTTGAATTTGCTGGTGAGGGGACAGTGTAACAGCAGCAAAATTCACAAGTGCTTCATGATTGCCACATTTTAAGGGAAATGACATAACCTACAGAAATTGTATATGCATTGTGACATGAAGCAGACTTCGTGTTTGTTAGAACGTTAGGCAATTATAAGATGGGCTTGAGAATTCAATGTGCAATGATATACTGGAGCTTGAATTTTAGGATGAGCGCTTGCTAAACTTCAGCAGAATTGGGATACGAAACTGAAACTAATGAGCATACAAGTGGTTAAATGCTTTATTCTACCTTAAGGGATATTTAAATAATTATAGTATCTTATAATAGTATATAGTATAATTATTTGTACCTTTTGATATATACTATCTTGATGAAAATTGTTGTACATGGCTAGAATTAACTACATTCTATTTAAAGCCAATGTTCAACTGACTGGTCTTCACTGTGTGTTTGAAGTTACTGTTTTGGGGCATAAGTTTATAATGCTGCTTCAGACTGAACAACATTTGATCCACTGAATCTTACCATTCAACTGTCTTGTGTGTCTTAAAGTTTTCAGAAGCAAAACACTATCACAACAAGTTAGTGAATATTAGAAGAGAGATGATGATGCTTCATGAAAAGACATCCAAGTTAAAAGTGAGTGGAGTGAATTTTTCTTCCTCATTACTGCTGTCTATGGCTATTGTTTAAATTAGGGAACATTTTTCGAAAAAAGTAATTTCAAAAAAATTATTTAGAAATATATTCAAAATAATTATCTCAAAATAACTTTTTTCAAAAATGCCATTTTGGGAGAATGGTCTGGGACCATTCGTTATCCCGAAATACCATGGCTTCTTTTTATTTTGAAAAAGAAAGTCTACACCAGGCTTTCTTTTTTGAAAAAAAGCAAGGCAGTGGAAGAAACAGGGAGGATATTTCGAAAAAAGCCTTGTCCGTGTCCGGGGATGGCTTTTTTCGAAAAAGCTCCCCCAAAAAAAGCCATCCCCAGACACAGAAAAGGCTTTTTTCAAAATGTCCTCCCTATCTCTTCCATTGCCTTGCTTTTTTCCAAAAATGAAAGTCTGGTGTAGACTTTCTTTTTCGAAATAAAAAAAGCCATGATATTTTGGGATAACAAACTGATGTCCCAAAATAGCATTTTTGAAAAGAAAATTTTTTCAAGATAATTATTTTTAAATAATTATCCTGAAAAAAGTTTTTTAAAAAATGCTGAGCAGTGTAGATGTGCCGTATTAATGTAGAATTTGAACAGCATACAATCACATGCTCTTATTCAAGTGGGGGGGTGGTATTTGTTTGTTTTAATACATGCTAGTAGCTTGTCAGAAATATCTGGGTCTTTTGCATAAATCTGTTTACTCTGTATTTTCAATGGCTTCAAAACTAACCATGGCTGCTTTGATGTTCACTTACATCTCCTTATGTTAGAACACATTTGTACATTAGCATCACTGGTGATGGGGAACCATTAAGAAAAACTAGATGCTCTCTGAAAGTTGAGGCAGAGTATTTTCTTTTGTCTCTCTGCCTTTTTTAGTAAAACACATAACAATGGCATAACTTCTGCCAGCCTTGTGTTCTGTTGGGTATAGCATGTTTGACTTTATTCAGATGTTAAATTTGGTCCCTTAATCCCTGACCAATGAAAATAAAGTCCTCTGTGTCAGCAGTATCTTGCATAGTGTATATCCTCTATTGCACACAAAGATTGGTGTTAGTGGGATTTGGAGGAACTCTGTTCATCTCTCTCCTAGGTAGACCACCATGATGCAGGGCTGGGATAAAGAGAAGACAGTAAGAGAGAGGGAGGGTCTTCTGGAATAAGAGAGTCTGAGAGAGTTTTGGCAAGATCTCAATTGTGCATGCATGTGTATTGCACTTAAGTTAGGATCTAAAACCCACAGAACTTCTGACTGATGTTGTGTTTTTCTGGTTAAGAAAAGAGCACTTAAACTTCAGCAAAAGAGGCAGAAAGAAGAGCTAGAACGAGAACAACAACGTGAGAAGGAATTTGAAAGAGAGAAACAATTAACAGCCAAACCAGCTAGAAGGACATGAAAGCTGAGCACACATCAACTTGTCCAAATTAATTATTTTTAAATTGTCTGGACTTCTTAAAGACTCTGTTATCCTGGTGAGCTAAAGTTGTTACTGAAGTCTCTCTTGTACAATATTATAAACTCCAGAATGCTAACAACCAGTTGGTAAATTGCTAGTTTTCCATTTCAGCCATTCAGGATGCCTTCTTTTCTAATACTATGCAGTTTGATATTGTCATAATGTAACTTCAGTTTTCATATATGCAGGGGAATTAAAAGCTCACAGTTCCTGTCATTTTTCATTTGTTTCTCTGAGGTATGAAATACTGTCTGAGAAATAGTAGGCTGTAGACAAGTATTTTTTCAGATAAAACATTGAATGTGGTTGGTGCAATTCTGGAAGTTCGGTTGTGATCCATGGACATCTACAGCTCTGTACTGTGCTGAGGCTGCTGTGACTTGTCCCCGTGTTGAAGCCATAAATATTGTCCTTCTGTGCCAGTTAAATATAGTGGATCTCCTTCCCCTGATCACTATATAAGTGTGCATTAGACCCTCATCACATTACTGATCATGTGTAAGAAGTGTAAATGATAGCCTTGTGTTAAGGCTCACCTCCTCTCTTCCCCACACACACACTTAGTTTGATGGGCCCAGTCTCTAAAGAGCTGGAAAGACCTGTTGCTTGAAGACTCCTTTATTTCAACAGTTTTCCTTGTTACCTGTAACTACATGGTTTGAGACAATCAGTTGAGACTAGTCCTGAAACCTTACGGGATGCATGTGAAAAACCTGTTAAATTAAGATTGGCATAACTGATGTATGCCCAGTATAACAGTGATCCTACAGTGGAATAGCCAGCCTTTGTACTTGGATAAGTAATTCCTCTGACCATGATTCATAGTGATGTAAGAGAAACTAAAGTACTGTAGTATATTTAGACAGGGAGACTGTGAAGCCAAGCCAGTTGTATCATTATATAGATCTCAAATGGATTCCAAGCTGTAGATTGGGAATTTTAAAATCTATATCTCCAGGAAAAAATCATGCAGTATATTGTTTTATGCAGTTGACCCAGTTTTAACTCTTAGATTTAAATGAAAGAATCTGCTTCATTTGGTTTAATTTTTTTAACTAATGCTGATGATGACTAGTACTAAAAAATTATATCCAGAATGCTCTTAGCAAATGTGAATGGGGGTTTTTGCTACCATGTCTCTGAATGTGTAACTGCTTCCTATGTAATGTGGTACAGCCTCCTGTACAGATGAATGTATGTGCTGTTCAGCAGTCTAGATAAGCTTTAAACTATTTCATTTCTGCACTCTGACAAACTAGTTATTTTATATCTGTAGCTTTTTGAATTAATAGTAAAATAAATGTTATCACTTGAGCTGACATGTTTATCAAGAAGTCAGATTGTGTAAACTTTCTGTAAATTATTTATAAAAATGGAGGCAATACATTTAAAGGGACACCAACTTGAAATATAATACAACTTTTGGGTTTTGTTTTTTTAAATAATTAAAAGTAGTTTTGAGAACTAGTTATAGCTGGTCTGATTTCTCCAATGTTTATGATGTAACAATCAAATCTTCATAATTTTCTAAAATAGGTTTTTCTTGTTATGTGAATGACTGTCTCATCAGGAAAGTAGCAAAATTAACTATATGAAGTGCCATCCAAGTTGCAGTGTAAATGGGGGAGGTGAGGTGAAGGGGCAAAACTAATTTTTTCAATTGCAACAATCTGAGGAGATAACATGTAGCAATAATAGAGCTTTACAAGTTAAGACAGGTATTTTTGTTCATCCTTTTTTTTTTTTAATTCACTTTTAACCTGCATGAGAATTGTTCACCTACACTGTTTTTTTTAACCTATTTGTTTAAAAAAAAAAAAAAAAAAAAAAAGCTAATTTCCATTTGTGGAATGGTGTAAATAAATTAAGATTAAATACAGTAGTCACCTTTATTTTGTAGTTATATGTATTACACTATTTGACTTTCAAAAATATACTTTAATAAGAACTGTTTTTATAAAAGGAAACTAGTATATTGATCTCACATCCACATAATTTTTTCTGCTCTCTAGTGGAGGAGGGGAAATAATATTTCAGGTTGTGGTATCTTAGTACTAGTTAAGGATTGATTAAAATTTGTGCTTGTTCTCTGTTATGCAGAATAGAGAAATCCAAACATTTAAATTAATAAGTAAGCAATTTACATGATTCATCGTTCTGGATTACTTTACGATGTATTTAAAGAAAGCTAACTTGATGATGCTTTTCTGAAGAACCTTAATTGCACCTGTGTAGAGGGAAGACTAAAATTGCACTTGACAACATTCACCCAGTGCCAAAAGGGCGGGGGGGGAGTAAATGTGTTAAGTCTTTATTAAATAAATTGCTCGCAGGGCACACAAAAAGCTAGACTGGATGGGAGAAAGCAGTGAAAGGCAGTGTGAGCTATGACAACTGGGTGTAAGTCCAGCTATCATTCTGGCGGCGGTCTGAAAATGTGGATTGAAAGGGGTACTAAGACAGCTGGGGAGTGTGGTAGGAATGTGTGGGAATATGGGGAAGGGATGAAAGAAGTTGTCTGGCTCCAACGGAAGAGCAAACAAGTATGGATTCCCGCCACAGTGTTGAGTGATTTCAGCTCCATTTGTGCCTCCATGACTTTCATCATGCCCTTGTGAACTGCTCTCATCCACTCTTGGTTTCCCTTGTCTCTTGCTATTAATTTTCTGATTTTCAGGCACAGTGTGTCTCCATGCCCCTTTTTCTTTTCAGGGGACTGGATGAGTTCTTGGAACTTCTCTTTGCTTCTCTGTGGCTGTTTGCTTATCAGCCAAAGTCACTTGGCAGGTATGGAGGGGTTTCATCTCAAGGACACATCTGTAGAAGCACAATAAACAATAAGTGCATTAATGCATTACTGTAAAATACGCCACTTTCTCACAGTCTTCTGCCAAGTGCACAGCTCAATGATCATCTAAGGCCCACTGATGGGTGTCGGTAGGGAGAGGGCATTCAAACTGGGAAAAAGGGTTGAGTGGCTGTTAGGGGCATTGATGCAGAAAGATGGGAACCAAAATTCCAGTTCTGCCACTGTTTCCCATAGCCCGAGGCCACAGAAGCCAATATCTCACTCCTGGAGGTAAGCAGGGATCCTAGGGAGCCACTAGGGCTAGTTGGGAAAATGTGAAATCACAACACGGACCAATCAGGAGGTTGAATGTCAAAAACTTCCTGGGACTTAAAAGAGGAGGAGCGGATGACTGCAGGGCAGCAGCTGTCAAACTGATGGCTGGAGTGGTCTGAATGGGCATTGTGTGACGCTTCCTGGAGGCCATTTAGCATGACAGAACCAAACATGGTAGCTACGCTGACAATTTGTCACTAAAAGTTGGATGTAAAAAGCTCCACACCTCTTGTCAAAGTAATCATTTATTTATCAGAGGAGTTGGGTTGGTGGGTTGCATGATTGCAGTGTGTATACCACCCCTGTTTTTGTGTTTAAAAACAAAAAGTCATGTAGACCATGCCTAAGTGCAGTTTGTCTAGGCCATCAAGAAAAATTTGAGTATAAGGCAACTGTCTGGGACTTCAGAGTAAAACTAATGTAGTGATCCAGGACTACGCTTTAGTTATTGGCTTGGTGAAATCTAATGATAAAATATGCCACCAGCCTGGAGTGTGTTCCCCAGTTTCTGACAGTCTGACCTGAATTTGGCACTTCTGGCTGTGAGCCACTCCAGGCACTGTGACAGAAGGGCTTGAAGGAAATTGATGAAGCTGTTTGCTTTCTAGTCACACAAGGTGATATGGGACGGGAGGGTGTGCACATTTGTGAGTGAGCCAGGGGTGTTGCTGCCCCAGAAAAACGTGGAGTCTGGGAGTGCCACCTGCTGCCTGGGCCCAAGCCAGCCCCTGCCACTGCTGACGCAGGGCCCTTCTGCTGACTTGAGGCAGGCCTGGAGGCACATGAGGCTTGTACCCATGGGGGCAGCAGTAGTGACTCCCTGGCTGCAACATTTCGGATAATATAGAAGAGTGCATGGCAAGAAACTGCAAAGCCAGCACGAAGTAACTTGCAACATTTAAGGTGAGACATGACCAAGGTATGGGCAAGAAGGGACTGAAAGGAAGAACTGATAGAAGTTACATTGGTTTTGTTTCTGCTGAGTAGAAGATAACACAGAGAAACATTGGACTCCAAATTCTCACAATTCATAGCAACATTTTCCCACAAGACAGTGCACCTGAAGGCAGTGTGTCGGGCAGTGGCTCTCTACTCACAATGCAATGTGCCTTGGCTGATGCCATCTGAGGCAGTGCAGATATGAGGCCTAGGGCAAAAGGAGCAGATCATGAGCCCGTTCTGCCAAAATAGGTTTGTCACACTCTAGAAATGGTGCTGCTGTTTTGCTGACATAACTTTATAGCGTAGACAAGACATCATCATCAGTCTAAAAGATTGACTCTAATTGTCACTAGCCAATCTCAAATCCCCTGCCTACAGTATGTGTAATTGGAAAAAGCTGTTAAACATCAGCCACAATACAGTGCCCTTGTTTTTTTCTCCTTTCTAATGTAGTATCTATGTTGTTAGTAAATGTACTAATTCACTCAATTCAGTACAAAGGCCATTCCACAGTACCCATCTCTCCAGTGATGTGCTTTTTTTACTATAAATTACTGGTATTCATTATTACTAGGAGACCTCCATCACGATGGTTTGCCTTTGTACTTGACCCTGGTTCCCTCATGCTGTGTTTTTTCAAAGTTTCATATATTGATTTTAGAACAAACTTCTGCTAATTGTTGGAGTGCCTCACACTGTTAACAGGTTTTCTTTTCCAGCTTCCGATTATGTGGCACCATTTGGTCTGAATTTCTGGGCCTAAATCCACAAGGACACTTAGACACAGAGCTGTAACTACTGTTTACAGTGCCCCTTATAAAGATCAGCTCCTAGGCAAGCAGTGCAGAACGCGCCCTTTAATGGAGCCGCTCTGGCGCGCCTGGAGCAAAGCCCCAGTCATCCGGCCGTAGTTATGGCCCTGCTTAGATTCCTAAGGCCCTGCTTGCACTTTTGGGAAGGGAGGGTACATCTAGCTACACTCTGAAGTGAAAAGCTGCTATAGCCAAACTGTGCTGGGTAGCCTGCCACACTCTGCAATGAAAGGCTCAGGCAGGCAGGAGGTAGCAGGAAGCAGCCAGAGCTTTTCTTAACTGCTGGAGCATTCACTCTTGTGGGGAAAAATCTCTGGCAGTGGGGGGGCTAGGTGCCTGGTTTCTGACCAGAAGGTCCAGTTGAAAAGGAGACCTAATGCCCAGTCATATCTACTAACCAGACCCCTCCTGCCCTGAAGTCTGGTTACTATGGGTGAGAGAGGCGGGGAGGGACTGGGTATTCACCTGTGCCTGCCTCTGCTGAGTCAGGGTGCCTCCCATTTACCTAGGTCCAAAGGGGTAGCTGTGTTAGTCTAAAAACAATGAGAGAGTTGTGGCACCTTAAAGACTAACAAACGTCTTTGAGCATAAGCTTTCATGCACTCTAACCCACTTAGTCAGTCATGCATCTGATGAAGTGGGTTGGAGCCCATG
The DNA here is from genome assembly GCA_007922195.1 of Podocnemis expansa. Classification (NCBI taxonomy): domain Eukaryota; kingdom Metazoa; phylum Chordata; order Testudines; family Podocnemididae; genus Podocnemis; species Podocnemis expansa. The sequence goes on from ML682019.1 coordinate 4,659,163, forward strand.
AAAGCTTATGTCTAAGGAAGTTCGTTTGTATTTAAAGTGCCATAGGTCTCTTGTTTTTTGCTGTGCCCAGACTAACATGGAAATTTTCACCATTAGTCTAGTTCAGCAAAACAAGCAAGGGGCGCTGTGGCACTTTTAAAGACGAACAAGACTCTGATGCACCTGACAAAGTGGGAGTTTCTCCCATGAAAGTTCATGAGATAGATAAACTTGTTCGTCTTTAAAAGTACCACAGGACTCCTTGCTTGTTTACCTGCCTGGAGTGGCTGCAACTCCAAGCCCTGACTGCTGGCAAAGTCCTGCCTCAGGTGGGGAAGAGGAAGGGGAAGAGCAGTGAGTAATGGGGAGAGGGAGGAGGGAGCAGGGGCAGGGGAGGTTCTGGCACTCCTATCGAAATGTCTTGTCTTTAAACATTACTGCATTGGTGACCTTATCTGGCAGTGGGAAAGGGGATGTTACCCTGCTAAAAACAGCGATGTGAACAGGGGAAGTACTACTAGGGTATTTAGAAGTGGCTTCCAATCTTTTCAGTAACATGGCACACTTCAACAAGACAGACAATTCCACAGTACACCCACTTTTCTCTGCTGAACTGATTCCTCATAAATGTCACATTTATTTACATTTACTGTCTTTAGGGTCTTACTAGAGAGGTTTGCAACACAGTGCATACAACAAGCTAAAGAAGGATCAAATGAATTAATGTTTCAAATCCACTGGAAAAAATACGTCATCTCAATTTTACCCTTTGGCCGCTTGCGTTTAGAATCAAAAGACAGTACCTCACTTTTAATTTGATGATCAATTTTCGTGAGTTTTACGAGTTGTAATTATGGTTGGATAGAATCTTGTTTAAGATGAAACAATGTGTGTTTTACACTGATTTACATTAGCTTTGTACAACATTTCACAGCACACTTGGGCAGTTCTCATGGCACACCGATTGAAAACCACTGATTTAGAAAGCTATGAATGGTGTATAGCTAGGGTTCTGGTGTGTCTGTGCTCACTTAACTAAGGCTGCATCACCTGCACTGCTACTGATCAGTCATTTGTATTTCCGTGCCACTGATATCATGTGTTCAAACAAATTATTTTACTATCAACAAAATGATTATGTGTTGGATCTGATCCTAGTCTTGTTTTAAGTCAGTAGGAGTTTTAATATAGATTTAAGTGATAATGAGCAGGCCTAGACTGTGTGTTATTAATGGACTGTGGAGCTTGAAATTTTAAAAGTTGTTGAAGTAATATTTAATCTTAAGCAGAGTTCTGCTTTCTTTGTGTGTGTTAAGTAGGCTCTGGTTAATGAGTATTATATGTTCTGAAAAGCCCAGTAATTGTTTATTTTAAAAGTGTGTAAAACTTGTTTTATCAGTGAAATTTTAATAGATTTTTTTTTTTTTGTCTGAGATTTGTTGGTTGTCAGTTTGCTGTTTTTCACTGGTTCTCCATTTCACACACTATACCATGGATCATGTGGTACGAGATGAAAGGAAATGATTTCAGGATCACGTGTGTGTATAAGTGCTGTTTTCTGTGTGTTTTTCTGGATGTTTAGTTTGTTTTTATAATTGCAGATTGTAAAATTATTTATAGTTTCTGTTGGAAAAAGATGTTTTAGTTCAACTTTTTTTTAATAGTTACTGAAGGCCACTAATGATTGTACAGTATTCTTAAAGTGTAGTTTTGAATGTACCAGTTTAGAGTGCAAGCTCTGTTTTATTGGTGGGAAGAGGGTGGCTCACTTGGAAGATATTCCAGTCAAAGTCTAATTGCTTAAGAGATTTAAATTAAGGAAATGACTCACAATTGTGTCAATTAGGGTGGCTTTACTACTGGCAATCTGTAATTGCTCCTCAGTCTAGCTCCACATCTGGCTACAAATAAAATACAACTCACCTGATCTTCCATACCCACCTTGAACTGCTCACCCACGTTTGCTGCCCCCCAACCTTCAAAAGTGGATGGAGGATGACAGGGGTGTTGCTGGAACCGGGTTTACGGGGCTTGAGCCCTGAGTCACAGTGCCCGAGCCCCGTGGCTGGCTGCAGCAGCAGCGTGTGAGCCCCGAGTCCCAGCACGCCAAGCCCTGGGTCTTTTCCCAGGCCAGTGGCACTTCTGGATGATGATGTGACCAGGGTATATGTTTGTTACAGTATTTTGCTGATTCGGGGTCTGCAACCTATGGCTCTGGGCCACATGCAGCTTTTTGGGTGGCCCCTTGTGGCTCTGGGCTCCACCCCACACACACACACACACCCAGGGACCCTGCAGGCAGCCTGTGCCAGGCTCCTTGTCCCCCGCAGGTGCCCTGGGCCCAGCTCCCCTCTCAGCAGAAGGCTACACCCATTGCAGCACTCAAAACACTTGGTTATGGAAGGAATTTTTTTTTAAAGGGCTCTTTTTACCTTGTCTATTTTGTTGGTTCCTCTTTTGATGGGGGAGATGCTGCAATTTAGAGGACTCTTGGAACTGAAGTGTATTTGAAATTTCCCTATTAAAAAAAAAAAAGACATGAAGAAATCAGACATGAGTAATTTACAGTTCCTTTTCTATTCCATTGTTTGTCTCCATTTGTTGTTATCTTTGCATGGTGGTGCCCACTTTCAAGAGGGACTAGAAGGAACAATCCTGTGCAGGGGAGCAGCTCATCATTTAAGCTTAGACTGCCACATATACCCAAGCAGACAAATTTAGGAACAGGAAAGAACACATACGTCCCTGCCCAACTGTTGTATAGGTGCTGGCATAATTTAAAACAGGGGTCTCAAACACACAGCCTGTGGGCTGCATGCGGCCCCTAAAGCTATTTCCTGCGGCCCGCAACAACACTAGTGTTATCGTTACCAACATTTGCAATAATTGTTGTATGAAAAGGTTTCAGTGGTGCGGCCCTCAGGCTAATGTAGTAGTCCTCATGTAGCCCTGTACTAGTCCTCATGCGGCCCTCATGGTGATTTGAGTTTGAGACCCCTGATTTAAGACCTTTTATTAGAAAATTGTTCCACGGATATAGGCGTATGTCGCTGAGAGACATTTGGCTCTGCAGATTCTAAGCTGCCCCTGTAGGGCTAAAGTGGGATGAATGAGCCTCCTGTAGAGGTTACGGACTCCTAGGGGGAAGCAGGTGGTGGCAAATGTAACACAACATCGGTTCCTAATGCAATAAAATCCATTTTTTCCCCAAACCTCACCAGGTTTTTCTATAGGGTTAGGTAATGTAAACAGCAGGCTAGTCAGTCTGTTTGGGGTGAGAAGTCAGCTTCCTAGGAAGGCAGAAAATAATGAACAGAGAACATTAGCCGTTGCTTTCAGCTATAGGCTGGAGAACATCAATCTCTGTGAGGGAGCTATGCAACTGCAGCCAATCAGGTCCTCTGCCAGTGTAGCAGTGTGCAAAGACCAAATAGCCAGGAATCCCTCCCTCTCCAGCCTGCCTGAACCCTCCTGCCAGCCACTTTGGCAGCACCTACTGTGACTGCTCGAAGAGTTTCCTTTACTGCTAGAGGTAAGTGTTTTCTTCATACTCAGCTTACACAGGCTGCTTCTAACAAGATTGTGATCAACAGAATTATTCACATATCAATTTAAATGACTTGTTCATTAAGATTGTAAAAAGACCTGTGCGATGTGTGGGGAAACCCACAAGAATAGGAAGGAAAGAAGGATAGGAAGAAAAGAAATTGAAGACTTAATTCCCAAACAACTTTCCGTGGACTGGGGAAGTGAAGTCTTTTCCCAATAGATGCAGTTGAAGATCAGCCCTTTGGGACCTGAATGCAAAGAACGGCTAGCTATTCAGTGACAAGGTGGATTAGTTAGGATAGTTTTTTGGAACATGTTCCCTTGATGAAAGAGACAAGCTTTTGTGCTGCACAGAACTCTTCTTCAGATCTATGCTAAATAGGGGGGAAATAGCTTTTTCTCCTGCAAGAGTCCTGCAAGAATTTGCTCCGGTTTTAGTAGGTACCTGAGGAAATGCACACTGACTATAGTGGGATAAGGATTTCAAAAGGAAATTCCTACATTGTGATCTTATATCTTAACAGAACCCTGGAGTCTTACAAAAGACCAAAGAAATTCAAAATACCAGGCATGATCAATTGCAACCTGATATGACTAAGGTGTTTCCTGGGGTTTGTTTGTTTTTGTTTTTGCTAAAAATATCCCATTTACTAATTTTGTACCTATAGGTTCATAAACCATGCAAAATCACAATATATCAACCAAAATATTGATTGAGCACTGCAGCTCGTCACAGACGATCTCTGTACTTGGCAGAGAATATTCATGAGAGATCAACTATTCTGCTCAACTTTGCAATAATTGCCTTGCAGACATTAGCTGCAATAAGCAATCTGGTGCCTCCTTTCTACGAGTGGAAACTCATAATTACCAAAAAGAAGATGCAGCCGGGGAGAAAGAATTAAGAACAATAACCACCCGCATGCTTCTGGTTGTCCCAGACGGAGTGACAGTCAAAGGGCAATGCTCCTACGTGCCACTGTAGTTTTGAGATGAAAACTCTCTCTTACAGCAAGCGCTAGATGTGTATAGAACACAGATGTTTGGGAAATCTGCTTGGCCTGGCTCCTCTTTAAAATGCCCTGAATCCTGGCATGTCTTTTGTCCAATTCTTAATCTACCTTTCTCCTCGTAGTGTGAATAAACTGTTTATGGTATGTTGCAACTCGGACCAGTTGAGGCCTGCCTCGTGTTACGTTTGCTATCTCACCCTAGCCATGACTTACCCTTTGGGGCTTCAGTGCAGCAACTGAACAGACAGAAGTAGAGAGTGAAAATTAGCACTAAGAGGGGAAAGTCAGGACAATGTGGAGGAGACAGACAGACAGACTGAGGTTTAGGGCCTGCCACCTATTGGTTGCTCAAAAGGGTATTTTGCTTTCTCTCATTTCCTTTTGTATTACCCAGCTCCTCAACCCTTCTGGATTCCTTTTGCCCTTACAGTCACGTGTGACCTACATAGGCTATTATTTCATAATGTCTCAAGCGAAGAGATACAGCAGACAAGGCTAGTTCTGCCCCATTGTCTCCTTTAAATTTGGTGCAATTGTAGAGACAACAAGGTATCTTTCTTTAAAGGTAGACGTGGCTGGGCAACAAGGGGGCTTGCTTCAGTTAAATGGACATCAGTTTACAGAACCACCCTCACCTCTGCCAAAGCTTTACAGCAGTTTTTAAACTTAGGCAGGATTTTGGCTAGTTACAATTTGTATCTTTTCTTTCTCTCTGGAGTGCCCCTGGCCTGAGAAAATATCCAGGGCTCAGGTGCTGGGACTTGTGCCCCATAAGCGCGGTGCCAGTGATGTTCCTGCATCCTCTAGATGAGCTCCAAAGCGGCAGGCTTGTTAGTCTAGTTCTGCAAAACAAACAAGGAGGCCTGTGGCACTTAGACTAACAAATTTATTTGTCACATGAGCTTTCATGGGAGGAAAATCCCACTTTGTCAGATGCTTTGAAGATGGGGAACTTACTAAATGGCAGGAAAATAACTGCAGGGAAGGGCAGGTCATGGGATCAGGTCAGACTGTGTGTGGTGACCTGACACACTGCTCGAGCTCACCTGCCGTATATTAAACCCGTGGGCGGATCCGAGGGCTAAACTGGCCCTTTCAAGGGGGCAGTTTAGGAGAGAACAGCTTGAGCTTGGATAAGCTGCTGGGCTTATGATCCACAGCCCCTGGGGCCAGTATTCTCCCCAGGATTTGAAATTAAAGAGGGGGTATTGTGGGTGCTCACTAATTTGGTCTAACACCATTACTAGCTGACACCTGGGGGGTGTTGGGAAACTCAGGGAAGGTTCAGGGGTGTTGAGGTGCTCCCTAATGTGGTCTAACACCATTACTAGCTGACACCTGGGGGTGTTGGGAAATTCAGGGAGGGTTCAGGGG
>ML682019.1:4665087-4758429 GCA_007922195.1 Podocnemis expansa
TGGGGGTGTTGGGAAATTCAGAGAGGGTTCAGGAGGGTGTAAGGAGGTGTTGGGGGATATTGGGGGTGCTCACTAATGTGGCCTAACACCATTACTAGCTGACAACTGGGGGGTGTGAGGGAATTCAGGGGGCGTGGGGGTGCTCCCTAAGTTAGTGTAACACTGTTGCTGACAGATGGGGGCGTTGGGAAATTCAGGGAGGGTTCAGGAGCCTGTGAGAGGATATTGGGGTTGCTCACTAATGAGGTCTATCACCACTACTAGCTGACAACGGAGGGGTGTTGGGGTGCTCACTAATGTGGTCTAATGCTGTTACTCGCTGACACCTGGGGGTGTTAGGGAATTCAGGTGGTATGGGGGGTGTTGGGAAATTCAGGGAGGGTTCAGGGGCATGTGAGGGGGTATTGGGGTGCTCCCTAATTTGGTCTAACACTATTGCCAGCTGACACTGGGGGGTTGGAAGTTGAGGGGTGTGGGGGTACTGGGGTGCTCCCTAGGTTGGGGTGACACTGTTACTAGCTGGGCGCCCCCCTAACTCGCTGTCCCCCTCTCACTGGCCGGGGTCCGGAGCAGCTGCAGCGCGGCGGCCGGTTCCCAGCTGTGCCCCGCCCCGCCCCGCGCAGCCGGCGCCTCTCGCTCAAGAAGCAGAAGCGGCGCGGGAGGAGGCGCAGCGGGACGCGCGGCGCAGGTAGCGCGTGGCGGCGGCGGCGGCAGGAGCAGGAGCAGGAGGTGGAGGTGAGTGGCGGGTGGCGGCAGGAGGTGGAGGTGAGTGGCAGGAGCAGGAGGTGGAGGTGAGTGGCGGGTGGCGGCAGGAGGAGCAGGAGGTGAGTGGCGGGTGGCGGGGGGACGATCCCTGCTGCACCCCACCTTTGTCCCCCCAGTGCCAGTCTTAGACCAATGGCGTGACCCCCCATCATCCGCCTTCATTTCAAGCCTGCGCCGGAAACTCATGGGCCGGGCTGCTTCTGTCTCGCCTCCCCCAGCCCCTGCGAACTCCCCGGGATCCGCTCCTGCTCCCGGCCCGGTCCCTGCTGGGGCTGGCCAGGCCGGAGGTTACATTACATGCGATGAGTTTTATTCCTGGGCCAGGTGAGCAGTGCAGGGTCCCCCGGAGCCACTCGTCTCCCCAGGACTTGCAGTTACGGGGTGCTCGCTAATTTGGTGTGAAACTGTTTCTGGTTGACAATCCCGGCCCGCAGCCATCCCATGGGGCATCAGTGGGGGTGTTGCGCTCTTTGGGAATGATCCCTAGCTCCTGAATTCTGGGGCAGGCCCCCAGCTTGAAAAAACAAACCAAACAAGCCACTTCTAGGGCCAGAGAAGGCTGCTCTGCTGTTCATCTGTAGCAGTATCCTCCCCAGGACTTGAAATTGGAGAGGTGGGGGGGTATTGGGGGTCTCACTAAATTGGGATAACACTGTTACTAGCTGACATCTGGGGGGGTGTTAGGGAAACCCCTGATCAGCGGGATTCACAGGGCTGGCGCTCTCGGAGCTGCAGCAGGTTCTGCCTGTGACCTGGCATGTGACTAGAGTTGGGCACCCCAGTTATAGAACATCTCTCCCAGACGGGCAGGTTTTTGTATGCACGAGATTAGCAAATGTTGACAATAGGAGCGTGCCAAGCATAATTGAGTAATCTGAGCAGAGCGTACAGTGTGGAGCCAGTCCTCTGACCTAACGGTGTTAATCAGTGGCCAGCTGTTGGAAGCGCCTGCTGGAAAGGCGTGCTCGCATTGTAAAGATCTTTTCGTTTGGTTTTTCCAGGCTGACAGTGCTTTCTGGTTTTCTTCCTAAACTGACCTTTGGTTTCCCAACAATACATATGGGAATCATTCTTCTGGCATGTAGTCAGTTTTTCTTCAGAGTTCACTATTGGGTTTGTTGATGTAAACTTTATGCCCTCTACAAATATGACTTCACATTTTGTATTCTGTTAGTGGCTGGAAGATACTCCTTTGTCCTGAGATGGGACTTCTCTAAAGCAGTGTTTTTCAAAGACCAGTCCCTGAGATTTATTTCCCTGACACAGTTTAACAAAACAGCAAGACAGCCCCTGGTTATCAAAAAGGGTGGGAGGGGAGGTAGTGCTCTAGTCTAAAGGGCCTACTTTTGTTTACATGAGATTGAATTACTACCAGATTGTTCAGTTGTTATCTCTCTGGTTCACATGGAGTGGTGGTGAGGAAGATAGTGTTCAGAATACTTACTAAATGTCTGTATTTGTCTGCAAGGGGCAGAGAGAATTTTTAGCATAAGCTGGAATGGGAGTGTGAATGTGTCTCCTGAGTCACCCTTAAGACAAGCCTTTGTGCCTTCTGCCCCACTTATTTATCACAGGCCATGCCTTTGCCTTGCAAGTCAATGGACGTCAGCACTGTTAAGGCCCAATCCTGCAAACCTCTGCTCCTGTGACTTGCTCTGTCTTCAATAAGAGTACAAGAGTGTAGGGTAGAGGCCCCCGAAATGTGGGCCAATCCTTGTTAGGGGAAGGGGAGGAACATTCAGGGTTGGGAGGGAGGCCCGCTTGGTTTTAAGCTCTTCTCTGGCCCCCAATTGTGCCCTCTTGGTGCAGTGCCTGACCGTGGTCTCGGTGCCCAGTCACCCAGCCCTGGCCACATGCCTGCACAGATCAACTGTGGCCTTACTTCTCGCCCCAGCAGAGAGTGCAAGTGGGCGCAGATAGATTAGCGGAGCATGGGTAAAAAGTCAGGGAGCCATTAGTGCAGGGGTTAGTAACCCCTGTTTACAAAACCAGGGCCCTGAATGTAAAAAGAAAGCCATACACCAGTGGAATCTTGATGATTTTAATTGGAAGAGTATTCCCTAGTGAATAGAGCACCGGACTAGGACTTGGGAGAGCTGGCTTCTATTTCTGATATGGCCATGGATCTGTTGAGTGACCCTGGAACAGTCACTTTACTGCCGTGCCTCAGTTTCCCCACCAGTAAAATAGGACTAATGCAGAGGTCTGTAAACTGTGAAGCATGCTTTAGGAATGTTCCGGGCCCAGACCACCCCAACAGGAGATGAGGAGGGGGAACCACCCAGCCTCGCTCTGTTCACCCCCCACAGGGCCCAGCTGAGGCTCCGGGCCCAGTTGTGGCCTAGCTCCCAGTCCTGGAGGAGACTGCATGGACAGGGTAAGAGGGGTGTCAGGTAAATTGGGGACCACTTGGGTAATACTTAACCTCCTTTCAAAGTGCTTTGAGATCTAGTGATGAAAGGTGATATTACTCCCATGAGTAAGTTGTACCTACCCCATAAACATTTGCAGGGTCGATTGTTACAGTCTGTTTCCTCTGAAGATCAATTGCTGCAATGCTTGGGGCCTACCTTTACTTTTGTTGTGTTGATAGCAAACCTTGCCAGGCAGCAGGATTAAGCCCAATGTTAAGACGGGTTGGGCTGGTGACATAGGGTCACTTAACTGGAGCAATTTCAGGGAAGGGTGGGATGTAATGGTTTGGGAGAGGTGGAGGTTGGCCAGAATCCATAGTGGAAAGGGGTGGCTGTTGGTCACTGTATAACCACTGTGGTTTGTTCCTTCCAGCTTGTTTATGGCCAAGTTTATTCCCTCCCTTTGCCCCCCTTCCCCAAAGAAAAGGGAATAGGCCTGCAAAAAACCTTAAATCTGCTTTACAATCAGTAATGGTGTGCATTTTTTTTGTTTGTTTTTTCAATTGGAGAGAACTTTCCTGTTTAACGTTTATAGTCTTTGTTATAGAAAAGCCCTCACAGGGGCGGGTTTGTAGTATACACAAGATTAATAGATATAATAGGATTGTGCCATTCCCAAGGTAGTTATTTGAGCTGTGTATACAGTACAGAGTCATCATTTTATGTGAACAAGGAAGCTAGGTTTATTAACAGGAGAAATAAGATATCCTTGCTACTGTAATGAGTATATTTACAATAGTAACAAACAATGTTAATTTTTCTTGCCCCAATTCTGATGGAACAAGCAAGGAGTGCTGTAGTAACTTTAAAGACTAACAAATTTATTTATTGCATGAGCTTTTGTGGGAGAAAAATCCCATTTTGTCAGACAATCAAAGAAAGGGAATTGACAGATTCTGTTCCCCCTCTTGAAAATGTCTGAGGACATGGGATTTTCTCTCTCAAAAGCTCAGATGATAAATAAATTTGTTAGTCTTTAAAAGTGCCACAGGACTCCTTGTGTGTGGTGTGGGAGTTTTGGGTGTGTTTTTTTTGCTGAAGTAGACTGACATGGCTTCCCCTTTGGGGCTTGTCAATTCTTGACAAGTGTATCTCCACCTAAAAATCAAATAATGGCTAAGTATAAACACTTGTGTCTGCCTTCCAGTTGAGTTTCAGCACACGGATTTGAGCAGGCGTGATCCATCTGGTAGAAGGCTGTGATACGCTGATACAAATACTTCTCTAGCTATTAAGCCGGTGGGGACTGTGTGGGGGAAGATACATTGCTAAGGTATACACATTCATGTAGTTGTAAACAGGAGCTTATAATGAGAAAGGAGGGAGTTAGGAAGAAGTGAAGCAAGGAGCTATGCTTTCTGAGTAGCCATTTTTAATGAGAACTAATGATTGTACTTCTTAGTCCCCTCGAGCTGGATTATAGTGATACATGTGGATCTAGTCCTGCTCTAGCCGAAATCGATAGCAAGAAAACTGGACCCCCATGTGATAAATGCTAACCTATTTGCAAAATTTAAAGAGCAGAATAGATGTTAACTTAGTGAAATCTCTGCAAATGTAGGAGTCCATAGAGTTAATTTCTGTGTGCATGTAACAAGGGAAAAGGAAAGGGAGGTCTCCTGGTGTATTCTTTTTTTGGAATAGAAGTGTCTTGGCTCAGGGACCATGTGACACTTTGTGGCCTGTACCATGCCAAGCAAATTGTCAGTGCTCAATAAATAAATTCAGAAACAGGTATTTCTTCTGTTAGCTGGGAAGTCTGTGTTGTAGGGAAATAGCATGTCACTGGTCTTCATAGTGAACCCTCAGATTCACAGCATAAAGCAATACATAGCTAACATTCTCATTTTTGACAGTGTTTTCCACTGAAGAGGAGCAGGACTTTAATGTGCGCAGAATACTTATAGTGACTATTGGATGGAATTTGTAATTATTTAGTGTGTTACTGTCATACTTCCATTGATACAGATAGAAGAAGGTAACCTTCCAAGATTACACTAGGCCCAATAAATTCTTGGATGTCATGCTGCGGTCGCTGGCAGGGATACAGTATTCAGATGAGAATGCAGTGAATGTTGTTGCTCAGACAGTTTGCATGATTGTGAAGTCTTCCAGGCCAAGAAGCATTGAAAAACTGGCGGCAGCAGCCTTTTGGTCTACATGAGAAGACTTGTGGGAGGGGAGGGCAGGAGGCTTGTCTCAGTTTGATTTCTAACAGATGCTTCAGGCTCCAGAACTGTCAAGCCAATGTTTCCACAGACATGAAATTCAGCAAAAGTTTAAAGGGAGTTCTTATTTATTTATTTTAAAATCAAGGTTTTGAAAATTACAACCTGCTATATAAGGTTAGGCCAGGGAAAGGTCTGTGTTATGGTTCTGGAGAGGTGATCAGGTAGGGAAATTCCAAGGTGTTGGTCAATAGATGGACCAGGTGAAAGATGGTTCAACTTGAATGTCTTCTCCACTGTGTAGCATGCTGTATCTCTAGTCATTTTGATAACGTCCTTTCCTTCATAGCACTTGTGAAATAGACAGATTTATTTTAAAAAGTCATTCTGGTGTATTGATGCAGAGTTCAGCTCTGAGTCAGGTCTTATTTTCCCAATAACTATTCTTGACTATAAAGCATTAATCATAGACAAATAGCCCCCTTCTGCTCCTTTCAAGACCTGCAAAAGAAGCAAGGAGTCCTGTGGCACTTAGAGTAACAGATTTATGTTTCACATCTGTTAGTCTTTAAGTGACACAGGACTCCTTGCCTCTTTTGCTGAACTAGACTAACATGTCTGCCCCTTTGGAACTTTTCAAGACCTGAAAACTTACTGCCATTCATCTATTCATACTGTTTTTAGCTCACCTGTTGGGCTTTCCAACATTAACTTTTTATGGAAATTCAGCATACCCACTGCATTTTATGGTCTTCTGGTGGTCACTGCGTTCCAAAACCCTGTCACTGTTTAAACAGTACAGATACAAAAGGTCTTGTTTCTATCAATCACACAAACTAGCTTCTCAAAGACTCATCCTTCTTGATTAATTTTGTATCCTAAAATTAGGACACAATACAGAACTGCCAAGGGGACATGTATTTATTATGTTACATCAGCCGCATAATTCACTTCTTGAAATCTCAAACAAAAAAAGGTAAATTTTTTAAAGTCTATAGAAAAAAATTCCCAAGAGTATATATGCCAATGTTGTTTCAGATACTTAAACCCTACTACAGCTGAACTAGCATTATCAGAAATGGAGCTTTAGTGTACAATTCAGATTGTGACCCAGGTTTTGTAGTAATTTTAAATGTGCTGTATTTGAGTAGCTGCCAAAGAACATCTGAGCACAATGACAAACCACAGAAGAGGAAAGAGATATCTTAAAACCTTACTAAAAGCATGGTTAAACTAATCTTTTTTTTTTCCTCTTAGTGACACAACTTTAAAACTGGCAGTATAAAGCAGTTAGTTTTGTTGTTAGACGGTTCACTCTTAAGATGCAGAAAAAGACTGGTTTATCCAAAACTGAGTTTGAAGTTAAAATATTTTAGATTCTGCTTTCTTGAAGGTGCTGTTTTAAATTCAGGTGGCATGCATAAAATATAGCTGTCTTGATATGCTGTGCAAATCTCTCTTAAAGTGAATATTTTATATACATTAGCTTATTTCAGATAACATTTTTAAAGGATGCTGGTGAAATGACATTATTTGCTGAAATATAGATTTCCAGCTCAGTAGGTTTTAAGTAGTCTGAGGAAGTGGGATCTTCTCCCACGAAAGCTCATGCAAAAAATAAATCTTTAAGTAGTCTATCATTGCTTTAGTTTTGTCTTTTTGTGTTCTGCAGTTGCTCTGTTTGATCGTTAGCCACTAGTTTATGCCAGCATCCTAATATCAGGATTGATGTGTCATTATCCAGGGTTTATCTTCCTGTAATACCATGTGGAATTTTGTCACATTCATTGATTCATGTACTCAGGTTTTTTTAAACTCTTGATCAAAAACTGCTGTAATGGATTAATACATGATAATATACAGTACATAGCTATGAAATCCCCTTGCATTTACAGTCCCTATAACAATATGAAAATGTTAATACTGCATTTTAATCTAGTAAGGTGTGTGACTAAAGGTAAAAATGCATTTTTTTTAAGAACTACAACAGATTATTTTCTAGAGATTTTTTCTTCTAAATTCCATTAGCCAAATAAAGAACACTATCATTCCATAGCACCTTAAAGTAAATGGTCTTTGCCTTGATGAAATATATAGCAAATCCTTGTTTGCATACAAAGATCTTTAAAAACGTGGAGAATCTAAATATGCTGAGTTCATGATGATATGGAAACCGGATGTCCCTATAAAACATATTGTGTTATGAAATTACACAACTCAGACGTTCCCTGTAATCCTCAGCTAGCGATTTTTGGAGAGAACAGGAACTGCGGTTCACTGGTAACTCTTTTTTCTCAACCCCCCCCCCTCCCTTTTTTAAGGCTTAACAATTTGTCATCACCCCCTTGATTCTTTTAAATTTTTTTCTTAGTTTGATCATCTTTTTTAAAATTGCTATTTGTACCAGGCCAACAGGAAGTAGTCCTGTAAAGTGAAAGTATGGTTTATTATTACGGTGAGTGTCTCAACTTTCAAGGTCTGAAATTTTTCTGCAAACCAGACTCCTAAAATATATCATTCAGAAGTAACTCTGTAGCCCATTAAGCTCCCAGATTGAGAACTATGGTGCTTAAACTAGAAATCAGAGATATTTTTGTTATGTACAGGGAAACATCACTTTCCTTTTAAAAACAGAAGGATATTTTCAAGGGCAAATAGATCAATGGCTCTCTTTTTGTTTGCAAACTATTAATTCCTGGTGTTATCTAATGCAAACTGATTAGATCAGTATTGCCAATTCTGAGCATTTTAAAAATCATGAAATATTAACCCAACTTTTTTTTTTTCTTTCTGTTTTGCTTTCTGGGTTTTGAGCCGTTAGGCTTAGTATTTTCAAGCTTTGCTCTGCAACCATGAGGCCCAGTAACATACTTCTGCTGTTCCCCCTTTAAGAAATGAATGTTGAGATTTTCATGTAATGACATGACTTTAGGAGCTGGTAATATAGTTAATATTGTGAGATTCCTGATAAAATTGTAAGTTGGCAATAACTGTGTGGTAACAATATGATTTAATAGGAAATAATTTGCTGTCTCCTATGCAGAGTGGAAAAAAAAAAAGTAAATTATGGTTATATGATTAAACTATTGAAAGGGTTAAAAAAAAAAAAAGCATCATCCAACTGTTTTTGTAAATGCAAAATATCAAGGATTATGGACTTATAATAGAAAATATTCTCATAGCTGGCTTTTTTCTTCTTAGTCATATGTTCATGTTGGGTTAAGTACAATAAAAGATCAGCTAAGTCTTGGTAATGCTTCGACACTTGCTGTGTCTTTAGACTGGAATGGTCTTTGATTCTGATTCACTTTCACTCTAGTCATTTGAGTGTTACTAGATACAAATATAAACCCATGTCCATCCACTCATCTCAATAACTTGATGACCTACATGCTGAAAAGTGATTGCAGACAAGGAACTGAATCTTTTTTTAAAAAATGTAAATGGTTTAGGGCCTTAACAATTAAGGGTCACTGAATTTCCTTGCTTGCCTTAGTTTTCAGGACCCAAGCTGAGGGTCCTCCATGTCTCATGCCAGGGGTCATAGCAACATATACCCCCAAAGCAGCAGAAAAGCTGGAGTTTTTATTGCAATCGCTTGAAAAGCCTGAGCATAGCCTTGGCATGTAAGGAGAAAAAAAGGCTTGTATGTTTTTGTTTGTTAAAACGTACCTTCTGTCAGTGCCTACCCTATGCTCTGGGTGGTGCTTATAATGAGAAACAGTCAGTTACAGTGAACTCTAGAATCCATTACGAGCCAACCGTTATTGATTCCCACAGCACATGCAGTCCCTCATTTTCATTCAGTCTAACCAGCGTCCTTCCATGTCTTGTAGCGTCTCTCGCTGAAGATGTCAAACATGAGAGTGGTATCCACTTGCTTCTGTGTCCGTTCGGTTGTACACCTGCTTAGGCCAGGAGTACAGAAAATGGGCTGTTTCCAACTGCACACCACAGCCAGGTGTGCTGCGAAGGATTACTACGAAGTGCTGGTACTCGGCGGGGGCAGTGGTGGCATCACCATGAGTGCTCGGATGAAGCGGAAAGTGGGAGCCGGAAACGTGGCTGTTGTTGAACCACATGAGGTATCAAAAGAATGAGATATTAGCTTTTAGTTGACTGGTTGGTTTGTGTGTATTTATGCACTTTGCCTCCTTTATGCAATTTAGAATTAAAACCTCCCCAGGTCTCCCAGCAGAATACCACGTAATACACCATAAACTGCTTTTATCTATGGTGTGCGAGTTGGGCGTTACAAAGTACATATGTCTCTGCTGCTGCTTCATTCATTAGAACAAAACGTGACACAGGTTCTAGATGGAGGTTCAAAAAATGCAAAAGCAATATATTGGAAGCCTGAGGCCTCATGCCTTAGATAAAGGGGACCAGGTGAAAAAATGAAAAATCTGACAGGGGAAGGAGGTAGGTAGTTTATATAAGCCAAAGCCCTCAATATTGGGATGGTGCTGATAGGGATGTTGGCTCACCCTACTCAGATCCCTGGGACTAGGCTGTGCAACCAGTTAATTGGTGAACAACTTCTCAGTCTTGCTCTAAAGTTTATGAATTTATGACATGACTGAAGAGCTTATCTTCTGGGAATTGATTTAGGGTTATATGGCTAATATATGGCATCACAACCAGCGCTCCTGTGCCCCAGACTTCCTCCACAGGCAGTCGGTACCTATAGCACTACAGGGGATCATCAGAGGACCTTTATTCTACTTTCCCTCTTCCTGGGCCTCAGTGAGCATCTCCATAGTACTGTCAGCTGTGAATTGGAGGCTGGTTCATGGAGACATGAGTTTTGTTTTGTTTTTGTTTTTGTTTTTTTCCCCTCCCCCAGACACATTACTATCAACCCCTCTGGACACTAGTAGGTGCTGGTGCAAAACAGCTGCCAAAGTCTGGACGTCCGACAGCCAGTGTGATTCCCTCAGGTGTAGAATGGATCAAGTCCAGAGTTAAAGAGTTGGATCCAGACAGGAACTGCATCCGTTTAGAAAATGACAAAAAGGTAACAATGTCAATCATGGATATTGACAAGCCTTAAATAGTGTCAGGAAGAACTTGCTTTTGCTTTTTCTCTCATTTTGTATTTACGGGAGCAGACTGGAATTTCCCATCCTGCACAGGTACCATGATAATGACATGATGCACTAAAACAAGTCCTGAAAATGTGCTGAGAAAACCTGTTATGCTGACTGTCTGTAACAACTGCACCTATGTTTTGTTTAAAATAACGTAACAAACTCTCCTGATTTAAAAAAAAACAAACAAACCACTTTTCTCTGCAGATGGCAAGTACTGTCATGTTTTCAAACTTGTTTTAGTGAATTGGATATTGCAAAATATGGAACAGTTACATTGTTCAACAGTAGGGTAAAAGTTTTTGGTTGTTCACTGTGCTAGTTTTTCAGTGATGCATATTTAATCATCCACATTTCACTCTTACCTTATTTATAAAAGAAAGTTTGGCTTGTGTTCTGTAGCTTACCTTAATGAATATTAATTGTGAGATTATCTAGTGGGGTAGCTGTATTACTCTATTTCAGCAAAACAAAAAAGTCTGTGGCACTTGTAAAGACTAACAGATTTACTGCACAAGCTTTCATGGGTATAATCCCACTTCCTCAGATGCATGAAGTGGAAATTGCAGTACGTGAGAGAGAGAGAGACATGCAGAGAAGGGTGAGGGACAAAGTCAATGCAGCAGTTCCTGAGGGGTAGCCTGTTGTTTATTTCAGCAAACCACACAACTTGTTTTCATTCAAACAGTGTGGAGATGGGTCTCTAACATTAGTAGATGAGAATGTTGAGGGGGAACTTAGCCATTCGAAGTTCCTATTTAGACCCAGTGTAATTGTGTCAAATTTACATATGAATTCCAGCTCTCTCCAGTTTCATGCTGCAATCTGGTTTTGAAGGTGGTGGCTGTGGGTTTGTGTTTTTTTTGTTTGTTTGTTTGTTTTTTTTTGTTTTTTGTTTGTTTGTTTTTTTTTTTTTTTGGCTGAAGTTCTGTAACTTTCATGTCTGTTACAGAATGACTTGGGAGACTGAAATGTTTCCCTGTTGGTTGCTTTGTTCTGAGGTAAGGTTACATCCATTGTGTGTGTTCTTTATCCTAGATATCTTACAAATACTTGATTGTTTCCCTGGGACTCCAGCTACACTATGAAAAGGTATTTACTTTAAACCAAATACAGTTTTACTGGTATTCATTGCCTAGAAATGACACTATGCTTTTGTGATCCTCTACTTATAGTGGCTTTTCAATTTTCGGTATAGTATATTAAGTGTGCCTAACATATCAATATTCATTCAAGACAATTATAACTATCATTCTATCTATAGATCAGGGGTGGCCAAACTTATGGAACTCAGGAGTCACACAAGTTGATTAAACCTTCAAGAGCCACACTGAGGCATATAGCCACATACTTTCAACTACTAAATTGATTTGCTGATGTTCTTCTTCATTCAAGAGCCCCATGTGACTCCTGAGCCGCAGTTTGGCCAGGCCTGCTATAGATGCTCTAAGTTACACTGAGTAGCACGTGCTTCACTTTGGAGTCATTCTCAAACCATTCGGCATAAACTTTCTCTCTAATAACATAGCACAGTTGTTCTCTTATTGATCCATTGTGCCCTTCAACAGAGATCAGATGCATGTATTTATTACACACACAAAAAAACCCTCTTGGTTGACTAGCTGAGTAAATTGTAGAATCTGAAAAATGTAGGGCTGAAAGGACCTCAGTAACTTAACAGAGGGGAAAATAGAGGCTTTAATCACTACATAGCTTCCATCAGCAGCCTCCTCTTGACAAATTCTGCCTAAAGGGGAATTGAAAGTGAGCTGCAGCTGCTTGGAACATGACAAGGCTACTCAAGAGAGATGCTAATTTGTTGCCTCGTTTCTGCTGATGGTTGGGAGGGTGGGTACCATGGAATCAATTCTGAAACTTAAATCTCCCATAGTGGAGCATTTGGGAAGGTAGTGTTAGTGTGCAGTAATTTTCATTGGTGCCAGTGGCAAATCTAGTGCAAAGATTTTATTCAGTGCCTCTCTCTCTCTTCTTAAAGTTGCTCACATCTTATCAGATGAGCAGCCTGGAGTGCCCTAAGTTCCCTGGATACTGGAGCATAAGGCAGGTGTTTGATCTGCATCTAGTGGTGTTGTAAACCAGATGAGCATGCGGCATAGGTTCTGATAAATGGGAAAAGGATATTCTATGGAGCTCTGATAGTTCCAGAGGTGTGGTAGTGGAAACAATCTATTTGAACAATTACTGCTGAATGGGAAGCAGCTAGTTGCTTATCTAAAGTCAATAACTGCGGAGTATTCAGTGGCTGTCAATGTCTTCTGTAAACACCACTATAGCACAGCCTGATCAAGGGAAGTATAATGGGTACCTAGGGAAGGCAGTGTGGCAAATCCAATCACTATTTGTTTAATCTTAATTGTAGCTAGATCTCAAACTACTGGAGTTTGATAACTATAAAAATTAAAGCCTACAAGACTGTTTGTTAGTTCCCAATCCTGCGAAGACTTGTGGATGGACATAATTTAACACTGCGAGTGGTCACAGGGACTTTGCTACAAATGCAAGAACGTGAATGTTGCCTTGGCATGGATTCTGGTGCTGCAAATGCTTATGCATGAGTAACTTCACTCGAGAGAGTTGTCCCAGTGGAAGTGCCCCCATCTCTTATTTGTAACAGGCAATAATTCCCTTTCTTAGAAGAATGATCTGATAAATTGATTCAAGTGTCCAGATATGAGACACTTCAGTATACAAATAGTTTATTTTTAAAAATTCTCAAGCTTCTTTTACTTCCATTAACAACCATCGGATGACAAACTGAAACGATTTTTTTTAAAATTAAATTTACTTTTCCCTGCTGATGCTCTTTTACTTTTCAAGTTAGTTAATTTTCAACAATGAAAACAGGCTTCACTTCTAGGCCTTTCCCATACTCGAGCCTACTGTTTGCAGTACTGTATTTGAGAGAGAGGTGGGGGGGGTGTCTGTCTGTGAACACACACACTGCCAGCAGTGACTACAACTCCCATACTTAATGTTCCCATTTTGTTTTAATAGTGAGTTTCTTGTTTCTTTATTTTCATATACATTAGTTCGGGGGGTACTAGGAAGGTCCCTTTTCAAAAATTAAGAAGTCTGTAGGTGCAGTGGAAAATAGGCACACCTCCAACTTACAACTCTGGTTTCCCAAAATGAGTGTTATAGATTATAAAATATTTGAAGCCAAGGGAAAACTTTTTACATTGTGTATTTGTGCTAGCTAGATTTTAATAAAAACCTTTTGTTTTGTTGTAGATCAAAGGTTTGCCTGAGGGTTTTAATTATCCTAAAATAGGTTCCAATTATTCAGTCCATACAGTAGAGAAAACATGGAAGGCTCTGCAAGACTTCAAGGAAGGAAACGCCATTTTCACTTTTCCAAACACTCCAGTGAAATGTGGAGGGGCTCCTCAGAAAATCATGTACTTGTCAGAATCCTATCTGAGAAAGGTAGGCTTCATCGCATTCTCTGCTGATGCCTCTTACCACTGTCAGAGATCAGACTTATTTTATGGGGATCATGCTATAGTATAAAAGCCCTGAGGTGAAAAAGATGGGACAAATCTTAACTGGTTTGCAGATTAAACTCTCTTGAGAATCTGTCAGTGTGAAACAGACCAGTAGAGTTGAGGCAGTGGGGAATAAAGGATACTTAAGCTACCACCGTGACTCTTGTTTTGACCAGCAAAGAGCCAGTTCAGGCCTCATGTACAGCAATTTCAGAACTGTTACTATAGTGCATTGGCTGGTATGGTCTCCTGGTCTGGGGCCTGCTGGCTGCCTGGAATTGCTGGGGTGCAGCAGGACTCTCACCATACCCCAGCTACCAGCTATTAGGTTGGTAACTGAAGGAGAGGTGGTGTAGAGCTAGCAACTCTTTGGTACCTGGTGACTCTTCCATGCCGTGGGAATACTTAGCTGACTGACTAAGCTCTGTGGCACAAGGGGCTATAGTAGAACCGAGATCTCACCTATAATGCTTACTGTCTTTATTTTACCTACCAGAGATACCTTGTATTTAAATCACACTCTTCATTCTAAGCAATATTAGCATATGTATTGCACACAAACCCCATTGCTGTGAGCCATTTAACTGCACTGGCTATTAAAAATAAACCACATGGCTCTGTAGGAAGTGAAGCAAATACATAACTGTACCCACTTGAAAGTACAAGGGAATTCTTGTGTAGACAGAATGCAATATCCAGGTAGGAGTTTGGCCAACGGACTGGGGATAACGTTCTAGCAACCAGTACCAGGGGACTTTACATAGGCCAGAATTTAAACCCTCAGTTTAAAGTCCAGAATGCTGTGCTCCTTACTCATATGCCAGGACATTTGCTTAGTACTCGATCAAATATTGACAGGCAATGTCTCATTGCTACCCCATTTCATGTCACACCAATATTTCATTGGAGCCCAAAGAAGAGCCCAGCTTGCCTCGTTTCTGACAAGACAGCTGAGGGGATCAAATGTTGAGACAGTGTGACTGCAACAATCATTCACCTGTTTGAATATTAATATGTGAAACTGCTCAAAACAGAGCTGCAAGTTACCCAGGACATGGTCTCATTTACAATAGTGTACCTACCATTTCTATCAAGTTCTACTGCTTTTGTATTCTGTTCGCTGCTAAATTTTTCTTTCCACCCAGACGGGAAAACGTCCAAAAGCCAACATCATCTTCAATACTTCACTTGGAGTCATTTTCACTGTTGAGAAGTATGCTAAGTCTTTGTTGGAGATTATCAAGGCTAGGAATATTGCTGTTAACTATAAACACAATCTCATTGAGGTTCGAGCAGACAAACAAGAAGCTGTATTCGAGAATTTGGACAAACCTGGAGAGACTGAGGTTTATCAGGTCAGTAAGGTAGATGCTTTCAGGCTTTAGTTTGGTCGTCATCTGCTTCTGTTCTCACAGTTTACTGCCAGTTGAAATACCAAGATTTCTCCTCTACCTCCCAGGATAGTTGATATGTAGAAAACTGAGTAAACATGAAAGCAAAGCTGGGGCTATTTGAGCTTACATGGTAGTACTGTCCCACCCTTCGTGGAACTCTGAGCAGGATCTCCATTCTCAGCAGATGCAGTTGAGTGGTCAAATGAAGCTCAGCTATTACTAACATTGCTTGTGAGTAGCACAACTGGAGTGGATAAGTAACTGGCTAGCAATCTTAAAACACACGTAGCAAGGATGCACTCAGTCAAATATAAGGTTCAGCTTTTTAATGTTTGAATCTAGGCTGAAGAGCCCTTTCTACCCTGCCCTTCAACTTTCTCCCCTCATTGAAACACAGATCTCACTAGCTACAATAAAGGTATCAATTTTAATGCTGTTTACTGAATTCCATTTATCTTGGTTTTTTCTCTTTCTTTGACCAGTATGAAATGCTTCATGTCACACCACCTATGGGACCACCTGATGTACTCATGAACAGTCCTGTATCAGATGCAGCTGGTTGGTTAGATGTAGATAAGGAAACTCTACAACACAAGAAGTACCATAATGTGTTTGGCATTGGAGACTGCACCAACCTTCCAACATCAAAAACTGCTGCAGCTATAGGTACAGCTCTGTCTTGTTCTTCATTAACCATTAATGATTTAAAAAAAAAAAAAAAAAAAAAAAGACTCTAAACAATTACACTTGCTTATGTTCCAGTTAGACTTTTTCAGAAAACTGTCTTAAGCCTTGTGATAAGAGAAACTTCTGAAAATGTAAACACGGCATATAATGATTAAAAAGTTAGTTTTTTTTCTAAGTAACACTGTTTCCTAAAACTTACAAGAGGAACTAGAGGTAACAGCTGAAGCTTGTGGATCTTGTTCTTAAGCATGCTTCTACCCCATATTTTAAATTGGTGAGTTTTCATTCATCCTCTGGCACAGACATGAAGGGTGATGAACACAAGTGTTTCACTTACTCCGTTCTTCACTTATGCACCTCTACTATATCTCAAACTATGTGGCATAGACTGTCTGAGTGCTAAGGCTGTCAGTCAAATAATCCCATGTTCTGCACTTGCAGTTATCTAATTTGAACTGTGCAAAATGGACATTAGGTATATGCTATCACTGTTAATATTTGAATGTAAAATACTGTGGCTATAAAATATGTAAATTAAATGGATTAAGGCCAGTGAAATTGTAGTTACTGGTGTAAGAAGAATGTGTACCTAAAAATGAGCAATGCACTGAACTAACCCACCACTGACACTGTTATCATAGCTTGTCACTGCCCCCTTTTTAACATTTTGTAACGGTTAGTATATCATCAGCCTGCTGGAACTTTAGCATGGAACTTGAAAAATGTTTGGAATTAAAACTCCCCCCCACCTTTCCCACATGTGATGTTCAAACTTGACTAATTTGCATTATCTTCTTTGTATAGAAAAAATAAAGAAAAGGCTTATTAAACAAATACTAAGAAGTCTAACCAGATAATTATACTGGAGAACATACAATTTAAAAAACACACTGAATTATTAGTAGAACTGAATTGTACAGTTGTTTTCATGTACCATTTTGTCTCCACATAGGTGGAAAGACTTAATTGCTGTTGAAGGATTTTTCTGCTATGTAGTCAGTTGTATAACTAATTTTTTGTTATCTCTCTTGTAGCCGCCCAGTCTGCAGTGCTGGATAAAACAATTTCTTTGATCATGAAGAACCAATTGCCAACTAAAAAGGTATTTTAATGTTTCTAAGAAATTGCCTTATTAGAATTATCCTCCAACACTTTTCTATAAAAAGAGTATTGCTCATATTTTAGGTATACTCTTAAAATACAGCAATCTTAATTCTTCATGTGCAGCTAGTTTAATTGTATTCCCCCGCCCCATCAGCTTTAAGAAATGCTGAAAAACAGATATGGTACTGCATACCAGTCCGTCATCCATCCAAAATTTAAGTTGCTGTTCTAAAGGAGAAAGGAACTGAAAGAAAAAACTGAGTAACTTCAAAACAAAAAAAAACTGATTATGGTAAATATTCTTTTCCCAGAAGGGCTTAACATTAAGCAAGAATCCAAGAAAACTGAAAATAATTGAGACTATATAAAAAGTATCATAACTTGAGTGGTTTTGGGTTTAACACAAATTAAAAAAACCCCACACCAAAACATAGCAAGCTGCATAATACCTATGTGGGGGGCTTTTAATAAGAAATTGACACATGCCTGTCAGGCTTAATCCAGCCCCAACAATACAATTTATTTACTAACTCACTAAATAGGAAGAGTAAACAAAAGATGTTCGAACTGACCAATACTTCATATGCAGAAAGTGTTAAACTGCTCATCGCTGTAGTATCCAATTGCTTAAAGCTGTGCTGGTAGGCGGTGCCACACAATTGTTGTTTACTTTGTTCTATTAGCCTCCTCAGTCCCCAGGGGAGACGTGAGCAATGGAGTGTCTTGCTATGGTAGGATTGTAATATTTTAAATTAAAAATACAGTGTTGTTAGATTATGATATAAGGTAAGGTCAAAAATGCCCCTTGCATTTGGGAGGCTTGTTCCGCTTCAGTAGTGGCCAACAGCAGATACTTCAAAGGGATTCCTGCAATAACCAGCTGTTTAATTTGCTTCTCTTCTCCTGCCCACTGATCTCATCCTAATCTTTAATAATCATTAGTTATTCTACCTGTCATGGTGTTGCTTACAATCAAATCAAAGAAAGGGGTCCATGGTGCTGAGCACTGTAAAAACAGAGAAAAGACAATCTCTGCTCTCTATTTACAGTCTAAATAGAGATTCAAATTGACTTGTGACTTCAAGATTGAAATTTCCTATCCCTTCCAAGATTTGTTAGCCTTAGCCATGCCTCTGGCTATTCTTGTAGTTGTCCCATCCCTTTCTGAATCATGCTAAATTCTTGGTCTCAATGAGTTCAACAGTCTCATTACTTATTGGAGGGGGAAAGTGCCCTTTTTTCATTTGTTCTGAATATGCCGCTTATTTATTAGATTTTATGTCATCCTGTTGCATTAGGGAATACAGATGCTCCTGTCTAGTGACCACTGTTTTCAACTTCTAAGTGAAGGCAGAAAACATTAAATCAGTCCCAGCCACAAGCGTGCTGTCATTGATCACATGTTTTTGGCAGCCCTAAAAGAACGGAATGGTTCCTGCTCCAGATCAGGGCTAGGGCCTGTTAGTGCACAATTACAAAGCAACTTGCATTGTTGTATGTGTTTTTTGATTTCGAAAACTTCCATTTCTAGTGCATTTATGCTGCAACCTTTCAAAAGCTCACAATTCATTTTGAAACGTTTTGAGAAACTCCATTCAGGTAGAGCTTAGCTGTAGCACTCATTCTTTTGTGCAAAAGTACATTTGTTATGAAAAGATACTTTTTCATTGTAGTACGACGGATACACTTCCTGTCCCCTTGTAACAGACTACAATAGAGTGATTCTAGCAGAATTTGACTACAGTTCTCAGCCTCTGGAAACATTTCCCATTGACCAGAGTAAGGAGAGACTGCTCATGTACATCATGAAAGCTGATCTAATGCCTTTTCTTTACTGGAATGGATTACTAAAGTAAGTACCCCAAAGTATACCAGCTAATTTTGGCTCTTGAGGTGCCCTATTCAAGTCGTATACCTCATACCCATGCAACAGGCTCTAGTGCAGTTTAAAATAAGCAGATTATGTTAATCAGAACTCTTCCATTTTGTATCAGTACCATGTAACACATCTGATCTGTTTTGGCTGGCAAATTCAGCAATCCCAAACATTTCCACTTTGGTCAGTAATGGATCAAGGCTGTTCGATCATCCTACCAGAAGGCATTTTATACAATCACAATAGTTTTTCCCAAATCAATGCTGGTAATAAAACATTACCAGACTGAAACCCCATTATACTGAGAACTCTTCCTTATTTTCCTGCATGTCTAGGTGCAAACTGCTATACTAGTAAAACTATTAAAAGTATCCTGTTACATCTAAGACAACGTTAAAGCATGGTATTTGTGGCAGTAGCTAGGAGCTAATATAGCTTACTCCAGTTGCAATGAAATATATTGTTGCTTAATTGTTTGTAGAATATGTTGGCTAAGACTTTTTCTTTCCTCCTTCTGTAGGGGTTATTGGGGAGGACCTGCTCCTGTAAGAAAACTGCTGCATCTTGGTCTGAAATAACAATCTTTGCTTACTGGCCAGAACTAAGACTAAGAAAAGGAACTATTTTTAAAACGCACACCCCTTTTCTCTAATTGTATGAGTAGATACTGCTGTGGATATTGTACTTAATGCATCAGAAAGGCCAGTTTCTCTTCTGGTGGGGATTAAATCTTGGATTCAAAACACAAATGTAAGATGTTTTCTTAAGTGTCACTATGGTTAATGGTGAAACAGTGGGGTGGGAATGACTGCAGTTCTCTTCTAATCATGATAGGTACTTAAGCTGTTGCCACACAGAGTATTGTTTAACCCAAAGGAGTGAGTCTAAACCTAACTCTAAACAATGGATTTAATGGCTTTTTGATAAGATCCCCAGAAGAAGTTCACTTACTACAGGCTACTGCATCTGGTTTACTGTTGTTTTGTACACATGAAAGGATGGGATCTACATAATAACCTGTGCAATATGCCTTCCAATGTTAAATGTATCACTTAAACTTTATCGCCTCCTGTTACTGTAAGATATCTATTAGCCTGGATAGGCAGATAATTAAAGCTCCAGTGTTTTGAACTGAAACAGCATTTAAATGCTATCTAGCATAGAATAAATTTATCTATTTTCAGCTAAATGGCTTAATGCTGCTTTTTGTCATGACTCACCTACTCATGTGATCTAGTTTCCAACAAAGCAGAGTTTGAAGCAGGATCTGCACCAAAGCTGTCCTTGGGGGAACCCTATAAGAACAAATTATTTCTCTTCAGGTTGTCAAATGGCACAGACTAGGCATCAATGAGGGGTTTTAAGCTGGAATGCAATTGTATACTGAGAGAGAAATGGTCAATGGCAATTTTAAAGACATGTGAAACAATAACTCTGCTTAAAGCCATGGATGGCAGTGATCCAGCTATCATGACATCAATAGGGTTCTGACCAGTATTGTGAAATGTTGGATTTAGAGGTGGCAGTTGATGGAACGAACTTGAGACAGACACTTGGCTGCTAAACTGGGGGGAGGAGGGAGCTGAGTTTGATACCATACCCTTTAAGTGTGCTATACGTTTACACAAGAATGATATTCCTTAAGAGCTTTAATCTAATGTAAAATAAGGAATAGTGGGGAATACAGATGGGAGAACAGATAGGACTGCTGAAACCGTGTTAAGGAAGAACCTGAAGACAGCCATGGTAGGCAGCAGTAGGAATAAAAATCCAAAGCAGGCAAGGAGGACTGGAGGACCAGATGGAGGGGAAAAAAGGATCAAAGATTATAAAGAAGACAATCTTGTATATATTTTTTTTATTATTATTATGCAGTTCAGGCAGCTCCTGAAGGAGGGAGTGATGGAGAAGACTTCTCAGCTGTGGCCTGGAGAGAAAGTTGGAGGAGGCCAAAGGCAGTTCTGGTAGTCCAAATAAGGTGACTGTTGTATAAAGAGCTAAGCAATGATGATAGCAAAACAGGTGTGCGTCAATGATCTTAAAACAGCCTCAACTGGCACGTCTTGGTAAAAGACTACATAGAAAGGAAGGAGAACTAGGACTGGAATGACAGCAGCTCTAGGAGGCAATAAGGACAGAGTTCTAGCTATAGTTAAGTCTCTCATAATAGTCATGTGAGGTAAGGAACAAAAATTAGGTGAATTGCCTACTGTCAGCCTGATGGAACAACTTGAATTTGGGTTTCCTCATGCTCATATCAATTTCAGTTGCCAGTTTGAGATAACCTACCAAGAGCAGGACTTTCCAGACTGTGATCAGTAGTTAAACTGAATAACTCAGAGATGATTGGTAAAGTTATGAAATGGATGACAGAGGAAGGGAACTGAGAGATACCAGTCCTCTTCTCCACTTGTTCACGATGCCAAATGCTGTAGTGATGGTCAGCAAAGTAGAAGTATGGCCTGACATGGTAAAAGGAAATGAAAATAAAATAAAAACAAAAAGCAAAAACAGCAAATTATAAAGACAGGTGTACAAGTGTACTTGAGCAAAAAGATTACTGGTGTGTGAGGACAGATCATAGAATAATAGGGTTGGAAGGGACCCCACGAGGTCATCTAGTCCAACCCCCTGCCAAAAAAAAGCAGGACCACTCCCATTAGACCATCCCGGTCAGGGTTTTGTCCAGCTGGGCCTTGAACACCTCCAGAGATGGAGATTCCACCACCTCCCTAGGCAGCTTATTCCAATGCTTCACCACTCGCCTAGTAAAGAAGTTTCTCCTAATAGCCAGCCTGGACCACCCCAGCTGTAACTTGAAACCATTGCTTCTCGTTCTGCCCTCTGTTACTACCGAGAACAGTCGAGCTCCCTCCTCCTTGGAGCAACCCTTCAAGTAGTTGAAGGTTGCTATCAAATCCCCCCTCAGTCTTCTCTTCTGCAGGCTAAATAAGCCTAGTTCCTTCAGCCTTTCCTCATAGGGCTTGTGCTCCAGCCCTTTGATCATTTTGGTTGCCCTCCTCTGGACTCTCTCTAATTTGTCCATGTCCTTTTTGTAGTGGGGAGCCCAAAACTGGACACAGTATTCCAGATGTGGCCTCACTAGTGCAGAATAGAGGGGAATGATCACATCCCTCGATCTGCTGGCAACACTTCTTCTGATGCAGCCCAGTATGCCATTGGCCTTTCTGGCAGCAAGCGCACACTGCTGACTCATATCCAGCTTCCCATCCACCATGACTCCCAGGTCCTTTTCTCCAGTGCTGCTATTTAGCTGATCACTCCCCAGCCTGTAGCAGTACATTAGATCCACCTAACAGAGGTTGGAATGGAAAGTTGTACATGTTTGAAGATGGAACCTGAACCTAAATTCCGATCTTATTTACCAGTACACCTAGCAAAGCCAATTTATACCTGACTTACACTCGTGCAAAAGATGAAGCTCAGTATTGAGGAGGGGGGAAGGAGGCAAATAATAAACACCCTATTCTTGGAAAAGCAGCTGTACTTCTGGATATGCCAGTTCATTTAATATACTCTGCACAAGAGTGCCCTTCTGTCACATTAACATCTTGCTCTTACCCTCAGTGGAAGAATCGAGGGTTATACTCTTTCACAGAAGCATAACAGTATAGTGCCAGAGGGGCCCTTGAAGTCAAGTTCACAACCCTCTGCTGTAGCAGGACCAGTTTAATCCTATCCCTGCACTCCCCACCCCCTTTTATAAATGCTTCTGACAACAGACATGCTGTAATCTCGTGCAAAAGTGTAATAGAGATCATAAATAAAATTAGCCTTTTCAAATATCTAACTTGGATCTCCATTGCTGCAGATTAAGCCCATTATTTCCTGTAGTATCTAGAACAACAAGTTCAAGAGGGGTAGCTGTTAGTTTCAGCAAAACAAACAAGGAGTTACATGGCACCTTAAAGGACTAACCAATTTATTTGAGAATAAGCTTTTGTAGGCTACAAGCCACTTAAAACCACCTTTCCTCAAGTCAGGTTGTCTAAACCTTTAGTTGCTCTCCTCTCAACTCTCTTTTATACACATTTTTCCTACAGCCTGGCATACAGAAATGGATGCAATTTGCATCTATGGATGCAAGAACTGAGTCTCTTACCATCTGAGTTATGAAACTTCTTTTAAAAAAAGGGAGAAGTCTTACTACTGAGAGTTGTAACACACAAAAAGGACACGTTTCTATAGGCTATCTACTACCCTGAGGAAGCCAGGAAAGGTGAGGAGCATTACAAACATAAGTTTGTTACATTACTATCTTACTTTGCTTTAAAAGTCTGCACTCTGGGACTAAGTTGTAGTAGGTTTAGATGGTCACTAGTCTAATATCCCTTGTCTGTTAACTTCAGATGCTTCTGTGCCAATGAAAAAAATGTTTAAGGGAGAACCTTCCATTATTAATCTGTTCAGTCACTTGTGCTCATGCTACAACTACAAAACTGTTACAATAATAAGCGTCAAACTAGTTACTAGGAGCATTTTAGGGTCCTGCTAGCCTTGCCTCCTACAATCCTCTAAGTGAAGAGGAGGGAATGAATTATAGGTGTAAACAATATATATTATAAATTAGTCTCAATTTCTCCATTACTGCTTTCCACCATAGTCCCATTCTTTAAACAAAGACAGCAGATGCTCTGAAGGTCTGGGGGGAGGGAGTCCATTTTTAACTACACACCTGCATTCCATTTCACCACAAAGTTTTTAAAATCAATGAGAACTTCTTTAGGTTTTTATGCCTCTGACAGTCAGGAATGTCCAGTAGAAGTTCAGGTAAGTTTACACTGTTTGTTTCAGCACTGGGTTGGAAGGTTAAATAGTGGTAAAGGATACAGAATATCATTTGAGCAGTGCTCTGAAAGTGTAAGAGCATGCACAAAGTGCCAGACCAAAAACTAAGATGTTCCTTGCCACCAGGGGTGAGGTGGAAGCGCTGCCCACGATGCTTTGCGGGGTGCTGCTGAAACTATCAGTGTCACTGGCATTTTTTAGGCAGCAGAGAACATTCTGCCCCTGGTATACTGCAACACAGCTAGGTCCCAAATGCAATTCCTGGTTGCCATGGCAGCCTGCTGTTTTGGAGGTTTGTCAAGCCTTGAGTTAAGAGTAGGGACTTACTGTCATTGACAGTATCAGCATTATTACAACTGTTACCATATACAAAAAATTAAAATAAGCCCTCCTAAACCTATATAAACTTGAAATACAGGTCCATTCCAAGGCTATGACTATCTTTCTCTATAGCTGATACATGAAGGCTTCTTGCTAATTTGAAGCATGAACAAGCTGTAGTGACGACATGAATAGGAAATGTTTTTAATCAGGGCCACATTTAACTCCATGAATATCAGGTGAAAGCTGAACAAAGTCCAATTTTAAAAAGTGAAAAGAAAATGTTACCAGACGCTGAAAGTTAACTGCCATAGTCCTGGTATGTATGAAAAGTGAGTGTTAATGGGCTTCTTTTTATATCACAGGAATCCACTAAGCTGCTTGTCTGTCACTGTGGGGGGGGAAAAAAGGAAATTTCAAGGTCTGACATTTACATACTCAAGCTTCTCTTATAACAGTCTATACAAGTGATAGCTTCTGCAGCTAAAGTACAAATAACTCTGATAGAAGCCCAGAAAAGTGACTAAATGCTGCATGTATCAGAAGTCACCCCTAGGAAGGCAGCAGGCACCAGAGGGAGAAATTGAGTTGTTGGGTAGGGGAGCATGTGTTTTATCATGTCAGATCTGGGACTGGAAGACTTCAGCATCACAGAACTGTTCTATGGAGGATTAGAAGGCAAACTATGGGGGTTTGGTTTCATAAGAATTTTCTAGAAATTTTGCAAAAACACTTGTCTTCAGCTTGTCCTTACCCATCATAAAAGTTGTAGAATGAGCTTTTTGGTCAGAAATATTAGGGGGGGTTCCCTCATGTCACCCAGCTGCAGGGAGGGTGAAGTTTTGTAACTGCACTGGACAGACTATGGAGTGGTCCTTACCTGCAGAAAAGTGACTAAATGCTACATTGAACAGAAGTCACGCCTAGAAAAGCAGCAGCCACCAGAGGGTGAAATTTAATCTCCTATGCTGCTAAGAATTACAGTTTTTGCCTGGATGTTTCATAAGGCAATGCTTTACCATTGTACTGTTTAAATCCATCTTCAGCTTCACTGTCATAAGAAGAACAGGTTTGGTCTGACCAGCTATTGCAAAGATCAACACTCATTTTAAAATAAGAAAAGATCTCAACTTAAGTGGAATACATCCTCTTGCACCATGCCTTTAACCCACTGTCAGGTTTCTCTGAGGCAAGAACAAACCAATGACAAAGCTCAGATAAAATGCTTGGCTCCTGTATTGTGCCACTAAGACAGTGGTTCCCAACATTTTCTCTGCTGTGGCACACCGTGCTACTCTTAATTAATTTGAGGCACACCACCATATATGTAGTTTCCAAATGAACTCAAATATTCATGAATCAATCCAGTGCTCTGAGTACTTTTTCAAAAAATTTTGTGGCACAGTGATTGGAAAACACTGCACGAGCATGCAGCTTTCCAATAAGGTCAGTCTGTATGCAGAAGAATAAATGGGCACAAAACTGACATCAGAAATCACAGCACAAAACACAGTTGCTGAGCACTTACATCTTCCTAATCACTCCATTGATGATTTCTTAATGATGGTCCTCAAGAAAATCACTGGGACATCAAAATTTCAAAAAGAAACAGCCAAAATTGAACTAATATGCAGATTAGATTGTGTGAAAGCAGGACTGAATCATGACTATGGATTCTTTCCCCATTATAACAGGTAATTTGACTTCACCCTCCCCTATGTGCCATTTCCCACAGTTTGACTCTACAAATGCTTTGATTTGGTGTTGCAGTATGACTTGATCCCCTGTCTTGCACTCCCCTGCATTTATTTTCATCCCATTCTGTAAGTTCCCCTCTTCAAAGCATCTGAAGAAATAGGATTTTCTCCCACGAAAGCTCATGCAATAAATAAATCTGTTAGTCCTTAAGTGCCACCAGACTCCTTGCTTCTTTTGCTTTACTAGACTAACACCGCTGCCCCTTTGGAGCGTTCCAATAAAGTAGCAAGTCAGCAGGAGCCAGCCCAGGAGCTCATCCAGCAGCAGCACTGGGGACCCTAGTGACAAGCCACTGTGGCCATGTGGGAGGCAGAGCACCTTGGGGGTCATGGCCAGGCTCCTCCTCCTGCCACTCACCTTGATGATGTCATCCAGCCATACCCCACTCCAGCTGGGCTGGGCCTGCAGGGGCTTGTGGGTTAATGTGGCCTGGATCAAGGCATGATCCCAGGACAGGCTTGCACCCGTTGGAGCGCTGGGGTCAGGGCCCTTCCCAGCCACAGGCAAGTCACCAGGCTCCTCGTGAGGCTCCTCTTCCCCATGCTGCCATTCACACTTCTTCCCTCACAACTAGTCCTGGGGGAGGGACGAACATCAGTGGCAGGCAGGCCATGGCGCAGGGAGCAACCGAACCCGTCCGAGCGAAGAGCTCTGCAAAAACGGAAAAAATTGCCCCAAGCTTCCCTTACACTCTGCACCACACCCCATGCCCACTTGG
This sequence comes from Podocnemis expansa, assembly GCA_007922195.1. NCBI lineage: Eukaryota > Metazoa > Chordata > Testudines > Podocnemididae > Podocnemis > Podocnemis expansa. The sequence goes on from ML682019.1 coordinate 4,691,698, forward strand.
CTATACCCAATCAGAGCCCAGCAGCACCTGCGTGACAACCCACATTGGCTGGTGGAGCACCAGCTGCACCCAATGGGAACGCCGCACAGAGCCCGCACAGCCTACTGGTGCGGCTAGCGAGCTCTTCCTCCAATCAGAGAGTGGAACTGTGCAATGCTGCCTCAGCCTCCCTTATGGGAGACAGAAAGGCATGTCTTGGCTCCGCCCCTTTAGGTCACACCCCCAGCTAGGGGCGTGGTCACAGAGGGTGATGCCTGCTGCCTGTCTCCCCAGCTTAGCTGGAGGAGGTTTGGTTAAATGCAGTATTCTTCCCAGGACTTGAAATTAGGGGGGCTCTAGGGGGGTGTTGGGGGTGCTCATTTAATTGGTATAACACTGTTACTAGCTGACAACTGGGGGGCTGGGGAGGTTGTAGGTGGGGTGTTAGGGAAATCCCTGGTTAAATGACGTCCACCCTTGGCTGGAGCACCTGGGGGTCTGGGTAGAGGACAGTTGACCTTATGGGGACCAGCTTCAGGGGTGATGGTAGGGAAACGAGTCCCAACAGGGCTTGCAGAACCAAGCTCAGCTAATCCCAGCTGCAGGGAGGACCTGACTGATAGGCTGTGGAAACAGAAGCAGTGCCTGGGAGAGCTGTGAAAAATTTAGTCTTTAAGTGCTATGGGACTCAGTTATAATAGGGAGACTAGGCGGCCTGATTTTATAAGAACAGTCCTGATATTCAGGCTTTTGGCTTACTTACATGCCGGTTATCCCTCAGCCTGTCTGGATTTTTCCCACTTGTCTTAGAGGAGAAAGCTGGGCAGAGCTCACCCCACTGCCTCTGGGGCTTGCCTCAGAGAATTATGTTTTTTATTTCAGTTGCAGCCCCTGTAACTACTCAGTATTAGGGCTCCAGAGATCTGAGTAGTGCACAAACAAATCAGAGAAGACCTTTCCCCTGTTCAAAAGAGCTTAGGCTCTAAGGCCCAGGTCAGGTAGGGATAAAGAAATGTTTATCTAGAAGTATTATAACTGAGGCTGGAACAACAGAAATAACAAGCACTGTAACACTTTTTATTATTTGGTTTGAGAAAATCGTGCTGCAGCTGCAGTTCTCAGATAGTCACAATAAATTTGACAGACAGGGTTTCTTATTTGTGTTTTGCTATGATGCTAGAGTGACACCTACTGTTTTCAAAATGTACAACATTGCTGACAAAGAGAAAAGCAGTATTGTGCCTCTGCACCTTAGGAGCGTATACGTGCTGATTTATGCTCTGTTGACATTAGGAAGGTTGTTAAATGACCACTTTTGTACCCTAGAAATCTGAATGGGAAGCAACCATAATTTAGGGTGTTTAGCACCTACATAGTCCTGAGTCATAAAATATAATCAAGGAGTCTGGTGGCACTTATAGACTAACAAATGTATTTATCACATTAGCTTTTGTGGGAGAAAAATCTCACTTTGTTCGATGCTCCCCATCTTCAAAGCATCTGACAAAGTGCGATTTTTCTCCCATGAAAGCTCATGCAATAAATACATTTGTTAGTCTTTAAAAGTCCCACAAGACTCCTTGTTTGTTTTGCTGAACTAGACTAACACAGGCACCCCTTTGGAATTTCAAAAATAATGGATCTTATGTGGGCAATAAACACCCAAAATAAAACCAGAACAGTTTTACTTAAAGTTATCCTAACAACATACAATAGAAAAATGCAACATATTAATATAGAAGTCTCACTGTCTACTTGCTAATCAGCTTGCCTATGAAAGATTCAGAGGTCCTTCAAATAGATTTGTCTACAGAATAAAGGCAATCTCACTGGGCATTTTTGCCCTCTCGGGAGGGTAAAAAAGCCTGCCATTTCATGGCACGGTGGAACATGATGTCAAGAAAAACAGATAGCCCATAGACTGAGCAACAGAGATCTCTTGGCTGGAAATAGAAGAGCTGCCACTCATATTAAAGCCCTGAAAAGTACAGGAGAATGGTATGCGCCTGTGCAGCTCCATCTGCAAGGCTTGGAGGCAAAAGCAAAATAGGCCCAGCCCACCCTCTTTCAAAAGGAGGCTCAGCATACCTGCGGAAGCCCAATCCTTTCCCAGTCAGAAGATTTCCAGGCTCTTCCTTTGGACTCTGACCAGCATACTTGGCAGTGTGGGTCAGGTACTGAACCAGCACCAGAGCATAAACAGGACTATGTGGTTGATAACTAGTGCCCTCCCTGAAACAGGAAGGTCTGAGAGAAGTCTCATCCATGCGCATAACTGGTCAGACACCCTGAGCTCCAAGTTAGTCCAGTTGACCAGATCAGTGGCAGAGAGGTGGATGCCCACATAGAACAGTGGGCGTTGCATTAACTGGATGACATAGAACATGGGTGGGAGGGAATTCACCTTTATCCAGCTCTTTCCATCAGGCCAGACCAGTTGATTCCAATGGAGGAAACCACCAAATAGATACCTTGGAAAACCTCCACCCATGGTAAATCTCCTGGGTCACCAGGCATATATTTTCAACACATACCAACAGAACCAACCACAAGGCCAGCTCTCAAAGCGCAACCCATTATCCTTTTGCAAATGAAACTGAGGAAGGACTTTAGAGTAGAGCTGGCCAGACAGGATATGTTGATGAGCTCAGTCAGGGCTCTGTTGAGCTTGACCAGACACTTTGCAGAGACATGCAGCACATGGAGGAACCTCATGCAGGGAGGACAGAAGCCAAATGACCCTCAGGATTCTCATGAGATACCTGTGATCCATCCTCCCAAATGCTTTCTCCTGGTAGAAGACCTGGAGGGCAAGTGATAGGTCAGCCCTACATACCAGACAGAGAAGATACTGATCCAGCTGGAGTTGGTCAAAGGTGGACTGACCTGGGACAGTGTAGGTCTGGGGGTGGATAATGTCTGCCAGCACAGACTTTAGCCACAGAACGATGGTTACAACCTTATAATCTGTGCTGAGAAGCAATATTGGGTACTAATCTCTCAGGTCCCAGAGATTCCCCCTTCTATGGCAGCAGGGTGAGTGTGGCCTAGTTGCATGAGAGGAGAAGCACTCTACTCAGGGTTTTGGCCCAAATGGTGGGCTTAAGACACCCCAGAATGTGCATCAGCCCACTGATGCCCAGGTCTTTGTTTGTGGGCATCAGTCAGAGGGAAAGGATGCACCAGCCTGTCCCAGCCATCCATTCCGACTGCTCAGTTGTATCTCCAGCTACTTCATCAACGTCTGTAGTATTGGTCTATAGTGACAGCGTGTGGCTGAGATCAAAATTTTCTCAGCCTGCATTCATACATTAGTTTCCCCTGTTCCAAGGGCCTGGGGACCAGGAAACGGAAATAAAAAGTGAATATATTATAAAAAAGGGAGCACGTAAAATGACCATTGAAATAACCAGGATTCAGGATGAGTAGAAGTGTCAGATTTTCACCCTGTATTCATAGGGAATCATAAAGGGGCCACACATGAAATATTTCAATGGGCAAACATGGACTGATCTATTGCAGGATCATAACATTGTGTGTATCACAATGGGTATGTCTACACTGACAAAGTTATTTCAAAATAGTTAGCTCAAAATAACTATGCCAATATTAATTCAAAATAATTATTTTGAAATAGTGGGTCTTCACAAGACTCCTATTTCAAAATAAAGTAAGCATTAGTATTTTGAGTTAGAGAGTCTACATTAGACTCTCTAACTCAAAATGGATCCACCAGCAGAACAGTTTCCCTGCTGGGGGAGGGATTCCCCCATGGGGCTCCCTTCCCCGCTGGGCAAGAGATTCCCTTGTGGGGCTCTCAGAGCCCAATCTGGCTCCTAGCCTGTTCCTACCCCCCCCCACCTGAAGAGAGGGGCTGCAGGAGGGGGGTGGCAGAGAAGCATGCTTTGGGAGGGGAGAAGCAGCCCTGGTGGGGGTTTCCAGCCCCTGTCAGGGAAATGAGCCCACCCAGGGTTACCTGTCCCCAGCAGAGAAACCAGCCCTGCTGGGGGAAATCTCTGCCCTGGTAGGGAAGGGAGCCCTATCGGGGGTATCCCTCCCCCCAGCAGAATGCAGCCCCCTCGGGAATCCCTTCCCATTATTTCAAAAAAAGCCAGTTCCATGGCTTGGAATGGCTTTTTCCAAAATAACTGTTTTGAAAGAACTTCTCTTTTGAAATAAAAGCAGGTTTAGTTATTTTGAAATAGTGCTTCGTTATTTCGAAATAGTGAAGTGCTTATTTCAAAATAACTAAATGCCTGCGTGGACATGAAAATGTTTTTTTGAAATAAGCCTTCTTATTTAAAAAAAAAATACTTTTCAGCATAGACATACCCAATAAGAGAACAAAGGAAATAAAATCAGGGAGAAATAGGCTACAAAAAAGACAGTGTGCTAATTTCTTACAGTGGTACAATTAGAGTGAAGTCCTCTTCCCTTACAAAAACGCAAATATTTGGGTGCCGCGTGGAGGGAGTGTGAAGCAGAAGAAAAAGTGAAAAACACTTCATTTGGAGCAAGTAACTGGGACTGCTACTGAGGTCTGGAATAGCAGGCCTACTCCCCTCCAGCAACTTTGCACTGGACCTGTAGGATCCATATAAAAATCAGTTCCAAGGCCCCTTTTTAAAATCCTTCCGCTTTTAGGCCCCCATTCTTCAGCTGGCTTTAATGGGATGCAGCAGAGATCTGCCCCCACAGTGCTCAGTGCAGCTTTGGACCATAGACCTCTGCACCATCTCATGAAAGACCAGCAGCCAGACATCCTTGCATGGTCTACAGTCCCTGTGCACTGCATGGAAGTGATAAATGGTGATAAAGAGTTTCAAGTGGAATGCTCACAAGTTTGGCTGCTCACTTCTAGTGAAATCAATGGAAGATGGGAGCCTAGCTCCTTCTGAGCATTTGACCCTTAGCGAGTAGATTAAGTGAGATGGAAACTATCATAAAGACAAACAACAAATAGTATGCAAGGCATCAAAGATCATTTGCATTCTGTAACATGCCACTTAGGAGACTCAGAGAATTAAAGGGAATTTAAATAAGATGGGTGCTGTGAAAAATAAGTGACAGAACCTGCTCCCACCAAAAAAATCCAAAGATAAAGAAAATATTAAAGTGGGAGGAATGACAGAAGCAAAGGTGAGGAAGATAAATGTAATAATTGGGTAATTGTGGCACTATATAAAGAATGCTTGTGGGTAATTATTGTTACTCTGTTTCCTGGTGGAGACTGCTGCTATAGGTCAGAATGAATGAAGTTGTTTGTGAGTTTATTTTTATTGTATCTTTTATGTAAATTATAGGGCAGTTGTGATTTTTTTTTTGGTGTGTAATCTGTGTGATCAAAATGCAGATGCTACTGTGTGTATCATGCCATTTTATGGTCTTCTATGAAGTTGCTTGAAAGAGGTCTGGGTTTGAAATAGACCAGCTGAACATAACAAGGGAGAAAACAAAAAGCAGACTACTCCATAGCTTTAAGGACTATTTCTAGTTAACTTCTTGACTAAGACCCCAAGCCAGTAATGCTGTGTTCATGTCTTATGTACTCACTAGACTATATAAAACTAATGGTTTTATGGTTTTTTCTGTCAAAAAAATCCTCATTATTGTAATTCTTAAGGGTGCCTGTCTCTGATTCTAGACCTAAAGGTGATGGGGTTTCTCTGAGACTTGTTTAAGTGTTCTTGTGAAAGATAAAAGATCTTTCTTATAATACAATATACTTATATCATCTTCTGAAGATGCTTGAGTTTCAAAGCTTATAATTTTGTTTGTTCTTTTCTATGCAAATTGTATTATAATATGGGATTAACCTGAAATAAACCATAGGTGTTTATGGCCTGTTTAATTCTTCATGAGAGTGTCTGCTAACTCTAATCATAATATATCAAAATAATCTAGTTTAGTCTAAATATACTCTAGACATATACAGAGTCTAAATTAAACTGCTCAGTTAACATGGACTTAATGTGACCACACTTCTTCTCTAAGCCCTGATTTTCAACATTGCAATGTTAATTGCAACCTGACAGCATTTTTTTTTTTTTTTTTGGTTAGGGACACCATGTTTAGAAATATGCCAGTCTTATTCTAAATCTACCAGTTTCTTTACTGCTCAGTAATTACTAGATAACAGTATTTTGGCACTTCTCCTCTTTTACATTAGTAAAAATAAACATACTTTTTTTCATATGTAATCTCTTTTCATGTACTCATTTTAGGAACTGGCTTTTGTGTAGAAGAGGCTTCCTGGCTCCAGTAGTTCTTTTTGGTGTGGCAAAATCAACAAGCTGAGGAGATCTGATAACTACTCCAGTAGGGAACTCCCTGAAAGACACCATGACTGAGTTCTTGGTTTGCTTTAACTGGTGCAATAGTGAACAGCCCCAGCCGGTAGGTAAAACTGAGTGGGACTTCTAAGCTGTGCTTGATTTATACAATGAGAGCTTTATCTGTTTGCAGCCTTTATTTTGGTAATCAGCTACACTAAGGAAAGCAAAAGGAAAAAAAAGATAGGGAGCCTTATCTCTAGTAAAAGCTCTACCAGAACATCTGGTGTAACAACTAATTAAAATTGCTATTCCCTAGCTACACAGGGAATTAATGGTTTAACCTGCATTACAGGTGCTTCTGTGGGGAACATTAATTCTGCACTTAGGATGTAATTTCATGAAGATTTTTGCATAGACTGCACAAGGCAGGCTGTTTCAGTTTCAGATACTCTTAATGAAACATGACATGGATATGTTTCCCAAACAATTCTGAATGTCTTATGAGGAAAGACAAAATAATTCAAGCCAGTGCACTGGGGAAAATTCTTGCAATAGCTGTTTTTTAAGGAGGATGTCTGGTAAGAATTGCTGTTGATAATGCTGGAGCTTGTAATGTAGCCCATAGGTTGGCAGCTGGAGGGCCTTCATAGTGAGTAAAAGAGGAAAAACAAGCATACATGGCCACCCTTAAAATGCAGTGCAGTCAATGGAGTCTTTTGGGGAAGTGGCTTATTTGATCATATGATTTCTGGCATTTTTGCTGTAACTGAGGATTCAGTAACACTTCAGTTATCAACATCTATCTGTTTTTTAATACCTGGTATCTTAAACTTGCAGCAGCATCTAGATGTAGGAAACACCAGAACAGTTGTTCTCAACTCTTTTTTTTTTCTCGTGTGGTGTGGTGTGGTGGGGTTTTCTCCCCCCCCCCCCCCCCAATTGTCTCAGAATGGGCCTGGAGAGGTGGGGCAGAGTTACAGAAACTTTTTCCATGTGTGATAAGTGATCATTGAGACAGCTGTCTAGCTTAAGGTGTACATTTTTATTTTCTTTTAAGTGCAATAACAAACTAAGAATTACGTACTCTGCCAGCTCAGCTGAGACTCGCAACATGGAAAGTCACTTCAGGTCAAATTTTGCCCACAATGACCATGTGCAACCACATGGGCCTCAAGTTCTGGAGGGGTAGCTGTGTTAGCCTAGTTCAGCAAAACAAACAAGGACTCCTGTGTGGCACTTCTAAAGACTAACCAATTTTATTTATTTATTTATTTATTTATTTATTGCTTTGAAGTGTGACTTTCTCCCATGAAAGCTCATAGGATAAATATATTTAGTCTTCTAACTGCCACAGGACTCCTTGTTTTATATGGCCTTCAGTGACTTTGCTCAGGTTTCAACAGGTCAGATTCTACTGAGGCAGAGAAGGGACTGGAACTGGCCCACTCTTAACTGTGTTGCCTCTGCGGGACTAGAAAGTAAAAAGCAAAACCCTGATCCTGACACTGGCAGTCTCTGCAGTGTCCCCAGCTTGACTGGGGCTCCCTCCCCATGCAGACAGAATTCCAGAGCTGGACTCACAATAATCAAGGACCAGATCTAAGTAAAAAAGTGAAATTTTAAGGTCTCAAGAATAGAACTGCATGTCAAATATTGGCATGTAACAATTTCACAATGCGTCTGCACTGTATCTTACTGCAAAATCAAACTTCCCTTTGAGGTTGTTCTGGAATAAGAAGCAGCATGTCCACACGACACATCATTATTTCGAAACGGTTAAACCTCGCATCTAATTGACATAGCCGTTGTTTCGAAACAGTTGTTTCAAAACAATGGCGTTTGGACACATTTCAAAACGTGTCTGAATGGCCTTGTTTCAAAATAACCATTTCGAAACAACGGCTCTTTCAAAAGCAGGCTTTCCCTTCATTTGAATTTCCTTATTTCAAAATAAGGACTTTATTTTGAAATAACTCCATTCAAAATGGGTTATTTTGAAATAAGGATGTATGTGTGGACATAGCCTTACTCTCTTGAGGGCTGAATTTCAAAATCATGGAAGTACAAATGTGAAACTTGACATCTAAATATAGATTTCAAAGGAGGGAGACTGACTGATTAGTGCTTCTGTGAGTGCCTTTTCTTGATGTCACACACTTTGACTATTTCCCAAAGGCCTCCGTAAATGCTCTTTAGTCTTGATTTGGTCCTAGATTTCTATTTACTAGAAACAGGCAATTTGGCTTTGTGATCCACATAAATTGGAAACTAAACTGTGGTGGCAAATTGCATCCTGAAGTGCACAACTCATTATTACAATTAAAAGAAAATTAAACAACATAGTTTGTGGATTAAATCAATATGGTTCTATAGTAAATATCCCAATAACTACATCACCAGGAAGTAGCCAAATCATTACAGACCGGCACCACATCTGTCACAACTCTTCTCGTATTTGATAATGTACTTAGGGAAGCTCTCTGGTCTTACAACTGACTAGACACCAGGGAATATTCATAGGAGGTCACTCTGGTAAGCTTTGGGTGTCAAGTATACGAGGAAGGCAAATGTTGCTATTGCAAAAACTTCTTAGGAATATGCAACACTAGAAATGATGCTGGGGGAGGGGGAGAGGAGACGGAAAATGAAGACAGACCCCCCCCCACCCCACTGTGAATTGTCGTGCTCTTCTCCTACATACCACCAAGATGATGATTAGGCCAGCTCTTCTTCAAAAGTGCTTTTCTGACTAATATAAGGATTTACTGGGTATCTTGGCTCCCAGTTCAGTTGCATTTCATTAGGAGGCATAGTTTGTCCAACCTCATCTGATCACACCTCCAGGCAGAGTTCTTCTGGGCAGCCTCTGCTGGCTCCCTGACACCTTCTGGGAGCAGTGGGTGCTGTCTGGGGTTCTCTGCTTGGTGTCCCCCTCCAAATCCCTCATTTTAAACCTCTGAACCTCACACCCATCCCTGTTTTTCATTAGTTGTCCCCTGTATTCAGTTGGACCTGGGTTCAGTGCCACCTCCCCTTAAGCTGGGGGAGAGGCATTAGCAGTGGGTGGGATTGTGCCCACCTACCACCCAGTTCTCCAAATAGTCGTCGTCTGTCCAAAGCAGCAGCAGTAATAGTTCTGGGTGTGCCTATTTATGTACTCTCTCCCTGTCCCTAGAGCGAAGTTACCCTTCTGGCAAAGAAACTTAAGGCTCTCTATTTAGAACTCCTCAAAGTCCCACAAGGATGTCTTTAATCCCCAGGGATAGTACATACTCTTCAAACACCAATAAACTTCTAACACATACTTGTACAGCATCCTTTGAGCTCAGTAAGGCTATCTTGGGATGGAGAAGACTTGGGAAAGATGCTGTATGCAGCCAAAGTGTGCTGCTGACAACACCATAAGTCACTCAGTTGACTGTTCCATCAGCAATATTAAGCCCTCTTAAGTCATCCCAAGTAGAAAAATGTGACTCCTGGGGCCTGAATTCATTGCAAGGATTGGCTAAGAAGCTAGCTTAAAAAAAACAAAAAACACAAAACCCACAAACCCTTATTACACTACAATGCTAAATGGACTGAAATTATGCAATTGGCCCAAACTTGCAAAAATGCACCTGCAAATGGCCAGTTAGACATAGTCAAAGGGGCAAAACAGCTTTGTAGATGCTCTTAACTTGCAATCAAAAGGCCCCCATCCTGCAAACTCATCTGAAGATGGAACCCCTCCTGACTACAATGATGCTCTCTGAGGATGCAAAGTTCCATCAGAAAAGACTCAGTTGTAGGAATGTAACCAGACCATAGAGAAGTTCTCTGGGATAAACTATCCTGTTGATGGAGTAAATCTTGCATGGCGTCCTCATGCTCCTGATTTAGTGACAGATGAAAGGCTGGTGGAATGGCAGTAGCAAAGTCTAAACCAGTGGTTTTCAAACTCATCCTTGGGACCCAGTTGAAGAAAATAATTTATGCCTGTGATCAGACAACTACATCTTTGAGCAATGCATTTGTCAAGCAGTGGCAGCAGCAGGGGGTGCTGTGACTCAGTACTGGGTCTCAATTGGTGGTTTGAAAACAATATGTAACTGTATTTTTATAAATTCCTCAGTTGTGGTCTTTCACACATCATTAGCCTTTTTTAGTAGTAGACTGTATCTACAATCTCTAACTTTAGGTCGGACCAACAAATCCAAACTAAAGAAGCCCAAGGTTAGTTCAAACTAGCTGTGCATTCTAGTTCCAACTAAAGTTTTAGTTTGAACTGGTGTTTGGCTAGCTCAAACTAATAGTTTAATTCAAACTTTTTAAGTCTGAACTAACCATTAGTTCAGGTCTTGCCTGTACTTAGTTCAAACTAAGGTGACAAGTTGAAACTAAACACTGGGTCTTATTAGTTCCGACTAAGGTTTGTCTAATCTGAACTAAGAAATTTCTTAACTCAGACTAGGCAAAGCTTAGTGTGGCCAAGGGCTAAATTAGATTTATTAGATTAAATTAGACTAATTTGGCAGTGTAGACATAGCTGAAAAAAGCTTTTTTTTTTTTTTTTTTTAGTGCTCGTTTTAAATCAAGGGCTGACAAACAGGAATTCATATTCAACCAAAAAAAAAAAAAAACAACCCCAAAACACTTCCTGTTTTTTTGGGTTTTTTTAATATAAAAATCTGAAATGTTTCTACATGTCTTTTTCCATTGGGAATCCCTGGAAGGTTGGTATTAATGGATTTCTTGTTAATTGAGCAATGACTCCCAGACACAAACTTGACTCTTGTGTAAAGAATTTTCTTTAGATAAGAACTTAATTTTTTTATTCTCTGTTAAAGAAGAGACGTCGGAGACTAGATCGAAATATGATAGGCGAACCAATGAACTTTGTACACACTGCTCATGTTGGAACAAGAGACATGAATAGTGGTCTTACATCCGTAAGTATTTGCTCTTCAAGATGAGCAGAAAGGTGCATGAGATGTGCCTAACTGCTAAGACAAAACGTTTTATTCAACATCCTCCATGTGCAGAATAGATTTATTTTGGGTTAACATGACACTAGTTCATACCAGGGTTTCATTCAAGACAGACTGCAGTCCTGGCATATACAGTCGGGGAGATGGAGTTTGAACCTTGCCGGTCCCCAAGAGGCCTTGTTGTTCTGTCCTTCCACTAAAGTAAAAGGAATTGCACACTCACGTAGAAAGAGAACCATGCTTCTGGTCACTGATATCCTGGGTACTGGCATGTGGATAAATATGAATTGCCCTTTAGAATTACTATCTGAAGTGCTTTCTCTTCTTCCCAGTATAAGCTTTTATGCTGTAATGAACAAAAGTAATCTACTAACATCTCTATTCTTCTCTAGGCTGGGTCAATTCAGGAGCATATGAAGTCAAAAGGTGGCTACGCAAATAATACTCTGGCAAGTGTGCAGCTATAGAAAACTTGAAAAGAGACTGAATCACCCGTTCTTGGTATGTTCTGTTCTCTGGGCACCCACTAAATTTCCGTGAAGGCTATGTGCAAGCAGGGAAACTCTCTCTTGAACTATGTTGTGAGTTAATTCATGACCCAACTTTCTTTGCAGAATGACTGCTGCCCTAATGTAGGTGGTTGTTACAGGGGGTTGTCAACCTAGTGGTATAGTGCAGTGCTATATTAGAGTCCTATCGTAGGTATCAGATTGTATGGCTTGGGATGGGGGGGGGTAGGCATTGCTGCTAGTTCTAAAACTATTTGCATAAAAACAGTCTTGGCTTTCTTCTTTTCACAGAAGTTCTGGAACCTGATATTATTGGAAGACCTTTTTTCCACACTAACATTAAAAGATACTCCATTCCCCAGTAGACTATGTCATAGTAATGTAATATTTCTCTGAAGCTAGTATTTGGGTATCCACATCCTAACTAATTCATTTTCTGGAGCAGTATGTGGCTGGTGTTGCTTTTAACTTTATACATTAGAACTTTTCATTTTTCTTTCTTGAAGCCCAGTGATGCTTCCAAAGCTCTGAAAGGCTTTTGTGACTGGTGTGTGGGTTTAACAAATTAACGGGGTTCTCCACCCTGAAGTAGGTCCAAGTGACTGGACCTTCAGAAACATTTTTTCCTGCATCACTGAGCTATAAATGTCTAACATGTTCTCTCACTATTCTAATAAATACACTAGATCTTCACTGTACCAAAGTCTCTGAAAGACACTAGGTAATGCTGGATGGGTCTCAACAGAATGCTTGACTTGTACATTGCTGCCTGACTGTATTAATTATCTAGTAAATTTTAAACTCTACCGATGCCATTCTAGGTATCAAGCAGTTGTGTAGCACTGTGGTTTTGTTTAGTGGTAGCTAATTTAAAAATAAAATGGCAGCTACAACAGACTTATCCAACTACTACTGACAGCTGGTCTTTCAGACACTTGTTTAAAAAAAAAAAATAAATCTGATTTACTCTTTTTTAAATGCACTGGAAGTTCTTATACATTTTAAACTGATATAGATGTAGTAGCCTAAATTAAAAAGTAGGAAAACTAATCTTAATCATAATCTCAGAAATGCACCACATTTGACACTTAAATGTTGTAGTCTGGGTATATTTAATATACAAACAGTGTTGGCATTCAGAGATGTTGTCTATTAAATAGTCATGAAGGGCAGAAACTGCAAGTTTAAGTATCCCCCTTTCATGACTAGATCCATGATGACTGTCACAAGCATAGCCATGCCCTTTATCTTGGGTAATTGTCCTCTCAACTGCAATTGGTATGGATGGAGAAACATGAAGTAATGTTCATAACTTGCTTCCTTAGTTTCACTTATGTATGTAAACTTGCATTATGGCTGCATTTAGAGCATGACTAGACAGGTGGGAAGTCAGCAGAGTTCTCGCTTATTTCAACAAGTGTATGATCAGGCTTTCAAGTTTGTCCCTTGACACACGCCTTCACTTAAAACATCTTTCCGTTAGTGTGATCTGACTACTGCCACGTGGCTCTCATAAATTAAAATTCTAGGTCTTCTCTCACCGAAATGTTTTGACATAGATCTCTTGCCATAAGAACTGATAAGCCCAAGATGAGGGGCTGGCTGTTCTGGGTATCTCTACATCCTGCATAGCAATTCTTTAAAACAAATTTTGCCTAACTATTAAAGCAGGATAGCAGTAAAGTGACAGTATGGTAACTATACAAGGCAGAACTTCAATTACTTGCTTAGCATATGCATATCAGAGTTTATTAAACAGAACACATTCTAAGTATTTATATGTAATTCTGACAAATGTTAAGATGTCATATTCAGTTTTTGAACTGTAATTGGTCAATAAACACCTTGCAAACTCCACTACTTCTGCCTGTATCTTTTTATACACACTTCAGAAACAGCCTTGTACCTAGCAGCATGTCTTGAGCAATTTCTAATGAGGCTAATGAGAAGCCACATTTTATCTCTTGTCTCCTCCTTACTGTCTAAAATGCATAACCAGTTTCAGAATGCTAAAAGCTGTGATAATGAGCAGACACTGTATTGTTAGTGGTGTAAAAAGTATGGCTGACAGCACTTAGCTAGTTATCTCATAGGTCTGAGCCAGGCTCCTGAGGGAATCCACACTTTCTGGATAAGCTAGCAGGGTAACATTCACTTCCTTCAGGCAATGCAATAAAAGGGAGATGACTAGAGGAGATACGGTGCCCTGTTAATAGTGGGAGACGGTTAGCTCTGCCTGCAGACTGGTGCTGTTTAAATGGCCAACTTTTAACTAGTCAAACTGTAAAAAAAATTTTCTTAGCCCAGAAGCCAATTTAAAACATGTCAAGATGTTAACATGCTGATTTATATTGTGGCTCTCACCCCCCCCACCCCGCCAAAAAAAAACCCCTGCAGCTGCCCAACACCCTTGGTCTGTAAAATGAGCAGTTTCTGTAATCCTGTTCCATCTGCTCCTTACCTATTGCTCTTACTATACTCCTAAATGTTTCACTGGAATGGGCTGAAACAGTAAGCTGCAAGATCATTAATCATAGCTTGGGGAAGGGCATTACATTGCCTACTCCTGCTCTGGTATAGTGAGCACTTATTGATTCCAATACAGGTTTTCTACCATAAACCATACACAGTCAGTGATGAACCCTTTTTGGCCTGTCCTACAGACTGAGGTCACTTAAACCTTTTCCCCCTCAGGTACTGAGGAGTGGTGTGACCAGAGGCCACAATGGGGGGCAGGGTCCATGTCTGACCACAAAGGCTAATTTCAGCATCTTCCCCTTATAAGAACAAAAGCCAATTGGACAAATGTGAACTTTTTAGCTGCAGTTGGTAGGGGGAATACCAAGGACTTAGTATGGATGCAACCCACCCCTACCATGCCTGTCACTCCATCTTCTGCCTTGCCCCATCCATAATTTATCCTGAGTTCGGGACCCTCATGCCATATCAACATCCTTGCCCCCTTCCTACTCAAACTTCTCATTGATCCTGTACACCTCAGTATTGTTCTTCATCTGGTTTCACTGGGTTAGCTCAATGGCTCCCTTCCTCAAATCCCCTTGTGACCAGCCCTGACCAGACTCAGTGAGGGTGAGGCCACACTGGTGTAATAATTCCACATCTTTGTGTCCTAGGCTCTGATTTAATCCAATGTAGTACCCAAGTGACTAATCAGGATTAAAGGGTTTGTAACTGGCCCTGGCCTATCACACCATCCCAGGCAAATAGCATCAGCCCTGAAGTTCAGCTGTAATCTACTTGATGATCATTGCTTAATCCAACATTACAAGCAGCATCTGTAAGCACAGGGACCTGCTCCTTCCCCAGCTGCTCTTCAGTTGAAGATAAATAGCTTCAGCCTTGCATGGTAGTACTGATCTGCCTCCTGCTTGGCTGATATGACCACACTTAACCAACCCACCACTGAGACTAGCTCACACCGTGTGGCATAGCAGGAGCTATACCTCTCCTTGCCTACTGAATCCACTTTAGTCTGGAAGTCTACCATTCAGCAGCCTTCATGTGGGCCTGATGCACAATATGGCACCTGCAAATCAAAACACTAACCATGGTTTGGCTGTGCCTTAGAATCAGAAACATAGGATCTGTTATGGTTATTGGCAGCCTTTCCTGAGGTTTGATACAAGTTCTGTAATAATATGATTTCCAGTGCTGTCTAGTCTGAGCCTTGTCAGAGTCAAAATCCTCAGCTACTGCCAAAGTTGCTGTTCAGGTTCAAAGAGAATTGTTAGAAAAGGCAGCTGGGAGAGCTGTTCTAACAGTGTGGTGAATTAGTATCTTGTCGGGAACCTTCCAACCCCATGTATGTTCAACTGGCTTGAAAAGCTTTGACTGCCCTTGTGGGACACAGGCATTTGTTGTCATTTGTATAATACTACTGGAGCCCCTTTCCCAATCTCCTCTGTTTTGGAGTACTGTAAGTGAAGCAATACTGAATACAGTGACAAGTGTGGGCCTATTAATTCAACTATCTGCCTATCCACAGCTACCTGGGGCACCACCTCAATGGTCACAATGAATGCTACCTTAAATAAAAAGGCCTCTGTCCCACAACTGTACATCTTCAGCAGAGAATTTAATGACCCTATAAGAATATCCAGGTGTATGGGGTACCTATCATCCCTCCTCTGCTTGTTACTTCTGGACCCTCCCTCCAAGGGCTTCTGCATAATGAAATTTCTGTATGGGTCTGGGAAACCTGGAACCTGTGCCACAAGGACAATTCAGTTAATTGACTCAATATAAATGGAGGACATAAACATTTGTATCTCACTATCTAATGTTTAGGGATAGACCACAGATGCTAGAGCCCTTCTTAATTGCTAACTTCCATGAATTCAGGAGAGCAGGCCTCAGAGGAACCGCATTCTTTACTAGTCTGATCACTGTCAGAAGCTGAGGTCCAATAGTTGGTTGGGCATCATCTGTGGACTTCTGGTAGCAAATAAGACAACCTCTCAGAAGCTGTTGCTTTAGTTGAAGGATGTCAGCTGCAGTCCTGGGTCCCATACATCAAGATCTACCTCTCTTAGTCTCATTCTCAGTCAAGGATGAGGGTGTCTGTCTGCTAGTTCCCTTCTGGAGGATGGTGTTGGTGGGTCCCCATCTGTTCTGGAGGCTTTCTCTCTCTACAGGGTGGCAATCCTATGGCATCAAATCCCTGACAAAGGTGTTTAAAGGAATCCTCTACAGCCACCATTTTTGGTCTGTCTATGAGGGCCTCAAGGGCATGAAAAGGATACCCCTTCTAAGCCTCTGCTTGCTCTTGCACTCCTCCATCCCCATTTTGTTGTAGGAAATCACATCTTGGGACTGAACATCAATCTCTTCCTTTTTCTTAGTCGTCTTCTCTTTCAGCTGCTTTCATCCCATTCATCTGGCTATTTTTAAACCAACTAGGTGAAGTACAGCCAGTCACAAACTAAACATAAAAGACCTAATTTTTATTCTGCTTTGTCATATCTATACAATATTCTGATTTGGTAGCATTTTATGCTCACTTTTCATGGGTAAGCCATAACACACAGTTTAAGGAAGAGGAGAGTCAGGCTCTATGTATAGACTGGTGCCATATCCCTAATGATATAGATCAGTGGTTTCCAGCCTGGGGGACCCCAGCGGTCCATGGACATGTTTCGGGGGGTCTGCAGAGCCTTTGTCTACTGGGGCTGGAATCCAGCTGCAGCTCTGATGCTCCCCACCAGGGCTGCCTCTCCCCACGCGTGGCCAGATCCTGGCAGGAGAATGGGGCTGCAGCAGCTCCAAGGGAGGGCAAGGGCAGGGAGCCATAGGCTCCCCAGCAGCATGGGCCATGGCGGTGGCAGTGCGTCTCACCGGCTGTCCCAGTGGTGCTGCTAGAGTGGAGTGGGCCAGAGTCTGCCTGCACGGGCCAGATTCCATAGTCAGTCGGGGGGCTGCAAAGATTTTTTTTTTTTTTTTTTGGTTAAAAAGAAGTCCCCAGTCTGAAAAAGGTTGGGAACCACTGCTATAGATATATTCAAATGAAGCAGAGGTAAATATTTTAAATAGTTTCTATGATTTCCACAGGAGGCATAAGAGTTAGATGTAGTGGGGAGCAAAGCATAGATATTGGTGCTTAGATATTGGCTTTATTGCATATGTTCTGGTCTGGTGGGTTATCAAAAATCCAAACTCCAATACTAGTCTCTCTTTCAAAGGAGTTTCAGGTACCTTATGGAAGAGTTTAATAATATTTGTATGGTGTGGTGTGTGTGTTTAATGAGATGTCAGCATAGCCTATGTTAGGATAATCTCTAACACAGGAATTGGCTTCCCTTTTATGATAATTGCTGCTGTGCTGCAGGAGGTACAATGACTGGGCATAGAAGAATACTGTAATCAGTTAAATTTAATCTTCATTTTGTGGGAATTGAGACAAACTATTTTTAGACGACACTAGATAATTATTCATACTTCAGTCAGGGGTTTTGTAATTGATTGGTACCATAAATCAAGGATTATAGTAATCAGCCGCAGGGATGGCAGTGGGATTCTTAGTTTAAGAAATGTGTTTGTGTAGAAGTTCTTCATTGGAGTAGTTCTGGAAAAGTAGATTTTTTTAATTTAAGCTGAAGGTGGTCATATCTGAGTATTTTGGGTTGTCTTTGGACATTACTTTGATATCAGTCTTGTGAAATTGTCACCAAAATTTAACAGTCAGAGATCACATGATTCTTGTCTGCCCTTCATAATGATTGTTGCTCAAGGTAAGATTAATTCTGGGTTGATGAGCTGGAAAGAGGGCAAATATGGTGCTATTTTACTCTGCTGTCAAAGCTCTTTCTCCTGTGGGTGTGATATCCTGTACTGACAAAATAGTTTTTTATACAACTGCTCTAGATTATTGGTTCTTTGTAGGATTAATTATTAAAGTTCCTGCTTTGAACAGGATTTTGACCCCTATATCTGCTCTATCTTCTTCTTTCTAAAAATTTCCCGCTTTTCAGTAGATCACATTGTTCAAAAGGACTGGCAGAGCCCACCCAAATTTCTCCTTCCTAACTCTTCAACATGTTCTTCTAGTTTGTAATTGTAACTCGTAATTTTTGAGGATAGATTCCTTTAACCCTAAATAATATAGAAGAAATGACTCCCCCACTAAAGAGTTAATGTCAAAGGTGTGGAGTCCAGAAATAGAAAGCTGACTGGCTCATTAGATTGCTATAGTAGATAGCAAATTGGCTTGAGGGCAGGAAATAATTGGTAACCATAGAGGTAATGGAACAGTTGTAGAGAAGTGGAGTTGTTTCCGATAACACTTTTGAAATTAATGCTGTGACTTTTATTTAACTCTTCCTGTTACATAGGCTGTAGGAGTGGGCTTAATGTCTAGACAACATTACAGACCTGCACCTCACGCCCTGGATCATGCTATTATCTGACTACATCAGAATCTTAACTTTCTTTATAGCAGCACACCAACACTGCTGTAATTAAAACTGTGTCAAGACAGCTGTTAAAAGGTTCACTGTTCTAAGTCGGTTAAAAATTTGACATGCTTAGTCAGATTTGTTTGAAATTTAGTGTGCCTCAGTGGTATGCAAGGTAGGATTAGTGAGCCAGATTTGTAAAAAGTTGAATGTGGGGTTCTGGAGATATCAGCCAAGGAAAAAATAATCATTTAAAAATGAAGCTTCCAAGTGGTTTGTTTTGTTTTGAAGCCTGAGACAGGGCTCAAACTAGTGATTATTAGTGGATCAAAATGGTGTCAATCTGTCAAGTTTTTCCCAAGGCAGTACATGACACCCACAACCACTAGATCTTTGGGGAGACCCAAAGTGAGAATGATGTTTGCAAAAAAAGTACATTTTTATACTGCCAATACAGAAAAACAGTGAGAGGGTTTCCATTCTCACCATTTAATATGCTTTGAAGCTTTTGGAAATGTTCTGAACCGTGAATCAGATTGCTTTGAAGTTTAGGATACCTCTTGGGGTAGTGTTTGTACCAGTACAGAAAAATGCTACAAGGCCAAAATTGTATATTGGAGAAGTTCAGGCTCCAGGAGCTCTTGAACACTCTCTTCTTTGTATGTGTTGTGGTGATCTAGTTTTCTGGCTCTGGGAGCTGAAACAATATGTAGGAATGCTGTAGAAATGATGACGTTGTGTTCAATCTGTTGGAGAGTGAAAATGTGATTGTTTGTATTTTGGCAACCCACTAAAGCTATTAAAATATAAGCAAGGGGTTCCCTAGGGCACTGACAGAAATGACCTTAGCATTTTTGTGTTGGGGCTTGCTGCTTGACAGTCTAACATACTAAATTAATAAAGGGTTTATTATCACAAAGGGTTAGACTTCAGTGTTTGGGTTTGGGGGGGGTGAGGGAAGAATGCTCCAATAGTTGTAAATGTCTGTACATCAGGTACAGTAGCACATAGCCTTAAAAACAAAAAAAACCCAAGGAAACCTGTACAGCCAGGCACAATGAATGTGTACCATATAAGCAAGGCAAATGACTAAACAAACACCCTGTACTGTGTAAGTGCCCATACTCTCTCCCCAAAATATACAGATGTTGTATGTTTTGAATGGTAACAAGCTTGGGCTCATCTACACCGGACATGAAATTCATTTTAAAGTCAAAGGGCCCTCATGGAAAACAAACTTCCCTTGATTGAACTGAAGGAGTGCACTTTAACTCTGGTAATATTGCTCGAGGAGAGAGGCTGACTCAAGTTGGCCATTTGGGACTTTATAGGTGAAAACCAGGATTTTAGAGTACACATGGAAGCCGATATGGAGAACAGCAGTTTGCAGATTTAAAATATGTGTAGTGGTCTGATGAAACTGGAGTCAGGGGACATGTGTGAGGAGTGGATAGAACTATCCAGATGCTGAAACTATACATTAAAGACCAGTGTGCATTAAAGACTGATGAAATGGTCACTGGAAAATGTAATGTTGCAACTGCTTCTGAGAGATGATGACTGTGATTTCATAAGGCTAGTCACTTGCTCCACTGCTGTCATTTATAGATTGATATACCGTAGTAACTGAAAGTTCTTAATTTAATAAAGTGAATCTGTCTTCCTGGAAAAGAGAGCCTTCAGAACAGTTTAGGACTAAATGCTATGAAAAAAGACTGCTGGAGTGGTACACCACTTTTATTTCTACTCTGTCCTGTCCTATAATAAGATATCTTTGTGAACTAGATTGTGCTCCTGACCAATTCTCTGAGGAAAAACATTTATTTTTAAAAGTAGTTTCCTTTATATAAAATTAATCTGTTCCCCTAAATGTACCTTTCTTCAGAGCCCAATTCTTTTCAGCTACTTAACAGTAAAAAGATTCTTAGGAATGTAGATCTACAGATCAGTACTGATGAAAGAAGGACAATGAGACATAGGCCTTTCTCACTCCATACGACTCTTTATGTTGCCTTAATGCACCACCATACAGACACCTGGATCTTAACAACAATTTTATAAACACTATCAGGTCTGTGAATTTAGCTGTAGAAATTAACCTCTATCTTCTAGATCTTGTTAAACTCCAATGGTAGTTCCAACTCTCAGCTGGTGTAAATAGTAGGAGGTTAAAACAACTTCCACCAGCTAAGGATCTGCTTCAGAGTCATCAGTTACTTGGATGGCAGCGGCAAAATGGAAAATACACATAATGTACTAACTGTCCCCATAATAATCATTTAATATGGAATCTGAATTTATAAAGCTATGCCATGGTGTCTGTCACCATGCAGAGCAAGTTGCAACTACACCTGTATTTCCTCTCAGTGGTCTAGTAAGAAGAGCACCCATTCTCATGGTTCTCACTCCCCAGCTGTTGACTTCCTTAGATGGAAACCAGTGTCTGACTCCCTTCTGCCCAGAGTATGTCTAGGTTGCACAGTTCCCTGCCTTCACTGTGTATGTTCCAGCAAAGACAATCTTCCAACCCTAAACTAAGGATTGTGGCCCTCTCTGTAGCCCAGAGATTCCATTTGTTTGCTGTATCAGGAAGAAGATTCTGAGTCCATCTAAACCCAGGTTATTTATCAAAAATATTTTCTTTGTCTTTCAATTTCTGGAGAATCCCATTTGAAGAAGTATATGTATATATTTCGATAGGGGGTGACTTCAAAAGCTGATAATAGAGTGGGTTAGCATCCCCTTCCTACTAGAAAAGATACATAAATGCCACAACCCTACCTACACAACCACAGTTTTAACAAAAAGTTCTCCAATGTGTCAACGGAGGTGGCAGCCATGATGGCCACCCCGCCCCACACATAGCCCCCTGGATTATGCTGTTCTCAGGGAGGAATGTCAAGTATCGATCTCCCTGATGGGGCTCATCTCCGGGCCATCCAGCTCAAAGGGAAGAATATTAAGTATCAATCTCCCCTGATGGCCCTCGATCTCCTGTGTGAGTTTCTTCCTCCCTAGCTTTGTGTCAACAAGAAGGGGGGTGAGTTCCTATCCCCCCTGAACAATTTCTCAGCACCCCCGTCACCACGAAGGAGGGGTCATTGTCTGGGGTCTCAGTTCTATCATTGGTCCTGACCAGAATCCCACTCCCAATTGGCTATTTTTACTCTGGCTGTGCAAAATTCTATTTAAACCCCCTGTCTCAGCTAGCTTGTTGTTCTCCCACCCTCAAATGCTAACGGGCACGTCGCGACCTGGTCGGACTGATCCCCTGACTGAGACAGGGAGCACCCACCCCCGAGACCTCTTTTTTTTTTTTTTTTTTTTCTTTTTTGGGATGTACACGTATTGCCAACCGAACGATTAAGTACTGGGATGTTGCAGCTGGTCTGCCTCCTCGCTTTGGGTTCCACTACGGTGCTAGGACAGGTATTATAAATCAATACAAGCCTCCTACCTCTCTTAATTCTTCTTTTTGGTACCATTTCTGTGTAGTCTGTTATTGTAGCTTCCTTCTTTGAGTTTTGTATAGCTTGTGTAGCTGTTTATTATTCCCCCTGTATCCTGCATAATCTTTTCATGATATAGATGTTCATTGCCTAGCATAGTTATTTCGTCATATGTTCGGTAGCCATATCTATTTTGCATTTTGATTGTAAAGTTGTTTATTGCTCCACTTCTGCTCTAAACTGCTGTCCCCAAATTCCCCCAGTATACACGGGGGGGTGTGTGTGTGTGTGGGAGTTTAGTTTCTCTCATCTGACTCCTTCATTCTGCTGCCCACCCTTCTTGGCTAGCAAGGAGGAATGGCCTTGAGCCATTGGTAAATACGCGTTGGGTGGGCTGATCAGTGCCTACACCGATGTTGAGGCAGTAAAAGGCCAGAAAAGTCCTTGACTTATTATGGCCACCCTCTTGTAGGTTATTGCTCCATACTGTTATTTGGCTATAAGTATTTTAGTTGGTTGTAAGTGTTTTGCATAGACTTTCATGCTTCATCCTGTTGTTTGGTTATAGGTGTTTTACACAGACTTTCTTGCTCCATACTGTTGTTAGGTTATAAGTGTTTTACATAGACTTTGTTGTTCCACACTGTTAGTTGGTTATAAGTGTTTATCTAGACTTTCCTGCTCCACACTGTTAGTTGGTTATAACTGTTTTACATAGATTTTCCTGCTCCACATTGTTAATTGGTCACAGGTGTTTATGGTATCACTATAAAAGTAGTTTTTTTTTTGTTTGTTTGTTTACTTGAACTGGTGTCCGTCTCATTGGTGGGTGTTGCCGGTCCATCACAGTTACATTGCAAACCTGGGGTTCAACACAATGATTAACCCAAAGTACTCCAATGATATTACCCCTAATTGTTTATTTTAATTCTCTGGTGTTTGTTCAGGTTATTACAGACTATTGTCAGTCTGTCACAGTGTTTTGTTACATGATAAAATGAGAGACTGGACCACTTGCTGTCCACCTTTCGTTGACACCAGAACAAAGTTCTGAATAGCACTTGATAAAAATTCTTATTTGTCAGAGTCAAAGTCAAAATACCTTCTGAACTCAAAAATAGTGTTTGTTTATAGAATTAAAGATTTTTTTCAAGTTCCTTGGGCCAAAAGGTGATTTGCTGTAAACTTGCAATAATCGCGTGGGGAACTGCTTCTGGTTGCTCTTCATTTTCTGTCTGTTGATTCACTTTTTACCCCTCCCCTCTTTCATGGCTCCTTGCGAGTTTTGATGAGATTCTACAGCAATACTTGCTGACCGCAGCTGGCGAAGAAAGAGTTCATCTTTCCCTTTCTGTTCTATCCTTGGTGGGAACGGGAGTAATCCGAGTAAACACCAAGACCAGTTTCCTCCGAAGAAACCATTGGAATATGCCTTTATTCTTCTTAGGATAGAGTTAGAAAGGGACCCTTTAAAAAATGAAGCCTGAGACTGTCGAGTTCTCACCTGAGAGCTGGGACTTTTAAGAAAAGCAACAAACAGTGTGAGACAGAGCTACGATGTGGAGTGGGAGGCAAAAGTGTTTCTGAAGTCACAGGAGAGTATAGAGGCAGCAGTAGAGGAAGCCTCCACAGAGGAGGCCAACCCAGAGTGTGTGACTTTGAGGGGGAGCAGTGCAGGGGGCTGTATGTTTGACAACACTTTCTCCATGTGTCCTCCTTTCCATGCTTTGGTATCTGGTAACCCTATCCCCAACTGAGTCTTTCCCCCTTCTGAAGGGGCAGCCCTGTTAGTCGAGTTCAGCAAAAGAAACGAGTAGTCCCGTGGCACTTTTAGAGACTAACAAGATTTACTTATCGCATGAGGTTTTGTGGAAGAAAATCCCACTTCATCAGGTGCTTTGGAAATGCGGGAACTTATAGACTGGAAGGAAATAAATGCAGGGAAGTGGGATCAGGTCACACTGTAACAACAAATCAAAGCAGTTGTTAAGATTCAAACCTTGGGGAATAGCATATAGATCAGGGTTTCTTAACCTATGTATAATGACCCAAAAATAGGTTGCCATGACCCTCCGTCCATCCAAGCCAGATACAGCAGAGCGGCCATGCCATGTCAGTGTGTCAGCAGGAAGGGGAGGGAGTGTCCACAGCCAACCTTGAGCAGCATTCCTGGCTGCCCTGCCCAGGGCTGGCTCAAGGGGTTGTGGTACCCCAAGCAGTGCAGAGCTGATGCTCTGGGGGGAAGGGCCCCGCACCAGCCCCATTTCACAGAGTTGAGCTGCTTTCCCCAGGGCCCCCCGGCACTGAGCAGAGGCCACCTCACACCCAACCCTAGACTGGGCTCATTCGGCATGGTGGGGGGACAGGGACAAAGCAGCTGAACTCCATGGAACAGGCTGCTCCAGGGCCCTGCCCCCCAAAGCAGCAGCCCTACACCAGCTGCTGTGGGTAGGGGCAGTGGCTGGGGACAGGCAGGGCAGTCGGGAATATCGCTCCAGGTCAGCTGTGGAGGGAGGATGGCACAGCTTGCAGAGTCATGCTGCTCCCCTTCCTGCTTCCTCACTGACAACAGAGGGAGGGGCAGCCAGCCGAGGGCATGGGTCACAAAGCTGACTCCCAAACTTGGTCTGGGTCCTCTCCAAAAAAAGGTTAAGAACCCTGATATAGACGAAGACAAGGTCAAATCACCATTGTAATGAGAAAAGAAAATCCTAAATCCCTATTTAGCCTGAAGCTACACAGTCAAATCTGCAAGTAAATTTGAGCCCTGCAGCTTAAGCTACACAGTCAAATTTGCAAGTAAATTTGAGCCCTGCAGCTTCTCTTTGAAGCCGTGAGCTGTTATTCATTTGTCTGAGCACAGCAATCAATACATCATCAAAGGAGTGATCAGGGAGATTGAAATGCTGACCCAATGGTTATAAATTGTTATGAGTTCTGATGTCAGATTCATATTTATCACAGGAGCTTTCATCTTCAAGCATCGGATGTGGGGGATTTTCTCCTACAAAAGCTCATTTAATAAATAAATAAATGTTAGTCTTTATCAGTGCTACCAGATACCTTGTTTATTTTACACTTCCAACAGCTGCAAAATCACTTGCAAGAATAGTATCTGCTGGGGTATCACTGGCCCCACCAAAACCATCAGGGCCTGGGGACATTTACATAGAACACCTCACCAGCCACAGACAGTACCAAGAAGCGTAAACTAATCCTCCTCCACTTCTACCAACAAGAGAGCTCCACGGACTCCTCTCTTATGACACTGAATAATCTCCACAGCACATGTAACTCATACTACCTCTTATGTATTTCGGGATAACCTACTCTTAACATCATATGTGCCTTGTTTACCACTGTTACTTGTATTCCCCCCATGTTAAGATGTTCTCCTGAAATTGCCAGACTCTTATACCCAAGTGTACAATCTATTTTGTTCTTCCAGGGTATTGTAGATCATGTTCTTGTTGTGATTTCTGTTCACTCAAATACCTCTTCCCTAGCAAATGATCTGTACTCTAAACCTGGATACCTGACCACTCTTGTTCTATACATCCCTGCGATTGCTTGTACCTATTTCAAACATTTGCTTAATAAAACTTTAAATCTGTTCCTCTCTGTTTTAGGGGGTGTTGGAACACCTCCCCCTAAAAATAAGGTGTTCCAGGCAATGTTCCCTCTAATTTTTAAGAGGCTGTGTGCGCAAAAAATGTCTTCTGTGCAAATTTTCAGAACCAGTGTCCAAATTTGTGTTCACTCCAGGGAATGTGGTCAAACTTGTGAGCACAATGAACAAGTGTGTATGATGCATATAATATCTACATTTTATTTTTATATGGTGATGGAAGTGACTTTATAAATTACAAAACCTTATTTGAAACATGCTACTTGAAAATGCCTTCTTAAAGTAGTGTAAAAATATTAGCACTGTTGAATTTTTTTGTGCATGCTTTATTTTGTTGTGTGCACAGGTTTCATTACCTGTGTGCACGCACACAGGTGCACAGCTTAGAGGCAACATAGGTTCCAGGATGTTCCAGCATACTTTAACCCAGGGGTCTCAAACTCAAATCAGCATGAGGGCCACATGAGGACTAGTATGTTAGCCCAAGGGCCACACCACTGAAACCTTTACATACAATAATATTGCAAATATCAGTAATGACAGAGTTGTCATGGGCTGCAAGAAACAGCATTAGGGGCTATGTGCAGCCTGTGGGCCACGTTTGAGACCTCTGCTTTAACTCCCATAAGTAAAAAGCCAGACAAAATCCTGTAGTTTTTAAATGCCTGCCAGATGGAGGTCGTGAAGGTAAAAAGGAGGCTGTGTCCTCCTTTTGCCTGACATCTGGTAACCCCACTTGGGGAGCCTTGAGTGGGCCTGTGCCTGCCCTAGCTAGAGGCCCCCTGACCTTAGCTGGCTGCAGCCCTGCAGAGGGGCCTGGCCTCAGCAGTGGGTGCAGGAGGCAGAGCCCTGGCGGTTGGGCACTGGGGCCCTTCTCCCTGGCTCACCCACAGTATTCTCCCCAGGACTTGAAACTGGGGCGGGGACATAGGGGTGCACTCGAAATTGGTTACTTTATGACCTGATCCTATGTTTGACACCCCCTTGCGTTTAGTTTCATTCCTTTGTGTAATTTCACCCATCTTCGAAGCATCTGAGGAAGTGGCATCTTCTCCCACGAAAGCTCATGCAAAAAATAAATCTGTTAGTCTTAAAGTGCCACACAACTGCTTGTTTTTTTACTCGAAACTGGTGACACTGTCACTAGCTGACAAGGGGGGGGGGGTTAGGGAAATCCCTGGAGTCGTGTGGCCCTTAAAGACTAACAGATTTATTTCTCCCATGAGCTTTCCCGGGAGAAAATCCCCCTTGGTCAGACGCTTGGAAGATGGGTGAACTTCCAGGAGGCATCTGAGGAAGGGGGATTTTCTCCCGGGAAAGCTGATGGGAAAATAAATCTGTTAGTCCGTAAGGGCCACCCGACTCCGTGTTGTGTTTTGTTGTTTGCCGGACCAGACTAACAGGGCTCCCCTCCGGAACTCCCTGCCGCCTCACCCCGACCAGCCGCAGGGCGCGGGGCACAGCACGCTGCGGGGCGGGGCGGGGCGGGGCCGCACGCGCAGACGGCGGCGGAAGCGGAAGCGGAAGCGGAAGCGGCGGGCGGGGCGTGG
Organism: Podocnemis expansa; assembly: GCA_007922195.1. NCBI lineage: Eukaryota > Metazoa > Chordata > Testudines > Podocnemididae > Podocnemis > Podocnemis expansa. The sequence continues at coordinate 4,718,966 of ML682019.1, forward strand.
AACGTTCGGCCCGGCGCGGCTGGCGGCGCCGGCGACATCTCGGCGGGGTCCGTGCGCGGCGGTTGGGGGAGGCGAGCGCCATGGGGCCCGGCTGGCTGCTGCGGGCCGCCCTCTGCGCCCTGCTGCTCCCGCCGGTGAGGGCCGGGCCGGGCCGGGGGCTCCGGGAGGCGGAAGGGCGCGGGAGGCGGGAGCGCTGGGGGGGCCGGGCCTGGAGGTTCCCGTCTCCCCGGCTGTGAGATGAACCTGCCGCGCCTGAAATGCGCCGGGCATCGCCGCACGTGTCACTTTCCCCGCCCTCCCGGAGCCCAGCTGGCCGGACTCGGCCTGTCGCCCTTTCCTCTCTGGGCGCGGGTGTTGGCCTGGGTTTTTGTTTTACGCCCCGCTGTTCCTGGTGAGGAGAGTCTTGTGTGTTCACTGACCACAGACGAGGAGTCCTGGGGCACTTGTGAAGACTAACACATGTATTTAGTGTGTGAGCCCTCATGGGAGAAGATCCCCCTGGTCAGGTGCTTTGAAGACAGGGAGGTTTAGGGTTACCAGCTGTCAGGCAAAAAGAGGACGTGTCTTCCTTTTTAGTTTCACGGCCTCCAGCTGGCAGGCATTTAAAAAGTACGTGATTTTGTCTGGTTTTTTACTTACAGGGGTTAGAGGATGCTGGAACACCCTGGGATGCTATTTTTAAGGGGAAGTATTCCAGGGCCCCCTACTCCATTTTCTCCATGTGTGCTTCAATGTTCTCCTTTTCATACTTGCCTGTTCCCCTTTCCATGCTTTGGTAGCTGGTAACCCTAGGGAAGTTAAATGCAGGGAAGCGTAAGTCATGGGATCAGGTCAGATTTACAGCAGATCAGTTAGGTAGTTTAGAGTCAAACACTGGGGAACAAATCTCATGTGATAAATACATTTCTTAGTTTTTAAAAGTGCCACAGGACTCCTTGTTTGTTTGGCTGAAGTGGGCTAACATGGCTGCCCCTCTGGAGCTTGTCCGCTGACAGTATAAACTGTGATGTCTAATGCACAGTCTTGGCATTGTAGGCAAGTGCACAGCAGGGAATCCTGCATGCTTCTGGAAATGGGATACCCTTGGTGACAAAGGAGTACTGCATATTTTACAATACTACTTGGACATCCCTTCCAAAGACCCTGGATAATGTTGTAAGTAGTTGCCTTGTTCTGCTGTCTAAGAACAATGAACCCGGGAACAGTGATAGGTGGAGTGGAATTGAGCTTGGAGAAGGCATTGGTTTTACTCAGTACTGTGTTCTCATTTGTCAAGATAACCATAGCAATTAAAAACAATGAAAGTCCTGTGGCACCTTAAAGCCTAACAGATTTCTTTGGATATATGCAGTGGTTAAAGTATAACCTGGCAGGCCTCAAAACCCTCCTAAATTTCTGCACCCCTCTTCATGAACATCCGAACCCCCTTTCACCCACCTCAGCTACTGCCCCCCAAATGCCTGCCCCATCAGACCCCTCTTTACTCATGTCCTCCTCAGCCCCACTCCCTGTTCCCTGCTCCATGTCCCCACTTTAGGCTTCCTAACCCCCCACCCCCAGCTCCACTGTCTTCAATCCACCCCCTTTCAGCCCACAACCCCTTCCACATTTCCACAGCCCACCATCCTGACCCCTTCTTCCCATCCTACTCCCCCCTTCCCCCCAGGCTGAGCTGCTTGAGGGGAGGCCAGGCCCTGCACCGTGCTAGTTCACCACTGAGGTCTGCAGCCCTCCAGCAGCGCACAGACTCCCGGGGGCTGGGGCTGTGGAGAATCACCCCTTCAGTGCCCCCTGCCCACGTTGAGCTGGAGCTGCCCAAAGGGAGACCAGGCTCTGCACAGCACTCGCTCACAGTGGTGTGCAGACTCCAAAGAGCCAGAGCTGGGGAGAATCACCCCTTACGTCCTGCTGCTTGAGGCTGTGCTTTGAGGCTTTTGCATGTGTGGGGAGCTGGCTGACGTGCCTCCTTGCCTGCTGGAACACAGCGTTCTGGTTCAATTTTCTATTTTTAGGAGCCCTGGATGCTGGGTCCCTAAAAATAGTGGGCCTAGAAATGCCATTCCAGCATGTTCCACCCTACTTTAACCCCTGGGGATAAGCTTTTGTGGGTGTGTTGCAGCCCACAAAAGCTTATGCCCAAAGAAATTTGTTAGTCTGCATACAGCAAAAACAACGAAAGTCCTGTGGCACTTTAAAGACTAATACGGCTACCTCTCTGGAACATAAAAAAGAATTTGAAATGAATAGATATTTCAGAATAAGCTCAATTTCTACAATCCCTAAAATGATATCGTCAAGCTTTTGAATGTTGCTTAAAAAAAATTCTGAAGCTTTATATTGAAGGTCTTTAATGAAATCAAAGAGAAATAAAAATGAACAAAGTTTAATGTTTAGATTTAAATACTCTCTAATCCCCAATTGTTTGTGATACTGATGTTTTAGTACCGATTCAGTTCTTGACCAAAAAAATTCTCTAAAGCAGAAACATTTTCTAAAGGAAAGTAAAAAAGTGACTTTTATTTTCCAGGCTCAGTGAATCTCAAAAAAAAACAAAAAAAACAAAAAAAAACAAAAAACCACAAATGGAGGAAAATGAACTACCTTTTAAAAATATTTTATTTCAACTAAGTGTTTTTGGAGACACTTTGAGTGAAATGGTTTTTTGTGGAATTTACCCTGTTTTAGAATTTGGTCTGTTTAAAACAGCAATTGCCAATATTGTTCAGCATGTGCATTTGAGTAAAACACTAAGATATATGTGCTAAAGTATATTTTGTTGTAAATGGGTTTTCAGGTGCCAGTATTTGAAGGATTATTTGGAATTTGTATAATTGTGCTTTACTCTTAGTAAGCACTTATCCTTTAGCCAAGCTTAGAAAACCTCCACAGTATACATTTTGAAAAGTTTTTTTTCTTTTCTTTTTGGCTGCTTTTGAGGTGATGGATAAATGCTGTAGGTTTGGAAATGATTGAGAAAGGAATATTCTTTCCCTTGATTCTTAAAAAAAGGCTGAACCAGTACAAAATCAGAGGAAGTTTAACAGAAATGCCACTGGCCTGGGAAAAAACCCGAGGGTTGGCACGCTGGAACTCAGGGCTCATGAGCTGCTGCTGCAGCTGCTGCCGCAGGGGGCTCAGGTGCTGGAACTTGGGGCTTGAGCCCTACAAGCCCAGCACTAGCGATGCCCCTAAGTGTCACAGCAATCTTTCTGTTAAGATTTACTGTGGCCAATGGCTCCGTTGGCTGTAGGGGGACCTTGACTAGCTAAAATAAATCTCACATTTTAAAAATTGCACTTAGTACATGTTTGTTTTTAAAATTAAAAAATATGGAGAGTTATTCTTTAAACTACTATTGGTATTTTGTTATTGGGCTGACCTACTGTTTTGGTGGAAGTGTTGCAATACAACCAGAGTTTGGATATGTATCTGAGTTACTGCTTCTTTGGTAAGTGAAACTCATGTATATAACGCAGTTGGATTCTCCAGAGAGTTACTGTCTGCTGCTCAGCATAAGTGTATTCTAAAGGCTAATTGACAGAGTAGCATTGTGCTTGGGTTAGGCTGTAAAGAGGTTAAGAATTGTTCAGAAATTTCAACTATTATGAAGTTGTGTTGCTATGCATGTAAATTTTTTTTTATTTCTTTGAATTGCGATGAATCCACATGAACGTCCCAGAAAGTTTATGCCTCTTTCCCTTCTGAGTTCTTAGTTTGATTCTGTCAACTATCTCATTTTATTTCTTAAGTCTACTTTATAATAAAGTAAATGTTTTCCCATGCTCAATAAATGGGAGAAATTATATTGGAAACTAATTGTTGATTTTTAGTTTTAGCTTTTATACAACTTTTAATTTTTGTAGGCTTCCAGTCGATTGGAGAACTTGACCTCTCAAGTGTTGTGCAATAATTCTGAAGTTCCTAGTCCTGTTATAAAGGATAAAGCAGTTGTAGTGATGATGGGAAACTGCTCATGTACGGAGAAGGCAAGAATGGCTCAAAGTCTTGGTGCTAAAATACTGCTGATTGCCAGTAAAACTGGTCTAGTAAGTTCTAACTTTCTATGGTTTACTCTGCATTCAAGTGACATTGCCTTAGTTGCATGTTTTGTATTTTGACCTGTGTGCTTGCCTACACTCAAACTACTAAATGAAAAGGCTTATCTTTGTTGTTTTATACTAATTTTAGTTGTATGATCTTTGTAGTGAAAATTTTACATTGTTAGTCATTAATCTAATCCCGTATTGGTATCCAGTCATTGTTACAGAAAACTAAAAAAGCAACTACTACTAAAAAACAAAAGGAGAAAACTTGACGGTAGCAAAAGGAGAAAAATTGACAGTAGGAAGATAAGGACAGTTCTTTTAGGTCATGTCTTACCACTTTGCCATGCATGCATGTCCTATTTTTCTTGCTCTCTTTTAAAATGTTGGGTATCTTTTTATGTACAATATATTTGTATTTGCAGTTTGCGCAAATACATTTCAGCGCATCGAAATAGAGTATTAGTAGTAGATCATCACTGATAATTGCTAATTTAAAAAAAACTGAGTTAACTCATTGTTCTGAAACACAGAACAGTGAGTTATCAGAGTCAAACTTCTGGGTTTTCATTGTCTGTATAAAAGTATAAAACATACATAGACTCAAAGGTGTTTTGGTAATGTCAGCCTTTGATGGTCTGTAGTATAATTTTCCTTAAAATGTAGGAGCATTTTTCTTTGCAGCTTTGAGACATGTCTGCTATTTCTTGTTTATGAATAAAAATATTGGTGTTCAGAGGATAATCTGCTATAGGGTATTGTTCTGCACATATGCTGTAAATTCCTCTCATATGGGTTTTATGTTTTAGTCTTCTCTTTCAGGTAACAAGTCTGATTTAAAAAATGTGACCATTCCTATTGCCCTTATTAAATATAATGATATAATGGATATGCAGCAGGTAAGTGACCTGATAAAATAGTGTAATCATTTATTATTTGTATAAATCTTTGGCTCATAATTATATTTGATTATTATATGAAAATATTTTGTCCTATATTTTTATGGGTTTGTTCCCAATTAAACATTTATATTACTTTTTTCATTCACTCAAGTGTTCAGACAATATCTGTCTTCTTTTATCTTCAGTTTCAGAGAAATGATTTTGGTCATGAAAGCATTAACCTGCTTTTCGACCCTTTTTGAGCTAATCTGTAAGATTAAGAGTAATCCTTCATTTTATAGTATTGAGCAGACTTGATTTCTGTTTTCCAATTGTGCATCCAATATGATTTGTTTTTAAATTTTATTGAAATATGGAGGTTAGAAAAAGACCATAGAGGCCCTGAATTAAAACAGAAATTAGAACTGAAAATGTTATGACCAATAGCTAGTAACTTTCTTTTGACATTTGGGATGCTGTATAGGACAAAGCAAACATCACATTTGAATCACTGTATTATAGTGTGACGATGCAACACATAATGCTGCTAATCCAAAAAACTGATAGCAATTAATATTTTTCATGTTTTATACAACCTTGATTACCTGAACTTTTAGTTCAAAACAAGGTAATTTTCATGAGTTCTTCTAACAGCATCAAAAATTAGTTATCAAAATTTATTCAATGTTTCTATGATGTTCAGATAATTGAAATTATATTTTGCTGAAATATGGATATTCATTGAATAAAAAGTAAAATAATGATCAGCATATTGCTACCATACTCCATTCATTCACTGTAAATCCTGCCTTGCCCATCTTTCCTGGCAACTCCATTATACTTCCTGTGTCCCAACCTGCTTGTCATGTTCAGCTTATCTCTTGTTGCTCTTCCATAAGCAGGCTATTCATAAATCTGTTAATTCTTCCTCTATATTACTCTGATGTCTGTCTTCCCTTCTGTGTTCCCGCTGCAGCATTTCTTTTCCAGGCGGTGGTTGTTTATTATTTTGATTATTGGAGCTTCCTCTTTTTGTGTCTGCTTGTACAGTGCAGAATGCTTCAGCACTAAACGTAGTCTAGTGGACTAATGGGTACGTGAGTCATATACACAAATCCTCAAGTTGTTTTAGGGGTCAAGAAATAGTATTATCCCTAACTGCAGGGGTGGACAAAACTGGCTCACAGCTAGGTGCCAGCAATTTTACTTTTGGCCACCAGAGGGCACTCCTCCGTTATATTTCTGTAATAGAGCTAGGTGACAGGCTGCTAAAACTGGTCACCATGGTGACCAGAAACGTATTATTTGGTGAGGCCTGCCTTACTGGAAGACCTAGTTTGCTCCCACAGCATGAATTGTTAGGGTTACAGCACTTTGGATGCATTCTGCTCCATATCCCCTGGATTTCAGGCCTCTGTCACCTCTCTCTGCACAGAGACCAGTGTCCCTCTTCCTTCAGTTCCAGAATTTAACCTGCAATCCTTCTGCAACTCAGTGTGATTATCCCAGCAGCTCTGACATATTGCAGCACCTTGTAGTTATTCACTTTTTCTCTAGGAGCAATGACAGAGTTACCATTATCTTGCACCTTCCATTCCCACTGAGAACCAGATAGATCTTCACCAAAGAGATGTGTTAGGACACGTGTGCAGTGGTTTGGGGTGTATGCAATGTGGAAGAGGTGATCTGTTCCACTGAACTGAGTCCCTCTGGAGATTGTCACACAATTAACTGTCAGGTTGGGAGCCAGGATGGTTTTGGAGAACTGCACTGGGTCTCAGTGGTGGGAATAAGAAACCTCTTACGTTTTGTAACAGATGACATTGCTTTTCTGTGCCAGCTGCAGGGTTTTCTCAGAGGTAGTCTTTCTGTCAGTGGAGCAGGTCTTCCTCTCTGAATATGGGTCCCTGCTCTGTTATCCCATGCCGTACTTGTTATTGTTTCTGTCATCCCCAGGTTCACTGTTGGCATAATGTTCTGCTATTTTCTCTGCTAAACACAATTCTCAAGGAGTTTTGTCTAAACTGTGATTTTAGGCAAGGGGAGCAAACTTTGCAGAATTATTACAGACCCATTGATTTACTGGCAGCCTCAATATTGATTACCCTTCACTATTGAGGAGGCTAACAAATTACCAGCCAGTCAGTTCCCCAGTTCCTAATGAGCTCCATGATTTGGGTTGCAACCACAGGATAATGCACATCCCATTTATCTGAGCTCCATAACATTTTTCTGTACATTTGTTGGGAATGTCAGTTTCAACTTCTGCAATAAGGCATTTTTATATAGCTCTCAGGTTGGACAAAATTGGCTCACAGCTAGGTGGCAGCAATTTACTTTTGGTCACAAGAGGGCGCTGCTCCATTACATTTCTGTAGATGAGCTAGGCAACAGGCTTCTAAAACAGGTCACCATGGTGACCAGAAACATAGATTAGTTGAGGCCTGACATAGCTTATAATCAATCTGTTGGTGAAAGCAGCCATGGCCTTTGCTGATGGTAGAGGAGCCAAACACTACACCTTCTCTGTGTGTCTGCCCATGCCACCTGGTTTAATTAACACTTCTTTTCAAAGGCATTTAAAATACATGCACGTCTTTCCCCTTCTGTAGAGCAAGAAAATAATTTGGTACTATGCTTTCCCATGGACCAGATATATGAGGTCTGTTTCCATTTACTGGAAAAGGTTTGTACTGATCCAGTCTGTCCTTTCTGAATTCATGTTGGTGCCCCTTTTTTCTCTTCTGGCTTGTGTGTTGGCACTGCTGCTTATGATCTACTCTCCCCGTCCTTGTTCTGCAAGCTGCTGGGCTTTCAAGTTCAGTCTGTCCCTTTCTAGCTGCAACTTCTTTTTCTCTATGTGTAAATCTTTCCAGGAACTTGCCTGAAGTGGTGGGTTTCGTTTGAGTGCAGCATGGTTTCTTCTTCTTTCTTGCTTCCCTCTGTGAGCTGTAACCAAAATTTTCCTCTCCTGCTGGATTCTCTGCCACTGAGCTGGTTGGGCTGTCATTTCAGGTCCTCAGTATGTAGCAGGTGAACTAGATGTGTTTTCATCAGCCCCTGAGAACTCCTCTGTCTTTCTCTGCGGACTTCAACTGGACAATGTTTGTTCAGCCATTCATAACCCATTTTTCTATTTTATTACTATTTTTTCTGAAAAAACTATGAGCTTCTTGTCTCTGTGCTCCCCCCCCCCCATATAGTACTTATTCACTGTTGTTGGCACTCATTAATTGTTCACTGTCTTAGATTGCATACACATGCACATAATTTGCCGATACAAAGGTCTATACATATTCTATGGTTCCATATTATTTCGTGCATCTCAATAAAAAGTCTTTGGCTTTTTCATGCTCTTGAGGTCTAGCTCACAAAAATGCAGATAATGTTTATACAGTTGATAACACAGTTTCAGAGTTATGCCTTTGTTTGTCCTATTTGTGGCATATAGTACCTCTTTGTACATAGTATGTACATAAAATGACACACTCAGTATTTTGACCCTGTTTGTGTCAGGAAGAGATGATCAAATTTGACTTTAAAAACAGGATAAGCACTTCATGCTCTGCCTATCATAAAGAGCCCGTGATATGAGTAATTATTGCATTTATCATTTTTCAGACCCTTGGAACTAGGATTAATGTGACACTCTATTCACCACCCTTGCCAGAGTTTGACTATAGTGTGGTTGTCATCTTTCTGATTGCTGTGCTCACTGTGATGCTGGGAGGCTATTGGAGTGGAGTATCAGAGCTGTAAGTCCAATTAAACCATATAATAGTTCTGCTAAGCAATGTAAAGTATAAATCTAAGTATCTGTGGTGGTAGTGGTAATGGATATGAGAAGAAGGATGAGCCAGTTGTTGCAGCAGCAGTCTGAGGTTTGAGAGATCCAAGTTCAATCCTTGTTCTGCCACAGATACCATAACTGCCCAAAGTCTGCTAGGATCTCTCCCTGTGTGGAAAGTTCCCTATCTATAGAATGGGGATAATGGTACTTTGCTACTTCATAGAGGTTTTGTGAGGGTAAATACATGAAAGATTGTGACGTGTTCAGATACAAATGTCAAAGAGAACTGGAAGTGCATACGGTAAACACATGCTAGGACATTGAGAAATCTGTGGTTTTTATGTACTGGCTTTAGCTTTTTATTTCCTCCATTTAAAAAATATAATTCACTTAATGTATCCTGCTGGTGTTCCTGGCAGAGCACTAAAAGCATATCCAGTTCTTAAAAATCGATGATTCACACAATAAAGAGTTGGCCTAAGTTCAGAAAAGACAGTAATCTGATCTACAAAAAAGCATGCATCTAGGAAATACATGAATGACATTGAAAGTGAAAGCCAGTGGAGAGAATAACCCAGTGTAGGAATATTCCTATATTGTTGTAACAAATGAACACCACAACTGCAAAAAACCTGGCATATCAGTTTATATATAATAAACTGCACTAAGCATAAATAAATAACATCCTGCATTACCTTAAAATGCCATAAAATGGTGCTTACCTCGTTTATCAAGAAATGAGGCATAAGGCATGCATAAGCTTACAATAAACACTTGAAAGGAAATCAGGATAGCCATTCATGCTTCAAAAGGGTAAATTCTCTGTGTAATTGAAGGTGGAGAAGAAAAATTTGAATAGTCTTTTAAGAACTGTTCATGTATAGAACAGGGGCAAGGGTATGATAGATGTTTCTGTTTGTCACATCTGGCAAACTCACCACACGGGATGGAGGCAATCAACTATGCATGTCTTTGAAGACAATGTAAGAATACTAGGAAATTTGAGAAGACAGACAAAAAGACTTCATATTAACCTTCGTGAGTAACCACAAAAACTTCATCCACCTAACAGCACAGTAAAAATGATGCCCATTTTTATAGAGGGAAAACCCAGTAGTAGAATAACAGGAAGACTTTTTTCTAAACAAAGCACCCATGCGAGAGAAGTAGACACAGTGTTCATGGAAAGTAGCATCGTATTATGTCTTTACTTATGTGACTGGGCAGGCTAATGTAATCCTTGGCTGTATAAAATAGGAATCTGGAACAGGAATAAGGAGGATACATTACCTGCCTTTGGTGCTGGTTCAGTAGTTACTGAAACACTGTTTCTAGTTCTGATGGCCATAATTTGAGAAGGATGTTGATAAATTAAGGAGTGTTCAGAGAAGAGCCATGAGAATGGTTAAAGGATTGGGAAACGCGCTTTGTAGTGATAGACTCTGGAAGCTAAGTCTGTTTATCAAAGAGAAGGTTAAGGGGTATCTTGATTTGCCATCTAATAAGTACCTATATAGGGATCAAAAATTGGTCACAGAGCCCTTCAGTCTCACAGACAAAGGTATAACAATATCCAGTGGCTGGACGTTGAAGCTGGATACATTCAGTTTATAAATAAAGCACAATTTTTTAATGATATGGAGATTAACCATTTGAACAATTTACCAAGAATTGTGGTAGATTACCTATCATGGGAAACTGAAAAAAGATTTGATGTTTTCATAGAAGTATTCACTCCCATTCAAATAAGAATTAACTTGGGGAAGTTCTGTGGCCTGTGTTATGCAGGTCAGACAAGATTCTCATGGCAGGCCCTTCTGGTTTTATAATTTATGAATGTATATTCACCTTGTACTGAAAATAAACATTAATTCAATATTTTCCCTTTTAATCACTTCTTGATTTGGACTCACTTTAAATCCAGGCTTATCTGTTGATGAGCCCATATTGTGTATAGCTAGAGGCAAAAGCCACACCTCAGGTCTTGCATCCTTTTTCTCATAGTTTAGGATGGTGGAGAGCCACAGTACAAAATAGGGATATGTCACCCTGTCTGTGCTACTGCTAGGAAGTAGTGGAATAGAATTGGCTGAAATCACTTCCTTGCTTTCTCTTGTTTTAATCAGACTGTAAGAAGCTATTTTGCCACAAACAAGGAGTCTGGTGGCACTTTTAAAGACTAACAAAGTTACTTATCGCATAAACTTTCATGGGAGAAAATCCCATGCAATTCGTGTGATAAACAAGTTTGCTAGTCTTTAAAAGTGCCACCAGACTTTGTTTGTTTTGCTGAAGTAGACTAACACAGCTACCCCTTTGGAATTATTCTTTCACATTGCTCCTTCTTAGGATGATGGGACTAGAGAACATGCATACAGGGGGTGCTAGTGTCTCGTTGTAAAGACTTGGATGAAAAAAGGAAACCCGCAAATGGGATAGGATGGGCATTGAAGGAGTGTGGACACTTCTTATGAGAGGGCAATCATTTGTCTCTGAGTGAGGATAAACACTTCTGGGGAATGTATGCAGAGGAGTTCCTCTTGAGTGAGAGCAGTTCTCTCTGTGAAGGAAAGTATGTAGGTGGTATCTCTGCATAGGGACAAGTCATTAGATGCTGCTGTTTTTGAAGATGGAAGAGAAGCATTGGTCATCAGCAGCCTTTTTTATTTCTCTGTTCAAAAATCTCTGAGCAGAGACTTGTGGCATACATCACCTCCCATGCCTCTTGTTCCTCTTTGGTATATTCTTCATTCTAAGTGATATTGGGGTTTTTCTGATCTTTCCATTTGGGGATTAAGAATATCTGGGGTGTGACATGGCTGTTGGAGAAAAGATAGTACTGTGAATAGAATTGAGGTTACCAGTTTGATTATGTTGCCAAATAACTGGTAACTTATTTTATTTATTTATTTATTTATTTATTTATTTATACATATTTTAATATCTCTGCTAACCTCCCCTCCTTCTGCTCCAAGTCCAACTACTCTTCAGTTTGTGTTCTCTGAAGCTGCCCTCTTTAAGCCCTCTCCATTCCCCTTCCCTGGCTGCTGCTTTGCCCAGTCTTTCAGGTGCCTGCTGTCCTGAGCACCCTCCCCCCATCAGCTGCTTGCTCTGCTAGCCCCCCAAACTTCTATCTTTTCAAATCCACACTGTGCCCATCCTCTGAAATGCTTCTGCTCTCATTGGAGCTTGAGAGGAGGGGCCTTTACATCCTCTTTCCCACCACAAGCTTCTGCTGGTGACCAGCTGCCCTGTACCCCACCTGCTTTCTTTAGGGTCGCTACCAAGGAGAGCCACTGCCCCATAGTCAGATGAGGTACCACTATCAGGGGAGGTGTTCCTCCCTGTCTGGTCGTGCACAGCTGGCTCTTACATGTAGCCAGCTGAGCCCTACAACCTAGCCTTTTAAAGACAGAGCCAAGAAAGCCACATCTGCAGCAGAGGGAACACACATGAGCAGAGGGGGACTTCTTTGACCCTAAGAAGAGGCTTTCCCAGAGGCCTGAATTAGAGCTCCTTGCAGGAAAACAGCAGGATAGGGACAAGGTCCATAATTGACAAGGGGGCACTAACTTCCTTTTGGGAGAAAAAGGTGGCAGTGGAATTGACATTTTGGGAGAAGTAGTTTTGTGAAACTCCACGTGTGACATTCCTCCTCACTGGTGGCTTGTCTGTTCAGAGGAATGGGCGTGTAATAGTTACCATGTGAATTTGGAAGTGGATTAGTCAGCACAAAGGCACTGACTGCAGAATAAGGTAATTCTACACTTAAAACATTACTGCAGCACCTGTGTCACTGTAGTGCTTCAGTGAAGACAATGCCTTTGCCAATGGGAAGGGTTAGCCATTGGCATAGCAAGTAGAGAAATGATAGGTAGGCTGATAGAAGAATTCTTCTGTCAGTCTAGCATTCTCTATGCCAGGGATTAGGTTGGCAGAGCTATGGCTCTCATGGGTGTAGATTTTTTCACTCCCTGCGAGATGTAGCTATGCTGATGTAAATTCCCAGTGTAGGCACAGTCCTCTGAGCATTCATGTAGAGAGCTAGGTGTTCCACACTAGCTATTCTTGGCTTTTCCCACATGTAGACAAGATCTAATCCTCTCTCATGCACAGGGCATGAGCTGGGGGGATTTAAAAAATAAAATAAAACAAAAAAAACACAATGCAGTTTTAAAAGTAAATATGCTTTTGGGCCAGTGTCCTGATTTTGGGTGTCAGTCTTACAATTTTTGATCTCTTGAGGTTAACACTGCAAATGTCCACTAGTTCCAAAGGGGTAGCTGTGTTAGTCTTGTTCAGTAAAACAAACAAGGAATCCTGTGGCACTTAGACTGACTTATTTATTGCATAACCTTTCATGGGAGAAAATCCCACTTCAGACGCTTTGAAGAAAAAGAATCTTTAAAGCATCTGATGAAATGGGATTTTCTCCCACAAAAGCTGATACAATAAATAAATTTTTAGTCTTTAAGTGCCACAGGACTCCTTGTTTGTTTTAACGTCCACTAGGTTACTCTACTGAATGCAAAGAATACAGGTATTGTAATGGGTTTTCCCTACTCTGCTAGGTGAAGTTTGAGAGAGGCAGGAGAAATGGAAAGTGGAAGTGTTTGTGGGGGGTGGAGCCGCCTGCTGGCAAATTCTAGAGAGAGATGTACAGTTGTATGAAGAACTGGGCCTACTGCACTCCAAGTGTCAAAAATCCAGTAAATCTGTGGTGTCAGTTAATTGTATCGTGAAATCCCTGAAGCTAGTATGTCTTTAAGAAACATATTAAACTCTGCACATATTGGAAATACAGCTAGTCCTCACTTAGTGACCTACTCGTTTAGTGACCCCTCAGAGTTATGACCGGCTCTCTGATGAGTTGGTATTATGGCGATGTACGAGAACTCGCATCAACTCTCTCAGATTACCTATATTTACAGTACACTATGCAAACTAAGTTCAGTACATTAGAGCTTAAAACATTTAAAATATATATTAAAAATGTTATAAATGATGCAAAGGTGACATTAAAACTATCTACCGATGGTTGAAAAACCCACTACCAGTAAAGTACATTATGCCTGAAATACCGGTAAGGGCTGCTCCTCGTTTAGTGACCAATTCGTTTATCAACCAGGTTTCAGGAACGGAACCCGGTCACTAAGTGAGGACTACCTGTACACTTTCCCAGATTTGTAAGCCACAAACTTAAAACAGATTCTCACCAAAACTATGTAATATACATAGGAAGTTCTTTTTCCTGTTGTTTTTTTTGTAAGATAGGTATTGCTGTTTAAGCTGTTGTGGACATATTTGCCTTGGGATTGGGGGTGGGCCTGGGAGGTGTGATGTCTGACAGGATAAGTTTCACAAGCATCCATACCATGAAAGAGGTGTAGCTTGCCTCGTTAAAGAGTTTGTTGTTTTGTTTAACAATTTAACAATTTGTGTGCTTATTTCTTGTGGCATGGTGTAAATATGGAGTGCATTATACCCTTGAAGAAATGTTACCTTTAATGAGATCCTGTTTTATGTCTTTTTTCCTCCTTCTTTAATTACAGATTAAAGAGGCAGAAAAACTGGTGCTTGACTGACTGGATTTTGCTGACATTGATGTTTTCTCTTGAGAGAGAGTTTCAGAGGATATGATGAGAATTTGGCATACCATTTTCTTTTAACTTTACATTTTTCTGCAGTTTTTCTGTATTATGAAAGATCAGACTAAATACTCAAATTTTTTGTTTAGGCTAGCAAATATTAATGTATTTCTTGGTTTAATTTTACAGCTAATGGAGTTATTTTACAAATCAAGACCAACTTCACAAATTAGTTCAGTGTATGTCCCAGCTTTTGAAGTCAATGGATCTATCATCCACTCGCATGCATGTGGTTAATTACCTTGCTGAATTGGGCCCGCAATGACTACTTACATCTTAATAAAATAAAAATCGCACTCATTGTAAATACTTTGTTTTTAAACTCCATGGTCAGCGTTTATAACTGAAATCTTTTTTATCCATACAGTGAGGATTTAAAGGCAGTGGCATGCCCTGAAGACAGAGAAACAAGAAAGAAGAAAGATGAAAATGTTACTTTCACTCCTCTAATAGTTGTCATATTTGTGGTAATCTGTTGTGTCATGCTAGTTCTACTTTATTTCTTCTACAAATGGCTAGGTAAGAATTGATATATAATTCTCGTTTGATTTTGTATTTTAATACATTTTCTTTTTGTATGCCACTGTTGACAGTTTTATGGAATTTAGTTTTATTTCAGGGTTGAAATCAAAGTTGAGCTAACTTCCCTTTTAAAAATAACTTTGTCTCAATTTATTGGGGGAGCAAAGTAAGGCGAATTATTTTTTTAAAAGGGGGGGGGGGCTGAGCAAGTGGTGGCAATGGCTCTCTTTTTCTGTGTCTCCCTCCACTTGCCAATTTGTTTCTCCATTAAGGTTGCCAAGGCAATAATTATTTTGAATAAAAAATATGCAGCATATGTGAGAGATTGGCCCTTGCCTTGATGGTGTTTAAAAAAAACAAAACAAACAAAAAAAAAAAAACCCAAACCCAAATCCACAAACACAATAAGAGCATCTCATGCCCCTTTTTCATCCTTACTAGAGGAGCTTTGTAGCTGAATATTTAAAGCAACATGAGTTCCAAAGGGGTAGCTGTGTTAGTCTAGTTCTGCAAAACAAACAAGAAGTGAGCTGCCTCTAAACTTACTTTGGCTTTTTAGTTTCACCAGACTCCTTGGGAAAACAGTCAAATGGTCTAAGTAAACCTGATCTAGTTGAACAGGCTACCAATGACATAATTGCCTTCCAAATGATAAAATTCTAAGGAACATTTCCATGATCTCCTACTATTTTTTCCCCTGCCTCATTCGTCAGGTTGCATAGTGAATGAAGCTGCTGTCTGTAGGAGTCCTGCTGCCTCATTTGTTACAGAAGTTTGAAGGGGTCTGGTGATGAGACATGGGATTGCAGGAAGAGAAAAAATGGTTTGATAATTAAAGCAGTTGAATGCTGCTCTGGAGAACTTTTTTATTCCTGCCTCTGCCAAGAGTTCAGGGTGATGTTCAGTATAACTAGGTAGTCTACCCCTTTTAAGCCTGGAGGCCTGTGGCCGGTCAGCTGTGTTCTGAGGCAGAGCCCGTTTAAGAGTAGGCATGAACAGAACCTGACAGGGAGGATTAAGATAGCTATAGAGGCTGAAGGAGCTACATGAAGGAGATTGGCTCCCATGTTAACCCTTAGAGCAGGGGAAATTGCTGCCAAGAGCAAAGATGATCTGGTAAAGAAGCCCTTGTATCAGGGGAAAGTTAGCTGTTGGATTTATGTTGAACTGGTTTGTTTGTGGTTTTTCTGAAGGTCGTCAATGCAGTCAATAAGTGATGTTCTAAAGAAGGGGCTTGAATAGACTCTGGATATGTTATTAATCTTTCCTGGGCAGGGGAGATGTGACTTACCCAGTGTAGGTTGCAGTCTAGTCAGATAAATCAAGATTTCCATAAGTGGCCATTGTTTGTTCCATCGAGTTGCCAATTTGAGACTCCTGGGATTTGATTTGCAGAAATACTGAGTACTCAAAACTGTAAAAGAAGTCCATGAGCATTCTCTTCGAGACACACACTAAACGCTATAAAATGCAGAGTGCTTGGAAGAATTAGATCCTAAGTTTGTCAAGTTGGGAATCCAAAATTAGAGGACATGTCTGACAATTTTAACTTGAATATCTGTGCTTCAGTTCCACATGTGCAAAATGGGGCTGATGATATCACCTCACCTCATGGGGGAGAAGAGGGTGGTGACGGAGGTTAAAATAAATTAGTTTGTGAAGAGCTAAGATATTAAGATGAAAGCATCAGTAAGAAACCTATGAAGGAACTAATAATTCTGTTTACAGTGAGGTGTTTGGATAGTGTGCAGTAAGTAATGCATAGGATCATGTATCATGTGGTAAGGAGAAAAATAAATATTGAATAGCTATCCACGCAGAGCACGCTGTCCATCTGTGTAATGAATGAGGCAGGATGCTGCATTTAAAAATGTGTAATTCAAGGCTGTATCGTAGTGCATACTACAAGGAGGCTGAATTAAGGTTGCTTATACAACCTTAATTCTCACACTTGCTAACTTTTGAGTGCATGTCTTTGCAACCTTATGTTCTTATTACACAAAGAAAATCTGTTAATAGGGGCTGTTTCTTGATCTGTCTTAGTTTATTCTAGGCTTCTAGCATTATTTGGTAAATTCCTTCTACATACCTTAGTTTAGATGGCATTCTTGAGCATTTTATTTGATATCCTTTCTATAGTTGGAATGAAGCAGGTTCATGTTGTAGCCTAAATGGTTTGAAAACCTGGAAATTCAGTCTGATGCTAATGCTCTGTAATTATCTAGTGGGTGTGGAAGCTGTTTTATTGGATTGTTAGTATAGAGGGAGTGTCTTGCTTAACATTAATTTTCTTGGATTTTATTGGTTTCTGTTACAAGCATGTGACTTATTCACCAGCACTTATTCACCTGAGTAACTTAACTTGTGTAATGTTGCACAGGTGAATTGATTCTTGCAAGGTAAGGCTCTTGGGTGTCTGAATGGAGGAAGTATTTTTTTGGTATTTGATCTTTTCAAATCGTACTGCAAGAGGAAAGTATTTTGAGGTCCATTATAGAATAGAATTACTCCACACATTTAGGCTTGACTAAATAAATAATATTCGTGCAGCATGGTCTAAAAATAGATGCCAATGTTAATTACACAACAAATGTCTTTTGATATAAATATTCGTTTGAGGAAACTCGTATACAGACTAAGCAAATAACCAACTCATGAGGAACCGATTGTGTAAATCCTTATTCTGCACACTGATGGCTTTGTGGTGCTCTGTTCAGGATACCTAGAACTAGTAACTGCGTTACCCCTCTGCATCGGCAAGTGAGAGCTGTGCTGCTGCTGAACTGTGTTTCAGCTCCTTGACATGCTATTTGCCTTGCCAGCTAATTCCTCGAGACTGCCAGGCTTAACATTCACTTGCAGGTAACTATTAGTGAACCCCAGTCCCTGTGTTGCCCAGAGACACTTACCTGTAATGTCCAGTCCCTCTTGTAGGACACTTAAACAAATTAAGAAATGTGCTGCCTTGATAGAGACAGGGCATGGAGCTGCCTCTTAGTGTAGCTGAAAGATTCATGCTTTCTTCAGTACAACAGCACTGAGATAAATTATGTAAACCAAGAACCAAAGGGGTAGCCATGTTAGTCTAGTTCAGTAAAACACATGAGGAATCCTGTGGCACATAAAGACTAACATTTTTTGCATGAGTTTTCATGGGAGAAAATCCCACTTCGTCAGAGCGTCTGACGAAGTGGGATTGTCTTCCACAAAAGCTCATGCAAAAAATAAATTTATTAGTCTTTAAGTGCCCCAGGACTCCTTGTTTGTTTGTAAACCAAGAAGAAATTCAGTGATAAAGAATATAGATTTAAGTGATGCTAGGCAAGAGTGAAAGAGACAGGTGTGGTTGCAAACAAAAAACAAAAACATGCTTTCTTGTGACTAAAAATTAAATTTTAGCAAGTTACAATCTTTGCATATGCTGTTTTCTCACATCAGATGCCAGCATCTCCAGGCTAGAGGAGCCAGTATTCACAGAATCATAGAATGCTGTCCCCTTTGTTTCCTAAGTGATGGACAACTCAAATATGTCTCTGTTCTCTATTTCCCCAACTCCATTGTCTTTGCCTCAAGAACCAGGAAGACTTCCTGGGGTCACAGCATCTGTCCTACAGTGTGCTCACTAAGCTGTTCTCTGCTGGTTAGCTTGATTGCTTTGTTTACATTATATGTAAATGTTCTTTCATTGTCCTCTGCTTGCAGTCAAGTTGATCAGACAGGTAAATCCACATTCTCTTATCTAGGACAGACCTGGTTTATGCACTGCCTCTCCAACATGTTTTAAGAACATATTTCCAGCATGCATACATAAATTCTTTATACACATCCCGTACATACATCACTCAATGGAAATTCCTAACCAGCGCATCACCAGTTTACATATGATACCTTACTGGATACATTTTGGAAACATAATATGATGGCAGAGGGGGGCAGGATAGGGAGAGTGTCAGGCCTGTTGCAAGTTACAGGGAGCACTGAGAGGTGCTGAGAGGCATAGACTTGGAAAAAAACATTAGCTCTTTCAGTGTTTAATTCAACCATTGGGCCTTGTCTATGAAGTATCCATTTCTACCAAAGTCTTAAAGTTCTTACTTGTTCCTGTTGAAGCGAATGCATGTTTCACCATTAACTTCCATGGGAGCAGGCGTGAACCATTGCTTTGGGGTGGTTTAAAACAGACTGGGGAAAAAGCATAACTAGAGATAATTGTGTTTGATATCTTATTTGCTCGTTCACTTTTTCTGATGCCTCTCCGGAACTCTTGGCACCTCTCAAAATTTAAAACATAGAATTCATAATGCACAATTTTCCATACAACATTATAGTTCACCAAATTTTTCCTAGTAAGAGACTCCTATTAGAAATTAGATACTCTATGTAACTACCTCAGAGGAACCCACCTAAATAATTTTTCAGTTATCAACCCCCTCTGCCTGTGAAATCTCATCTTCCCTAAAAGCCTACAAGGAAAGTGGAGTCTCGCTGTATGTCCTCAGGCTTTACAAATCCAGGTTCTGATGGTCCAAGGAAGGATTGGTATGTTTCTTAGTTGCATCAGTGCAAAGAATGATGTGAGCAAGAACCTTATCTATACTTTAAAATGAAGTTTAAAATGTTCAAATTCAAGTCTGCACCTGGTAGGAATTTTTACAGCGTGGTATACAGATCTTTCAAGTTTCAGTGTTTTGTTGATCCAGCCATGACTAAAGAGACATGAATAATGCCCCTATTCTTTTATTATTGTTGTCACGGATACTTCCTACCTCTGGCTCCATCTTGCCAGAGTGTCTTTCTGTTGCGTATATTTTATCACTCAGTTATTTAATTTTTCCTCCTTCTAGTGTATGTAATAATATCAGTTTTCTGTGTGGCGTCTGCACTGAGCCTGTACAACTGTCTTTCTGCACTAATTAGAAAAATATCATTTGGGCAATGCAGGTATTGTACATCTTTTTTACCTTGTAGTTTATTTATTTGCGATATTTTTCTATAGATACTAAGACTGCTGGGTGGAACTGTGCTAATGGCTTGAGAAACTTCTGTAACCTTTGAGCTTGCTTGTAGCTGCTTACATACTGTATTCCGTAGTTTAGATTTATAACACAAAGTAAGGGTGTCTAGGAGGTGAGATGGACTCTTTAAAGTTTTACATTTTTAAAGTTGTATTAAAGTAGTGGTTCCTGTGTTGTCCTTACTTACTTCATTGGGACTACTGGATAAGCAAGGAATAATAGCATAAAGAAAAGTTCCAAAAGGATAACCATATTGGTCTAGTTCAGCAAACCAAACCAGGAGTCTGGTGGCACTTAAAAGACTTAACACATTTATTTATCGCATGAGCTTTCATGGGAGAAAATCCCACTTTGTCAGACGCTTTAAGATGGGAAACTTACAGAATGAAAGCACAATAAATGCAGGGAAGTGTAAGTCATAGGATCAGGTCAGACAGTTGCAGAAAATCAGAGCAGTTAGTCAAGTGTCTGAAGTGGGATTTTCTCCCATGAAAGCTCATGTGATAAATAAATGTTATTTCTTTAAGTGCCACCAGACTCCTGGGTTGTTTAGCATAAAGAAAGATGTGCTGCTTCAAACTCCTGGATGAACAAATATACTTTTGCTTTCTTGGAACTGGTGTTGGGTTTCAGTGATAAAGTATGAGATTTATTTTTCAAGCACTGTGTTATGAACAGATGGATGGTCTTTATTCGTCTGTTTTTAGACATGTTGTGGCAATAGTGGTGAGCATGGAGCTGTATATGTGGTATGTTAATAGTGAGTCTGCCTGATTGCACACACTTCCCATCCCACCAGTTTCATTTGCATTACATTTAATTATAATTTCTCTTTAATCTGTTAAAATGTTCTATGCGGATTTCAGACCATAATGGTCCTTTATTTGCACTCTCCTGTCAATGAAATATTTTTTATTTTTCCAAGATTTTATAAACTTATATTTCTCTTAAGTTTTAGGAGTACTTAAAGTCACCTAGGTTATGCTTTGGGTGCCTATCCTATAAATCTAAAATGCAAAATAAGTGAAGGACTGCCCATAAATATCCACCTCATTCCACCCCTTTGTTTTTGTCCTGGGCTGTTGAGAATTTTGTCATGTGGTTACAAAATGGATTTTGTAGCAAGTAGGCAGAGTGAGTTTCAGAGTGAAAGACTGCTCATAAAGAGAGTGCTTTGTGAGCATCTCTGTTGAATTTAACTGTATATTTTATTTGTCATGTTATATTGTGGTGCTTGTTTGTATTTATGACAAATTAAATTAGCCATTTTATTATTTAGGATTTCATGCAGCAACAGAAGTATTGAAGTGAGACTAATTTTTCTTGCTGGATTCTGCATAGCGACAGCTGTTGTTTGGGCAGTGTTTCGAAATGAAGATAGGTATGTGTGATCTTGGAAAAAATTTTGAATGGTGCGAGGACAGTAACTCAGATGTATAAATCATAGGCTCTAAAGGTCAGAAGGGACCAAGAAAGATCATCTAGTCTGACCTGCACAATTGCAGGCCTCAAAACATCACCCACCCATTCCAGCAATAACCATCTAATCTATGACTGAGTTATTTAGCGTATATACTCACGCATAAGCCAGTCTGCACCTAAGCCAACCCCCTGGTTCTGAGCCCCCAAAATAGTAAAAAATGGGTCCACCCATGGCTTTGGCCCCTGACCCCCCCCCCCATGTGCGCTGCCAGCCTCCCCCAGAGTCCCCGACACCCTCCCTAACCCTTGACTCCCTTGCTACTGCTTTTCCCCTACTCCTCTGTCGCCGCTTCACCTGGCCTTCAGGACAACCCCTGGGTCCTGACACTGGCTCCACCAGGCCACATCCCCCCCCAGCCACGTTTCCTGGCCACTCTAGATGCTGGGGTCCTATTCTTTGCTTTAACCCCAGCTCAGGCTGACTCTCCAACATGGCCGCTCCAGCCACGTGCTGGGCCTCCAGCAGTATTCTTCCCCAGGACTTGAAATTAGAGAGGGTAATTCCTTCTCACTTAACAGAAAAATAGATACGGAAAGATTAAGGAAAAAAGGAAGCAAGAACAGGAAATACTACTTTTTTGAAGATTGACTAAGCAAGTATCTCTTCCACTACCATCCTCAATTAAAAACAAGTCTCTTTATCATGTTAACTACAGAAAAATAAAATTTAAAATGTTAATAATAATAAAAAATGTAAAAAAGTTAACTTTTTTTTGTAGGTGGGCTTGGATTTTACAAGATATCTTGGGAGTTGCTTTCTGCTTAAACTTCATTAAAACATTGAAAATGCCCAACTTTAAGGTACAGTAAACAGTTTAAATAAAGAAAGCATATTGATGTGTGTGTAGAAATACTGGTAACGAGAGCCAAATTAAAGTATCCTTTAAGGCACTAAGAGAATGTTTCCTTTTCTTCAAAAACACAAATTAACAAAGAAGACCAAAGAACATGCTGTTTATAGATCAAAAACCAAAACTACCAATAGAAAATGTTTTCTTAAATGTGATGAGAGAATTTTGGAATTTACTTATAGGCATTTAATAATTGCTTAATAATAATGACCATGCAGCCTTTGGAAACTTGTGTTTAATTTTTCCTTCTTTGTTTGCCAGTCTTGTGTGATACTTCTAGGGCTTCTTCTTTTGTATGATGTGTTTTTTGTCTTCATAACTCCATTCATCACCAAGGTAAGTCCACAGTTTTGATAAAGATTTGTGGCATGGATGGTTGCTGGAAAACTGTTTTGTGTGTTGAATTTTATTTATTTAAATATTGTCCAACCATTGCTACCGTTCTAGATGCTCGAAATCCATTACTTCCAAGGGTTTGCCTATTAAGTAATTTCTCTTCAGTTTCTTAGTTTGCCATCATCTTAATGAAGGGTTGCACAGGAATGCTTGTGTCATCAATTTAAACTTCGAAACAAAGGGAAGTGGATGGAAACAACATAGAGAAAGTTGATCCAAGCAGGCTGGGGCGATGGGGAGGAGCATAAGTGAATTCATAAAGTAGCATGTGAGAAATACTGATATATTGAGTGGAAAAAAACTACTGTCAGGATAGTTAACCCTTTGAAAATGGAATAATAAAGTACATTATTACAGCTTGTCTGTTTTGTGCTATACAGCCCTCAAAATCTGCTCTGATGTTTTTTACTTGCTATAGTTGACATTCTAATGAAGGGTTTTGAAGTCATACAGCACACTGGTTCTCAGTTTTATTACAGTACTCTGTCTAAATTCTGACATTATTACTATGCCCCACCCTCTGCTTTCAGATTCCCATGTATCAGTTGAGGTGTTGGTACTTTGTGAAATCCTGACTCTTTTACGTGCACAAATTACTTTGCATCAAAGTAGAAGGAACAAGTATGCACCGACAGAGGAGTAGACAGCTAACAGATTCTTCAACCAAATAAAAACTGTAGTGGCTTCTGTTTGAAAACAAACTATAGTAGCCAGTTTTTAGATATGACTGTACTTTAATACAAAAGAAAAGTATAAATCTTTACTTTATTTCATCTGTGCACTTTGCTGGAATTTGAACTGTTTCTGTTTTGGATCACTGCATTTCATTTTATATGACTTTGCTGGATGATGTCCTGGATAAAATAATCCTTTGTACAGTAGTACATTAGGAGGCTTGCAAGATATTGGGGTGCAGGCAGTATAATATTAAAGTGTAACATTATATATTTAAATAGATATTATAGTATTAATTAAAAATAACTTTAAA
Organism: Podocnemis expansa; assembly: GCA_007922195.1. Lineage (NCBI taxonomy): Eukaryota > Metazoa > Chordata > Testudines > Podocnemididae > Podocnemis > Podocnemis expansa. The sequence goes on from ML682019.1 coordinate 4,742,582, forward strand.
TTTCAGAATGGGGAAAGCATAATGATTGAAGTTGCAGCTGGTCCTTTTGGAAACAGTGAAAAGGTATGAACCTTTTTCTGTTGTATGAATGTTATATGAATGCATACATGCAGCATATAACACTAACTGAATTAGCTATGGAAAGTCAGTAAATTTAAGTAGCTTTTAGGTATAATTGTCTCACAAAATAGTATTAAATACCTTTTGACTTGGGTTTGATCCTAGAATGATGGAAACTTGGTGGAAGTCCCTGGTGAACGGTCAGCTCCCCATGAGAAAGTAAGGATTGTATTTCAGATATGTTCACTGGACTTTAAAGCGCATCCTCTGAAAAGGCTGTTCTTTTGGGGAAAACCTGCTTGTCAAAATTTTCCTCTTCAGGGCCTGGATACCATTGTTGGTCAATAGCTTACAGTCAGGATAACAATACATATCTGATATTCCTATTGTGTATGATTAAATTGTTCTTATTTTTTCGTGAACATGGTCTGTAAAATTGCAAATCAATTTTTGTTCTACTCTACATCTTAAAATCAAGCTTTGAACACTCAGCTTGTTGGTTTCTGTCTTTTCTTAATCCAGGTCTTTCCTAATTTGATGCTTTTTATAAACTAGATGAGTTAATAGTTCATATATCATTGCAATGTTTTTTTTAGAAAATTGCATTAAAATTGTGGGATTTAAAAATATTGTTTTACAGTTACCAGTGGTTATTAGGGTACCTAGACTTGAATACTCGGCACAGACCTTATGTGGAATGCCATTTTCACTGCTGGGATTTGGAGATATCATTGTCCCAGGTAAAGAACTGTTTTTAGCAACTATAAATTGAGTTTATCTGTGAACCTTTTTAATAGTAACCTGATTTTTAAAGTGGATTTTCTGTATTTCAGGCCTACACCAGAGTTTAATATCAATTTCCTCCGTTCAATCTATGTAAATTAATTGTGAAATAATATATATTTTATTATAGTCTCTACTGTATATACAACTAATCCAGTTTAAGATTTGGAAAAAATCTGCTTTCTGATTACAAATATATTCATGACACTTGTAGAATATAGTGCCATTCATGTGGTGTTAATGAGGCTCAGTGGTCTTGCATTTCCTTTAAAATCAACTTGATTGAAGATCACAAAGGATTACTATCACTTGGTTTCTAATTAGATGATACATGGTACAGTGCAAAAATCCTTATTTTAAAAGAGCAATATATACAACAAACAAAATTCTTGCTACTGTATTTATGTATATTTACATTTTTATCAACATAATCGTAATTAGCTCTCTTCATCGCTGGATCTCATCAGGCTTTCCAAAAGATTAGAAGAGTTGTCTTGTGAAGACCCAGGTTGTGCACCTGGCTGTGGTATCTTTGAGGGCTTGGGCAAATCACTTACTCCTTTTGCCTGTTTTCTCATCTGTAAATTGAGAACATTAATTCTTCTCTGCTTCACAGGGCTGTACTGAGGTAAAATTAATTAAAGCAAGTCATGATCCTTTGATGGATGTTACTGCATGCGTGCAAAGGATTAGGTGGTTGTTGCCACAGTGCACTGCAGATCTGTTGTTTATATTTAGTTGTGTAATGAATCTTAAGTGCAAAGCACACTGGCTCACTTAAATGGGGGTATTAACTTTAGAGAGAGGCTTATTCTAGAGAGCCACACCTGCCTGCACTAAAATGTCATAGCAGCATAGCTACAGCATCATAGTCATGCCACTCTGACTCTACAATATATGGAGACTACAGTGATGGAATGGGGTTTTCTGCGTGACAGTAGCTAGGTCAGCAGAAGCATTCTTCCACTGAACTGCCCGTGTCTACTCTGGGGTTAGGTTGGCATAGCTGTAGGAGTCAGGTGTGGATTTTTCATGCCCTGTAAGTTTTTAGTGTAGAGGGGGCCTAAGATTTCTTAAATAAACTAATTGTTTTCTGGCTGTCCATAGTATTTAACTTACAATTTTGTAGTTAACTGTTTTCTTCTGTACTGTTGCTACAATGGGATGTGCAAATGTAAACTCATGTTATGGCAACCAAGTCCAAAAAATACTTTCTCTGTATTTTCTCTCTAGGTCTCCTGGTTGCCTATTGTCGAAGATTTGATGTTCAGACAAGTTCTTCTTCAGTATATTATGTCTCTTGCTCCATAGGTAAGTAACACAGAATTTTGGCAAAGTGCATTTTTCTGCAAGCTGTTTTTGTGACATTATTAGATCATTTTCTTCAATTTTGCTAAAGTGAATATTGCCAAAATTTTAATAACTAATTTTACTTCTCCCTAATAGAGGTGCATGATTGTAGTAATCAGTACTCTTGAAAATGTCAGCAACAATTTAAAGTACACCAAAATTACTGTTTCTACACATTTACATAATAAAATGGAAATATTGTATTAGCTGTAGAATTAGTCCTGTGCTGTGTGCAAGGGATCTTTGTAATGAATTGAGTAATGTAGTCGAGTAGAGTCCTATTCAGTTGCTGTTCTGAAATTCTTTTAACAGCCTATGCAGTTGGCATGGTGCTGACTTTTGTTGTTCTGGCACTGATGAAGATGGGACAACCAGCCCTTCTCTATTTGGTGCCATGTACGCTCATTACCAGCTCTCTTGTTGCCTGGACACGCAAGGAGATGAAGAAGTTTTGGCAAGGGAGCAGCTATCAGGTAAATGGAATACGTTCCTATAGCCGACAGCTTTGTAACCATGTCTTCTCCCTTAAATAAATATTAAACAATATATTAAGAGCCAGTCAATTTACATCTGTATTAATGGTGCTTACTGCATTTTTAAATAAGGCCTTTTGTAGAAACTAAGTATATTTTAGTGTCTAAATCAATTTGATAGAACAAGATTTAAAGGAAAATGCAGATATTTGGCTCAGTCCTGTAGTCGTGAAAAATCAAAACATGCCATTTTTCATACAACTGTGCTAGGAATTGTACTAGAATTTGTATTATATCCAATATCTTCGAGCCACCATTTTGATGTAAAGTGTCTTCATATGGAACGCTGAATATAGCATCCAAACATTAAATTGGAAGTGAGCTGCCAATCTGCAATAGTTTTGGATTAGAATGTGCTTGAAAAATAATTGACATTTGTTTTCTGCATTGGTCTTATGCTGTCAGGATCACAAATGCCATTACAAAGTGGCCACTTCTGACTAGGGGCCTAGAAATATCAATTGCAATCAAAAGCTTCTTTCCTGCTCTCTCAGCACAAAGTAGTTGCAAACTGGCACTTGGAGGCACTTGCTTAAATTTATCCTTGGGTGGTGAGAATTATAGTGACTCATATGACATCCTCCTCCTGGCTGCTAGCACAAGGCACTGGGCTGTTGGAAAGTGGTCACAGTCAGATCATCTCTGTGTCCCTGCAGTATCTCGGGAGCTGTTGGCAGTTAGTGTAACAGGAGCTTTGAGATTACTCTAATTTGTGCTTGGAAGTGGTCTAGTAGCTGGACAGTCTCATGATATTGGAGTAAATCAAAGGTGCATAAAGTCGTCTTTGCATTCCCTTCCCCTATGTTGTGTTACTCGTAGCCCTGGGTGGGACGGGGAACAGTATTTTTAAAAATAATTGAATTAAGCTGAGAGAAGCGGAGCTTTCAGATAGCTGTGTTTAGGAAAGCAGGATGAATTTACTTTTGAAACTATAGGGTGACACTCATGGACAGGTAGAGAGGTTACTTTCCATGCAATATCAGCTCTGCATTGCCTGTCTGCAACACAACAGACAAGGAGTCCTGTGGCATTTTTAAAGACTAACACATTTATTTGTCACATGAGCTTTTGTGGGAGAAAATCCCACTTCATCCAACGCTTAATGAAGTGGAATTTTTATCCCATGAAAACGTATGCAATAAATAAATGTGTTAGTCTTTAAAAGTGCCACAGGACTCCTTACTTGTTTTGCTGAAGTAGACTAACATGGCTACCCCTTTGGAACTTGTCTGCAACATAGAGAGGAATAATTCTGTACCAGCTTCATTTAATGTGATGTGTGTATTGAAGGGTGAGGAGGGAAGGAAGGAGTAAAATGCAGTGGATAGACGTGCCTCCTGATGATGTGGAGGGATTCTGCTCTGAGCTCCAGTTACAGGCTGATACAGCTATTGAAAAACTGCTTGGCTAACCTCAGTATGTATTTGCTCTTCCAGTGCTTCATGGAGTTCCTTGTACAAAGCCAAGTTTTGCTGCCCCTGGGAGTAGAGAGTTAAAGTGAACTTCTCTTTGAGAGAACAATATAATGTTTCTCAGTTAAGGTCTGAATACTGAGTTCTAGATTTTTAGTTAATAAAAAGTTGCCTCACACTTCAGCTAGCAGTCTTCATACTTGGAAGATTTATGTTGCCATGGTAGTTATTTCATGTGCTTTTTCAACTGTGTGTTTTTGTTTTGCTTTTCGAAGAATTAAAACTGCTCCAAACTTTGGCCTGCTGTTGGGTCAGAGTTTGGCACAAAATAAAAAAAATGTTGATTTACAGGTTGGAGATTTGGCTGAGGTTTAAACATTCAGTGTGATCATAATGAGACATTTACTCACTTTCTTCTGTGTGGTTTTAGGATTCGTTCTGCCTTTATTTCACCTAGTTACATTTTTTCAGGGGACCTTAGTCAATGAATCTTCAGATTCAGAAACTTCTGTACAGTTCAGATCTTTATTGCATAGTTAAGCTTCCTGTAGTGTATGCATACGCTTTTATTTTGAACTAGCAATGGTTTCTTTACATTTCCTTCCTTTTAAAAAATATTGGGGCCAAACCTTCAGTTGCTTATGTTCAGTGCAGCTGGGGGTTGAGGAAAGGTGAATTTATAAAGCATACTTTTGCTAACCTGATTGATTTAAAAAAAAGACCCCAAGTATGCATTAGGTGGAGTAGTCCTTGGTGGGGTGGAGGAGGGGGCCCTGAGAGACCCTCTACCAGATGCTTGTATACCCTGAGGATTCCCCCCCCACAGAAAATCCTCAACAGCCCTTTCAGAGCTAAACAAGCAAGGAGTCCTGCGGTCCTTAAAGACTAGTCCATTTATTTATCGCATGAACTCTCATAGGAGTAAATCCCACTTCGTCAGATCCTTTGAAGCTTTGAAGCGTCTGACGAAGTGTGATTTTTCTCCCACAAGAGCTCATGTGATAGATAAATTTGTTGGTCTTTAAATGCCACAGGATTCCTTGCTTGTTTTGCTAAGACGGCTGCTGTTTTGGAACTTGCAGAGCTAGTGTATCGTTCCTTTGTACTGTTTCAGCTGGAGTAGGGACTTCAGCAGATGCCTGTTGCCTTGCCATTAATGTGTAACATAAGCTCTACTTAGTCATTTGACACAATAGCTCTTGTTTTCTAGATACTGTTACCACTAAAGAGTCTTTTTGTTGTTAATTTTTCTTGACACATTCCTGTTATGTACAACTGTAATAATGAAGTGAATTTCATTTAGGTGTTGGACTCCTCCAGGAAGCCTTTGCTACAAGGTGTGATAGTCTTCTTTTTAGTGCAATTTATGTTAATTAGCTCTTCAGTTCTTCTCTTTTGCTTCCTTTTTTCAATCTTTTTTGTATGTTGTCCTTCAGTTTTTGAATATAATTAATTTGTAAAAAAAAGTTCCATGAGAGCATGTCGTTATATATTTTAAGAAATATGAGAGTCATGAAGATTTCAGGTTAATATGGGATTTTAATAATCAGACAAGCTAATAACTGCATCAGAGATGAGTGGTACTAAAGGAAAGAGGTCTCTTATCCAAAACAAACTGTACACATTTTCTTTAGGAGCTTACCTGTCTTGTCTCACAGATAGGCTAATGGCAGCAGCAACAATAAAACCATGTCATGGAACTATTGGCAGATGCCCTACAGTTGTCTGTCCCCATAGCCACGCCTCCATTCTTTGTCAAAATTAGTGTTCCCTTTTCTGACAGCAGGTGGGAATGTTTAAAAATTCTACCATGTAAAATGTTATAATTTAAGACAAATGACAAGAGTAAATCTGCTCTCATCCCATTTTCCTTCAGAACATTGTTAGAACTTATTCTAGTTTTCAGGGTATGTGCAGGCTGAAAGCAAAAGGAAGCCTGTTGCCTAAGATTGGTGGGGTGGCCTGGTGAATCTCACTACTGCTCGGTATATCAGGTCATGCTGTAGATGTCATGGGAGTCACAGGATTGGTGTTGATTACGTTGTGTGCTATCCCGCTGATATTTCCATCTGACTCAGAGCCTTATATAATTCTTGTATACTGCTGTCTGTATGTGAATATTATCTCCTAGCTATCACGTGGTAATTGCTTCCATGTCCAGCCATACACTGTGCTGACATTTTTGACTTTGCCTTAGCTCTCCCTATGGAGTCCCATGGCACAACACCATCCTGTCACTTATTTGTTACACTTCTCTTCAAAGTTTACAGAGGCCTCATTGAGCAGTTTTATTCCACATCCTGAGATGAAGATCTTTGTGCACAATATCTAGAATGACATGCTGCGCACGCGCGCGCGCGCACACACACACACAGCCATGGCTATTAACTTTAATGGTGATGGCTTTGGCTACAACTCCAAATGTAATGCTAAAACGCACACCTGACTGTATGATGTAGATTAATTGCTTTTGCGCTATTTAATTATTTTGTTACATCACTAGAAGAGGATTACAGTGAGTGAGCACTATACCTTTTCCAATCCAATTTCATGGGGATTTGTAGAATACAAATGTAGAACGCTTGTGCTAGAGTACTATCCACAGCCTCCACTCAGTACTATGCTTTGTAAAGCCATCCTAATTTTTAGGGCATGTTTTCACTAATGGGAGCAAATTAGCTGCTGTCAGATCGATCTTTCCAGATCGATTGAGCAGTCAGTGGAGACCTGCTCAGTTAGTATATTAAAACCATCCCCCTCAAGTGGCCTAGCACTGCATCAATGGGAATTCATTTCCCGTTGGGACAACACAGTGAAGACACCATGTAGAAAAGCTAAGAAGTTGGTGGGAGCTACAGAAGCTCCTCTGCACCTCCCATCAACTGCCATTGAATTTCTGGGTAAGTGTAGACCAAGGCTTAGGTGCTAGAAGTCTGAACTAACTCTGAAGGTGGACTGCACACTATTGGGCAAATATGGTATTTTGAACCCTGAACTACAGATGCATCTTTTTCATTAATCCCTCTTTCTTCCTCTCTTTAAAAAGGAGCAACTTTAATAGAGCAAATTTCACAGAACTAAAGAAACTGGGATTAAGGCTACAAGATTACTTGAAGTGTTAAACCGTGTTTGTGTGTTTTAATAACTAAGTGGGTGTCTTAAAATGCAAATTAAAATTGGATGGGCAGTCTGAATTTGTAACCTTGAACTCACTTTCTTTTCTTCTCTTCCCTGCTCCACCTCCATGTAAGAGTATGCGTGTTCTTATTTTTTTGGACAGTGGTATCAGTATGACTTTTCAACCTGTCTTGTGGACTTCCTTCTTATTGGTACAGGAAACCTTGACATCACATGGAGAGAATTTTTTTTGAGCTCAAGTCTTAGAAATGAGCATGACTGGATTCATTTCTCTGGGCAAAATGACGCAACTGACTTTCAGATTCAATCTTAGGGTGTACTCTGCTGGGATTTGTAATGAATCATTTCATATAGGAAAGGCTTTCATGACTGAATAAAAACATGATTTACTTGGAAGAGTAAATGATTGTGTGTGTGCGTGCGTGCGTGTGTGTGTACAGCAATTCTGCCTAAAGCTACTTAGCTTTATAAAAAATGAATTGGGCTCTTGGGTTATACATGTTTCACAGGGCTAGCTAAAAGGAAAATCTGGGGGGGAGGGTTTCAGATATTTATTGCTAGTTATTGAATTAGTCCAAATATTTTTCCATAATCTGTTTTGTGCCTGTATTAGGAGTCTGTAAGATTTTTTTTGTGTGTTAAAGTTACTTTTTAAAAAAGAGTTTAAAGAAAAAGAGAAGTTTAAAAAAAACCCAAAATTTAAAGGATAAAATAAAAAAGAGAAAAAGGAAAAGGGGAAAAAAACAAGTTTAAAGCCAGTATTGGTTCCACTACAAACCCCTGATGACACCATTATTTACCTCTTTTCATTCTGAAAACTCACCATTTAGTAGTACTCTTTGTTTCCTATCTATTAACAAGTTACTGGTCCAGGAGATGGCATTTCTTCTTATGCCATGATTGCTAGCTCTACTTAAGAACCTTGTCAAAGACTCTTTGGAAGTCTACACGTACTATATTTACTGAATCACCCGGGTGCACTTGTTTGACCTCAAAGAATTCTAATCATGTTAAGGCATGATTACCCTTTACAAAAGTCATGTGGACTCTCCCACAAATCCTGTTAATCCCATGTGTCTAATTCCGTTCTTTACTTCTGTTTCAATGAATGTGCAAGGTATCGAAATTAGTTTTGCCAGCCTGTAATACCCAGGATTGCCTCTGGAGCCTTTTATAAAAACTGGCATCATGTTAGCTATCCTTCAGTTATCTGGTACAGAAGCTGATCTAAGTGATAGTTTATGTGCTCCAGTTTAGATTGTATTTATCTGCAGTGAAGTCAGAATGTAACACTCTCTTAAAGTGTTTTGCAAAGTTTAAATATTAATTAGGACACCCGACTTCTATTTTCAGTTCTTTCACTGACCGTGACCTTGAATAAGTTGCTTCACCTCTCTGTCTGTTTATGCAACTGTTAATTCTTTTAATGGATGTTTCCTTTCCTCATAGGGGTGTTCTGAGGCTTTTAATTAATTCCTTGTAGTGTGCTTTGAGATCCTTGGGTAAAAAGCATTATCGTAGTGCAAAGTGTTGTTAATTAAAATAAGGCTTTTGTTAGTCGGCTTAGATGTTTCCTTTTCAGTCTTGTGTTGAGAATTTCTTCACTGTATGCTGCTTGACTCCACTCTAATCCTTATTTGATTAAATTTTTCTTAACTAGCTGAAATGTTTGAACCAATATGAAGTTACTATTTTAAAAACAGCAATCTTATTTTTGCCTAGATGATGGAACATCTAGATTATACCGTGAATGAAGAAAGCACTACAACCGCTAGTGAACAGTCGGGAGGACAATAACACTGAAGATTGTGATCTAAAATAGTGGTGTTCAAATTTTATACAAATAAACTTTAGAAATTTGGCTGATTTAACATTTACACTAGAGTATTTCATATTCCATATGAAAATTCTTTTTTACACTTGCACATATTTTTATGGAAAGGGTACTATTAATTATATCATATCAAAATGATTAAAATAGATTTGCTTTTTTAACTGATAATGTATTTGGTAAAACTGTGCCTTATATCACTTTAAATAAAATAATATTGTCTATGCAATTTTCTAAGATGTGTTATATACAATATATTTTTATAGTATATATTGCCCCTATCTCCACTGTCCATAAAATGACTTTGAGTGATTTGTTTTAAATTGGTTGGATTGCACTACTAGGAATTAGAAATGCCCCTCACAGGATTTCTCTCAAACTTCTGAATGCTGAGACAGTATATATTTGATTATAAATAGTGGCACAACTGTATTATTTAGGTCTATACATTAGACTATATGACACAAGACACAAAAGGTGGATATGGGGCAATTCGATATGTTTTTTCTGCCCCATGTTGACCTTTCTGTTAGCAGTGAAAACAGAACTGTAATATATAACAAACTAAACTTGATGCTTTGGCTTTTTTACCCAATTGCCTAGAAATTGAAATGCAGCCCCTGAGTAGCTAACAGCCAAGAGGACAGCAGAACTCAAACTTCCAATTTGTTTCTTCTTAGGGTTTCTTGAATTAGGGGAAAAAAAATCTCTGGAATTCTTGACTGCTTTGAATCTTTGGTCTAGCAACTTAATTTTAGAAGATGAGGCTTTGATTCTGCATCCATGGACTTCAACAGATGAAGAATCAGGCCTGTAGAGAGGGGAAGAATCCTCTAGATTTGCACCCACCCAATCCTGAAGTTTGGAGAGGAAGTTTTAAGAGTTGATAGTGTACAAAATAAATATAAGCAGCAGTAATCCTTCTGTCAGTTACAGCCAAAGCATGTGTTTAATTTGTCCCTTAGCCTTAATTTTTGTCTTGTTTAACTGAAATGTTCTTAAAAAAAAAAAAAGTGACAAGGAAAGTCAGCAAAGAGTTTTTGTTAACATTTGATCATTTTTTTGGAAGTTGCAAATGGCAGAGATAGGGAGGATTTAAGCACATGGTATGATCCAGCAGTAATATTAATGCTTTTTCACCAAAGAGACTTGCAGAAGTATACAACTATGAACCACTCAAGTTCACCCACTGCTAATTCCAGGTAGCAATTTAAATACAAATAGTCTTTTTCTATAAGTGAATTAAGATCTTACACTAGGTGCCAGAGTGAAAGCCCTGGAAACTGCAATTAATCAACAGACACAGCAAGAGCAACAGCAGTGCAGACTTCCCTGTATGTAATGTCTCACTTAAGTGCCTCACCCTTGTTCTAAGTGTCACCCCTAGACTCTAAAGGTGAGAGATTAGTTTAGTCTCCACAACTCAGTCAATCATTGACCTTTCTGTGGAAACTGTTAACAAGGATGCCAGCTGATGGATGTGGTTTATTTGGTTTATAACTGCGCTGGAACAACTCTGGCCACAAAACTGTTTTTAGATGGAAGCAGTGGTCACTTGGTACAGTCCTGAGCTCAATGTGACCTGCCTGCCTCAAGTTGAAATGCTGCCTTATCCCATCACTGATTCGCTGACCCTATCCAGTACCCCTTCAGTAGACTCTAGTTCTTACAGTCAATTTCTAGCATTGGAAATACTTCAGTGTACTTTTAGTAAATGATGATGTAATCCAAAATCATAGATGGCAACATTCTGTATAGAAAAATAAGACTTTTTTCCCCCTCCTTCATATTACTTTTTGTTTCTAGTGCAAAGTGCTAAATTGCTGTAATGAAATTTTAGCTTTGACATGCCCCACCTTAGTCAAAATGGAGTGATAATGAGGGAGAAGTATCTGAAAATCTTGTAAGAAATTAAGGGATCATAGTGGTAACTTGGCATTTTGCTGGACTTTCAGAAACTCATGTAATATGATCTCCCATGTTTTTTCCTCTGAAGGAATATCTATTTATTAAACTTTGAGTCTGTTTGTTAACCAGAGTAGTGTAAATTAAGTTGCTGTTTGGCAGCTTAACAATCTATTCAGTCTATTAACTGTTCCCTGAGGTTTCACACCCATGGCTGCAGTTTAATTGGAATGCAAACTAACAATTTTTTTCTTTGAATGCTTGTGCTTGATTTAGAGAGAAAATTCAATAAGTTTGATGTGTGTGTATATATATAATTTGTTAGTTTCAACTACTGAAATGTATTTTATAAATAGTTCAAGTAGACTTATATTTTCAACTTGTTATAAGATGTTAGGTTGTTTAATACTTTAAAATTCAGCTGGACTCTTCTTTACACTCAAATCGTTACTAGTATTACCTAATATAAAATTATGCTTTAACCTTTTTCATTATGAACATTGACAAGTCCCCTCCTCACCATTTTAAATGATCACATTAAAATTGTTAATAAATTATCTTTTAAAAGTAATTTGAGTAGTTGCTTTATTCTTTGTCTTTTTTAAAGAAAACTAATACTGTTGACCAATGGCTCTCAACTTTTCCATGTGACTGTACCTCTTTCAGGAGTCTGATTTGTCTTGCACAGCCCAAGTTTCATCTCACATAGGCCATGTCTACACTGATAGTGGCAAGGTGGCCGCTGTCCGATACATCTTTCTGGATTGACTTAGCTGTCAGTTAAGACATGCTGAGTCAATCCAGAAATCAACTCAGTAAGACCACCCCTCAAGTATCACAGTGGAAGATAGGAAGTCAACGGGAATTACGCAAGCTACTCTTCGTAGCTTGCATAACTCCTGTCTGCTGCTGCTGAATTATCCGGCAGTAGAGGCTGGGCTTTAAAAACTACTGGCTTACAAAATCAGACATAAAATACAAGTATCACAACACACTATTACTGGAAAATTGCTTCATTTTTCATTTTTACCATATAATTATAAATTAAATCAATTGAAATATAAATATTGTAGTTACATTTGTGCATGGTGTATATAGTGGTATAAACAAGTCATATGATATTTTAGTTTGTACTGACAGAGGTTTTTATGTAGCCTGTTGTTAAACTAGGCAGATACCTAAATGAGTTGATGAATCCCCAGTAGACCTCTACATACCCCCACACGTCCAAATACTGCTGATTGAGAACCTGCTATTGACAACATTAATAGTGATGCATGGTAAAATTTTCAAAAGTGCATAAATGACTTAGGCCAGGCACACACTACACATTTTATGTACACATAATTATGTCTCTCAAGGATGTGAAAAATCTATACCCTGGAGTGACAGTTAAACCAATCTAACCTCCTGTGCAAACAGTGCTATGTTCAGTGGGAGAGCTTCACCCATCAAAATAAGTTGCCTCTTGGAAAGACGGATTAACTATGTTGACAGGAGATGCTCTCCCATCAGAGCAGCAGCATCTTCACTAACGCGCTACAGCGGCACAGCAACAATGTTGTATGTGAAGACAAACCTTTAGGCTTTTAAGTCACTTAGACATACATGCCTGAGCACTTTATCCATAGTCTAAAGTCTCCTAAAGTACATTTCCATTCTGAAATGGGGCTGTCATGTTTTAAAATAACCTGTTCTTATTTATCTGACTTACTCATCAAATCTAGTCTCCTCTCCCAGTGAATGCTGAGTCACATCACACTTTAACAGCAATACTAGGGGGCCAGCAAACAGTTGCTGCATAGCTCATAGTGCCATAGGACTACTCATGACAATCACTACTATGCCTGGTAGCATTCACTGAATCATACCTTATATTTTAACTATCATACTGGTAACACCAACCCAGCTATATGAGAGCCCTCAGTGGTGTGGTGTAGCCTATGAATGAAACAATTCACTAATTTCTAATTCATTACACCTCTGCAACCTGTTTGATGGTAACGTGTGCCACAGAAGGCTTCATTTGAAGACCATGATTTTACACTGTTCCAAGACTACTGTTCAGTCTAAAAAGTCTATTACTAGAAAAGAAAGTAGAAGAAACTTCAGCTTTGCACTTGGAGACCAAACTAGGTTGGAAGGGCTGGGGGATTGTGGTGGGGGAGGGAATTTTCACTTATAAACTGAGCACACATGATATGGAATGCGAGAGGGGCAAATGTGGCACCAGTGATATTGATTTTAGTTTCTTTTCAGCATTGAACAGTACTTTTAAGTATATTTAGCTGCTTTCCTTTAGATTCCATAGTTTCTCTGACTCATTTCATTGTAATTAAGTGAGCAGATAATTAACAAGAAGGGAAAAAATTAAAATTGATCTTCCAATATTAAATACATACCTAATTATCTCTTTAGACTGGGGACTTCAAAATTGGAATCCATAATTGTGTATATTAAACAACTGTTTGATATGGCTAAATTTGCCTGAACAATGCAGTAAGTTGACTTCCTGTAATTTCTCTCACTGAGGCTTGAGTTGTGAAATGTGTGTGCTGTTTTAACTAGATTTGAAGCAGTTATGGAAGATATATTTGGCAGCAACACAAGGTCAAGACCAACACTAACAGCAAATCCATATCTGCCCAACTTGCAATGGGAGAAGGTGGGGGTGAGAGTGGGGCGGGGGGGTCGGTGTGAGAGCGAGAAAGAGAAAGCTGTTTCCAGTCACCTGAAAGCAATGAATTACATCAAACAATTCACCCCCATGTCCATAAAGAGTTCATGGGCCATAACAGTTCAGAATAATTAATCCTTACACAATCCTGAGAGGAACAAATAATATGTGAAACAGATAAAATTGCCAAAGCACAGTCGTCTCCTTTTCTAGTGCAGCTCATATCTGGAGCACCTTTGCACTCACATAACTCCAAAACAACTTATTTTTTAATAGTTCGTGCTTTCTTTGAACTTAATCCTCACTGGGGATAAATACTTCTGAAAAGTTAAAAGTGACAAGTTCTGCTGTGTGAAGAAAGTATTCTACTAATTTTCAATGACTTGTTGAGGCACTGAATACCATTTTAAACTCCAAAGAAACTCATACAACTGCTCTATTTTTCATTAAACTTGTTTTAACAAGAACAGGGGAAATTATACTTTAATATGCTAGAGCATCTCTTTTACAAACACTTATTCATGTGAGTGGCCCTTATGGCTTCAAGGGCTATGTTAGTGGCTAAAAATTTTTCATATCAGGCCCTCTATTAGTGCAATGTGATGACTGGAATTTTTAAATACAGAAAAAATACAGCATTAAAAGTTAGTGTTCTCAGCCACTGAAATGCAGCCATATTACATGTGTCATAAAGAGTAATGACATATAAAGTAATGCATTAAACTGCTTCCAATGAGAACAGTGAGGGCAAAAACAAACAAAAAAAACCCTTGATGCAAAACAAATTGAACACATTTATGGAGTGGATAGTAGACTGGGACAGCCTAATATGTCAATGAACTGATCTTTGCCTACTAATGATAAACATGGGAACGGGTTCTGAGTTGGTGTACAGAAGTCTTTTTTGGGTGTCTGGCTGGTGAGTATTGCCCACAACCTCAGGGATTAGCAAAGTGCCACATCTGGGTCAGGAGGGGATTCCTCCCCCCCCCCCCCCGGGGCAGATTGGCAGAGGCCCTGTGCAGGGCTGGCGCTACACGGTAAGCAACCCCCGCGTTGCAGCGGGGCGCCAAAAGGGGACAGCGCCATTGCACACCCCGATGACATCACTCGTATGTGCCAGCGTTGCTCTGCTGGGGGGGGGGTGCGCCACAATCCTGGCCCTGTGGGTTTTTGTTTTTGTTTTTTTTGTCTTCCCCTGTAGCGTAGGGCATGCTGGTGGTTTCCTTGTACCTTGAAGTCTTTAAACCATGATTTGAGGACTTCAGTGCCTCAACCATAGGATAGGTGTCTGTTGAATGAGTGGGTGGGTGAGGTTCTGTGGCCTGTGTTGTGCAGGAAGTCAGACTAGATGAGCCTATTGATCCCTTCGCACCAAGAGTGTCACGGGTGCTGGGCTTATGAGGCTTGAGCCCCGACTCTCAGCTCCCAAGCCCCAAGTCTGCTGCTGGCTGACTGTGGTGGCAGCACGCGAGCCCCGAATGTCAGCATGCTGAGCCCTGGATCTTTTTCTGGGCTAGCGGCGCTCCTGCTTTTGACCTTACACTCTGTGAGCATGTTACAGATACAAGAGGCCTGAGTTACTCTTGCAGTAGGACCCCTAACTGACTTTTCTGGTTTTGGTACACTTCAAAGCTCACCAATAACACATTTTGCACATAATTTGTATTATATTTCCATGACCTGCTATGCAGGGGTTAAAGTCGGCTGGAAAGCAACAGACCGGCATTCCAGGGCCCACTATTTTTAGGGGTCAGCATTCCAGGTCCCCTAAAAATAGAAAATAAAGCCAGAACACAGCATTACAGCTCCATTTTCTATTTTTAGGGGCCCTCTGAACACTGAGCCCCTAAAAAATAGCAGGCCCTGCAATGCCGGTCCAGCACATTCCAGGAGGCAGCAGAGCTGCCCCAGCCCAGGCTGAGGCACTGGCTTGAGACTGCTTTCACAGCAGGCTCTGGGTGGGAGTCTTGGCTAGGGCCAGGGCTGTTCCGCAGTGACATGGTGGCTAGGTAAGGGGGCCCTTGGGTGGGGTTCAGGGACAGGTGAGCTGGCCCAGAGGGGAAAGAGAATGGGGGAGGGGGGTCAGCCCAGGGCAGTGGGGGAAGAGGGTGCAGCACAGCGGGGGTTGGGGGACCAGTGGTGAGATGGGTTGGAGG
>ML682019.1:4768429-4793294 GCA_007922195.1 Podocnemis expansa
GGGGGGGGCGCAGCGCAGCAAGCAACATGAGTTGCTCAGCTGCCACCATCTCTTAGAGGGAACATTGCCCCCAACCAAACAGCAACCCCAGCTACACACCCTCTGCTACACATTCACTCCTACCTACCTCTGCTACACACACACACCTGCCCCACACAATCCCCAGCAGCCCTCCCCCAAAGCCCTTACCTGGGCTGTTTGCAGGCTGGTTGACACACTCCTGGCCTCCCACAGCTCTCTGATGGTTGGGCTTAAGGTGGAGCCACAGGAACTCTGCCTTCCAGCTGCTCCTGCTATTTTTAGGGGGTCCCATGGAACTCAGCGTTCCAGTGCCTTCCTCTATTTTTAGGAGGGCCAGAAGGCTGCTTGCCAAAAAACAGGGGGCCCAGATCTGTGTTCCAGTGCCTTCCCCCTTACTTTAATCCCTGCCTTTTCCCAGCCCTGCACAGCCCACGTGGCTCAGCTGAGCAGGGAGGGAACTTTAACTCCAGCTCTCCGGGATGCTCGAGGCACACTTTGGGTGTTGCCGTGGCACACCAGTGTGCCATGGCACAATGGTTGGGAACCACTGGACTAGTTATGTGTAAATGAGAGCAACTTTTCTAATATATCAAAACTGGAAGATAAAATATTCAGCTGTTTCTTTGAAGAAAGGCTCAAAGTGAATTACCAGGGAAAGAACCAGGCTCTGAATTAACTGAAGATAACAGAATGACTCTTCTGTGTGCCTAGCCTCTATAAACTGTTTTGCAAAGAGACCAACCTAAATGGCAAAGGCAAATATGGGCTTGTGGGAGAAGGTTTAGAAACTCAACCTTGAATGAATAAATGAGGTTTGCTAATTACCCTTTTCTGCCATGGATGACTCTAATAAGGGGGAAAAAATGTTTCCACACAGAATCTGTTTGACCTTGGTTGGGATATTAACCTGATTTCCTTATCAGTTAGTAATCGTATTTGGCTTAACTGCTTGCATGCCAGCAAATACTTTCAACAATTTGAAATGTACACTAAGGCCAAGTTGTCATGCATCCAAAACCAGATTACTTTATGAATTACCTTCCTCTTTTATCACAAGGAGGAATTTCCATGTGTTGTTCAATGGGAAACGCAGTATTTTCTCCCATGTGAGCTTGAGAACTGTTAAGTAACCTTCTTCCAAATTATGCATGCCTTGCTCTGTCACTATTATATTGCTTACTAGGACAAGGGGCATTCTTAAAGAGCCTCTTTATTATCTCTTAGCACTTTTTATTGCAGTGCGATCAAGTTACAACTGGTTTCATGAGATGTAAATCCAGCAGGTATGAGATTCCTAAATCTGTGGCTGGTAGTTCAAATCACTGCAATGTCATATTTCGGTTTAACTAGCAACGGCAAAAATTACAATCTAAACAAAACCAACAAGAGTTCTGTGGCACCTTAAAGACTAACAAATTCCTTCAGGCATAAGTTTTTGTAGGTGCAATTCACTTTGTCAGTATCTGATGAAGTCAGTTGCTGCCCACAAAAGCTTATGCCCGAAGCTATTTGTTAGTCTTTAAGGTGCTACAGGACTCTCATTCACTGTACCCAGACTAACATGGCTACCCCTCTGGGACAATATAAACAATTTCCCAGCAGGGCCATCCCTAAGGGGGTGGGGACCCAGGGCCAATCAGCCTGTGCGTGGCCCCCCACCACATTGAGGCAGGGGAAGGGGTGCAGCAGCCGGCCCAAAAGCTGGCCCTGCACTCCTGCCCCTTCTGAGCTGGGGGCAGAGAGGGCCAGCCTGGGGGGCTGGGCTCTGCTCTCCTGCCCCGCCCCGCCCCTGGGCTGGCTGTTCCTCTCTGGGGGCGGGGCAGACCAGCCAAGTGTGGACGCTGGTTTCATGCTCCCCCTGCTCCTTTCTTCTCCCGCTGCTTCCTTCTGCTTCGCACTGAAAGCAGCGGGAAGTGGGCAGGGGACAGCACTGCCATGGGGGGCAGCTGTTTGGGCCTTGCACTGCCCTGCTCACAGCAGGACAGCGCAGGGCCCAGGGAACTGCGGGGCCCTGGGACGATCACCCCTCTTGCCCCCCACCCCCAAGGATGGCCCTGTTTCCCAGAATGAATGGTCAGTGACAGGTTGAACTTATGATATTCCAATAAGAGATTGTAAAAATGTAAAAAAACCAACCAAAAAAAACCCCAAAAAACAAACAAACAAACAAAAAACTGGATGTAAGTGAATATTGCATCTATTCTGAATTTAATGATAAGAATAGACTGCCTCAAGATAAATGACCTGTGGTTCTGTATAAAATAACATTTCATTATTTCCCCTTTATTCCCAAGTGGTGGCTGATGGACATCTTACTTTGAAGAGAAAACGGTGTCTGGAATTAACTAGCATCATGGTTGGAGAGCCATTAACACCCAACCTAATCAGAACCAGTAAATGTGTAACCTTCTGGCGTAAACACCTGAAACTGACATAGGGGGTTGCAGCCCAGGAAAGCTTATGCCTGAAGAAATTTGTTAGTCTTTAAAGGTGCCAAAGAACTTTAGTTATTTTTGCTACAGACTAACACGGCTACCCCTCTGGAACCTTAAACTTATAATTCTTCTCACCATCTGCACCCGAGAAAGACATCTGACTGTCAGGGATAAAAAACAAAAGGTTTCACCTTTGGTCTAACAACTTATTTTTTCCAGGTGACTAAGTCAATCGAGTTGTAGGCTAGCCAAAGAACTAAAGGGGGGGGGGGGGGAATGCTTCCTTGTACCTCATGCCATCCGTTCCACACTATTCCCCCACCTTGCAGACATGGGACTCTTTCCCCCTGGAAAGCAGTGCTGAAATACAAAGGGAGATTAGTTACAACGTCTGTCTGTCTCTCTCCCTCTTTCTCTCTCTCGCGTTGCTGCAGCAGCCATTGCCCAGCCCTGCTCTTACTCTCCACGGATCACACACTCTTTAAATAGCAAAGGGCTAGATTGTCAATCTAATTGCAACTTCACAGAATCTGTAGGAAAAAGGTGTGGTTTATTTCTGGCCTCAAGATATGTTCTCCTGAAATCATAGCTTGTACAGGAATGGCTCAGTAAATGTTCTAGTTTTGCCCTCCAGCTACCTAATGCTTTTTGATTCTTTTGGCTTTACTGCACACTGAAACAGCTTGTGTGAGGGCAGGAGACTGTGTGGGGTGCATTAGTCCCCTGAGCTCAAAGCTGTCTAGATTTGTTAGTAAAACAAACAAGAAGTCCTGTGGCACTAAAGACTAATTTTTTTGCATGAGCTTTTGTGGGAGAAAATCTAAGCTAAGCATCTGACAAAGTGGGATTTTCTCCCACAAAAGCTCATGCAAAAATAGATGTGTTGGTCTTTAAGTGCCACAGGACTCTTTGTGTGTTTGTTTTACTGAACTAGGTTAACACAGCTACCCCTTTAGATCTTAGACTTGTTAGCAAAACACAAGGAGTCCTAACAAGACTAACAAATTTATCACATGAGCTTTTGTGGGAGAAAATCCCACTTCATCAGACACTTTGAAGATTTGTCAGGCTGACTTCAGAGTGGAAAAGGCAAAAGGGAGCTCGTTCAGTCACACCAAATACTCTGGTCAGTGAAGCAATAGGGTGGGAAAGTCAGGAAAAAATAAGTGGATGAGTCTAAGTTGGGGACTGAGTTGCAGAGGTTGTGAACTTGCTGAGCCTCTTGAGTTTACATGAAATTGACGTTGTTCAGCACTTCCTTAAATCAAGCCCCCAAGTCTATATTCCAGTGCTATGGACATAGAAAATAAGTAACACTAGCCCCAAAAGAGACTTTGAAAAGGAATGTGACCTAATCGTCATAACCAGAACACGATTTGCATGGTATAATCTGCAGAAATGAGAGAGAGAGAGAGAGAGAGAGAGAGAGAAACAAACAAGGAGGAAGAGGTGGAATAGGGACTGTCAATAGTACTTACAAAAGTGGTGCGAATTCCATATTCTTGCTGCTTTTCCCCTTGGAAAGCCCTTGAAATTCCTCTGGAAGGCTGCCTCTGCTGTTGCCCTTTGTGCTTTCTCACCCAGTGTATAGGCTACAATAAAATTGACACCATTCTTGTTAGTTTCACCTAGCCGTCTAGGCAGCACTGAGCGGCAAACAAGGCACATCCTCTACTTGTATTCAGAATTGCTGCTACCAGTTCTTGATGCAGCATTATGTGTTAGCTTGATAAACAGAAATGAGAGATGGTCCACAGAGGTGATTAAACCTACTGCTTCTGTTTGCCGTTTGATTACCGTTCAGTTAACCAGCACAGACTTGTGACTTTGAAGCTGAAAGACCAAGGTGCTTGTCCCAAGCCGTCCCTTTGCATGATTCTTACAGCAATCTGTCTGTTGTTTGCAGCTCAGGGATTTGTCCCAACAAACAATGCTGTCCACCACTACTCCTCTCACAAACATTCATCTGTTACTGAAACCAAGGGACGTGGTGGGGACAAAAACCTTAGGTACCTTCAAAACCGAGCTTGGTAAGTTTATGGTGGGAATGATATGGACAGTGTAGCTTGGCCATTGTCCGTCTTTTACTACCGGTGATGGCTATGATAGTGATCTGGGAAGGGGCATTGGATCGAGTGGGTTCTGAGTTATTACAGAGAAGTTCTTGACTGGCTGTTGTGGACTTGCCCTCATGCTCAGGGTTAAACTGATCGCCATATTTGGGGTCAGGAAGGAATTTTCCCCCAGGGCAGATTGGCTTAGGCGCTGGGGTTTTTTTGCCTTCCTCTGTAGCATTGGGCATGGCTCACTTGCTGGTTGATTCACTGTATTAAAGTCTTTAAATCATGATTTGAGGACTTTAATAGCTCAGTTATGGGTTTGAGGCTCATTGTAGGAGTGGGTTGGTGAGGCTTTGTGGCCTGCACTATGCAGGAGGTCAGACTAGATGATCATATTGGTCCCTTCTAACCTTAGAGTCTATGAGTCTATGAACTCTGTATTAAAAAATCACTAGCCTTCTTCAGCAGTGTCAGTGCAGGGAAATATCTGCAGATCAGTTCCATATAATTACATCATCAGAGCCAGAATATGGATCAATTTCCTGGAAAAATGTTTTATGTTTTGTGCTGCATTTGGGTATGCCTAAGGATTAAGAGCCAAAGTTTTCTATCCTTATTCATGCCGAGTTCCACTGATCTGAATGTATCAATGTAAGGGGGTAAAATCTCATCCTTAAACAGCTGCAATTCTGTCTGTAATACTCCCCCTCTTATGAAATAACCTCAGTGTTTTTACATTGTGGCTACGAGCAAATATTGTTCCAAAGGGGCAGCCATGTTAGTCTAGTTCAGCAAAATAAACAGACTCCTGTGGCATTTTAAAGACTAACAAATTTATTTATCACGTGAGCTTTCGTGGGAGAAAATCCCACTTCATCAGATGCTACAGTGTTCCCCTGAATCTGTGATTTGCCTCCAAACTGGTTTTTGTCACTGGAAGAAAAGTACTGCAGTTGGTAGATTAGATAAGTCAGTAGTTAACCCAGGCATGTTAGCAATTTGGTTTTAGCGAGTGAGGTTTTGCTAGACTATGCAGGATTATTTTTTGTCTACCTTAATGGAAAATACAGTTTTCACTCTTTCTTGGAAACAAACTGCAGATTATTCCAGTCTGAGATTTGTTATAGAGGATTTACCATGGAAACACACAGTAAAATTCTGCATCTTTTTAAATTAATGGTACAGAGCCCAGAAAAAAAAGCAAGGAGTTGTGTAGCACTTAAAGACTAAGAGATTTATTTTTCGCATCAGCTTTCATGGGAGAAAATCCCACTTCATCAGATGCTTCAAAGATGGGGGAATTTACAGAATGGAATGAAAATAAATGCAAGGGAATGTACAACATATAATCAGGCCACATTGTAACAGCAAATCAGTGCAGTTGTTTAGGTTCAGCATGTCAGTTTTATTTTTGTCTGTAAAACGGTGTTCCTGCCCAGAAGAGTTTACAATACACACAGGTCAGGGCTCATAAAGAGAAGAGTGACCAGTTCCGACCACAGTACTGTACATTTGGTCAACACAAGTAACATGCACTTTAACACAGTGTTAATGAAGAATTCTCTCCTTTATCAAGCCCATAGGTTGTAATCTGCAGGTCAAACTTCGGTGATTCTTAGATTTAAAAAATCCAACACATAATTTAAATACCACAGCTCACTATTTGAAACACACCAACTGTATGGTGCTTTATGCACTACTGAATGCATATTAACAACTCGCTTTTGTGGAGGCACTTTTATCAACACTGAGAAGTACAGCAGTTAGGGCTTGATTCTTTGATGTACTGACCGCTACCTTGAGGTGCAGCAACTTCAATAAAATTGAAACTAGCTACTTTCTGCAGGACACCAGTGCCTCAAGGGATCAGGCCTAAAACTTCTCACCCACTCCCCAGAGCTAGTATTATTTTTGCAAGAAAAATGTTAAAAATTTGAAGAGTTAGACATGCTATGCACCATCAGGTACTGAGTTAAGAGATACGCCTTTGAATAACATGGTTCCAGTTAAACTGGTTTCCAACACACTGTGAGAGACTAATGTTGCCATGTGTAAGAGCTGGTAAATCCCTGTGCCAGCTTTAAGTTTCCTTTTAGCTTTACAAATCTTCTTTGAGTCCCAGCTATGCTGTACAAGAAAAGCCAAACTGTTAATGGCTGATGCAAGGTGTTTCCTCACTCGAGGGTGGGAACTGGGGGATCATGGAGAATTCTTTTCAAGGGCAGTGTAAGGTACAAGCCTGCTGGACTGGCCCTGTTGTCCCCCCCTAGCCTACTACAGCTAGCTTTAGCCAGCTGCACTAATCAGGGAATGCCTGATTGTTGCAGGCTGAGCAGTGTCACTTCTGGGCAATGGAGTAGCCAATCAGCTACATATCTCAAATCTATGCAACTCCTCATCCCATATACAGCAGCAGTAACTGTGCCAGACACTCAGGCTGCATGCCGCCAGTCACGCCCTGGGAACTGTTGTCTCTGCTGGTAGTGAAGATAAAATGTGACCAGCATGACTCCATTACCCATTCACCATGATCCTCAAGTTGTAAGGACCACACAGAAGTGGTTGCTTTGGTATTGTGGTGCAGGTGGGTCTCCAGCATGTGGGAACCAAGCCTGCATTTGTCTGCCCAGACCATATGCCTCTGTGCAGGGTAGGAGGGATTCCTGGCTTCCACCAGGTGGTGCCATCCTACAGCTGCCCTAGAGGAAGGAGGTGTGTATTGTGGGAGGCAGGACACCATGCTTGCATCCTCCACCTCCTACTTGGGTAGGGTTACCAGATGTTAGGCAAAAGGAGGACATATCATCCTTTTTATCTTCACGTCCTCCATCCAGCAGGCATTTTAAAAATACAGGATTTTGTCTGGCTTTTTACTTCCTGGGGTTAAAGTGTGCTGGAATACCCCAGAACACCCTGTTTTTAGGGGGAAGCATTCCAGGGCTCCCTAAAAACAGAAGAATATTCCATTAATATTACATTTTCTCCATGCATTCTCCAATGTCCTCCTTGTCGTTTTTCCCTGTCCTTCTTTCCATGCTTTGGTATCTGGTAACCCTATGCTCGGGGGACTTTTTGCAGCTCTGGGCTCCACTGCTCCCCCCACTTACCACTGACTCAGCCCCGACCTCTCTTGCTCCAGCAGGGCACTGAAGAGGGTGGTTTCACTCAGGCCTGGGAGAAGCACTCAGCCACCCTTGGAGATGTGCAGGGACCTCTGGCTGCCACCAGTATCCTGCCCAAGGCCTGAAACTGGGGGTGTTCGGAGGAGGGGTCACTAATTTGGTATAACAATGTTACTGGCTGACAGCTGAGGGGTGTGTTGGGAATTCAGGGGGGGTGTTAGGGAAATCCCCAGCTGTCCCTCTGCAGGCCAGCAGCGGGGTACGCCTAGGGTTACCACCTCAGGCAAAAGGAGGATTGTTGTTTGCACGAGCTTTCGTGGGAGAAGATCCCACTTCCTCGGATGCTTCGAAGATGGGTGAACTTACAGAAAAGCATCTGTAAAAGCATCCTTTTCTGTAAGTTCACCCATTTTCGAAGCATCTGAGGAAGTGGGATCTTCTCCCACGAAAATTCATGCAAACAATAAATCTGTTAGTCTTAAAGTGCCACACAACTCCTTGTTGTTTTTTCACTGGACTAGACTAACACAGCTATCCCTTTTAAAATTGACAAAAGGAGGATTACCTTCATGACCTCCATCTGGAAGGCATTTCAAAATACACGATTTTGCCTGGCTTTTCACTTAAAATATGTGGCAACACCCTCTATTTTTAGGGGGAGGCCTTCCAGGGCCCCCTAAAAACAGAAGACTATTCCCTCAATTCTGCATTTGCTCCAGGTGGCCTCCTTTTCCTATTTCTCTGCCCTCCTTTCCAGGCTGTGGCACCTGGTAGCCCCACGTACGCCACTGCTCCTGATTTTAGCCCTGACATTTGGGGCTTTTTTCTTACACGGCCACCCACGGCCCCTGTTCCACCCTCGCCGTCCCGCCTGCATCCATCCCCCAAAGCGGGGCCGGGTCCGCCGGGCCAGGCCCGGGGTGCCGGCGCCAGCCAGCTAGGGCGGGAGGCGGAAGAGGCCGCGGCTCCGAGGCGGAGGGCTGGAGGGAGGCCGGCCGGCGTCTCCCGCCCCCCGGGGGCGGTGCGCGCTGACGCGGCGGCGCCGCTGCTCCCTCTCGGCCCGGGGGAGTCGCACAATTATGAGAAGGAGCCGCCGCGAGGCCGCCGCCAGCCTTGGGTCCCGCCGCAGAGCCCCGCTCCAGCCGCCCCGCGCTCACCTCGCCCGGCCTCCGCCCGCCCAGTCCGCGCGCAGCCCCGATAGATGGAGACAGGCCCCGCCACCGCCGCCGCAGCACGAGCAGCCCGGCGTGAGGAGAGCCAGAGCCGGCGCCGAGACCCAGCCCGACCCTGAGGAGAATGGTGAGGGGGGCAGCTGCGGGCCGGGGCCTCCCGCCGCCGCGCGCGAGGCGAGCGCGAGCCCGTGCGGCGGTTGTGGCCGTTATGGCGGTTATTCCACCCCCCGCGCGCCCGTTGGGCGCGAGCCGCGCCGGCGCGGCGGTTGGAGGGCGCGCGGCCGCCCCGCACCCGACCTGGCGCGGAAGGAGTCGCCGTCTGCGCACGGGAGCTCGCCTTGGCCGCGTGCCGCGGGGGCAGGCTCGGCGGGGGCTGCCTCGCAGGAAGCGTCGGTGCCTCCCGAGCCGCCGCCGAGACCAGTGAAAACCCGTTTCCATGAGACCGCCGGGCAACGAAGTCGGCAAAATGCGGCTTGGGAGCTGCCGAGGCTTGGGGCTGTGTGTTTGAACCCGTGACGTCGAGTCCCGGTGTTTAAAGGTGTTAAAAGCTTCCTCGTTGACTGTCGTGAAATAGTTATTTTCTGAGCCAGCCCGCTTTTTACCCTGACAACTTCAATAATCAATACAAAAAGAAGCTAAATGGAGCACAGCTGAGCTTTTCGAGAGATCAAAATTACGAGCTGAAAGATAGGCAATATGTGTGGGTGTTAAAAAGATAAAAATTAGATGCTGCTAAACTTAAACATATGTTCCTCATTTTATAAGCCAGCTTCCTATTGCTGCTGTGTACCCTAGCGAAGGGGTCTCAAACTCAAATCGCCGTGAGTAGGCCCTGCACTGGTACAAATACGGGGCTCCGTATTTGATTTGCATTCATGCGAAATTGTCTGCGGATGGGGATATAATGCGGATATCCACATATTTGCAGGACTGTAGCTCTGTGAATGATGAAAATATGTGGACGTGTATCTGATCAGCATCTGCAAGAAATGGCCAGCGGCTATCCGTGTGGTATCTGCGGATGCGATATAATGCGGATATCCGTGGATAGCTGCTTGTTTGCAGGGCTCTGCGCATGAGGACTAGTAGAGGGCCGCATCAGGACTAGTAGGTTAGCCCGAGGACTGCACCACTGAAACCTTTTCATACAACGATATTGCAAATATCGGTAACGAGTGTCATTGCGGGCCACAGGAAATAGCTTTAAGGGCTGCATGTGGCCTGCAGGCCACATATTTGAGACCCCTGCCCTAGTGAGAGTTTGAATTTTGGGTCTGTCTGTTCACTCTCTCTTCTCTTTGGTTTTAACAGCTTGTTTTGGGTTTTGTTTTTGTTCAAGAATATCCCTTTACTGTGATGGCCATAATCTTTAATCACGTATCTCTTTAGTCATTTTGCTAGTCAGTCACAATTATTTTGTGCAAAGTTATATTCTTCTGAGACTTAACCATTCCTTTGTTTTAGCGTTTATGTGATCATTTAATTCTTATATGTCATAACTTTATTTACTAGATTGCACGTCCTAATATAGAGCCCTGTAAAACTTTGCCTGTGACTACTTATATAATCCAGAGTTACAAGATTATTAACTAAATTATGCTACTTATATAATACAGGGATACTAGATTAACTAAATTTACTAGACTGTAGGTCCTACTATAGAGCACTGTAAAATTTTGCTACTGATGACATTTTGCAAAAAAAGCACACTTTTAATCTTAATCTTGTTTTTTAATTTTAATTACTAACCGATTCTTTATCCTTCTGTTTATTGCCTCTCTGATATTTAGAGTTGGTACAGTAATCCATCATGTGAAACCGTTTCAAAAGCATTCAAAAAATCCAGCGTATTAAAAGTATTGTTTACTGTTTTAGATCAATGGTTTTAACAGGGGTGTCACTGGCGCCGGGCTTATGGGGCTTGAGCCCCAAGTCCCAGTGCCTGAGCCCCAAGTCTGCCGCCAGGCCAGCTGTGGTGGCAGCTGCAGCAGCAGCGTGTGAGCCCATAATGTCAGCGCACTGAGCCCTGGATCTTCTTCCAGGCTAGCGGCGCTCCTGGTTTTTAGTTTAAAAAAGGGTTTTATAGTATGACATTGTGTGAAACCATGCTGATTCTCAACTATTATGTATGTTTCTGCATACAAATGTGTTTCTCTTGCTAGTACAAATCAGGGACTTACAAATTCAAGGAAAGAAGCTGAACATTAGACTTCTTTTAAAAGCTACATATACTGTTTTGCGGTCATGAGGCACATGTTCTTCACGACTGAGTTGAGAGATTGCATCACGAAGTTTCATCCTGTATTTGTTAGTCACAGTATGTCAGAGGAATGTACTGCAAATTGATCATTAACTGTCACAGGTTTCTGGTTGAATTAACAGAAGCCAATTTATTTATTTTTTGGCCACATAGTAAATGTATTTATAGTATCTTGTACCTCCTGACTTTAGTGGTGTTTGTCAAATGTTTTGTGATATTCTAAAAAAAATACTTTACAAGTTATTTAATTTTTTTTGTTTTAAATTCAAGATGTTCTTAAACCGTTCAAATCCTTCATAGACTATTTAAAATTTCTAAAGAGCCAATACTAGTGAAACTTGGTACGTATTTAGGACCTGATCCTGAAAACACTTGAACAGATGAGTAAGTTAGAAGTCAATATGCCTACTCCATGACTACAGGTGTACATGTGGTTGAGTGTGATCAGAGTTGGACCTTAAATTTGATTCAGTTTTGGTCACTCCTTAGTCTATTGTTTAGAAAAGGAGAACAAGTTATTATGCTGTATTATCTGTCTTCAGATTGGGCATTCATCTGCTTGTTTATATTTTGCTGTTATTGTTTTCATAATTCTCATTAAACTGGAAACATCTGAAGGCATTTTAAAATGTTACTTTTTATTCAGCAGGGAGATATGACAGTAGTGTAAACTTAAATGTTTGTTTTAAAGTCTGACCATGTCATTCGCCTCTCTCTGTGGATTTCTCTATTGGCTCTGCTTAGTTTGCCACATTTCAATTTAAGCTTCTTGTCCTGGTCTTTGAGGCTCTGCATAATTCCCTTTGCCTGCTTAACCAACTTAGAATATTATCGTGTTTGCCCTGACCTCTCTGCACCATTAATGATAACAAATCTTGATGCCCCATTCATTTGCTTCTCCCACAATCATCTCTATACCATTTTCTTTTGCCTTTCCTTCCTTAAAAGGGTGCACTAGGTCTACGTCCTTCAAAGTCCTTCTTAAGACTTACTTGTATTGTAATGCTAACACAGTGTGGCTTTTTGTGCCCCCCCTAGATAGAGGTACATTTGTGTGTAAGTGAAGCACCATAGCAGCTGCAACACTACAAGCGCTCTAATGTAGCTGCTTTAAGCTGAGAGACGAAAGCTCTCCTGTTGACTTAACTACTGCAGCCTGTATGAGAGGCAATAGCTTGGTTGGCCTGGGAAGCTCTCCTGTCAACATACTGCTTGTTAGGCCAGCACTTACATAGGTGTAACTTACGTTGCTTAGTGGGGTGCTTAATGCATACCCCAAGCAGTATAAATTAAGCTGATGTGAGATGCAGTGTAGACGTAAGATCAGCAAACTGACATAGTACTTTGGCTTGAACACTAGAGGTTTATGTTATTGGGCACACCTAGCCTGTGGCTATTTGAACCTGGGACCTAAAAGCATAAAGACCGAAGGAGTAGCGAGAGTCCTGTGGGACCTTATAGAATGACAGCTGACGAAGTGAGTTGTAGCCCACGGTAGCTTATGCTTGAAGAAATCTGTTAGTCTGTAAGGTGCCACAGGACTCTCGCTACTTTTGCTATACACAGACTAACACGGCTACCCCTCAGGAAAATTCTACAGTTGAAGGAGTGTTATTTCGTATCCTTTTGTTCAGTAACTATATAATCATGAAAAAACAAGTGGGATTCTACTCCCATGAAAGCTCATGCGATAAATAAATTTGTTAATCTTTAAAAGTGCCACAAGACTTGTTTGTTTTGATGAACTAGACTGTGGTTCCCAAACTTTTTTAGGCTGGGGACCCCTTTTTAACAAAAAAATCTTTGCAGCCCCCAGCTGATTATGTAATCTGGCCCTCGCCGGCAGACTCTGGCCCGTGCCACTCTGGCGGTGGTGCTGGGACAGCTGGCAAGCAGCGCCACCGCCACCATGGCCTGTGCTGCTGGGGAGCCAAGCTGCGGCAGCTACAGCCCCCTGCTCTTGCCCCCTATTGGGGAGTTGCCACAGCCCTGTCTCCGTGCTGGGATCCCGCCATGGGCAGGGAGCATTGGGGCTGCAGCTGGATTCCAGCTCTGGTAGGGAGAGGCTCTGTGGACCCCCTGCAACATGTCTGTGGACCCTTGGGGGTCCCTGGACCCCTGGTTGGGAATGACTGAACTAGGGAATGGACCCCTGGTTGGGAATGACTGAACGCAGCTACTACCCCTTTGGAACTATGTAATCATGCTGTGTTCTCTTTCTCTCCTTCCTCACTCTTCTGTTCTGTATTCCCTCATGATATAGTGGCACTCTAGATCAGGGGTCTCAAACATGCAGCCTGTTAAGCTATTTCCTGCGGGCCGCAATGACACTACTGTTACTGGTATTTGCAATATTGTTACATGGAAGGGCTTCAGTGGTGTGGCCCTGGGGCTAACGTATACTAGTTCTCATGCGGCCCTCGTGGTGATTTGAGTTTGAGACCTCTGCTCTAGATAGTAAATGTTCTGAGAGAGAGATGGAGGATGCATATATGTGTTCCACAGATAAACTAACATGGAATACTTCATTTCCACATTATAGTATTTAAAACAAAATGATGTCCCACACCTATTTCTCTCACAGGGTGATATGATTAATCTTGGTTTTACATTTTTTATTAAAATCAATCAATCAATCATCTTCATGACCACATTTGTTTAAATACATTGTACTTCTGTTGCAAATAGCATTTGTAATTTGCTAAGCAGTGTAGTTCAAAAAAATGACCTATCAGGTATAAGCCCATTCGGGCACAAGCTGACCCCCCAATTCTGAGCCCCAAAAAGAAGCTAAAATTGGTGACCCAGGTATAAGCCAAGGTCCCCTTTTGGCCTTGGCGCCTAACCTCCCACCCACTGCTGCTGGCTTCCCCTGGAGTTTCTGACAGCTTCCCTATCCCAAAATCTCTGCTGCTGCTTTTCCCTTGCCCCTTCACTGTCCATTCCTCAATCCTGCTCTCCTGCTCTGCCCTTTCTTCACTTTCCTCACCTCTGCTGCCCCCTGGTCTGCCCTTTCCTCACTCCTACACCCCTGCTCACTTCTCAGTTTCCTGCTGCTGCCCCCTGTGCCACCCTTTCCTCACTGTTGCCCCCCTGCTCCCACCTGCTCTGCCCTTTCCTCACTGCTGTCACCCCTGCTGCTCCCCCACTGCTGCCCCCTGCTCACTTCTCATTTACCTCACTGTTGTCCCTTGCTGCGCCCTTTCCTCACTGTTGCCCCCTTGCTTCCACCTGTTCTGCCCTTTCCTCACTGCTACCCCCCTGCTCACTTCTCAGTTTCCTGCTGTTGCCCCCTGCTCCTCCTGCTGCCCCCTGCTCTGCCGCTTTCTCACTGCTGCTCTCTGCTCCTCCTACTGCCCCCTCCTCACTGCCACCCCCTACTCTGCTCTTCCCTCACTGCTACCTGCCGTCCCCTCCTGTTCTGCCACTTCTTCACTGCTGCCCCACTGCTCTTCCTGCTGCCCCCTGGCTCTTCACTGCCACCCCCCTACTCCCTTCTCAGTTCCCTGCTGTTGCTCCCCTGTTCCCCAACACCCTTTCCCTGTCACCCCACAACCCCTGCTGCCACTCTTCCTAGCCTGCCAGGCACCCCGCCCAGTCCCTGTCGCTGCTTCCCTGGGCTCCCCAAAAATCCTGGGTCCTCCTGCCACTTTCCTGGACTCCCCAACCCCCCCCTCCGCAATGCCTGAGCCTTGCTGCCCTTTCCTGGTCTCCCTGAACCCCCCCAAACCCTCCCGGCCATCCCATCGCTTTCCCCAACTCCTTGACCCCCTCCCCAACCGCTGGTCCCTGCCACCACTTCCCTGGCCTCCCTGAATCCTCCCCTCAATGTCCAGGCCAACCCCCCCCCCCGGGCCCCCTTACATGGCTGCTCCAGATGCCAGGGTCCCCTCTTCACTCCAGCCCCAGTCCCGGCCGACTGCCCAAGATGGCCACGTGGCAACACTAGGACTCTGGCTTGCCACATGGTCTGGGAAACTCCTGGGAGGGGCTGTCTACCGTATTTCCTTGAGTATAAGCTGAGAGCCTGTTTTGAAGCCAGTTTTCAGGCACAAAATTTTCGGCTTATACGTGATGATATATGGTATATGTTCAGTGTTTTTACAATTCTAGGCAATTTGTGACAACAAGTCAGTTTAATTTTTTCCCTTAGTTTACCAGTTTATTCTTGCTGGAAAAACTATTATATATGTCAATGGGAGGGAAGAACATAGACTGCCAGTGTCCCTTTAAGCAAAATTTCAGTATGGTTTAGATTGTTACTCCAAGATGCTGACAATGAATTTTAAAAATGAATCTTTAACAGAGATGTTTGGTATTTTTGAATTCTCTAAAATCTGATAAGGGAAGGAAACGATCCTTTAGTTTATTTTACCCTCAAAAGGATATATTTTACTGATGGATTTATTTATTTCGGTATATGTTTCTTTAAAAAGGCCTGCTTTTGTTATAGATTTGCTTTTTGTATTGATCTGGTGAAACAAATTAACTTTTTTTTCCTTATTCCCCCCCCCCCCCCCATCAAGTTGTCAGTAAAATGGTGCATGTTGTCCTAAGTTGTTGTCTTTGAGATAATGTATCCAATTTCCAGTTTCAATAATTCTTTTACTGGAGGATTAAGCAATGAAGTGGATGTCTGCTGAAAAGTACAAGACAAGCTGTGGCTAAAGCTGTTTAGACTGGAAAATCTGACAGCTTTCCTACAGCAAGAAAACTAAACAAGATGGAATGCTTGGATGTGTTTTCTCCAGTCAACTTTTAGTGACCTCTCTTTGAAATAATTTAAACAAACAAACAAACAAACACTCTTTGACTGTAACTTTTTGCACAAACTTTTTTTTAAGAGGGGCCTTGATTTAACTTTTATATATGTCCCTTTCACATATAAAAATAATTTGAAACATTATTAGATATTTAGTTTATTAGGAATAACTTGAATATTAGGTAATATTGCAAGTCTTAGCTTAGTTACACATTTTAGGATGGTACACCTTAAGTGAAAAAAACAACAAGCAGTTGTGTGGCACTTTAAGACTAACAGATTTATTTTAGTCTTAAAGTGCCACACAACTGCTTGTTGTTTTTTTACTGGACTAGACTAACACGGCTATCCCTTTGGAAACTGACAAGATGCAAGACACCTTAAGTGGCCCAGATGTTAGCGTAGGTGTTTGAGTACTGTTAAAAATACCTGTTTTCCTTATGACTGCTCTTTCAAATCCTGACCACCAATTTTTGAATGTATAAATTGACTATTAAGCAGTTTACAGTATCTGTGTTTTGAATGAGTTGTTGTATGGACACTTGATGACCCATAACAATTCTCATTCTTGTATTCGATATTGATTCGCTGCACGACTTTTAACGTGCCTCCATTTCTGCACCCATAAAGTGGGAGTGATACTTACTGCCCAAGGGAGAATGCTTACTTTTTTGTGATTTGTTTTTGTGATAGTAAAAGAGACCTTAAATACCTTGGCCAAAAACATACCCTCTCTCCACTGGTGTGCTCTTTAGTGTTTTGCTGTTGCTCTCTATCTTGTAAGCGGATGCATTTCAGTGATATGTGCTCCAGTAGAATGGATGGGATTTGTTAGGAAAAACTCCACGGAAAAATGCACTGGAGATCTGTGGAGCTGAGAGAGGATTCTTGGAATTTACTGAATGAATTTGAAAGACATTTAAAAGGATGTTTTTCTCTTCTACAAGACAGAAGTGATAAATGGTAGGGTTGCATCAGCCAGTCCACTTGGGGAACTGTGGGTGGTTTTATTTCCAGCATTTATGATGTAGCGTTTACCTTGGAAAGTGCAAGGTCCACAGGTTTGGAAAGAAACTTTGGTGATGAAACTGTTCTGTGATTGGAATTGGCTCATTGTGTTTTTGGGAGGTATTTCTTTTTAAACTGATGTTATTGCATATACTGTTGATTCTTAGTCATGTCCTGCCATTTGTGCACAAAGTAGACATTCAGTGAAACCTAGTATTGACACTGGAGTCTAGCTGTGTGTCAAATTAAATACAGAAACAGAACTATCCTGCACTCCACGTTGCCTCATGCTGAGCCACATACCCAGCTGGAGACAATTGCACCAGCATTGATCCTGCGTTCATAGGCTCATAGAAGATTAGGATTGGAAGGGACCTAAGGAGGCCATCTAGTCCAACCCAGTCAAATCATCCCAGTCAGGTCTTTGTCAAGCCAGGCCTTAAAAATCTCTAAGGATGTAGATTCCATCACCTTCTTAGGTAGCCCATTCCAGTGCTTCACCAACCTCATAGTGGAAGATTATTGCCTAATATCTAAACTAGACCTCCCACAACCTGAGACAGTGGCTCCTTGTTCTGTCTCCACTAAGCACAGCCCAACTCCATCTTCTTTGGACCCCCCCCTTCAAGGTAGTTGAAGGTCGATAGCAAATTTCGGCCACTTTTCTCTTCTGCAGACTAAATAAGCCCAGTTCCCGCAGCCTCTCCTCATAAGTCATGTGTTCCAGCCTTGGGCTGCAGCTGCAGAGTATGGCAGCAGGGCGGGTGGCTGTAGGTTATAAAATGTGCATTATATGTTCAATGATATTATTCTCTTGAATAAATCTGTTGTTGGAGGGGGGTCTCTAAAATGGGGGGGGTATGCTTTATGGGTCAGATTAAACAAAGGGTTCATGTGGATTGGTTCTGGCATCCTTTACATATGTAGGTCATGTGCTACCATGAAAGCATTTTACACTTAGTCTCCTTGATCATTAGAGTGCTGCATATCCATTTCATGGAAATTTTGATACCCTTTATGCTGAAGATGATTTGATGAGTTTTGTTCTCTCTCTTTTTTTTAATGTTTAAACTGAATGGTATTTGAAAATATAAATGCACCAGAAACATCTAACTCCTTAAAATAGGAAAACTGATTCTGTCCCATACTCATTAGGAAAAAGGGGGGCTGGTTTTGGATATCAGCAGAAATTTACACACAGTATCACTAAAAGCAAGGACTCTTAAAGACTAATAGTACCACTAGTTGATTTATTTCCTGGTTAATTTTGAAAAAATACAAATATTTATGAAGATGCTGCCGTGCAACTAGTAATATGAATAGTACCTTTGTAACAATATCAGCATGCCGCTTTGGTTTAGGGCTTCAGATTCACTGCATGATCGCAGGTGTTTACACAGTTTTAAAATGCTTTCTGTATATTTGCTTCTATAAATCTATAGAAAATCTTAACTTGAGGTTTCTGTCATCCATGATGCATGTTGTTTGGTCTTCTTAGGGCTCTAGGTAACCCAAGAGCTGAATGAAGATGGCAGTTGAGAACCCTCTTCCCAAATATTGCTCTAAGAGGGGGGAGGTCAGTATGTCAGTTTGTTCCTTTCAGGTTTTCAAAAGTGGCTGGGTTTGCAGCTCCCCCCCCCCTTAGTGTTTGAAATGAGGGTTGGCCTTCTGAGCATTTTCAAGCTGAAGAACAAGCCCTCTTCTTTTCATACAGGCCTGGCTCTATCCCTCTGAAAACTACAGCATGATTCCTTTTCCCTCCTGTTCCTGCTGTTCTGCTTATTGAGACAAGCAGCAGTTCTACAGGGAGCCATCAGCAGACAGAGGGCTTCGCTTCACTGCAGACTTACCTCAGGCTCAGTTTCAGGTTTTCCCTTTCGCATACCTGCGCACCTCTTTTGTCAATGCTACATGCCATTCTTCTTGAGCCATAGGGCGGAAGGAGAACCCAAGGTAGCTGTTGACCCATATTACTTCCCTGAGGTAATAGCAATGGAAATGTATTACCAAAGGCTGCACAACAGTTGAGATACAATGCTGACTCCTCCACACCCTTCCCAAGGCCCCTGACTGAAAGTGGACTTTCTGCTTCTGCTCAGCTTCTTGCGTTCAGTTTCTCTCGCTTGATACATCCCCAGTGTCTAATGCAGCAAAACAATGCCTTATAAGAAGCCAGCTTATTAGCATGCAGTTGCCTGGCTATGTGAGAACATCTGAATCAGCAGAGTGGGCAAATGAGTTGTTCAACAACACCCTGCAAACATGACTATAGAGCTGCACAGTGAATTGTGGTACTATGAAGGTTGGGATATATACCCATATAGCTGTATTACTTGTTTCGATAGAGCCAGGTAGAGTACCAGGGCAGCTACAGTGCACAAGAACATAGTCAAGTGGTCATGCTATCCCAGTTTGGGCTACCATTGGTTAGCTTACTCTGTTATTACTTACTGTGTGCTTAATAGGCAGTGAAGACATACCGGTAGGTCTTGTTTTCACTGCTAATGTAGGAGCTATCCTGAGTTAAAAACACAACCAAGAACCAGGAACTTAGCTTTCCTGTGAGGCACACAGTCCTAATCCCATCCAGAAATTGATTTCAGTGGGTTAGCCTTATGGTAAAACAAATGTGACTGGTCTTCACCGTGTGTTTTATCCGAGGCTTGCTCATGCACATTACTTTCACAGATTAAAAAGCATACTGTTTTTGAGCAATAAAGACAGGCCATCAGCAGAATGCAAGGAGGGGAAATTGCATGCAAAATTAAAGCTTCCTAGACCTTAAGCAGGGAATTAAAACCTTTTGGAGAAAGTGCATAAGATTATATGAGGTGAAACCAAAATGGTAAATATAGTTGATTTATCCTTCATCCGCATTCGATATCTCTTAAAAAAAAGATGGGGAGTGAAGTACTGGGGAAAGGTTGTAAGAGTCTGGATGGGGGAAAATAGCCTGCTTTCATCAAATGAGTTAAGATTTTGTCAGTCCTTTTGCTATTTACTGTATATTAAGCAGGATTTTTTTTAAAAGTTCTGGTTGATTTCCTGGCAGTTATGTAGTTTTCCCTCTTTATTGATATTTGAGATGTAAGAATCATAAGCTTTTGCTAGTCTGACTGCAAGGCA
Source organism: Podocnemis expansa (assembly GCA_007922195.1). Lineage (NCBI taxonomy): Eukaryota > Metazoa > Chordata > Testudines > Podocnemididae > Podocnemis > Podocnemis expansa. Next base: position 4,788,396 of record ML682019.1, read on the forward strand.
GATGGCATAGCTCCATGGGAGTTTTGTCTACAAGACAAATTTTGGGAACTTTCATGATGGGCTGAGATCGTTTGAAGCAGAGAGCATCACCACTGAATTAACAGAGAGGGAGGTTGTCTGTTTTTTGAAAGGATCAGGACATGTAAATACCGGGGCATAGATTATGAGGCTTTTTCAGGAATAATTTATATGTTTATTGTGGAAACTGATTGCTAAGTGCTGGGAGATAAATAGGGCATGATAATGAATTGAGATTGGATGTTAGAGCTAATTTTAAAGTCGTGTTCCTTTTTAAAAGAAATCCAAGCAATGGAGAGACAGTGTTCTCTGTATAGTTAAATGGCTACTTCTGGAAGACAGGATACTGGGCTAGATGGATCACTGGTCTGACCCAGTATGACTATTCTTGTGGTCTTTTGAGAGCCCTCCTGGAATTGCATGAAGTCCCTGGCGCACAGTGATATGTAAACTTGGCACAGTAGGATCTCCCAAAGATATTGCAGGAAATTGCTATATCTGTCTTAACCCTTTACAGCCCTTTTTGTTAATAAAGTTGTATTTTAGTCATTGAAACAAGAAACACAGTTTAGGTGATTCTTTGATTGTGCACTCATCCTCTTGGCTCTTCTCTTGAGACTCTTTCAGCTTCTGATATTTTATTATTGGTCCTTTCCCTCACATTATGTCTAATGATAGCAGCTGTGCACTGCAGCTCTCTTCACGTTAATCTCATCTTTTCACCCACTGCATGCACAGTCTTATGGTTATTTCCTCTTGCAGTCATATAGATTTAAATAACAGTTCTACAGTAACTTAGACTTGAACCTCAGAGGATGAATATTAGGCATTTTACATTTGTAGCTTTGGAAATAGTCAGAGTGCTCTTGTGATAAGCCAAACACTAATGCCTTAATGATAACACGTTTCTATTTTCATTACTTTGATGATGGTTAATAAACTGCGCAGGTCAGCAGACACCAAATTCCTCACGGTGGAGATACAGAAGACCTTTTTCAATGTCACAAAAGGAAAGAAGTCTGTAAATAGAGCACCAGCCCAACTTGAGTTAATGGTCTTTAGTTAACTACTGTAGCTTGCTGTTCTGTTATTAGTGTGTTTTGACGGAACATGTCCATAGTTAATTAGGATTGCTTGTCTAGCGCTGTACGTGTGCATGAAATTCTACAAACAAAATGGAGGCCCTGTGGTACAGAATTTATAATTTCAGGCCTCACTTTTACAAAGATTAAAGCATGTCCATGCACAGTGTGTGACAGTGTGTAAAGTTAAGGACCTGCTTAACTCTTTCCTAGATCAGGGCCAAAATTAAGACCAAGACAAAAGCAGATTGCAGGAGCAGAGCACTGGGGCTAAGAGAAGGTGAGGATGGAGCTTGTAAGGTATTAGCACATGGGGTGGGGTTGTGGGAAGTAGTGCCAATGTCATGAATGTTATGCAGTTTTGAGGTTTTAGTTGAAAATTAAAAGCCTTGTTGAATAAGTGTGTTTTGGAAAAGGACTTGAGTGTCACATATGGCAGACACAAACAGGAAGTAGATGTAAGGAGTTTTTAGTGAAAATGAAAGAGGGCACAAAGTAGGCAGTAGGAGATGAACATGAGGGGTATGGTCAAACAGCTTGGGCTAAGCAAAGGAAGTATAGGAGTGCAGACTTCGGAGTTAGGAACTATGGCTAAATAGATAGTCAAGTATGATCACCATCTACCATAAAAAGCTTTCTTATTTCATTGTTTTGTCATCCTCCCTTTTCATCACTTTCATCAACCTTATAAAGAAAGATTGTGAGCTCTTTGGGGGGCAAGGAACTTTCATTTTTTTGTGTCCTTTCAGTATGGAGCATGGAGGGTCTTGATCCCTGATTCTAGGCTTCTAGATGTTACTATAATACTAAAGAATAAACCATGGAAAGCTGAGAAGCCACAACTGAGGGGCTTGAATTGGATCCAGGAGCCGCTAGGAAGTAAGCAAAAGTATTTTTAGAAGGGTTGAAATTTTTTAACTTTTTATACTCTCTCTGGGTATTCTGGAGACAGGAGACTGAGTGGTTGAGAACCGAATTTCTCCTGTTTGCTTCCATCCCTCCACTTACTATTGATGACTAAAGCTCTGGCTAGTCTATGTGGTACGCCGTGCAGAGTGCGGTCAGGCAGGATGTGTTCTTATCAGTGCTGTTCTGTGTCCAGTGCTGATATCAGTTTGGCTGTGTGTGTGAATGCATGCATGAGTAAACTGAGACAACACTCACAATTGAGGAAACCAACATGACCATGGATCTTTGTAGAAACAAAGGTGCCGGGCTAGGCTTTATTGCAATGTAGCACTATGACAGACAATCCATATCGACAGATTTGTTGGCAGCATTGGTGCTCTCAATGCAATGGAACAGCTCAACTGACAGCAGGACTGGCTGTCACCCTCTCGGCTGCACGAAGTCTGATCTCTAGGGTTCCTACTTTTATACCTTATCTGCCTTCATCTTAATTGACTTGTGCATGCCTCCTTTGATGCCCCCCCTTAATTCGATAGGTCCCTGGGCATCACCATCCATCAAGGTATCATGACTTGGCCAAACTTCTCCTTTGTACAGGTCACTTCGACCCAGCATACTTCCTTATCTCTTTTGGCATGAGACCGAGCTAGCACTACGTTTCTCCAAGTCTTTATTGAACTAGATTCTCATCTTTGTCTTAGTACATGTTCATATTTAGCTTGTGCCAGTTTTGATGAAGTTATCATGGTCCCAAGTCCTACATGCATGCCATTCAGGCCCACTTTCTTGGATTGCTTCACTAGGCCTTGAGCCAATACCTAGACGCTTCTACTTACCTTTCTTAACCTTTTACTTTTTCCTACAGTCTACACTACCAAGTTACAGAGGTTGGCCATAACAGTAATTCATCTGTTGCCCAGCAATGTCAGATATTGACCACTCTGGTCACAACTGTGAACTTTTCTATCTGATGCCAAAGGGGGTGGCTGTGTTAATATAGTTCAGCAAAACAAACACAGAGTCCTGTGACACTTAAAGACTAGCAAATTTGTTTATCGCATGAGCTTTTGTCAAAGAAAATCCCATTTTGTCAGATGCTTTGAAGACACATCTGACAGTGAGATTTTTCTCCCATGAAAGCTTGTGTGATAAATGAATTTGTTAATATTTAAAAGTGCCACAGGACTCTTTGTTTGTTCTGTGCCTAAGTATCCCAGAGACAGAAGGCTAGCCTCCCTTTCTAAGCTCCTTGAATTTTAAAATAACTTTTCTGGATTGTTCAACTTGATAAGTCCTCCTAAAAGCTCTCCATGTTGAGTGCAACTGCCCAGGACAGGTGACTGTACTGGCTAAATGCTCCAGCTGCTTTCCAGGTTGGAGCAGACAGGAAATATTTGGATTGCCTGCGGAGAGAGGATGCTGTGCAAGCACAGGTACAGGCAACCATAGAAATGTGGATCTCTACAACTGGATTGCATGGAGGATGCAAGAGAAGGGTTTGATAATGACTGACAGCAGTGTTGTGTAAAAGCGAAGAAACTGCATCAGGCATTTGGAAGGCCAGAGAGGCCAACAGTATGTCTGGTGCTGGGCCACAGACTAGCTACTTTTACAAAGAGCTGCATGCCATGTGTCACAGGGAACCCAGTACTGCCCTGCAGACCTCCTTGCATACTGTCTTAAGAGTATGAGTCATAGGTGGTTCCTGGTATGAACAGCAAGGATGAGGAAGAGAATGGAGGACACGTGACTAGAAGGTGTGCAAGTCTCTTATGCAGCAAGCAAGAATCTATTTGAGGTTTTGCCACAGTCCAATCTATCCCAGCATTTGAACATGAACTTTCATGGATGTATTCTACAGTTTTACCATGAAGGGTTCTAGCGATGGCAGCCTTATTTCTTCCTCTGTGGTAGGATGCTTTCTGATGCCGGTCAGTGGTAACTTCAGCAAGCACGACTGCAAAGCACAGTATAGCAACAGCTGTCTTTTTACCCTCATAAGTAAGAGATGGGCTAAAATCACCATTACCTGTTGTCAGTATTCAGGAAAGTCCCCACTTGTAGCTTTCAGTCCTGTGTTCTTAACAATGTGAGTGTCATGCATGTTCACTGGACAGCCAGATCTGATGTTGGTGCAGGATCCCCAGTGATCCTCTGATGCATGCACAACAATTGAAAAGTAGCCTTTTCTCTTAATGTACTCCGTGTTAAAACAGACTAGTGCCAAAATAGGTATTGGTCTGCGGAAGTTCATGAACCCCATTACTGCAAATCCATCCTCCGTGCCCTGCACTTTGTTGAGATTCATGGTCTCATGTAGCAGGAGATGTTTAATGGCCCTGAACTCTTGCATGACAATGGCCCCCATTGTGGATTTTCCAACTCCAAAACTGTGCCTACTGACTGGTAGCAATTCAGCATGGCATGTTTCCGCAGTGTGATTCCTCTTACTTTTGTATTGTTGATGCAGCTCTAATTTTGGTGTCCCTACACTGGAGGGCTGGAGTGAACTAAGGCCATATATCCAGGAATATGGTCTTGAAAGTCTGAAAGGTCAGCAGTCACTTCTTGTAATCCCAAATTTGTTTTATGAGGCAATCCAACCAGTTGGGGTTCCTTTTTCAGAACCAGAAGCAGCAAATACTGGAGGATCATGCATCCTGTGCCTGTAGTGCTCATGACAATAATATAGAGCTGTGCAGGCTCCGTGATACTGTCAGTGATGATGGACAACAAAAGAAGGCTGTGCGAGTTTGTGGGATTTTTGAGAATATCGCAAAAATTATGGGATATAGATGGCATTATGGGAGGGAGAGAATTGCATACTTGGAAGCTGACACTTTGCTCTCAGTCTCCACTGTGTGACTTGTTTCTGTCCACCCCCGTCAAC
>ML682019.1:4793394-4821920 GCA_007922195.1 Podocnemis expansa
CGCGCATTGCCAAAACTTTTTAAAAGACTAGTGAACAGAGGTAGGTTGCAAACTGGAATACCTGCATCATGCATCAACATACAAACGCTTCTGAAAGCATGCCCAGCTCTGAAGCCAGGAGCCCATGGATGTGCACAGGTGATATACCAGCTGAAGCAGGTTTATGTTGATGTGACTTATGTAACACAAAATTTGTAGTGTAGAGAATGTCCTCTGAAACAAAAGAGAAAACACAGAAAACAACTGCTTTAGAAAAAGAATTTCTTTTCCTGAGAGACTATGTAGATGCTATAATTTAACTTGCTGAGAAATCTCAAAAGGTTTTTTGTTTTAATCAAGCTGTTAGTTACTATACTTAATTTTGATCATATATCTCTGTTTTGATTATTTAAAAAAGAATCCCTGAAAAAATCCAAAATTGATGACCATTTTGGAATTTTGTTCACTCAGGGCTCTTGTCCTTCTGGAATCAGCGAACAACACTTCCCTGCATTAATTTTACTTCCATTCATCTGTAGTTCTCCATCTTCAAGAGTCTGATGAAGTGGGATTTTCTCCCATGAAAGCTCATGCGATAAATAAATATTAGTCTTTAAGTGCTATTAGACTCCTTGTTTGTTTTGGTGAGCTAGACTGACACAGCTACTGCTTTGGACCTTACTTTGTATGGCCTGAGAAAGTCTTACTTGTTAATATGTGTTCAGTTTTAAATCAATCCATAAAGCTCTTTTAAAACGTGAGTTCCCTACAAATCTTTAATGAGTGGCATACACATTCAGATTAATATTGGAAGCATGACACTTCTAACTATGGTGTAGCCATTGCAGGGCCATAGTTAAAGTTGCATTCTGTTTTTCGATTGAAGTGAGTTCAAATCTAGTAAATGAAAATTGCAGTGTATTTGCCCCATATCTTCTGCAGACAATCTAAGCAAAAGTTTAAATTGAGGAATTTAAAAAAATAAAATGGGTTAGCTTAAATTCTAATCCTATTAAAAGTTGGGCAAAAAGTTCACTGTGTTTTTTTTTCTCCCCTTCAATCTTAAAATCTACAAACTGTAAAAAAAATAAATGATGTGGTGAGCTTTTGGAGTTATGTAACTATTAAATAAAATTAGTCACTTTATTTTTGTCACAAATGGATTTAATGCACTATGCGTAACTGATGGAGGAAACTTTCCACAACAGTGACTTCACTGATGGAAAATGCAGCAGCTTTTTTACAGTGGTTTAGGTCAGGAAATGGATATAACACTGCCTTCTGATATATGTCCTCAATGATACCATCATCTAAAATGGTGAAAAGATTAATTAAGTCAGGTAGCACTTGGGTGTTGTGCCAGAGAAAATGTCCAACAAAATGGTTACTTTTGTCAAAGGCTAGGATCTCTATGCAACTGTTCATCGAAGCTTCTGTACTGGCTGAACAGTTTTCTGAAGAACAGGTTTGTCAACAAGTGATTTCTAAATTGCTTTGACAAAGATTCTTTTCTGTGTTTAAAGGAGCCATGGTGGTGATGAAGAGCCTAATCTTGGTTAAATTGTTGATTTGGAGCAAGCTCTGTTTGTGAATCAGTTGAACAGTAGAACAGGTTGAAATTTTTCGTTGATTTTTTTTTTTTCTTAAAGTGACTTTCTAATGAGAGAATTGAAAAAATCTAATTGTAAAAATTCTCAGTTTTGGGAACAAGGCCATTTTTTGATATATTTTTGTGTGGAAAAACTTCAATCATTTGCATTGTTCTGCTGATTCAGGAGCAGAGCTCTTAAGCCAACTGAAGTTTAATGAAGAATACAATATTCAACATAGCAATGACTCCTTATATGCAGGACAGGATCTTTATTTGCTCCTGGATCAGCTGGCTTCTTGGACAAAAGTCTTGTCTAAATAAGTAAGCAGCACCAGTTTAACTTAAACCTTGGCTATTTTTTTGAAAATGATTTAAAACCGGTGCAATTTTCTTGTGTTGATTAGGCCAATGGTTCTGTTCTCTGTAAAATAAATCATTGATTATGAGAGAACCTTTGTAAATTTAAAAAAAAGAAAGAAAAAGTAAAACACTCATGCTTACTCAAAACAGCATGTGTTGTGCATGGTATGTAAGACTGCACTGTACGTAGTAATGTATTTACTCTAAACCCCTAACATAAGGAAATTTAAAAGATAAGGCAGTAACTTCAGTTTGACTCCTTTGCCCAGAGAGATACCTTGAAACTAGTATAATTAACATTTATTGCAGACCGTTATCTGTAACTCTACCCAAGTAGGGTTTGCAGACTTCCAGCACGCTGTTGACTAAACCTGCAAAGTCTTATATACTTGTACGTGTTTGGAAGGAACAGTGTAGGTATGGGGTGAAGGAGAGTGGATCAGCCTGTTGTGGAAGTGGATGGATGGAGTTTGGGTTAGGGCAGTGGTTTTTAAACTTTTTTTCTTTGGGACCTAGTTGAAGAAAATCATTTATGCCCATGACCCAACAATTACATCTTTGGGCAATGCACTCCAGTCTTGCAGTGGTGGCAACAGGGGGTGCCATGACCTAGTACCTGAGGTTCTGCGACCCAGTATTGGATCCTGACCCATAGTTTGAAAACCACTGGGTTAGGGGACACTGTAAGGCTGGCATTCCTAGTAGGGAAGGGTTAGATTGTGGTGTGCGATGGTTGTGATAATAATGAGGTGCATCTAGCAGGGCGCAATGTATTGTTGGTAACCTTTACATCATTTAAAGAACTAAATATAAGGCAGGGGTCTCAAACTCAAATCACCATGAGGGCCATATGAGGACTAATACATGAGCCCGAGGGCTGCACCACTGAAACCTTTTCATACAGTGATATTGGAAATATCGGTAACAGTAGTGTTGTTGAAGGTCTCAGGAAATAGCTTTAAGGGCTGCGTGTTTGAGACCCCTGATATAAGGTGTGTACAGCAACGTTAACTGGCACAACACTGCATGTGTATGAGGGGGCATGCACGTGTGTACGTGCTCATTATGTAAAATTCACTCTTCCTGGAAATAACACAAATCGGTCAGCCATCACTTGTGATTTTTCATCAGATATTGAGTATCACTAACAACCACCTATGTTTTGACTATGAGCTGAGAATATTTGCCTGTGACTGTGAATGATCTAGAGTTGCAATAGTCTGCTATAATCTTTGGTCTTCACTTATTTCTGTCAATTTCCTCCAAAATGTGATGTCCTTTGTATCTTGCTATTATGAAAAAAGTTGTTAATGGCTTTTATGTATTTTCAGTGTACATGCAAGGTGACTTTTCTGTATTGTCTATAAATGAACTACTTTTACTGCTGACAATTATGTGCGTTTGTCTATTTGCATACTATCTCTCCAGAATAATGAAAATCAGTTTAAAATGTTAAGTCTTGATCAATGAAATCATCAAATGAATCTAATCCCTTAAAATAGGGTCTTAAGCCAGTAGCACTGAGAGCCTGCTATTCCATCATTTTTAAGTGAATTAGTGAGGTATTGCTACCTAATTGTGCACTGGTAATTTTTATTAGTTCAGGCAGTGAACCCCATCACTTTAAGTCATAGAAAATATGATGGTATTGGAGTATGGTTACACTGAAGCCCTGTCTGTAAGTATCATATAATGGCATCACTGTTTAACAGTTTTTTAGTGGTACAAACATCCATTAGAATTGTTGCTGTTTCATGACTAGGTTTGGATAAATTTAAAGGCATTTTTTGCAAACTGAGTTTTGGAGCTGCTTCTTGGGCACTTCTGCTTTCTTTCAGCAGAAAATTTGGATGTGAGATTTAAACATAGCTCATCATGTTATCTAGTTGATTTTTTGTCCTAGCTAGAAGCTGGTAATTACAGAGATTTGCAATTTTAAATTAGAATGAAAGCGAGTGAATTAAATGTCTATTGGGATTTGCTGGGGACAAGACTGCTAAACCATGTTAGAAAATCGATAGCATCAAACCTCTACTTTGCCTTTCTTTTACCTACTTCCCTCACAACTAAACAAACCAACCTACTTCAAACTTTTCTAATATGACTAACCTGAACTACTTGTGGAATGTTTTCAATACATTTTAAATCCCTAAGAAGTAAAACTATCTTCCAAACAAACCAAATAGGTTGTCCCCTAATGCAAAACTTTTTTTTCTTTAAAAATAGCTCATTTTTCTTTGGGGAAGCCAGATTGAGCACTTTTGTGGTTAATTTGGACTAAGGACAAGTTAGGCTACTTTTGCCAGGCAGTAGGATTCTTATGACCTTGTCGTTGGCACCGAAGTACTTAGAATACTGTTAAAGTTTTGGCTGGGTCTTGTAGGCAAACGTATGAAATGCATACTACTTTTCTGTGAACATAGAAGACGCACATTGTTGGAAGAGTAGACTGTTTTGTATGTCAGAACTGTCTGTTCATTTTTAATAGGGTTCATTGGATGTAGATGATGGTAGGGAAGACAGATGTTTATTTGGAATTCCTGCCTTTCAGCTATTTCTCCAGGAGTCTGATTGATGTGTTATAGTCAATTGGGTAGAGACCTTTAGTCCCATGATATAGCACATGTGTGGCTAATGAGAACTGCTTGCTTAGAGCAGACATATTACAAACAGATGGTGGAAATACACGAGTATAGTTAAAGTAGTAACTTGTGAACTGTTATGGAGAGCCAACCTACTGGATACCTTTTACCACTCTGCACAGAACAGATACAAATATGTTTTGAAATATTAAGTTGTAAAAGTCTTGCACAAGAAAGAATTACAGTAGGTGCCTGATATTGACTGCTCCAGTCATGTTACAGCAGTTTCCTTTATAATCCCCTGCTTTCCCTCTTCCAGAGTTTGCTGAAATTTTCCCAGTTGTTAGTAGAATTTTAAATTTTACTTGAGATTTTTTTTCTGCTTCTTTACTTTTTCACAGTTTAGGTGCTCTTCAGTGCTGAAAAAGACAAGTGTAGTCCTCAACATCCTTACTCTGAAAACACTACAAACTTGAACAGCAAATAGCTAGGCTTTATTTGAAACCAACACCACTTTTTTGGTAGATTTTAGCTGCACAAGCCAACAGAGCTGAAATATGTTGATCAGGTTGTACTTCTTTATCAGGATTTACAGTTTTTAGGTGAATGAGACTTGTGGTTGTAAGCAGAGTTGCCAAAACTTGGGATTTCAGTTTTGCGAGAAATTTCCATACTGTGGGGACCCATTAATGTGTGGGTGTTGGGGGACAAGCCACCGCGACCGTGCATTGAACAGACCGTTTGTAAATGGGACCATGGTGAAATAAATAAATAAAATACAGTGTAGCACTAATGAGGCTCACTCCACCTGTTTCCATCCCCAGGCCAACTTCTGCTTTTAGATAGCACGCGGGACTTGTTAAGTTGGTAGCTCACTCCACTTGTTTCTGTGCCCAAGCCAACTTCCACCTTTAGGTACTGCATGTTACTAAGTCTCGCGTGTTAACTTGGTGGCTTCGGGGGACATGACCAGTGTGCACGTTAACTGGATCCACGCACAAACCGGTCGCGCATTAACAGGTCCATACTGTATTTCAAAATTTCTTGCAAACTAGAAATCCTGAAAAAAATGTGTTTTGGAAACAAAGGAGATAATCAAGACAAAATATGCTTCCTGTGGAACAGCAACTGCTGATTGAAATTGACATTTCCTCACTGAAACTGTAAAGAATGACAATTTCAGTGAGCAGCTGCTGGTGCTCCCAAGGTCTCTGGTTCTCTACCCTGTACCGGCAGTCAGGGATTGGCCCAGGAGCCTGGAAGAGGACGATGTGGCAGGACTATTTCAGAGCTGTGGTCTCAGGACCTCCTGGCTCCACAGCAGGGGTCAGGAGCCAAGCGTCAATCCGAGCTGGGGCTCTGTGGCTGGCACACAGCGTTCCATTGCTCTGTACTTTTGATTGACTAAAAATTCATCAAAATCCCACTCATTTTTGTGAGATGCTTCAGGTTCGACAGAAATTCAGGACATTAATAAAGTTGTGGAAGTCTGAACAGTGTCCCCTTATTAAGATTGGAGCTGTTTTGAAGCATCAAAGATTTTATGCCACTGTGAGAGCAGTTTTTAAAATACCATTTTGGCTTCTGTTTCTACAAACACTTAAGCACATGCTTTATCTTTAAGTACAGGTAGTTCCACTGAAGTCAACAGGGCTAGTCATGTGACTAAAGTTATGCTAGTGTGCTAGGGGTCAAGTTCTTAATTTTCAGTATTGTTGGTTTTTTGTGTATTTTTGTAAAATTTAAATATGGTATAGTATTCAGTATATTATCATTAAAAATAGAAAACAAACCCAGAATATTCTTTTGATACTTTATTCTGCTCAGTTTATTTATAGTTAAATTGTTTTCTGTATAAAGGTTTTGGGTGTCTGACACTGAGAAGCATTTTCTGTATTGAAAAAGTAGTGGTTCACTAGATTATTCATACAGAAAACACCTAATCTACAGTGTGCATTACTAACAAATAAATGGACAGACTGCTTTATCCTCCAGCGTTCTTGGGGAAGAATCTGAACATTTTCGTTGTAGTTTTATTTCAGACTTTATAAGCCGTACAGCAAGTAAATGAAAGGTCAAGCAGAATGAAAAGGAATCCTGCATACAGTTTGAACTTTAGAAAAAATACATTTTTTTGTAAATTTAAATATATAGCAATATCAAATATATAGTCTTCTGTATGGTAAAATCTTTTATACAGATTACTTATTAATACTAATTTTTGTTAAAGGGTTGTGAGGAGTAGGAAAGCTTTATAGGTGAAACATACTCTAGACTGTTCACTAATTCTGAAGAATTCCATAGTGGCTTGTTAGGGAGTATTATAGTATTACTTTTTATCATTCCAGCAGGGCAGAGAGTTGTCAACAGTATTTTTCTCTCTGTTCTAGTATGGTAATTAAGATGGACCCTATAATTATTCTTAGATTAAATTAAGTTTCTCTGTTTCGAGACGAGCTCATACAGTACTTTGGTGGTGTCTTGCTATAACCTACTGTCTTAAAAATCTTAAAGTGAAGTTAACTATTAAGATTGGTTCTGCAAAGAAACCTGCTAATAGTGTAAAAAAAGTGTTTCAGTAAAGACAAAATAAGGTGTGCCTTGTCTCTTGAACAGGTATTTTAAGATATTTTTGTTTATTATTTGTTAGCGCTAGAAACAGAAATAATTGTCATTTAAGGAGTTGTGGAACTCAAGGTTAACTGTCAATTGTCACCTGTTTATAAAAATACTCTTTTTAGGCACTGAGACACACTTTTTACAGTATGGAAATACAGCTACATAAGCTTTAATTAAGAAAATAGTCTAAAGTTAAAGATTAGAAAATACTTGTGTACGCTATTGAGTAGTATTTGTCCTGTAACTCTTTCTATCTTAGTTTGTGTAACATATTTCAGAAAGTGATAACTGTGAGAAAATTTTGAATGTTTTTATGAGTGTCATGGTGTGAACATACCTGTTATATACTTCCTTACTAAATCATAGAGTTCACATTGCTTTTAGTAAAGTTTCAGTTTCTATGCTGAAGGATCATTGTGTCATTCAGTGCTTTTGGAATTCCTTGTACACAGCAAAAGTACAGAATGTTACATAATACTCTGAGCTAAGAAGTTGATAAAATTATCTGGCCAACTAGAGCACAGGGAATCTGCATGCTTCTGAAATGCCTATTTTTTCATAGGATATCTTTTAACTCTTTTTATGGGGGCTCCATATGTGTATTTTCAATCAGCATCTCTCATCCGAGGTACACATCTGAGTTCTTTATCTGCAAAAGTTTAATGGAAAAAAGGCTGTGCGTACAGCAAGATGTGCAATATGTCACCAGAGAATCTGAGCTATTAATGCTTGCTAGGAATGTTTCTCATGTAAATCTTTGGGCTTTTCCTTAGTCTGAGAATTTGATTGTTTTAACTTTCCATGCTATTCACTGGTTCAGTCTTATCTTGCCAAATTGCAAGGCGTAAGAGCAGGGTGGTGCAGCGTGCCTGTTTGCTCCATTGGGGAGGGAGGCAGGGGGCAGGGCCAACTGGCTCATGGCGAGGCCTCTGCTAAGGCTTTCCAGGTCCCGCTGTTTGCTAGCCACCCCCAATCCCTGGGGGCAGATGGGCCAGAGTGGGGCTGAGGCGGGAGCGACCTCTGGCCTCAGGGCTTCCTCCCCCAGTGACAGGTGGGATGGGTGCTGGCCTGTGTGGCCTGGGCGCATGGCCACAGTTGGTGGGATTAATCCGGTCTTGCTGCAGATACTGTATATACTCTCATCAATGAAAAAACAGAAGTATATTTAAATGGGGAATTATATTTTGAATGCCTGTTTTTGACTATTGCGTCATGCAGATTTTTTTTTTAGAGAACATTGACGATGATTTATATGATACATTTTGTAATTATTTTTACAGTCCCAGAAATCGTGGATAGAAAACACTTTCAGCAAGAGGGAATGTGTGTATATTATACCAAGTTCAAAGGACCCTCACAGGTAACTAGAAATTATGCACGATTTCCTCAGTACGTCTTAATTAAATTAATATAAAATAGATTGGTGCAATAATTGCTGTTCATAAAACATTTATGTAAACTTAATTAATTTAAGTTCTACTCCTTTAATTTACTCCTAAGTATTGCAGCTGTGTTTGTAAGGCTTCTTGACTATTGAAAGTCTCTCAACATGTCACAGATCCATGTCCATTTGAGTATGTCATCTCTTCCTTTTTTCTATGGGTCCTTGTAGTAGGCATAAGTCTACAGTGTTGCTTGTTGCACATATCTTTGAAGTCAGAAAGTGCTGTAAAGATGATCTTCATACAGAGACTGGTAGAGGAAAGAATAGTGTGAGCCTGCAAGAAATACATTTCCTTTCATGCTGAAAAGTTGACGTTAAGGAGAGGGGGAGAAATAAATGTGAGAGAGTGATGCAGAAACGGACAAAAAAATCCAACGGGAAGAGAAAAGAGAGAAAACAGAGAGCCCAAATTGACAAAACCCACAGCAGGGGTAGGCAACCCTCAGTACATGTGCTGACAGTGGTACCTGAGCCCATTCAAAGTGGCACATGATACCATCTGTGGTACCACAGAAATTGCCACTCCTGCCACCAAAAGCCACTCTGGGAGGCTTCCTTCGGGTGCAGCTGGGACATGAGGGGTCCTCCAGTGCCTATGCCTCCATGTGACAGAAGAAAGCTGCCCAGAGTGGCTCCTTTCTGTAGTGAGATGCTCCCCTAAGGAGTCACTTTGGGCAGCTTTTTTCTGCAGCATCCCTGGGAACCCCTGTCCCCAAGCACACCACCAAGATGAGCCACTCTGGATGACTTCTTTCCATGGCATGCTTGGGAAGTACTCCCACTTTAGCTGTGACTGCTGCTGAATTTTCAGGCAGCCACCACACTTTTTCAGCAGAGGGGGCCACTGGCACTAGCTGAGGGTCAGGGAGGAGGGACCAGCACAAGAGTTGGCAAAGGTTGCCTACCCCTGTCATACAGAATCAAAAATGGAGGAAATTTGTGTTTGCAGGGAACTTAATACTGATATCAGAATGGGCATGTGATTCCTTTTTTCCTTCTATTCTTATCCTCATTCAAATCTCTGGGGGAAATAAAAATGTGAAAAGACAGCTGGGAAGGTCAGAAATGGCATTGAAAATGGTTATACGTGTAGAGGGCATCAAATATGAGGAAAATCTGCAAATACTAATATCTATCTTAGTAGGTCTTGAGTAAGATTTTAGGCCTACAAAACAATAGAGAATGTATTAAAACTGATCCAATGCTCTTTTAAATTAGTCTTTCACAATATATAAACAAGATGATGTGAAACTAAAATACAGTCAACTTAGAAATAAGCATCTTGTTACTTTTGAATGACTTCTAGCACCAGTGAATCCCACAGATATGATTTAGTTGAATTCTGTATAAACAATTGTTAGAAATACTGTTTAAAGTTTAACTGTCTCTCCAGTCCCAAGTTGTGTTACATAGGTTCACATGGATTTTAGAATTGAGTTTTTGCTTTTTCAGATCCAGAAAGCTGCTAATTCAGTTCCTGCACATAAAACACTTGTTTGTACAACTATGCTAAATTCAAACTATTAGTTTCTTCTGATAATTTGTTTCAGGCAGAATAAAGGGAGGGGGGCTCTAGTCTGTGAAATCTGTCACAAATGATGCATTACATTCCATGTAACCATAGGACCCTGAGAAGCTTTTAGAATTTACTGCCATGATCTGATTGAAACACATGGAAAACTTGCAAATGCACGTAGAGCAATTAGGAAGCTGTTAAAATTTCCAGAGCATTTCCCAAGGAACAAAATAATCTTTCAACTCTGCCTTTTTAAGTTTAACCCATTTGTAGCATACAAATGAATTTACAAATGTGGCCAATGGGTATCCATTGTTAAAATTTTTATCTTGCTGTACTTCCTGAAATATGCATGAAGGAATCAAATACAGAGGAGAAAAAATATTTAACTGTTTTTAAGCATAAGTTGTGGTATATAATATAGCTAAAAGCCTATTTTAGAAATTATTGAAACCTAGTTTCATATTAAATATCCAGAAGTTTATAAATTAAAGTATGTTTCAAAAGGGCTAAAATAACTACAGGTTAAAGAGCTTGCTTTGTGCTTTATTTATTTTCATTATATTTCTAAAAATATGAATGAATATTCAGTGTAACTTAATTTTAGAGCTATATATTTGACCTATTTTATATTTAAATATATTATGGACTTGAATAGTAGAGGTCAGTTAATTGTTTAGGATGCAAATACATGTGTGTATATGTGGGTTTTGTTTTTTTTTTAAGTGAAGGATTTGTCCATAAGGTTGTTAGCCGTAGAAGGTAGGAAGTAACAAATAGATGAGGGAGAAAAGTTGTTTAAAATGAGATGTGGAAAACGATGGAATTAGAATTTCTGCATCTTCTCTGAGTGAATTCATTGCATTAACAGAACATTGTACAAGTTTATTAGGACCCAACTGAATCTTATGCATGTGTAGTGCAAAATGACCCCAACCCCAAAACAAAAAAATCCCAACAAGACACAAAGTGAGAAGGATCAGCAGTGTGGGAAAGATGCTGCAATATTAGAGCTATTGAGTCAAAGAAAAGCCAGCATATTATCCCCTAAGAGTTGAAGAAAAACATAAAACTTCATGCCATCTAATATAAGACCTCAATAGTGAAAGTCCTGTGGCACCTTAAAGACTAACAAATTTCTTCTGGCTTAAGCTTTTGTGGGCTGCAGCCCACTTCATGAGATGCATCTGACAAAAAAAGCAAGGAGTTTTGTGGCACTTAAAGACTAACAGATTTATTTATCGCATGAGCTTTTGTGAGAGAATATCCCACTTTGTCAGATGCTTTGAAGAGGGAGAACTTACAGAATTGGATGAAAATAAATGCAAGGGAGTGTAAGTCATGGGATCAGGTCATACTGCAACAGAAAATCAGAGCATTTATAAGGATTCAAACTCCGGGAGAGAGCATACAGATGGAGGGTGAAGTCAAATTACCTGTTGTAATGTGAAAAGAATACATAGTCATAATTCAGCCCTGCTCTTACACAATTTAATTTGGCACTCTTACAGCCGGCTTATTTGGCTATGTGGACTCCCTCCTCAGACCCTATGTTATCAACATCCCTAGCTATGTTCAAGATACCATGGATTTCCTGAGGAAAATCTAAGCCATCAGTGAGCTTCCTGAAAACACCAGCCTGGCCACTATGGATGTAGAAGCTCTGTACACCAACATCCCACACAAGGATGGATTACAAGTTATTAGAAGAACCATCCCAGATGATGCCACAGCACTGCTTGTGACTGAACTGTGTGACTTTGTGCTCACCCAGCCATTTCAGATTTGAGGACGATTTATACCTCTAGGTCAGTGACACTGCTGTGGGTACCCCCGCATGGCTCCACAATATGTCAGCATTTTTATGGGCGACTTAGAACGTTTCCTCAAGTCTCATCCCAACATACCTCTCCTCTACTTATGCTATATTGATGACATCTTCATCATCTGGACCCATGGAAGGGATGCTCTTGAAGATTTCCACAGAGATTTCAACAATTTCCACCCCACAATCAAATTGAGCCTGGAACACTCCATAGAGGAGATCCACTTTCTGGACACTAGAGTACAAATTGGGGATGGACACATCAACACCACTCTATACTGAAAACCTACTGGTCGGTATAGTTATCAACATCTCTTGAGCTTCCATCCTAAACACACCACACGATCCATTGTCTACAGCCAAGCCTTAAGATGTAACTGCATTTGCTCTGATCCCTCAGACAGAGACAGACATCTTCAGGATCTCTATTAAGCTTTTGTAAAACTACAGTACCTACCTGGGGAAGTAAAGAAACAGATTGACAGAGCGAGATGGTACCCCACAGTCAACTACTAGAGGAAAGGCCCAGAAAAGAAAACAGTAGAATGCCACTGATCACCACATACAACCCTCAAGTCAGACCTCTACAGCAGATCATTAAGGGCCTCCAGCCTCTTTTAAAAGATGACTCCTCACTCCAGGAGCGTCGCTGGGGTGGGGAGGGACCCGGGGCACGGGCCCAGCCCCAGCCCCCGCCCCTAGAGGGCAGGCCCCACCCCCGGCCACAAGGCCACGCCCCCTAGCCCGGGATAGGGCCGGGGGGAGGCCACACTGCGGCGTGGCGCAGCCTGGCCTGGCCCGGCCCGAAGCAGCGGCTGGAGGCCGGGCCCGCGGCCGCAGCCCCAGATCCCCGGCCAGGGACGGGGCCGCCGCAGCCGCAGACAGGTCTGGATCCCCAGCAGAGGACGGGGCGGCCGCGGGCGGCCACCCGGGCCCTGGATACCTGGCCTGGCCGCCGGTGGCCATGGTGACCCCGTCCCTGGCCGGGGATCCGGGACCCAGCTGGCCGCCCGCGGCTGCAGCGGCTCCGTCCCCTGCTGGAGATCCGGCGGCCGCGGTGGCCAGTTGCCGAGCACTTCCATCTTCCTAATCACTCCACTGATGACTTGTTAACGATGGTCGTCAAGCAAATCAATGGGACATCAAGACTTCAAAGAGAAACAGCCAAAATCGAACTAATATGCAAATTAAATTGTGTGAAAGCAGGGCTGAATCGTGACTATGGATTCTTTTCACATTATAACAGGTAATTTGACTTCACCCTCCCTCTGTCTGCTCTCTCCTGGAGTATGAATCCTTACAAATGCTCTGATCTGCTGTTGCAGTATGACCTGATCCCATGTCTTACACTCCCCTGTGTTTATTTTCATCCAATTCTGTAAATTCTCCCTCTTCAAAGCGTCTGATAAAGTGGGATATTCTCCCACAAAAGCTCATTCAATAAATAAATGTTAGTCTTTAAGTGCCACAACTCCTTGCTTTTTTTGCTTTACTAGACTAACATGGCTGCCCCTTTGGAACTTGGCTAGATGCAAGGCGTCTGACAAAGTGGATTATGGCTTATGCCAGAAGAAATTTGTTAGTTTTTAAGGTGCCACAGGACTTTTTGCGGTTTTTGCTATATACAAACTAATAATGGCTACCCCTCTGGAACTTCTTACCATGTAAGACCTTAGTTTATCAAAAGATTGAAGCATGGGTTTAACCTCAGACATTATGGAGCTTAAAGCCTGCTGTTAACTTCAAATGGGCCTTATATGTGATTTATTATTTTAATGAATCAGGGCCTAAAAATATAATTTAGTTTGTTTTATAAATGTTTTAATGAGTGCAGGTAGAAACTTTTAAAATAGAAGTTGGCCCTTATAGCTTAACAAATAGAAGTAGAACATGTATTATTTTTGTGCTAACCATCCGTGAGTTGCCATGCTTTACTATAATAATGTTGATCAGAGAAACCCAAACAAATATTAAATATATTAAAACAAATATATTTGGGGAAAAGGTTAGGTACACATTTTTCATATCATTACAGATCTATTTTTCTTTTTTGAGTGCCTTAGTTTTGTATGCAAGTGAAGTGTGTAAAAAAATATTAAAAGTTTTGTGTTTACCTCTGTATTTTTCATAGATGCCTCCCAGGATGCCAGATTTGTCAACAACTTGTCAGGTAAGCAACTCTTTACTTTTAGTGAAAATTATTTTGCCTTTGACCTGTTAAATGTTTTTATTCTGAGAACTATTTTAACTTTTTATAAAAGAAATGTTACTAATATTACAAAATGACCAATCAACAAAAAACAATAAATAGAAGAGTGACTAGAATATACAGAATTATCTGGAAGCTATAGATAATAAGGCGTAATTATTGTGTAAAAACATGCATTAAGGTTGCAAAGTCAAACAGAGGTTAGGGAATATCAGAATTAAGGGCACTGTATGCATATGCATTGTGATGCTCTGTTTATTTACATGATTGTATTTAATTTTTTTCAGTCTCAACTGAGTGTACAGAATGGACTGTGCTCACTTTGAGTAGTTATTCAATATTTTGTTTTTTTTCTTGTTGTTAAACATGCAGCCTCAGACCCTCTTTACTATATGCTGTCCTAACCCTTTTCTGAAGACAGAATTCTTAATTTCCTCATGGACTCTTCTATGGTGCTCACTGTCCTCTGAGTGCTTCACAAATGTTGATTTATTTTCACAAGACAGCTGTAGCATCAGTATTATTTCCATTTTCAAATGAGAAGCTCAGGTACAGAGAATGGGACAGACTCTTTTGTTCTGTTCCTTTTAACAACCCTTCTTAAGTCCCATCCAGTGTGTTTGTTTCTGTTTTTCCTGGTTCACAGTACTAGCCTCCCTTTCCAGGCTCCTCATTCAGTCTCTGTCTGTCTATTCACTACCTGTTATATACACAGGCAAACTATACCCTCTTGGACATTGTGGGGATTTAACCACTGATTTTTGTGTGCTTATTGCTTCCTAAGTCTTTACAGAGTCTGGGCACTGTTCCCAGCATGTGGTCATTACTGGAAATGAATGAGCCATTTTTGTTGAAATTTTTGAAAAATTCAACCCAAGTAACTCACCTGGCACACATTAATTCAGCCCAAATAGTTAATATGGCAAAGTTATAGGCAAGTGGAAACAAGGTCATATAAGAAGTGATGGACAACCTTAATAATAGTCCTGCATATAAAACGTAGGGAAAAGGGTAAGTTAAACAAATAATCAAACCTTTCAGGACATGGCTAGTCTTTTGGCTACTTTTAATGTTTTTTGGTTTCTGATTCACTAACTCTTTAGCTTTGAATATGAGCCATCAGTGTTTTGACATAATTATGAATCGTCTGTATAATTTTGCTTTAAGGGTTATGGGAACTTTTATCTTTGGAAAAGTAGTGCAACAAAGTGGAAATTAGTGCCGAGTGCTAAAATTTCTTGCAGCATTTGATTGCGTTGGCCTGCTAGTCTTTTGATAGGAGTGACTCACACAAAGATTTTCCTAGAAAGGTGAGGTTCAGCAAGTTCATTTCAGGTGTGGAAATTTTAACTTTTCATTTGAGTCAGTTTTATAAACGTTTGTCTTTTCTGATTACACCATGCATCCAAGTACAGTGAGAGCAGAGACTATAAATGTAAAAATAAAATGTAATATATAATAATCTTGTACAGGTGCTGCTGTGGTCGCTTGGTCAGGCAACATGCTTGCTTTACTGCAAGCCTTGCCATGAACTATTCAGATGTCAAATTGGGTGAAAATTTTAATCAGGAAATAGAAGAATGGTCAGTGGAAAAACACACAGAACAGAGTCCAACTGATGCTTATGGTGTCATTAACTTTCAAGGTGGCTCTCATTCTTACAGAGCAAAGGTATGTACGAAATTACTTTTTCCCCTTCTCTTGACCCATTGAGAAAATTGTTGAATGATCCATGTAAATGTTGAAATGAAAAGTTTGTCCAGAAAAAGGAAAAGCTGATGCTTGAATTGTTAGATAGTAGTCTCCCTGTTGTCAGTAGGAGCCCTCTTATTCCAAAATTTGACTTCCCTCTAATCAGTACATTTTTAAGCCAGGGGTCTCAAACTCAAATTACTACAAGGGTTGCATGAGGATTAATATGTTAGCCTGAGGGCCGCACCACTGAACCTTTCCATACAATGATATTGCGAGTATTGGTAATGAGCGTGTCATTTCGGGCTGCAGGAAATAGCTTTAGGAGCTGCATGTGGCCCTCAGGCCACGTATTTGAGACCCCTGTTTTAAGCCAAACATAATCCATGTGATTTGCCAAAGGTCCAGCTAGCTTCTTGTAAAGTCTTCATTTTGAATAAGTGAGACTGGTAGGACTAGAGGGGAGGAGGAAAGAAGGGAACCCACTGAATCTTCAGTGTGTGACATCTTGCTTATGAAAGTCAGGTCCCTAGTTCATGCCATCCTCCCCAGTTGTGTAAAATATAATAAAAATATGATTTACTTACAGTTTTGCCACTCCTTACTCATTTTTGTTACCTATCCATTGTAAAACCTACATATAAACAGTTTTCAAACTATGCCATGAAGTAGCCTCTATTTGCAGTTGTGGGTAGGTGGGAAGCATGCTGCCTTTTGTTTAATAAACCCTTGAACAAATCTGCTAACTAGCAGTAGGTAAAGTGAAACTTAGAAGTCTCAGTGCACAGATGTTGGTAACTAGAAAGTTCATGTTTTCTGTGACAAATATTCTGTAACTTTTTGGTGGAAGGTATGATCAATTTCTGCTGAATTTCTTTTGTTGATTTTAATGCTTGTGCTGAACTGAAAATCGTGAAGACTGAAGTCCTCCATTTATCCACAGAAACAGCTTAAAGCATAGACAGCAGCTCTGCAAGTTTCCCTCTCACTTTTAGGAGTGAAAAAGAATAGTTCAGTCTCCACACCCCTTCATTGTTTGGCACCTCTGCTGATTCTGCCAACTAATTCGTACCAGTTTGGTGATAGTGGTGTTAATGTGCACACTGTCCACTGGGAGCTGGCCTTAGTAAGGTTTCGTTTCCACCCATTTGCCCCCTCTTACCTGTATGGTCTATGTTAAGAGATGTAGCATCATTCTTATCCCTTTTAATATACCAGTTTTGCTGAGTTGGTCACACCCTATGCCCTGTTCAAATGTAGTTTTAATTAACTTATTTTGGTTTCCCACCAAAGAATAAAGTTCTCCCTATGTGGGAGGTGGGCATTGGGTGGTGAGAAGTGTGAGGCAGTTATATATTCTTTCACAGTTGGAATAGCTTTTTACATGAGAGATACAAACAGACAGTATATTCAGCCTCAGCTAGTGAACTGGTCATTATTTTGGCAGTATTCTAAATTTTCGTTAATATCTTCAAGTTTAGAAATACGAAATTATGTCACGGTTGGTGTTTTTTTTTTTTTGGGAACACAGTGTTATTTTGATGGAACTATCTCTAACCTACCTGCAGTCTTCATCAAAGTTTCAGAATTTTGTTGCCATTGTCTACTTGACTTCTTGGAGAACAGCAAATAATTGTACACGGTCTTATAATTCAGTGTCCATAAAATATAGCAGATGCATATTTTTCTGTAGCTTAGGATGCATAGTATTTTTTTTCATGGATCTTCCTTACCAATTCTGTAATTGTTCATTATAGGAACCTACTAATACACACAACTTTTTTTGGTTTTAGTATGTGCGACTGTCATACAACACTAAACCTGAAGCCATTCTACAACTTCTTCTTAAAGAATGGCAAATGGAGCTACCCAGGCTTGTTATCTCTGTACATGGGGGGATGCAGAAGTTTGAACTTCATCCACACATCAAACAGTTGCTTGGCAAAGGTCTTATTAAAGCTGCAGTAACAACAGGAGCCTGGATTATAACTGGAGGAGTGGACACAGGTAAATAAGTAAATAAAAACTCTCAAATAAAAATACGAACTTGTGCAGAGTCTAGTTCTGAAATAAAGATAAGCAGATGCTGTAATGCGTCTGTCTAGTAGCCTAAGGAACAAAATATTTATAAGTCTCTAAAATACTGTTTAAATTTGACTGATTGTAAGGTTAAATGAATATTTATGAGCTGTATCTTGAACATATCTTGTGGTATTATGTAATAATACAGAACATGTAAATTAGGTTGCATTGATCATTAAAGATGAACTACTATAATAGTGGCTTTTGATTTGTCAGGATAGAGGTTTCAATTCACCGTGTGTCTGTCTTGAAAATGAAAAGTAGATGTTCCTTCAAAATATGCAGTAATATACTGTGATAGGATATTAGACTAGGTGGACCATTGGTCTGGCCCAGTATGGCTGTTTTCTGTGTTCTTATAAGTTTGTTTTTTGCCCTGACATGACTGGCTGGCATGGATGATACAATGTTGTTAGAAATTCTTAATACTCTGTCTCTTAATATGTGGTGTACAAAGTAGGTCTTTCTTTATGCTGTCAATTAAATGAGTTCTCTAATCTTCACAATGATTGATTGAAGTTAATGCTAATAGGATGTAGTTTCAATATACAGAATGTTATGTCTTCTGTATGAACAGGTGTTGCAAAACATGTTGGTGATGCCCTGAAAGAACATGCTTCCAGATCATCTCGAAAGATTTGCACTATTGGGATAGCCCCATGGGGAGTGATTGAAAACAGAAATGACCTTGTTGGAAGAGATGTAAGAATGGTCTTATCCAGTTAAAATAACTTTTTACTGTGTGTTTTTTTTCTTTGTTTTTATATGTGTTTTAGTAATTAGTTCAAGTTTGCTGTCTCACTGTGTTTTGTGACACTGAGGTACTTCTCCCTTTGTTCTAGGAGATACAGGGACATATGTTGTGATTTACAGAGGAGTACTCCTGTAAGAAGTTACAGAACACTAATTCACTATAGGAGATGATTGTGCTTGCCAAAGATTCAGTGCAGTTGGACCACTTTAAGTTTCACACTCTTTATCAGTGTTTGTCATTTGTAGAACTGCGGGATAGAGAATTTATATTCACAAAGGTAAAGAAATTGAAAGTTATGGAGCCAGTCCCTCAGGACCAGTCACTAACATGGAGGGTGGGTGAGTTGCACACTGATATGGCCCCAAAGATTAATTTAGAATAACCACAGATTTTCCAGGGAAATTAAGCTGTGAGCTGAGAACAAGTGTAAGAAACTATAGGTCCATGGAAGAGTTTGCAAAAACAAAACCTGATAAAACAGCAGCAAGGAGATCTTCCGAAGTAGTTAAGAGATTTAAGAGCACAAGTCCAATTGAAAATAAATGAAATGTGTGTCCCAAAATTTTTAGAGGGATTTTCAAATGTCCAGGGGTTTAGGTTCCCCAATCTTTTAAGTTGTAGAGCAAAGTGAACTTAAAGCAGTGGAACAAGCAAGGAGTCCTGTGCTACTCTTGAAGACTAACAAATTTATTCATTGCACAAGCTTTTGTGGGAGAAAAATCCCACTTTATCAAGTGCATGGAATTTTTAAAGCAGTGGGAAATGGCCAGTGACAATGGTCAGTTCTTTTCACCTGAGGGGTACTCTCCATTGGCAGTAGTGGCTCTTCCTTGTGTGCCAGCTGCCTATCTTACCCTTGGTACAAGATTCAGGGAGCAGTGTGGGAAATGGACATTGCAAAGCAGAGTTCTGCTTTTCCTGATCCTTCCTCTGGCATGAATTAGAGCTGCTTCCTTGCAGCTGTGAGTTGTGCCACATACATGCAGCTTAGGATTCGGGGACCAAGTGGTTCGCTGATGGTGGATCAGCATCCCATCCATGTTGCCAGAGTAGAGTGGAGAATGTTATGTAGAATGAGAACTCTTTCTCCTCCTTTTCACTGCATTGTCACTACTGTAGGTTTGTAACTTTAAGTGAAAGTCACACATTGCATAAATAACTTTATTAAAATGTCCTCCTACACTTTGAGTCTCAGCTCTGAAAAAGGATATTTCAGTTTGCCTGCAGTGATAACACGGAGCTTGGAAGACATTTGCATGGACTCAGGCACATACCTTTTGCCATTTTGTTTTGTTCTTATCCATGGTCAAGGTTTTAATTTGTAAGACACCTCCTTTATAGTACTTCAAAGTTGAAGTATTGTGTGGTACAGTACCTCTTTCCTGCAGGCAAGAGTTGCTGGGTGAAGAGAGAGGTGCATGCTGGTAGGTGTCATCTTAGGTCTGCCATCTTTCAGTGGTGTCTCTTTAACTTTTAACCACACCAAATAGCTAGAATGGTATGGTCAGTCTAGCACTTTGCAAATAATGCCTGTTGTATATTGTTTTTAGGTTGTTGCTCCATATCAAACACTGTTAAATCCTCTAAGTAAGCTAAATGTGCTAAATAATCTCCATTCCCATTTCATACTGGTGGATGATGGAACAGTTGGAAAGTATGGAGCAGAAGTCAGCTTGCGAAGAGAACTGGAAAAAACTATCAATTTGCAGAGGATCCATGCAAGTAAGTGATCATAATGTCCCAGCAATTACTAATGTTACTTCCTTCTATTTAAATATATTAAATACAAACTATGTTTAAAAATAATTAAGTGAAGCATTCACAAGTTAAACAAACTGAGTCTTGGGGCACTTTTAAAGACTAACAAATTTATTTATCGCAAGAGCTTTTGTGGATAAAATCCCTCTTTGTCAAATGCATGAAATGGAAACTACAGTATGTAGGTGAATATATAAATGCAGAGAAGAGTAAGTCACAAAGTCACTTCAGACTCTTTTCAGCAAACCAAACAAGTTGTTTTGATTCAAATAGTGTGGAACAATAGATGAAGAGTTGAGCATGTGAATCACCTTTGGTAATGAAATCCAGAGGGGTAGCTGTTTTAGTCTATGAATAGCAAAAACAATGAGAGTCCTGTGGCACCTTTAAGACTAACAGATTTCTTTGGGCTTAAGCTTTTGTGGGCTTCAATCCAACCTTGTCAGATATATATTAGATGTACGCATCTGACAAAGCAGTTTGGAGCCCACGAAAGCTTGTGCCTGAATAAATATGTTAGCTTTCAAGGTGCCATAGGACTCTTGTTGTCTTTGGTAATGAGTTAGCCATTCCAGGTTCCTATTCAAACTGAGTTTGATGGTGTCAAATTTGCATATGAATTCTAGTTCTGCAATTTCTCATTGAAGTCTGGGTTTAAAGCTTTTTTTCTGCTGAAGCATTGTAATTGTCATGTCTTTTACAGAATGTCTGGAGAGGTTGAAGTGCTCTCCTACTGGTTTTTGAATGTTACCATTCTTGATGTCTGATTTGTGTCTATTTTATTCTGTTGCGCAGAGACAGTCCGGTTTGGCTGCTGTTTAATGCAGAGGGGTAGTGTTGGCACATGGTGTCATATAAAACATTAAAATATGTGCAGGTGAATGAGTGCTTGACAGAGTGGCTGATTTCGTTAGGTCCTATGATAGTGTCACTTGAGTAGATATGTGGGCAGACTTGGTGATAGGGTTTGTTACAGGGCTAGGTACCTGCCTGAGTGGTTTTATTGTATTTTATGTAGTTGCTATGAATATTTGCTTAAGATTGTGGGGGCTGTCTACAAGTGTGGTGTGGCCTACCTCCCAAGGCTTGAGAGAGAGTGAGGGATCCTCTTGTAGTTCCTTGATGTGCTGGAGAGGTTTGACTTGGGGGCTATAGGTGATGACCAGTGGTGTTCTGTTGTTTTCCTTGTTGGGGGTGTCCTGTAATAGTAGACTTCTGGGTACCAGTCTGTCTCTGTCAATCTGTTTTTTACTTCCCTAGATGGGCATTGTGGTTTTAAGAACACTTGATAGAGATCCTGAAGGTATTTCCATCTGTCTGAGGGACTGGAGTAAACATGGTTATATCTTAGGTCTTGGCTGTAGACAGCTGATCCCATGATGTGTCCTGGATGAAAGCTGAAAGGATGTAGGTAGGTATAGTGCTCAATAGGTTTCTGGTTTAGGGTGGTGATTAGGTGACCATCACTTATTTGTATTTTAGCATCCAGCAAGTGGATCTCCCATATGGAATGGTCCAGACTGAGGTAGACGGTGGGGTGGAAGTCACTGAAATCTCCATGGAATTTCTCAAAGGCTTCCTTTCCATTGTCTGGATGATGAAGATGTCATCAGTGTAGCATAAGTAGAAGAGTGGCACTTGGGGATGAAAGCAGAGGAAGTATTGTTAAATGTCAGCCTTAAAAATGCTGACAAATTGTGAGGCTGTGTGGGTGCCCATAGCAGTGCTGCTGACTTGAATGTTATAAATCATTTCCAAATCTGAAATGTTTGTGGGTGAGTAAAAATTTTAGCTACAATGACGTCATCTGGGATACTGTTCCTGATTGTTTGTAGTCTCTTTGTGTAGGGTGTTGGTGTAAAGAGCTTCTGCATCCATAGTGGCCAGGATGGTGTTTTCTGGAAGTTCACAATGGGATTGAATTCTGTAGTGGAAGTCAGTGGTACCTCGAAGATGTTTAGAGTCCTGGTAGCATAGGGCTTGAGGAGAGAATCCACATTGCTGAGAAGCCTGCTGTAAGAGTCCTAATATCCGAGATGTTGTGGTACCCTGGATTTCCAGGTTTATGGGTTTTGGGGTAGCAGATAGAAAACATCTGGGATCTAAGGGTGTGTCAGTGTAGATAAGTTCATGTGCAGCTTTTGGGAGTTTCCTGAGTAGATGGTGTAGTTTTTTTTTGGTTTTCCTCAGTAGAGTGAGTGGCTTGGAAATGGTTATAATCAAGATTGCCTTCATACTGCAATGTCCTCTTCATACATGGTTTTTCTGGACAGCTCTCTTTCAAACTAAATTAATATATTTATATAGAAAGCATCCCCATAGCTAGGCAGTATAAAGTATTTATAAGTTATTATGCCCAGTTTGAGGAATTTGGGCCTTTTTTTTTTTTAATAGAATACTTAACATTATGTTGCATTTTATATGTTGAAAGCACAATGCCCATTAACTTCAGTTGTTATTGTGAGTGCCCTGTCTTCTGCAAATCAGACTGCAGGATCTCAAGTCTTGCTTCCAAAAAATGAGGAACACGTGATCACACACAAAGCCCATCCTTGCAAAATTTCAGTTCTCAAAGCATCTCGAATAAAAGGTTACTAGAAATTTTTGCTTGACAAAACATTTTTTCTATTGCTTTTTCAAATAGCTGAACTCTTCTCTCCCTCTCGACACCCCTCCAATCACCCTGGCATAGAACATTTTAGCCTAAATAGTTGAAGCTGTACAAAGAAGGTGTAAACAGCCACAGACAGGGGGTCATAAAGGGAATTTTTTGGAATCTTAGTAGGTGGCGCTACCAGTTCCATGCATAATGGAATACCTGAAGCCAAGCCCCACTCTTTAACCTTTCCTAAAACTTGTCCTATTTCACAACTATTACTGACTGACAAATTGATCTAGTTGAACCAAACTGAACACAAAATCCTGTCTGAAGAAAATTTGAAGTGCAAACTAAATAGATATAACTAATTTAAATTAATGTATGTCCTCGTACCAGTTTAACAAACTTCTTTTTTAAATTAATCTAAGTTAAACTGATGCAACTTTGGTGTGTAAACAAGCCCTGAGTTTAAGCCACTTTTAGGAACCCAGGTGATAGTGGAAAATTCGTGTCCTGGCCTTTCTGATCATTACTTCAGTGGCTGCTTTAAAGTACATGCGGGCATTTCTTATGGATATATAATGACCATGCTGCAACTAGGAGTTTTTTTTATAACTCTCTGGGGCTGGCACTAGCCTGCAGTCAATTCTAGAACAGGTAGTATAGCACCACTAGATCAAGCCAGGATGCATCACTTAAGGCTTTGACTTGGTTAGTGGTACAGCTTGTTCCATAAGCACTGATATCCCTCACTGGCCTGATTAGCCATCTCCTCAAAAGGTTGATCACTTGTATATTCATGATAGAGAATGACTGGGGAATTGGAATTAATGGTCACTGTAATTTGGGGGAAGGAGTCCCAAGTTTTTCACGCTGATGTACATCTTTCTGTATTAGGTTAACATAACACCATTGGTCTTTTAAGAATATTTCTCTAGGTAGTGCCTAATAATCCTTATTCACCTGAAGACTGATGTGTACCTGTCAGTTATGTACTTTTTACTCCTCCTGTGAAACCTGCTTTTTGTTGGTGTTCAAAAAAATAAATAAAATATTTTTAAAGAAACAAAAATTTGATTTTTGTGTAGTTGTTGAAGAGAAATGCCAAGGGAGGGCTTCCATTAGTAAAATGAACTTCCATACTCTATATTTGTAATTATAGATCTATTGAAGTAATAACACTTTATTACTTGCATTCCACTGAGTTTATATGGTTTCTTAGTTAGCAATATGAGTGTGTTCTCCACATGTATAATATTATTTGGGACTGTGAGAGGTGAGTGTAATTAAAATGTCTGCTAATCAGCATTTTAAGATTTGTCTAATTATATATTTTTCTAATCGAGTAAGTAGTGAGCAAAGGTGTGTATAGGACATGACTGATTATAATTTTATTTTACACTGGAATCAGTGATCTTTTCAGATGATGTTATTGAGGACTTCTGCTTCCCCCCCCCCCCCCAACAGAGGCATTCTGACTTCATTTAAGTTATGGGGAACACCCATATTTCAAACTCTTCTCATCTGTATGTCTGTCTTCTCATCAATGTGTCAAAAATCGGAAAGAGAAGCAACAGGTGTCAGTGACCACCAAACTGTTCTAGTTCTTTACATTTTTCCCTCTCTGAAGAACTGCAGACAGCTTTTACATCATGCCATATTTCATCCATCTCTTATCCTCTACTCTTCCTCCTTCAATCTACAAATAAGATATGATGGCAAAACAATCTGTACTTTGTTAAAAACAAAAGGCTGGTACTGACGTTACTAATCTTTTAAAAATTAGCTTGTTACAAAGGATGTTGTTTGTTTTAGTGACTGTGCTTTTGTGAGGCAGAAAAGGATTATGGTTCATCTTTTAATTTTTCAGCTGTAACAGTGTACTAGACTGTGAGACAGACTTTGGGCATTTATATGATGTATTTATGCGCTGTGTAGTTTCTGTGGGCTGTATATTCAAATACGAATATCAAAATGATCTCAACTGCTTTAGCACAGCATTATGTCTGAGATATAGTAAATTTTTCATGGTCTTTGTCCTGAAGAAAACTTGGAAGAGCTTGCATCACAGGATATTGCTAAAGTATGGATCAAAGAACATGAAATACTGCTTTTTAAAGGAAGATGAATTTTGACTTCAGTTCTTATTTGATGTTTACTGCCTTTTTCTTAAGGAATTGGCCAAGGTGTCCCTGTGGTAGCAGTCATATTTGAAGGTGGTCCCAATGTTATCCTCACAGTTTTGGAATACCTTCAAGAAGATCCTCCTGTGCCAGTAGTAGTATGTGAAGGAACTGGTAGAGCTGCAGACATACTGGCATATGTTCATAAACAAACAGAAGAAGGAGGGTAAGTTTATATATGTTTAATACTTTGACCAATGCTGCTAAGACTTCTTTCAGAGCACTTTCCATTAACAGACTCATGAAGGAGACTTATGTCCATAAAAGTCCAATTCTACAAGTAACTACTTCAATCATGCATTTTGTACAAGCTTCCATACACAGCTGAAAGAGTAAAAACTTAGTCCTGGGCTGCCACACTTCTACTATTTTGCTTCTGAGCAAAGACTATGAACATACCAAATTTTGTAGCTTGTCTAGTGCTTTGATAATACTTCCAAAGGGATAGTAGGATGAAGTCCACTAACTTGTTTTTGCTTGAAATTGGAACTGATCCAGAACTTCCAGGGATACAAGACTAAAGTAGTTCCACTGTGTTATGAAGCTGCCTGAAAATGCCATTTGAAAGTATTATAACTCTCAGACCTCTCCATTTAACAAACTACATGTGTTGTAGGAGCATGACTGAAAAGAGAGAGGAAATGATTCTGTATAAACTGTTTATTTGAAAACGTGTCAACTTTAAGACTATTCAGGTTTCTGCTGTTGTGAATGTGACTGTGTGTTTATGAAGTGGTGTTCCATACAGGGAATACAATTCATTTATGCTCCATGACTGTCACTGGCTTCCAGTTAATTTTCAGGTATACATAAAGCATCAAATATGTAAGGTGTTGTTTACCAGAGACTGCCTTTCCGATTACAAACAAGGAGTCCTGTGGCACTTTTAAAGACTAAATTTTATTTATTTATTTAAAGACTAAAATTGTTTATTATATGAGTTTCTGTGGGAGAAAATCCCACTTCATCATCTGAATTTGTCTTATGCGGTAAATAGATTTGTTAGTCTTTTAAAAGTGCCACAGGACTCTGTGGTAGGTTTCCTGAACTAGACTAACACAGCTACAGATTTTATCACCGATTCACACTACACAGCACATCCTAGCAGTTCTCTTAGTATTTTACTGGTGGTGATTGTGTGGTGGGGGCACTGTGATGGTTTCAGTAGACTATGGGAAAAGTCTTAATTTGTCTGTCCCTTAGAAAGAGTTTTGCTACACTTGCTATAGTTATATTGGAAAAGCTTGTAGATGTACCCAGAGCTTTAGATTGGCATGTCTTAGAGTCCATTTAAAATGTATTTATTGACATGCTTACAGTTCATATGTGACATTATGGGCTTTTGATTGTTTTTTGTAATCTCAGAAATATTCCTGACGGAGCAGAACCTGAAATCATTTCAACCATCAAAAAGACATTTAACTTCAGTCAGAGTGAGGCAGTTCATCTGTTTCAGACATTGTTGGAATGCATGAAAAAAAAAGAACTTGTAAGTGGATTTCAACATAGGAAGCCTTTGTTTCAGGCATGTACACTTGTAGGATCTAATTTGAGATCCATCTTAGATTGTTTGCCTCAGTAAGGCAGAGGTACTCAAACTGTGGGGCATGCCCCCTTAAAGGAGGTTCAGAGGAACGTTTGAGGGAGCATGGCAGGATCTGAGCCAGCCTCCACAAGGGCTGAGAAAGGAGTCCTCCTCAGTTCTGTTCTGCCCAGAGCTCTGCTCTTGGCCCTGCCACAGCTTCAGTGTCTGGCCCTTGGTTGCTGCACGTGTCTCTCAGCCTCTGGCTTCAGACCCCAGTT
The DNA here is from genome assembly GCA_007922195.1 of Podocnemis expansa. Taxonomy (NCBI): domain Eukaryota; kingdom Metazoa; phylum Chordata; order Testudines; family Podocnemididae; genus Podocnemis; species Podocnemis expansa. Next base: position 4,820,391 of record ML682019.1, read on the forward strand.
CCCTGACTCCAACTCCGTTGTTTCAGGGAATGCAAACAAAGGTAAAGGAGGTGTGGGGTAAAAAGCTTGGGGACGACTGCAGTAAGATTTTATCTTTATGCAATGGAATGTGAAAACCCAGGGAAGATAGAATGACCCCAAACAGAAGTCAAGCTCCAATTTTCTTGTTCATTTTTTCCTACCTTTTGGTCAAGTGATTTTTGCTTCCTGTAATGAAACCTGATGGTCTGACGTTTTTGTAACCAGACTTGAAGAAGATCTGTGTAAGCTCAATAGCTTCTCTTTCATCAACAGAAATTGTTGGAATAAAAGATACTGCTTCACCCACCTTGTCAAAGCCACAATAGCTCTGCAAGTATTTTGGATTAGGGGCATTAGCCTGCTGTAGTTTTACAATATAAAATGAACCCAAGAGGATGCAATTACAGTACTATATTGTTGCTTCATAGAGGCCAAGAAACTAAAATAGTTTCTATTGTAACTTGGTCAGTATTATGGTAAAATGCTTGGTCATAGTGACCATGATTCAGAGTGCTTGAGCACCTTTTTATTTTTAAACAGAAACATAAAGTCCTATTGAAGTCAGTGGGATTTAGGTACTTCACTTAACGGGTGATGTTTTGAACACTGCTTTACTGACTAGAATGGATTTTTACATACTTAAGTCTATTTCTGTGTCAGGGCAAGTGTTAGTATCCCAGTCTCTAATCCCACTCTTGTATCTGGATTTAAGTATATGAGCTAACAACGTTGTCATAAACTCAAGGTGATTTTATGGTTTTTTATGTTCTTTACTGTGAAAGACGTATCTCTTGTGCTACAAAAATAGAGAAGATACTGTATTTAAAAGTAACATGGAATACTAATTTCAGTATTGTGCTGTTTTTTAAAAAACAGATTACCGTATTCCATATTGGGTCAGATGAACATCAAGATATTGATGTTGCAATACTTACAGCTCTGCTAAAAGGTGAGGTTTTAAATTTAAGGGCATTTAATAACCCTAGAATTGTAGTTTAGTGACATGAGTGAAAATATAACACTTCATGTAATGCACTGATATTTATATATATTTGTTTAATTTTTATTCCAAAGTGAGTAATTGTTTTGTTACATCTACCTACTTGTGACCTGGATATATGCTGTTAAGTAATAAAAATTATATTACATATTTATGTCTTTCATTTGAGTTAAAATAGCTTTCAAACATTTTTAGGCTGTCCTAATGTATAATATCTACCTTAAAATTTGAACTCTTGTGGCATAAGGATTCAATTTATGAGCAACTTGAATTATAAATATACATTTTTTGTTTGTTTGGTTTAGGTACAAATGCTTCTGCATTTGACCAGCTTGTCCTTACACTGGCATGGGACAGAGTTGACATTGCCAAAAATCATGTTTTTGTTTATGGACAGCAGTGGCTGGTATGTAAATATTGTAGATTAATCATAGTGATGTTTTACAGGACAGAAGCTAAATTACTGGATATGAGTCAGCAGTGTGCGCTTGCTGCCAGAAAGGCCAATG
>ML682019.1:4826920-4870226 GCA_007922195.1 Podocnemis expansa
TCCTCTGCCAGCCAGGGGACACCCCTCAGCACCCTGACGAGGGTGCTGAGGGGGTGGCCCTTCCTCCCAAGGTGCTAAGCACCTGGGAAGAAGGTCAGATGTTGTTTCAGAACAGTTTTGTTCCGAAACATGTCCCCACAGAGTTATTTTGAAAAGGAAGGAGGTTTAAGACGTTTCGAAACACGGCTCCCATTTCGAAACAAAGGAACCCCTTGTTTCGAAATGGGAGTACGTCGTGTGGACACGCTGTTCTTTCAAAATAAGACCTCTGTTGTTTCGAAATAAGAAGCATGTGTGAACACACCCTAACTGAGAGGTGAGTGAGTGGTCTAGTGATTAACTCAAAGGATTAGGAACTAGGCAGCCAGGGTCTACTCCCAATTCTGCACACAATGTGTGTCTTTTTTGGACAAATCACTTAATCTGCATATACCTAGTTTCTTCATCTGTAAAATGTGAACAATATCTAGGTTTATAAAGTACTCTAAAAGTAGAAGATATGAAGGTAATGTACTACTGTCATATATAAATAAATGGTTTTTAAAATGTTTAAATATAACAATATTACTATATAGCATTGTTCACTTAAATGAATTGTATAGGAGTGATTTTATATGCTGCTGATATACAGCCGCTTTTGAAATGGAGAAACACTATGCAACAGTTTAGGAAATGAAGACTTTTATCCAAGTAAAAACCAAATTTACATAGTAATTTACCACATGATAAATTCTTTACTCAGTTTTTTTCATTTTAAAGTCTGTAAAGATGAATGGAATTGATTTCTGTGGTTAAAAAGAATTAAAAGGTAAAATTATACATAACCTTTTTACAAGAATCTGTACGTTGATTAGTGTTCTTGCATTTTGTGGGTGTTAAGACGAGAGCTAAGGCAACTGACCTTGTAACTTTGAAGTCCCCTCACCAAAAAAAGTGTGATATCCAGCTTCCAGACTCAAAAAAGGGAAACCAGAAATAAAGAGGAAATGGTTAGTGTACAGTAGTGCTAGATGGTGGAATATTTGCATCTGATGGTTACTGACAGTTTTAGAGCAGGCTTGTCCAACATGTGGCCCAGGAGGTCAGAATCCGGCCCACAAGGGCTTTTATCCAGCCCACCGAGTGCTGCCAGAAGAGCCTAGGCGCTGGGGCTGGCCGGGGCTATCTGGAATACTCTGTATTGCTGCATCAAGTGTGAGGGCAGACATTGACAATTTGTGCAAGCAAAAGCAATGCCAAATATCTCACTAATCATTATTTTATTAAAGTTTATTAATAAAGATCAATTTGTATGTCTTATCTATCAAAGATTCTCTCACTGGCCCTCCACCTGAGAAAAGAATTGCAGTGTGGCCCCTCACCCAAAAAGGTTGGACACCTCTGCAAAAATCAGTTTCTTGGTTTTGCTTCTACGTTTTGAAATCATACTTGCATATTTAAGATCGCTTGTAAATTAACTATCCAAAATCCTGTGTTCTTCTTTTTTGTCTGTGTAAAGAAACAAGGCCCAACTAACCCAACACTCTTCCACCTTGTTCGTGATGTCAAACAGGTATGATTTAGTTTGTATCAAAAACTGTGAAATGAGATGTTATACTAGCAATTAAAGTCCTACTTTTAGATAGTTATGTTTATTTTGGAATCAACAGCTGTTAGTCAGTCCTAATTCTATTACTTTTACATGAGTATTTTTAAAATCAGGTTTGGAAGAAGCACTTCATACACACAGCTGGGATGGGAGAACTGACTGTGAAAAATAAATGATATTATTACGGACATACTTTTAAAAGCATTTTCACCACAGTTTTAGAAGGATAATCTGTGGTGATAAGTTAGTGGTACCTGTAGTTAAAGATTGAAGACAGTTTTTTTTCAAAAGCACTTAAGTAAAAATCAGTGGGATAATACAGTTTCATTCCAAGCAAAACTCCAAATTCTTAGGCCTTATGCCCTGTGATTTTAGCTTTCAGACTTACAACTGGCCTTTCATTACAGCAGCAGTCGTGGCTGAAATGGTATTCTAGAACTATGTACAAAGGAAAATTGATGAAGATCATCCTTGTCAGCTATCTTCTGTAACCGTCTCCTTGTATAAGAGATTTGAGCTCGATGAAAGAAGAAACTGAAATAGGATTAGTTTTTCTTCTGTATGATTCTATTTCCAAAAGAGAAGACACTAGTGTTACAAAGTATACTAGTCAGTTTTTATATGCAGCAAGCAGTATCTTCGAAGAGTTCTGGGCAAAAGAAGACTAACTGTACCTAGTCTGTTCTTTCTTTTGGTATGAAGTACTTTTAGTGTCCAGTTTTTCTGCCCTCAGAGATTGAATTACAGCAATAGTTAAATTCTTTTTTGTGCATCATTTGTAGGGTCCAGCCTAGTAGAATCTCTGGGAAGGACTCCATAGATCTTAGTGAGCGTTCTGCATGCAGAGTCACTGTTGATTAGGCCAACAGTGAAGTTTGTATCCAAGGATCATGTTCTATTAGACAGAGCTCCTGTTCCTCTTGTCAGATGTGGAACTTGCCAACCCAGTTTGCAAAAGTCTCAACACTGAAGTGCAGATTCCTTTGATCATCAAATCTGGTCAGAGTACAGTAACCAGTGATGTGTGACATGGTCTGGCTTTGGTCACAGCCACATTCAGGATCCTCTTGTTGGCACACGTATGAAAGCTGACTGCACATTGACCCAGACTTGAGTAAGAATTGTTTAGATTCCAGATCATCACTTCCCACTATGTCCATTTGGCAGCATACAGTGACCTGATTAGGAGATTAGCGATATCTGGATTAGTGGAAGATTCACATGGACCGAGCTGGTTAGCACATTCAGCCTCAAGGCATAACATGTAGACTGGACAGTGTCTACTGTGTCTTTGAATGTGACTTCTTGGAATCAACTCAAAGCTTCATTGACTGGGATGATGTGTGATGGTATAGAGATGATGTTTTGTCTGGAGCATCTGTGAGCTTCTAGTCTGCCATCCTGAAGTTCTGCTTCTACTTAATGATTTGAGAGTTATGGATGTGGATGTAGCACCATGGATAATGGCAAACATAACATAAACTTTTTGCTATATAGGAAGTCTTCCAAGACCAAATATGGTACAGGCTGGGAGTGACTATCCATGGATGACACTCAGGTCAAATTCATGAGACCAATTGACTGAGCAGAAGGTATCCCTATGATTTGCATTATGGATGGGGGGGAGATCATTATTAGCTGCCTGCTTCACTGATTGGTCTCCATTAGGTCTGATGCCGAGTACCCTAGTTGAGGATGATGGCTGTTGAAGTCAACTGCTTAGACACCTGGGTGAGCTAGTCTTGGCAAAACTTTCTGATCCCAGTTAATGTTCAGTGCCTTGTCAAAATATGTAAACTGGAATCCTCCTGCCTGAGTCACATCAGAGATAATAGTAGAAATAAGCAGAGCTTCTTCTCAGGAGTTTGACTGGATGTGAGTATCACAGCTGTATTTGGCATGTGGGGTTGAAACTATCTATCTTGAGGCAGCTTGTTACTTGCAGTGGAGATGTGCATCTTTTGCAGGTGATGATGTCAATGTTGTGATGCCAGGATAAATTGCTGCATTTGGCTGCCAGCAATCCCTCAACATTGAGCTGCAGTTCACTCAGAGCTAGCCCAGTGTCTTAAATGTTGGGGATGGAATTGCAACAGGAAGGCTGACTTGCAAGTCATTGAGATTCAACCCTCATAAGGGCTTTGCATGCAGGTTGCTGGTTGAATCATCAGTTTCCTCATTATGAACTAGGTACTCATGGGGTACACAATGAGAATTTTGATTTATTGTCCCCAAAACTCCCATTGGTGTCAACAGATATCTCAAATGAGTCAGGCTCTCCTATACCCATAACTTAATCTATGTAATGTCATTAAAAATATAACTTCACTCTAGTTGGACAACATGCTTGGAATGCCTGAAAATGAAGAGCTTGTGAACTAGCATAACAGTAAGATAAATGCATTGATTTCTTGGGGCAGATCCTACTTATCCATATCCTTCCCCTTGTGTATACTCTCTAGCGATTACAAGACTCAGTAGGTAGTGGAACAATGTAGGCCTTCCTGTTTTCTGCCTAACGTGGGGTTTTTAATTGGTTGGGCAAGGTCATGACTAAAAGATTAGTACATGAAGTAATCCTATCCCACTCTACTTCACATCCTGTCATGGGAAGGAAGCACTAGAACAGTGCTTAGCGATGACATCTTTCGTGCCTGTCAGTGGCTTGGAGTGGAAGATTTCCCAACACCTCTTATAACCTCAGCCCGTGCAATGAAACCATCCCAAAACAAATGCTAATGGAACATCCACGGGCAAACACTTTGTGTTCAAGTTCCACAAGTTCAAAGAAAATTGCTGAGTATTATAAGGAATATAAGTGATTCTAGACAATGGTAAAGATATGAGGCACACGCACGATACAAAGGCTTATTGAAATAAATTAAAGATTCTGCTGTTGAGGCTCTCTTGGCAAGAAAGAACAGAATCATTCTAGTAAACTCCTCTGTCTTTTCCAGGGTCTACAATTGTATCAATCACATCTCATTGCTGAACAGTGTAAATTGTTGTCCAACAGAAGCTGCTTGAATCTAAAAATAATCTTTCTTAAAAAAAAAAAAAAAAAAAAAATTCTATCCCATTCCGCCCCCTTGTTCCCCACCAATAGGCTTTCAGTTTTAACTTTTTTGCTGTTTAGGTTAATGGCACTTGAGTTACAAAACCAAAAACCACACAATCTCTAAACGGAAAATGACTCTGTCTGGCAAAGTAGAATTTCTTTTTTGCAATAGTTTATATATAGAAGTTCAGACAGGCTTTTAGAATAAAAGGCTTATGTCACTTGATACACGTGTGTTTAATTGCATTGTAATATACCTGCAAATCTAAGACATGTTTAATATTTCTAGGGAAACCTTCCTCCAGGATATAAAATCAACCTGATTGACGTAGGGCTTGTTATTGAATATTTGATGGGCGGAACCTACAGATGCACCTATACGCGAAAACGGTTCAGAGTCATATACAACAGTCTCAGTGGGAACAGTCGGGTATGTGGATTTTGATAATGAGAGTTTGCTTAAGTTGCTTTATTTTTATGAAAGCATGTTTTTAAAACTTTTAAGCAAAAGGAACACTTGATAGCTGAGAAAATTAGAGCCTAGTCTTGTAAATCTTTGGATTGGATCTTGTAAAGGGAATGGGACTAGATTCACAAATAAGAATTACTCATGTGAAAAATGTTTTACAATTTAGGGCTTCTAGCTATCATGTGGAAATCAGATTTATAATCCAAGGTGATCATTTCAATTGTGTAAATTTTCGGTTAAATAGTTATTCTGTTCAACGTAGTGTAGCTGTCTTGAGTTGTTGTTGTATTTTTATCCAAACATGTTAAATTTAAAAATAACATTTTGCATTATTTTAACTTCCAGCGGTCTGGGCGTAATCCTTCAAGTAATACTCCTCAACTTCGAAAAAGCCATGAACCTTTTGGTAACAGGGCAGATAAAAAAGAGAAAATGCGACATAATCATTTCATCAAGACTGCACAACCTTACAAACCAAAGGTATGTGTATGTTACTACGTTTCATTTTTTTGATTGTAAACTCTTCAAGGCAAGACTCTCTAGTGAAGTTCTGACCCCATTGAAATCAATGGTAAAATTATTCAACAGAATATCAGGGGTAGGCAACCCCCAACACAGGTGCCAACAGTGGCACACAAACCATTCAGAGCGGCATGTAGCACCCTCTGTGGCACCACAGAAACTGCCTTTCCTCACACTGAAAGCCACTCCAGGCGGCTTCTTTCAGGGGGGTGGCCTGGTCACAGGGGATGCCTGCCATACCCATGCCAAAGGCATGCCATGTAAAGAAGCCTCCCAGAGTGGCTCCTCTCCATGGCATGCTGCTATCAAAAGAATCCACTCCGGATAGCTTCTTTCTGTGGCATCCCTGAAGATCCCTGTCCCCAGGCTCGCTACTGAGAGGAGCTGCTCTGGGCAGCTTCTTTCAGTGAGCAGTTCCTTTCAAGCACGGGTCTGGGAAGTACCTCTCCTCCACCCCCCATCTGGGGCTGCTTGTGGGGGGGGGAAGGGGGGCTGCTGGCACCATCTAAGGAGGAGGGGATAGCAAAAGGGGGGTTGCTGACCCCTTCAGTAGATCCTCTGACTTCATACTTGTCTGTAAAATGCTTAGTAGATGGTGTGGGCTATATAAATTATTTATTTTATATTAATACAATTTATTAGCAGTGGTATTTGAGTGAAAAACAAATCTGTGATAAAATATCACGGAATTCAGTTACAGCAGGGATGAATTTGACCCATTGAACCTGTCTACTTTAATTAAATGAGCAGGATATGGCTCTAGGTTAGTGAAAACTATTATCTATGAGGAGTGGGTTGGCTTTTTTTCCCCCTTTTTTCTTTTCTTTTCCTTCCTCTTTTAGGTATCTTTATTTATTGTTTCTTTGGCTAGATGTTTTGCACATTATTGGATAATGTATCTCATTCATGAACATGAATTAGTAAGATTTAATTTGTTTTAAAAAGAAAATCCAGCTGATTTACAAATCTGTTACGCAGCTAGAAATGGTGAATGGTGTATGGTTACTGTCAACGGAACTTTACATCTAAATTTGTTCATGATATAAACTGAAATAAAATGTAATTTTCTAACCTTCTTTTTTTTTTTTTTTTTTTTTTTTAAGATTGATACCACCACAGAAGAAGGAAAAAAGAAACGAACCAAAGATGAAGTTGTAGATATTGATGATCCAGAAACTAGACGCTTTCCTTATCCTCTTAATGAACTCTTACTTTGGGCAGTATTAATGAAGAGACAAAAAATGGCTCTCTTCTTCTGGCAGCATGGTGAAGAGTCCATGGCTAAAGCCTTAGTTGCCTGCAAGGTGTATCGTTCAATGGCATATGAGGCAAAACAAAGTGACCTTGTCGATGATACTTCAGAAGAACTGAAACAGTACTCCAAGTAATTTACTTTTCATCTTAAGTCTTTCTTGTAATCTTTTTTCATAACACTAGGAAAGTAGACATGAATAGAAAACACCTTTCCTCTTCCTGCTACTGGCTTACTTAGAATACTTGAAGAAGTATCTTCTCAAAGTCTTTAGGTTATATTTTAATACAAGATGCCTATCGTTCACATTACTTTATTGCTGTGGAAAAACCTGGTATTTATATTAAAAGAATTTCTGAGCACTTTGACGGATGTGCTTTCTATATAAACATACGTGTTGGATGACAGGGCAGACTGAAATCCCGACAATGTTCATTTTAGTCCATCTTCTTGCATTCAGAAGAATTTGATCTTATGGAATACAGTCATTTGATCCAGAGATTACCCTGAGTGCTCTGCTCACCTCTAGGTGCTCATTGTAATGGCTGCATTAGGAGATTAGCTCCATTCAGGTCTACAACCCCCTTCTGCTTGCTGCAGACCCACTTATGTCTCTCTTGCTCCCTGTGATTCAGGATAGTCTGTATTTCTGGCTTGGTCCTCCAGCCAGGTCACTGCTGTCTTACCCTTTTAGGATATCAGAGTCTTTCTGTATCAATAATATAAGGCAATTTTCTTATGCACTGCCCTGATGATGCCGTTTCCTGAGTGGCTGGTAGGGGAACCCAGCCCCTTTTATGCCGAGTCCCAGAGCCTATATCTGTAAAGCAGATTACAGTTGCCGTCAGATTCTGGTACTCTTTCTGTGGACTCCTTCCTACAGCTTTTGGCGCCCATTCTCTCTGAGTGTACTGACTCAATCTCCTCTTCCCAGAGAGTAATTGCAGATACCGAACTTGGTAACCTCAAACATACCTCCCTGCTTGTAAGGAGTGATTGCAGACTGCTTCCCTGGAGCCTCTTTTCTGCCAGCTTCATGTCTTTATCCTAGCTCATCTTATTCTTTCCAATCTGGGCACTACTATCATTTAGGGGATAACTTAGGCTCCCTCATTCCCCTCAGGTGTAGCCTAGCTGGTTAATGTGACCCCTTGTCAGCCTCAGTGACCCCTTTCAGACTACTGTGGATTGAACACCTCATTATATACCCCAGTTATTCTAGTGGAGGCTGGGATCAAGATCAAGATCCCAACTATTGTGTATGAAAGAAGAAACTCAAGAACCTAACACTGGTAAGCCTGTATTTTGTGGGTTTTTTTTACTTTCTAGTGAGTTTGGGCAACTTGCAGTTGAACTGCTAGAACAGTCCTTCCGACAAGATGAAACCATGGCTATGAAGTTATTAACCTATGAACTGAAGAACTGGAGTAATTCAACATGTCTTAAACTAGCAGTATCTTCAAGACTCCGCCCATTTGTAGCTCATACTTGTACACAGATGTTGTTGTCTGATATGTGGATGGGAAGATTGAACATGCGGAAGAATTCATGGTACAAGGTAAACATTTTTAGAAGTTGTTAATCTTGCCAGATCTTCTTCTTTGTTGTATTTATGCTGAAATGAAAGAAAAGCATGTTGCACACCAAGTACTATTCCTGTAAAATTTTTCTCATTGTAACTCTTGTTTACTTTAATAAATGTTGTGAAATGTTTTACTGTAACTTTTTTAACTTAATCAAGGCTAGATGTGTTGTTTAAACTTTTCTTTTGATGCTGTATTATCTTTTTAAATAAGGTACAGAAATGTAGAAGGCAGAAAACAGGCAAGTAGCCCTTAATCAGAGGCATATGTAGATCATTGAGAATACTAATCCAGTACTAAAAATATAGTGGTGAAAACAATTAACAGACAGAAAATCCACTGTAAGAATACAATTTTATACCTTTCTACCTTTTACAGGCAGTAAGTAAAACATGATTTAGAAATAAGCATTGTTTTCATTTTGGAGGCCCAAGCTGAACAAATGGAGGGCATACAATGGAACACTGGCACACAGATCTCAAGTTTTCAGAACAGTGCAGCTCTAATTAATAACTATGAGTGTATGTCTGTTACGGACATCACACTGAAAATGTGTTCCATTATTTGGACTATGACATAGAGATTAAAGCATGAAAAAAGTTCAACTTTCACACAGAACCTCTACAAGCATCATCTACTATGTGACCTACTAAAATCTTACATATCAGCCTATCTTTGTACCTCTCATGCTTGTGATAGACTAACTTTATAAGCGTCTGTTTTATCTATTACTTTTTATACATGTTTCAGATTTCATGATTTTTGTACCATGATGAGAAGAACTGACACATGTACGGTTAAAAATGGTTTGTCTCTAAACTACAGCTCTGATCTTGCCAAAATTAGGATGAAGAAATGGCCTATGAATTTAGAGTTGAGCTGTAGCTCTATTATATAATCTTTGGTTTTGAAACCCACTGATTTTTTTTTTTCCTCCCTCAAGAATTTCATGGAACATTTTTTTTATACCTACACTTGGCCTATGTTACATTTATAAATAACAAAATATCTCCCCTTTGCACACTTTTTTCCCCCACTAACTACATGTCAAGGACAATTTGGATTATAAAATTATATTTTTACAGGGGATAGTCTGTACATCAATATGTCTTACATTTTAATGTGCTGACATTAAGTGGGAATGTATTTTTTAAATGACTTGTTGTCAATTCTTATAGGTGATACTGAGCATCTTACTTCCTCCTGCCATACTAATGCTGGAATATAAAACCAAGGCAGAAATGTCCCATATTCCACAGTCTCAAGATGCACACCAGATGACAATGGAGGACAGCGAAAACAACTTCCAGAATGCAGCAGAAGATATACCTATGGTAAAACAAACAAACAAAAGCCCAAAGAGTAAAGAAGTATTTCTAGACATAAGTTCATAACCTATTCTTTTTATGTTAGGATGAATTTAAAGAAGTCAGGATCTTGGACAGTACTGAAGGAAAACATGACATGGAGATGCCAACAAAACCCAAGAGACTTCCAATTACACGGAAGTTTTATGCATTCTATCATGCACCAATTGTGAAATTCTGGTTCAATACGGTGAGTTTTTGAAGAAAAGTGTGTAAAATGATTTATGCTCAAGATGTCTTTTCAAAACTAGTCCAGATCTATGGCTGGTTCTTTGGCCTGTGTACAATTGTTGTAAATAGCACTAGAGTTTAACTGCTCTTGTTCTTCTAAAACTACCTTCCTAAGGCTATGACTATAATGACAGCGGCAAAATTGCCACCATCAATGTGCTCTTCTGGGTGCAATAGAACTGTCTGTGAAGACTGCTCAGTTGCTCTGCAGTTCACAATAACTCCAGCCCTGGCAGTGGCATAGCACTAAGGCAACCGTACGGCATTGCCATTTGCCTTAGCTTAGGGTGTAGGGGGAGGTAAACAGGCGTTAGTTAGGCAACAGGAGATATGCAAAGTACTTTCTGTACCTTGCGTAATCTGTTGACTGGTGCTGAAAAGTGCGGCATGTGTAGACTAGGGCTAAGAAATGAGAAGTGCGGGACTCTTTGGAACTGGCTAATGCATGCACAATATGTCAAAATATATAATATTTGTACTTCACTCAGTATGTCCCGTTATGTTTTCCTCCTGCAAGATAACTTTGGATGAAAAGCACTGAAACTTTTAATTTTGGTCTATTATTTTGCTTCATTAAATTTAGCCGAAGTTAAATAATCCATTCATTAGTCTAACATTTGTTCGGACAAAATTGTGTATAATTCGCTTTAGATGATTTACACAAGTTTTTATTTAACATCTAAATTACTGTAAATTATTGCTTTCTTTTCTTTTGCTCTTGAGGGATATATACATCCAATATACAAATTTTTCCATTTCTTGGTCTTTACTACCCTTGTCCCTGGAAGCAGGTACTGTTATCCTACTTACATTTAGTGCATGGTGTATCAGATATCAAAAATAATCCACACTAACTTAAAAATAAACTGTGTAAATAAATATAGAAAGTTAATGTTTTTTGTTTGCCTTTTTTTTTTCTTTTTAGTTGGCATACTTAGGATTTCTGATGCTTTACACATTTGTAGTCCTTGTTAAAATGGAAGATGTACCATCAGTTCAAGAATGGATTGTTATAGCTTATATTTTTACATCAGCTATTGAGAAGATTCGTGAGGTATGTTTGTAATCTGAATTGTGTTCTAAATTACTTTGCTAATATCAAGTACAGTAGTATGCTTGAAAATGATCTTTATCACAAAATAACATGAGTGATGATATTAAAAGTATTATAGAGCAAGTACTGGTATCTTTATTTTCAGCTGTGTTATCGTATTAAAGGCCTTATGAACATCTGTAACATTTACCACAATAATGAAATCCCTCATCACCCAAAAGAGGCTAATAAATTTAATGTGGTGTATTTTAAATAAATTATACTGAAGTACTATTAAAAATATGAAAACAAATGGTTCTTCCTTGAGTGATGTCCCTGTGGTGTTTTCACCATAGTCTGGGATCAGATATCTTCATCAGCAGTGCCTGTCAGACTGCACGTGTACCTCCCCTGAGAGCAAGACATATATACAGTGCTATGTGGTTCAGCTGCCTCCCAGTTCCTTCTCTACTATTTTTGGCCTGGGAAGGAAACTGTGACAGAGCCCACTTCTCTTTTTCCCTCATTAGATGGTGCCTTACCTGTCAGTTTAGTATCACTTCTTTCTCTTCTAAAAAAAGTGGTGTGTGTGTGTGTTTGTTTTTCTGTGCTTTTACATTTGCCATTACTTAATGGTTTAGATTTGTTTCCCTGCTTCCTGACTTTCATGATCAGGGAAACTTTTCCCATCACTTTTATGCCCTGATCACACTAGTTTCAGAGATGCATCTCTTGATGGGTTGCCTATGCAGTAATGGATAGTCACTTTGAATATATTCACTGTCTGGGCGAGGAACATGTCCCACAAAAGTGTTGCCATTGCTGTGACTTGACTGCCAGGGCCAGAAAAGGACCGGAATAGTCAATCATGACTTCTCATGAAGAAATCACCGAGTCCAGCATTGGATGCGGACCTGGAGTCTCCCAACTATGCAGTTTCCGTTCTTTACTAGGTCATCTGTCATTCTCCATTTCACTTGTCCCTCTAAGAGGAAGTTGTCTATCTTGGTCTTACTAGAAGAAGTAGGCTTCTTCCTCACACTTTGAGGCACAGCCCAGAAGAATACCATCCTCTGTAAGGTCAGTTGCATCAACATCCTCTGACAGGACATGGCTCCAGGACCCATCCAAGCACCTCTGGTGCCAGCATGAAACAGTCCAAGGACCCTGGCACTATTTCTTGGCAAGACAGACCGACTTGAGGACTAAAATGCCAACAAAACTGCTCACACCAGTATCTTTAGAGCCCTGTGTGGATACAAAAATGTGGAGCCGCATCTGCTCAGTGATAGTATTGATCCAGTCTGCAAGCCGTATGCCAGGTTTTAGCTACATCCATAACTGCATCTGCAACGAAGCTTGGGCTCACAGTCAGCATTTCAGCCTTTGATTGGCTCATTCCCTACCTGGGTCTGGCCCACACTTTCCTTTTCTTGTTTGCAGTTCTCATGCTGTGCTGTCAATGAGATTTCCTTGGCCACCACTGAAATCTCTGGTTGACAGCATGGCATGCAAACTGCAAACAAGAAAAGGAAGAAGTGGGCAGGGAAGTCATGGGGAATGAGCCAATCAAAAGCCACCTCACAGTGAGCAGTGACCATCCAAGCCCCAGCCTGTTGTGACTGAGACTCTGACTGGCAGACCACAATCAGAGCTGAGCTAGGATTGACTGGAGTGTTTCCTGGTTCCCCTGGGCGCTGCTGACACAGATCAGCCCAGGAGTTGCAGCGATGGATTGCACTGTGACCAGATAAAAATAGAATCTGCATCTGCAGTTCAGTCCGCAGCAATGGGTCTGCAGTTATCCGCACCCACGGATGCAGATAACTACAGATCTGTAACAGATATCCACGGATCTGCAGGGCTCTAAGTATCTGCCATAACCAGTGATGTTGACCAAGTCCTCTATACTTAGGGTTACCAGATGTCAGGCAAAAGGAGGATATGTCCTCCCTTTTACCTTCATGTCCTCCATCCAGCAGACACTTTCAAAATGCATGATTTTGTCTGGCTTTTTAGTTACAGGGGTTAAAGTATGCTGGAATGCCCCAGAACACGCTATTTTCAGGGGGGAAGCGTTCCAGGGCCCCCTAAAAACAGAAGAGTATTACATTAATACTGCATTTTCTCCATGTGTCCTCCAATGTCCTCCTTTTCATGCTTTGGTAGATGGTAATCCTATCCATACTAGGCCAATCTTCTGTGCCAACTAAGTCTTCAGCTCCACCTACTGGCCATTCGGGAGAATGTCTTTCCCCTTTGGCATTAGCCCTGATATAGTGCTCCTTCCTTCACAGGGAGTTCAGATACAAGCAGTTCCTTAGGCCTGGGTATCTGACATGCTTGAGTTACCTCTGCTCAGATGTGACCTCTCACCATTTCTATCCTCTTCCCTGGACTCATGATTTTTCTCCTCCAAGGATAGCATCTCCACAGTGAAGATATCCTCCAAGGATAGCATCTCCATTGCACCTTCCTTTTTGAGACAGGCACACATGATTTCATCTTCATATCCCCACTATGCACAATGCACACCCAGAGCGCAATCCTGATATGGTCCACCATGGGTACAACCCCACGTTCTTCTTCCTCCACATTGGCTGTATTTGGACTCCTGGGCCATGCACAGGGGACTAGAGCCTTGCATGGATACAAAAATGTGGAGCCGTATCTGCTTAGTGATAGCATTGATCCAGTCTGAAATCTGCATGCCAGGTTTTAGCTGCATTTGTAACCACATTTGCAACCAAGCTTGGGCTCGCAGTCAGCATTTCAACCTTTGATTGGCTCATTCCCCACGAGTCCTACCCACTTTTCCTTTTCTTGTTTGCAGTTCTCATGCTGTGCTGTCAGTCAGATTTCCTTGCCCACAAATGAAATCTCTGACTGACAGCATGGCATCCAAACCTCAAACAAGAAAAGGAAGAAGTGGGCAGGGAAATCATGGGGAATGAAACACTCAAAGGCCAGCAGTGGCTCTCCAAGCCTCAGACTGAGACTCTGGCTGGCTGGCAAACCACAATCAGAGCTGAGATAGGATTGGCTGGAGTACTTCCTGGTTCCCCTTTGTGCTGCTGACACAGATCAGCTGAGGAGCTGCAGCGGTGGATGGAACTGTGAGAAGATAAAAATAGAATCCACATCCGTGAGTCAGTCCACAGCAATGCATCTGCGTTTATCTGCACCCGCATCAGCGGATGTGAATAACCGCGGATCTGCAGCTGATATCCGTGGCTCTACAGGGGACAGTTCAGGAAACCTCCTATGAAGCAAAACCAGAGACCTACTTCTTTGCCTTCTCCATATGTCTCTCACCCACCGGGGACCAAGCCTCCTCCAGTACTTAGGAAGGAGGAAGAACAGAAGGATGAAGCATGATCAGCACTGTTTCTTCTTTACCTGATGAGACCAGCATGCCCCCACACACTCTTGCTGCTGCTAAGTTCAAGCACTTCCAAGAATTAATCTTCAGGATTGCAGACTCCCTCCAGATTCTTTTGGTGGGCGTGAAGGATCATCAGCATAAATTGTGATATCCTACAAGCATCCTCCTCCAGAATTGCTCTGCTTTTCAATGAGGCTCTTTTCTAAGCCATGACGATGCTCTGGAAAACCTGGCATCCGTCCCTCCAACCTGCAAATGGTGGACAAAAAAATATGCTCCCACCAAAGATACTTCTTTCCTTGCATTCCACTCCAAATTCTCTGGTGCCTAATGTAGTACAAGAAAATGAATGACAAAATCAACTTTGATCTACCTCAGGACAGAAATTGGAAACATTTTGATTTATTTGGAAGCCAGGCTTATTAATCTACCATGTGCCAATTCCTTATTTCAAATTATAAGGCTTTTATGGCCGAGCACAACTATCTCAACTACTCAAAAAATGGAGGAACTCTGCCAAGACCTTCCTCATGTCACAAAAGACAATTTGAGGTGCTTATATCTGAGAAACACCTGTTGGCCTGGACAGTACTGCAAGCTTCTTTGTTTTGCAGATATCACTACTTGTTTCACGATAGCTGTAGTAGGGTGTCATGGCTACACCTCTTGGCCTTTCCTAAAGAGGTGCAAACCACAGTTGAAGAGTTACCCTTTGAAAGCGCCAAATTGTTCTAGGAGCATAAGGATAACTCTCACTACTCTGTTCAAAACTCTTGAGCTACTCCCCATTCTTTCTGCATTTGCACAGCAGCTCTGAAGAGATACCTGGGGAAGTATCATCTTCCACTTCAGTCCCAACCATAGCAGTATACTCCCTAATGGCACTATGACACTCAGGACTGATGTAACAAAAGACCCTAGTAAACAGACAGGCCCACTCCTTAAGGGGTTTCCTCCTAAGCACCTGTAGCCAAGCAAGTTTTGAAGGTGTGGTCGAAGCCCTAAAGGCCTCCCAGTCATACCAATAATTTTTGACATATCGCTAGTTTGGTCATTGATTAGCTGTGTTCGTTCCATCATGGATACTAATCACCATGGAAAAGCAGGTTCTAGAAATCATCAGGGAAGGATGCTACGTCCCTTTCCTGTCTGTCCTGTCTTATCATCCACCTTCCCTAAAACTCTTCAGGGATCCCTATCATGAACTAGAAGAAGAAAGAAATTCTTCTGCAACTGGGGAGCCATAGAACTGATCCCTTACCAACACAGAGGATAGGTATTGTAGTCTCATTTCTTGATCCAGAAGAAATCTGGTGGTGAGCCTGGGCTTTTGAAACCTCAACAGGTTCATCAAACTGCGACTCATCAAGATGGTTACCTTCTCCACCATTATTCCGGCTCTGGAACAAGGGACTAGTTCTTAGCCCTTGACCTCCAAGGGGCATATTTTCATATTACTGTGTATGCCGCCCACAAATGGTTCTCAGACTCACAATGGGCACTGGGCACTAGCCACTATCAGTACAAGGTATTGCCTTTCAGACTCTCGGTGGCCACTTGTGTATTCTCCAAAATCCACATAGTAGTCACTGCCTACCTGTGGAAGTACAGAGTCATCTTTCCATTTTTAGATGACTGTCCCTCAAGGCCCCATCCAAAACTTGTGTTCTTTGTGCCATCCTGGTGACAATGGACCTTTTCAAAAATCTGTGCCTCTATGTGAGCTTGGAGAAGTCTACTTTTAATGCCCCATACTACACCTGGAGTTCAGTGCCCACAACTAGATATTATACATGCACAGGTTCTTGACCAGGGGTTAAAGTATAATTTGGTGGGCCCTGGAACCCTCCAGCACGGGTGCCTCCTCCCCCCGGAATGGGTGCCCCCCACAGTACTTGTCCCTAGAACCCACCTCCAAACACATACATACACACACACACAGCCACCCACCCACTCCCAAAGCCCTTACCTCCCCGGTTTGCAGGCTAACTGATTGGCCATAAGCTGCTCCGCCCTGTAGCTCTCCCCCAGCTCTCTGCTGGCTGGGTTAAGGTGGAGCAGGGTTTAAGGTGGCACCACTGGAACGCTGTGTTCCAGCTGCTTGTGCTATTTTTAGTGGGACCCCAGAATGCAACATTCTGGTGCCTTCCTCTATTTTTAGGGGCCCTGGAATGCTGCCAGCCTAAAAAATAGGGGGCTCCGGAACTGCTCTCCAGTGCCTTCTCCTTTGCTTTAACCCCCGTTCTTGACCATAGTGGATCTTGTGTCTAAGCTATGAGCCTGCCACCAGATCTCCACCAGAATGTATTTCCAGCTACTAGACCATATAGCAGCAGGCAAAGTCATGGTGAAGTATGGATAGCTACACAAGCAGTAGCATGGCTCTGTACAGTATATACACTTCAGACACAGCCTCTGCATACTCTTATCCCTGCCAGTGAGAGTGAAGGGCTAACTACTCTGGGTGGACTTCCAAGAACTTCTGTGTTTGAGGTTCTTTTCCTTCGGCCAGCACAGACCATGATTCTAACAACTGACACTTCCTTAATAGGTTGGGGAGTGCACTTTCAAAAATCATACAATGTATTGCAGATGGTCCGTATCCAAATCCGCCTTCCTAGAGCAATGTCTGCTGCCACGTTCTCTCACTCATTGAACATAGCACCATAAGAGTCATGAAGGACAATATAACCTGTATGTTCTACATCAACAGGCAAGGTGGAGCAAGGTCCCATTCTTCATACTTGGAGGCACTGAAATTACAAAACTGGTATATCCAACACTATTTCACCATCTTAATCAAATACCTCCTTGGACACCAGAAAATCACTGCAGACTCATGGAGTGGGGAATTGGATACAACAATCCTTCATCTTCTCTTAAGCTGCTGGGGATCTTTTTGCAATATTGCAAAATATCCACTGTCCTCCATTCTGCTCAAGAGTGGGATCTGAATATGGCTCTCTAGGAGATGTGTATGGGATGTGCCACTACCCTATGCCTTCCCTCCCTTCCCCATTTTGTTTAGAGTACCCTTGAAAATAAAGGGAGACTGAGCCTATGTCATCCTTATAGCTCCAACATGACCGTACAGATCTGGTACATTTGCCTCTTTTGCATGATGATATGCAGATCAATACCACTCCATGCAACTCTATAACTCCTTTCACAAGACCTGAGTCACTTCTGACATCCCAATCCACAGACATTCCACCTCAGCCTGCCTTCTCTGTGGTTCTGGGATTTGGAAGTAACCTATTTGGATACAGTTAAACAGATACTTTTGCATAGCATACAATACATGATTAGATGCACTTGCCTTACTTTTACAAATGTGCTAGATTCCAGTACTGGTGCGTCCCCCATCAGGTCAACACAGTAAGCACTTCACTACCATTTAGCTTGGCTTATATGTTAAACCATAAATGATTGGGCTTATCCCCCATTCATGTGCATTTGGCAGCCATCAGCATGTTTCACTGCCACACTGATGTCCATTCTGTCCTCACATATTCACTCATGAAACAAGGTCTGATCCCAGCCTAGGATCCTGACCTCATTCTGTGCTCTGTCACGAGACCTGCATTCAAACCAATGGCAACATGCACTTATGTTTACTTATCAATGAAAATGGGCTTTTTTCCTCACTGTCACCTCTGTCTGATAGGTTGGTGAAGTTGCAGCCCTTATGGCATAATGCCTGTACATAATTTTTTATAAAAACAAAGTTGTACTACATCCACATCCAAAATTTTTACCTAAGGTTCCTTCTTCTTTCCATTTCAATCATCCTATTCATCTTGCTTGCTGCTCCCTATTCATCTTCCTTGTTTCTTCCTGAAGCCTCGTAGCAACCAACAGAAGGCAGCGCTGCAAACTGTGGACGTTGGATGATCATTAGCTTTCAACCTGGATGGGACTAAACCTTTCTAAAAATCACTGTGTTTATATCTTTCAACTACCGAAAGATTCAGGGGTATGGCTTTTTCTTAAACAATGTCTTTTGAAGTGGACCTCACCTATGTGCACCTATCCAACCAGCTACAGAATCAACAACCTCCTACTGCAGTCAGCACATTCATTTTACACCTCCATTGCCCTTCTCAATAATGTTCCCATTGCTTAATGTTTGTGAAGGGGCCACATGGACATGCACAGACACTTTTGCCTGTCACTACACCATTACTAATAAAGCCATGGCAGACACTCTTCTAGGACACGCTGTCTTATCTACAGCAGGGTTTCCCAACATTTTCAAGGCTGGGGACCCCTTGCTGAAGGAAAAAAAGCTTTGCAGCACAGTGGTGCCTCTGCGGGCACAATATGGCCCTCGTGGGGTCAGAATGTGGCCCATGCTGCTCTCCTCCGAGGGAGCTGGGTCCCCATGCAGGGGGCCATAGCCGCAGCAGCCTCCACTCCCCGGCAGGCGGATGGGGCTGCAGCAGCAGCACCACAGCCATGGCCCTTTGGCCCCCCCCCCTCAGTTCTCCTCCCCTCCCCTTACCTGGGCACTGGAACTTCTGCTACCAGCTGCCCCCCAGGCTCCTTTCCCTGAGCATGCTCTGCATGCTCAGAGCAGGAGTTTTAAAAACTCCTAGCCTGGGGGAAGCTCACTGCTGGCCAGAAGCCTGTGTCTCCGTGGCAACTAGAGACCCTGGTGGTGTCCGGCCCCAGTTCCCAATCTGTCTGCAGCCCCCCTGGAGTGACTCTGCATCCCCCCAGGGGTCTGTGGACCCCAGGTTGGGAACCACTGATCTACAGCAAATCCTTTCCAGTTAGGGGCACCACTTTTTAGTCAGCTGTAGTGGAGCGCTCATAGGGACATCGCTCAGAAATCTTTCATCCTGTGCATTAACTGAGGTTCTTTGAGATATATGTCCCTATGGCTGCTCCGCTATCCACCCTCTTCTCTGCTTTGGAGCTGACACTTAAAGAATGAATTAGGAGCTGCTTGGGCCACACAGCACTATATATCGTACTACCGCCCTTACAGTAGAGCACCCATAGGGGGGCACATCTCAAAGAACCCCAGTTATTGCATGGGGTAAGTAACCTCTTTTTCAGCATTGGTTTGAAAACGTGTTTATTCTGCAATTGGTAACAGCAGACCTGAGCTGAGATTTTAAAAAAAAAAGGAGCATGTTGTTATGCACAGACTCTCAGTAGAAGTGTATACACAAATGACTATTTAATGATCAAACTGATAAATTTTCATGTGGAATTGTAGCTGTGCATACAGTAGTAGTAATCATGTTTATCTAAAAAAAAATGACATGCAAGCACGCTCAAATATAGTGATAAATAGTGTTTACAATGAAATGTTCAAATGGTTCAATCATCTTGATATGAGATAAGAAAAGGGATACCTAACTTTTTAAAAATTCTTCTTAATGCAGATCTTTATGTCAGAAGCTGGGAAAATCAATCAGAAGATTAAAGTGTGGTTCAGTGATTACTTCAACATCAGTGATACATTTGCCATTGTTACTTTCTTCATTGGGTTTGCACTAAGATTTGGCGCAAAAGGGAACTTTGGTAGCAATACTTACAAAGAAAACTATGTTTTTGCTGCTGGAAGAATAACATACTGTCTAAATATAATATTTTGGTATGTGAGATTACTGGATTTTCTAGCTGTAAATCAACAGGCTGGTCCATATGTCATGATGATTGGCAAAATGGTAAGTTTTTTTATTACTGAAAATGTTCCCTTTTCTCTCAGTGCATCCGTTTCTCATTTTCAAAACTATTTAGAAAAAGGTTACATTATACTGAGGTCATTTTCCACAAATCAGAATGTTTAACTGGATTAACTAAGATATAACATTTGTTCATGGATCCTCAGCGTAGTGGCGGGGTGGGGGTATGAGTTGGTTGCGAACCCTGATACACAGAACATCCATTCTGTTGAATAAGCTGTTGTTATTGCTCTTCCTTTACAAACGTGTCTCAGAACTGAAAAGGATGTGAAAGCTGGAGAGTATTTTAGTTCCTCCTCTCGTATACATGTCAGAGATTTGAACTGATTCTCTTGTAGGGGTAGGATGATGACTCTTATTCTTGTGGTGTTTCTTGAAAATCTGTAAACTCTCTTTACACAACCTAATGCAGTACTTAGTATTTTCTATACCAGAACCTCGCATGCACTTACCAATATGAGAAGTGTCAGGTGGTTGTGACCCACAACTGGAGAACCTCTGCTTTATTGCTAATTGTCTTATCGATCTTATTCTTACAGAAAAGAGATTTTCAATTTATTTATGGAATCAAAAGGATTTAAATTATGTTCATTTATTATTGATGAGGCGGGGTCTTTTAATGTTTATGTTCAGTATGCTTTCATATTTTCAGTTTCCTATTTTAGGAACTAACGTTCTGAAGGGTTTTTTTTGTTTTGTTTTGTTTTGGGGTGGTTTTTTTGGTGGTTTTTTGTTTGTTCTGTTTTATTTTGTTTAAATTTCTAAGATTTGTCTTGCCTAAAGTAGGAAACTTCTAGTGAGGCGTTAGAAGGTGGAGAATTTGGAACACTCTTGAATGTTCAGCTTTTTTAGCTAATGCAACTGTTTTAACCTGATCACGTCCGGGCTACATTTTTGTCGCGTAGAGGAGTATTATCCAGCAAACTAATCTGAATCTAAACTACTGCACAGATTTTCTGTAACAATCTGACTTGATTCTGTGACTTACACTTCCATGCATTTATTTTCTTCCCATTCTGTAAGCTCCCCGTTTTCAAAGCATCTGATGAGGTGAGGTTTTCTCCCATGAAAGCTCATCTGATAAATTTATTAGTCTCTTAATTACTACAGGACTCCTTATTGTTTTGCTGATCTAGACTAACAGGCTAGTACTTTGGAACACATCATTCGGTAGTTAACCTTGCAGACAGTTGGTATGGGTAGGCTGCAAGGACAATCCTATTAGCTACTTTCATAAAGGACGGTAGACACACTAAAACAGTGCTCCATTCTGTGAGAATATTCAGCAGTTGATGGGAGGAAATACTGAATATAAAGGTTTGAAGTCTTGTGCTGAATTGTTTGCTGGCTGAATCCTAGAAGCCAATTATAAAATAGCAATTCCTTCAGCTTGCACTGGCAATTGCTTTAGTTGTATGAAAGCTAGATATACTTGAGTGCTAGTTAATGCTATGAAAATTAAAAATTAAACTGGTATTTCAGGCTGCTGCAAAACTGAAACTGTATGTTTTATTTTTTCTAGTTTAAGGCATAAGGATGGCAAATCCTTATTCTCAGTTCACTAACAAACTCTGAATAAAGGAAACAAGAAGTCTGATGGCAATTATAAAGACTAACAAATTTATTTTTCACTTGAGCTTTTGTGGGAGAAGATCCCACTTCGTCAGATGCTTGAAGATGGGGAATGTTAACAGTTGAACCCCCAAATATTTGTTTATACATATATAATATATATTTTAAACATGCAGAGTTAAATATTGATACCTTTTGGGGATAGGCATTGCATATAAGTGTTTTGAAATCTTATTAAAGCTTTTATTTGATGGACTTTTAAAGTTTTTCTTAACTTCAGTGTTTTGTTTTGTTTTTTTTTTTTTAAACAGGTAGCCAACATGTTCTACATTGTAGTGATTATGGCCTTAGTACTACTTAGTTTTGGTGTTCCCAGGAAGGCAATACTCTACCCTAATGAAGCCCCATCTTGGAGACTTGCTAGAGATATTGTGTTTCATCCATACTGGATGATTTTTGGTGAAGTCTATGCATATGAAATTGATGGTAAGATGATGTAATTGTAGGACAATTTATGAAAAGCCTTAAGGACTAAGGAGATTTTTTAAAAATTCCAGATGCTCGTAGGCTGAAGCGTGGAGTTGAAATACAAATATAGTTAGTTATGTGGGATTACTACTTCTTCAGGTGGACCCATTGAAGTTCTAAATGTAGGGAACCCTTTGTCTTGCTTATGCTAAATAAAGCTTAAACGTGACCTAGATTATTTTGCGCCCCCCCCCTTTTAAAACCAAAAAAAGTAGGGTGGTGTCTTCCCATAAGGCTATGCTTAGAGCTGTTCCTGGTATTTTTCGCATATATACAGCTATCATGCCAAGATTTTGTTGCTATGAGATTAAAAAGCATTTTACTGTAACTAATAAAGACAGTAAATAACTATAGCATGCCTCACTCCTCTGACTTTTGAAAAAAGTTCTTAGTTATATGATCATCTTTTATTAAAAAAAAATTACAGAATAGATAGTTATTCCACAACTGAGTGATTTTTTTTTTCAGCATCTATTTCTGCTAGAAGTATTTAAACTCCCCTCTAAAAAGCAAATGTTTTCTTTTTTTTCTTACCAAAGTATGTGAAAATGGTACAGAGGTTGCCCATCTCTGTGGACCTGGAACATGGCTGACCCCATTTCTTCAAGCTGTCTACCTCTTTGTACAGTACATTATTATGGTTAATCTCCTTATTGCATTTTTTAAGTAAGTATACTGTTATTTTTCAGAAATTTGTTAATCTGATGATAATTACATACCTGACGTGAACAAAATAATATTAGATAGTTTGGTGGCCTAATGACAGCAGACAGCACTGCTGTTTCATGGATGCATATTCTTCGGGTGCAAGTCTTGATCCGAGTACTGTAGGGACAGTTTCCACAGCTCCTAGGGAGAAGGGAACATGATATGCCCTGGTCATGACGCAATGCTTTCCAAAAGGAGTTGTATCCAGCCAAAGTTTCAGGGAGGCTAAATGTAGCAGGAAATTTGGAAAGTAAGGGAGAATTTGAAGGCATCCCTGCCCTCCTCCTCTGCTTTCCTTGAAAAAACTAAACAAACAGACAAAAAATGGTTCTTGGGTTTATTGTGCCACTGGCATAGTCATGTCCAGAATGTTATTCCAGAGTCCAAATGTCTTTGCTTTTTTTTATAAATAGAGTGAGTGGGAGCTAGCTTGGCTAGTTACAGCTAAAGTGAAGTTTAAGATCAAATTTTGATTCTCTAGGCCATTAAAACTATTTGAAAAAGCGTTTGTAATAGTATACAGCTCATTAAAATGGGAGACATTCGTTCATGATTGACAGGCCTTCTTCTAATTTGCAATAGTTAATGTGGCTCTGGTGTACTAACCCCCTACAGTTAAAAGTTCAGCCAAGTCATTTTAATCTGAAAAAATAAAATTTAAGTGAAGTGAACTTCCTTCAGATAAAAGGGATAGAACTGAATATGGGGTGTGATTCCTCTCCCCAGGCTACAGATCAGGCAGTGATTGGCAGGGATAGCTTCCTCAATGTGCCTCCAGTTTGAAAGGAACTATCTTTAAGAATAAATTTCCAGAGAGGTAGCTGTGTACAGCAAAAACAACAAGAGTCCTGTGGCACCTTAAAGACTAACAGATTTATTCAGGCTTAAGCTTTCATGGGCTCCAACCCACTTCATCAGATGCATCTGATGAAGTGGGTTGGAGCCCAGGAAAATTTATGCTCAAAGAAATCTGTTAGTCTTTAAGGTGCCACAGGACTCTAGTTTTTAAGAATAAAGGATGACCTAGTTTAATCCTCAATGTCCACTTTACAAGTAGATGCACCAACAGCTAGCAAAAATGGTAATCCTTGCTTTCATGGTATGGCCTCTTATCTGTTAGGAATTTAGTGGAGCCTATAAACTAATTTCACATGTATCTCCAGATAGTCACTGTGTTTCACAAAAATTGGCTGGTTCAGTTCCTGCTAAGTGAACCCAGTCTTGAGCTCTAGGTGGCCAAAGGTCTCTTCAGTGCTAAAACACAACACTGCAACATCTCCACAATCCCTGTCTCACTGTTAAATCTGGTGCTAGCTAGCTTTATCCAGAAATTGACAGGTCCAGTAGGGGAAGCAGCGAAGCCAGTATATTAGAGAGATGGGCTGATTCAGTGCATCTCTGTCTGGGATCCTGTTGTGGCACTCTGGCTGCGATTTAAAGTTGCACTGATACAGTGCCAAGAGGTACAACATTCTGTCCAGCCTATAGATAAAAATTGCTGGCACAGCTGTTTTTGCAAATATAGGAGAGTATAGTTTGCACTACCTCTGTCTGAAGGCACGAAGCCAATTGATATGACTAGTTGCTTGAAAAGCTCATTACTGAGAATCATCATAATTCTCTCACTGAAATGACATATTTGCAGGTGGAGTGAACCCACTACAAACATTAATGGAGCCTTAGAGTCACATTGATGTTTTTAATATAGTTTCTTGTTTTCACCTGGTGCAAGGGCAGGTACTCTGTGTAGTACATTCGGAAACATGACCAATTAAATAAAATGCAAATGACAAATACTAAATAAAAGGTAAATTTTTTTACATTTTCTATTTTAAGATTATTTTTATACTTCTTGCTTTACCACTGAGTGGGGAACCTGTTGCAAAAGCAAAGAGAGTAAATTGCAATGTTGTTAAATTTCACTTGACAAGTTTAGTTCATGCTTCATTAGTTTTAGTTCTTCAAAGTTTACTAAGCTTATCAGTGTACAATCAAGTCTCAGTGACGATATAATGGTGGTTTTTTTATTACTAGAAAAGTGAAGAAAGAGTGTTTAATGGATTAATGTATGGATTAGTAAACCTGTGGTACTTTTGCAAAGACACTTGAGCTGTTGTTAACTTAGGCCTACATAAGAAACAAGTTTTACATTTCTGATTTTACATCTTAATTTGCATAATTAACTTCACAAAAAAAGTTAGACTGTCATTCAAACTTATTTGACTTTAGCTTTTTACATCTATGTTTATAACCACCTGTTAAGAAAAGTTATATTTGTTTAGCAACAGCCTGTAGGCTTTGAATGCTGGCATTTTCTCTGGTCTGAGGATATTTTTTTATCACGTAAACTGAGCTTTCTTTTTATTTGTTAAGAAGCTGCATAACACAAATTTAAAGAAATAAAATCAAATTGCATTTTCTGAAATACAAGGGCAGATATACAAACAAATAAGGAGTCCTGTGGCACTAGAAGACTAACATGTATATTTATTGCATTGCTACCCCTTTGGATAAGGGCAGATATTTGTTAGATGGTTCAGATTGTGTTCTTACACTAACTGTTACAAGCAGTGATTAGATTTATGGGACCAGCCTTAACACAAAAATAGAGGGATGGTTGGCAGTTGGGTGAGCATGTACATGTGCATACGTATGCGAGTGCAGTGAATTGCACTTGTGCCCGTGGACAGGATGATTGTATGTGCAAATGGCTAGTTAAACATTTAACTGGTTGTGTGTGTAATCTGGTGTGCGCATACTGTCACAGCAAATAGGCATACCAATATATATCAGTTTTGCCTCTGCAGTTACAAAACTACTGCAATTTCTTCTTAGAAAAATGCATATCTAGTGGAGACATTCTTTAATGCCTCATGGAACTGGTGAATAATTATTTTAACTATTGCTAGATAACTTTTCTTTTCCCAGTGATAACCAATTGTTATGATGCATACATTTGCATTGCAGACTTATTCTTAGTATGGTACATGATACATGCGGTACCCCCATCTTGCTCTCTGCTCTCCTTCACACCTTAACATTTATGAGACTGCTAACATAATTGCCAGTTTCAGTGGTTGGAGTTGTCCATAAGGAACAGAATGGAGACAACCATAGTAGGACCAAAAAGTGAGATCATGACGACTTTGTCACAACTAGCTGACTTTAGAGGAAACAAATACCAGCAGGCAAAATCATTTGATTACTAATGTTGTGAGCACCATTTCCAAATAATATTCTGTAAGCTGAAAGAATAAGTCTAGTATCAGGATGTAGGATATTGGATTAAAAATAGGTCTTCTAAAACAATGATAAAATTACTAGCTAACTGCTAACAAAGGGGATGCATTTATTCCTAACAATATATCAGGATATCCTAATCTCCACTTTAACAGTTCATCTGCTTTGACGAGGGTCCCTCAAAGATATAGTACTAAAACCAATAAATACATTAAGTTTTTATTTAAAAAAAAAAAGTTTGCAAGAGAAGAAATTTCATACTTAAAGGGTCAATTTTTGTATTTATTTAATCTAAGTCCAGTTTTAATGCTGCTGTTCAACACAAATATACCTGAATGTTAGAGGATTGTAATTCTTTCTTGTCTTATTCATCTTCCCTTGATGCACTTCAAATGCTTATTTAAAAGTTTTATAAATTACTTGTCCAGTAAAATTAAACTACAGTTATGTTCAGTCTGTACATTTCCCCCTACATTTATACTTTTGTAAAATTCAGAAAGCAATAAAATTGCCTATGATATTAACTAACATCTAAAACCTTTGTGTTAAAGTGTTAAATTTTTTCTTCCTTTCAGCAATGTGTATTTACAAGTAAAGGCAATTTCAAACATCGTATGGAAGTATCAACGTTATCATTTCATTATGGCCTACCATGAAAAACCTGTTTTGCCTCCACCTCTTATTATTCTTAGTCACATGGCTTCTTTATTTTGTTGTATATGTAAAAGAAGAAAGAAAGATAAAACATCAGATGGACCAAGTAAGAACAAATTTTATCCAAGCAATTATTACTTTTCTTTGTTTTTTTGTGATTAAAGTAAGTTATCGATAAAGTGGTAGTTATTCTATGGTTACTGCTATTCATTATAATATACAGAGAGCACAGTATGTGTGTGTGTTTGTCATTAATATTTCAGCAAAAACATGTTTATATTTTCTTGCGATTTAACCAAATTGAGAGTGAAACAGCATTCTTGCAATCTGAATAAAACGAATACCTTAAAAGCACCTTATTTTAGTGTTTACAGTGGAAGCTCATTTATGTCTTGTTTTATGGGACTAAACCACCACTATCCTATCTGACAATTGCTACTCATGTCACCAGTAACATTCTCTGCCAAGCCTTAGATTTCAGTTTTAGCACATATCCATTAAAATAACCCTTCTGTTATGCCACTTGCAGTCAATATTGGTAAATTAAGTTCCAGAGTTCCATTATTGTAAAGCTGAATGTAAAGGTAGTATCTGACAGCTTTGAGAAAATAGCTCTCTCTCTGCTTGATAGTGGGTATATAAAATAAAATAGTCCCTTGTTCTATTTAGCAGTGTCCAATTTCCTGATTGGATTCAACTTTTTCTTCCCATCCCACTTATTATTTTTATTGCTGCTTACACCTTCTTGGTTCTAAATTACTGACTTTTCATGCTCTTGTTTCATTTTGCTAGAAGTAGTTCCTTATATGCACTGGTCCACTTTTCCTGTTTTAATGCAGTTTTTAAAACAGTAATGTTATATAATGCTTTATTTCCATCCTCTGCTTTAATTCCATTTAAATTTAAATAAACCTTGTAAAGACCTCTTACTTTCATGAAGTCTTATAGCATTGGCTGAATTTTTCTCCTCAAAACTGTTCTGACAGGAAATGGGATTTTCAGTTAAACCTGTATTTCTTTCATGAAAAAATCTGCTTTATCTGGAAAATCTAAAAAAACAAAAAACAAAAAACCAACAACAACCCAAAATGTGAATTTATCACAATGTACTGTGGCTAGGGGCTCAGCAAGAGCAAAATACCACGGTGCATCATGGGAAATATAGTCTAGCCGGGGAGACCAGCCAAAAAGAAGAGGATGGAGGGATGAGCACAGTTCCTTTGAGGAACTTCAGTGGAGTTTCATAATTAAAACTTCTGGTTTCCAGCTGAAAAATCGTTGTTTTTTGTTGAAAATTTCCAGTTTTCAATTTTTTTTCCCCCTGCTGAAAAGTTGAAATTTTCCCATTTTCCAATCAGCTCTGGAAAGACAGGGTAGAAAGGCTGATGCTACCTTTCTCATTGGTCATTGTGGCTACTGATTTCAAGCACTTGTTATGTATTATAGCCTACTTGCAGGGCTGAATTAAGGCAGCATCCTTATGGACAGCAGCCCTGGGCTAAGAGGGGACTGGCAGAACCTGTGGGTGGAGGGGGAAGCCTGGCACTGGTTGCCTCTGATCCCACAGGCAGTGTGTGGGCTGTGAGCCAGTTTTGGAACCTTGCCTGTGGGGAGTGCTGGGCTAGCCTTTCACAATGCACAGGTAACAGGGAGCATCCCCTAACTCCTCCACACCAGGTGAGGGTTAAAGGTGAGGGGTGGGCAAAGGAGTCAAGCCTGCATTTGCAGTCCCCACCCCTGCCCGAAGGCACAAACCCCTCACTTCTTTGGGGCAGCACCAGGATGGTGGGGGATTGGAGGTCCACAAAACCTAAGGAGCCCAGGGCTCATGGAAGAGTTAATCTAGCCCTGCCTACTAATCTTCTGAATCGTTGCTTTCTCTTTCTTTAGAGCTCTTCTTAACAGAAGACGACCAAAAGAAACTTCATGACTTTGAAGAGTTGTGTGTTGAGATGTATTTCAATGAAAAAGATGATAAATTCCACTCTGGAAGTGAAGAGAGAATTCGAGTTACATTTGAACGGTAGGAAATTCATATGGAAAATTAAATAAAATCTTTGACTTACTAAAGCCTGTTATCGGGAAAAGTACCATCCATGTAGATGCATGTACAAAGTATTCATGACAATTTTGCACGACAGCCTTTCTTCCTACATGGAAGCTAATTCAGACTATCTCATGTTGTCCATAATTCTGAGCTGTAGGCCAGCTCCTTACCCTTGACAGTGCATAGCAGACTTAGACTTTTAATCTCCTTAAAGGATAAAGGAATCTTCTGAAATGTTTTGGAATGGGTGTTAAACAGCAGTCCTGAGGCAATTAGCTGCTGTATGCATTTGTTCTTTGCTGCCCAAGTAGCCTCTTTTTTTACAACAATCCACAGAAGTTAACTAATTTATCCTAAACCTTTAAAATTATGGATTTTTTTTCCTTTCTTAAATTGGCTGAAAAGTACAGCAAAATGTTGCTTCTTTACAATATGAGAACAAAAAACTTACTTTTTTAATTTGATTTGTTTTAGGGTTGAACAAATGTGCATTCAGATAAAAGAAGTTGGTGATCGAGTCAACTACATCAAACGGTCATTAAATTCTTTAGATTCTCAGATTGGCCACCTACAGGATCTCTCCGCTCTTACCGTGGATACCTTAAAAACACTAATTGCACAAAAAGCATCAGAAGCCAGCAAGGTCCATAATGAAATTACACGGGAGTTAAGCATTTCAAAACATTTGACACAAAACCTTGTTGATGATGGCCCTCTAAGATCTTCAGTGTGGAAAAAACACAGCATTGGAAATGTGTTTGGTTCTTCTTTTCCACAAGGAGGCCTTGAAAGTAATAACTCTTTACTTTGTAACATTTCTGTGAACAATGAAAGAGAGAACCAACATAAGATGATTGGTCAGGATTTAGCTCCAGTTCCCAAGGGGGAAGAACTAAACTTTCAAGAGGCAGGTTCCTCAAGCAGTGCCTTATTTCCAAGTGCTGTTTCTCCACCAGAGCTTCGACAAAGATTACAGGGTGCGGAGATGTCAAAATCCATTAATAAAAATAAAAAAATAGGCAATTCATCAAACAGCATGCCACGTCTAATATCCCCAACAGCTAAGTTTTTTGTTAGCACCCCATCTCAGCCAAATTGCATAAGTCAGCTGGAATCCACAGCAAGGAATGAAGCTGCACTTTTCTCTAAGGCAACAGAAGGAGATAATATTGTAGAATTTGGGGCATTTGTGGGTAAGTATAACAAAGTAGTTTGTGAAAGTCCTGAAGTCATTAGTAGGTGCTCTTATCCTCTTGCTTCTGGCTCTGCTTGCCTTGCTTTCACCCAGCCTTGTGATGAAAGTGGAGGATACGTTAATTGTGGTTTTATTCATGATGAAGATGACAACTGCAGTAGCAGAGGTGACAAATGTGATAAGCAGTCCTCTGAGACAGGTATCCGAGAGAATCTACCTCTGTCATCTGGCAAGCAAGCATCAACAGTCAATTGTGATCCAAGTGGTAGTTCACCTGAAAAATTGAATGTTAAAGATGAAGCTTCCAAAAGCCAGCATGTTCAAGCAATAGAGCCACCAAATGGAGACTTAAGTTCTAACATCGTTACAGGACTGCTTCAAAAACTGTGGACCAAATCAAAACCACAAGGTTTGATTTATCAAGAATTGTATGGTATATGGGTTTATTCTGGCTGGAGGTGACTTTATTCTACCATTGTGCTTTGCTTTTTTGCTTTAAGCCTTCCTATTTTCTCTAAACTGTATGGATGTTTTTTAACTTTTAAAATGATCATTTCTTTATAATTCAGTCACATAGACAATATTTTTCAAATAAACGTTGGACACCTATTGAGGAATAGCAGTTTCTTAAGAATATTAGGAGCTCTAATGCTCAATATTAACAAGTCACGTGCACTCTAAAAGGACTAATTTTATGGTCCTACTTTTTGCCCATGGAAAAAATATTGTCTATTTCTTGAGAAATTGCAGAGGACTTATTTGGTTAATGGAATCTTGAATAAATGTCTTTGTGGTATCTTGTCAAGCTCAGAGATCCTTACTATGCTGTACTTCTCAACATTGCTGTGACTGGGATCTACCACTGTTATTTACAGTAATTGTATATGGTATTTTTGCAAGTTTTTTCCAAATAGTTTTTGAATTCAGTGTTACCCTCTTCGATTTTTACATAACAGTAAAAAGGGGGATGTCTTTAGTTGCACTATTTAGACACTTTGATCATTAAAACAGTGGCAGATTCATTTCTAAAGTAGGTGTTGGTTTACTAACAACTGTAAATTAGAGAACAGATATTTTAAATTAGACCCAAATATAGCTGGAGGATAACAGTCTTAATCTGTCAAACTGCCTGCACAAGTGTTGTCTTGCAGAAGCAAATGTCTGTGCAGGGGTGTCAAACTTATTTGGTATGGCGACCCAGATTTGACATAAATGTATGTCATGTGGGCCATACATACCGTAAATCAAAATAGTAGGGCCTGCACTCTTGCAGCAGAGCAGAGTGCTGTCTATGTGAGACTGCGCTCCATGATAAACCACTCTCTCCCAAACTCTGATGGCATTGCAGAGGACTGGGTATGTGATATGGCACTCTGCAATGCTGCAAGATCACACACACTCTGGTAGGGACAGAGTTTGGTCTCACAGACTGCAGACATGGGCCGAATGGATATGGCCCACAGGCCACATGTTTGACACCCTGGTAGAGGTATCCCAAAACATGCTTGACAAATGATATTGACTGTTTAAAGTTAACTTTTTAAATTTAGGCAAGAGTTTGGTTCTGTTGTCATGGTTAGGACCCTAGCAAATTCATGGTGCACTCTGGTCAGTTAAAGTCATAGGACTTTAAAAATAGTTAATTCCTGGTTCCAGGTGCTTATATCTCAAATTCCAGTATTGTAACAGTGTGGGGCCTGACCCAAAAGGAGGTCATGGGTTGGAGGGTTGCAAGGCTATCGTAGGGGGTCAAGGGATTCCTGCTTTTCTGTGCCGCAGCTGGAATGGAGGCTACCTTCAGAGCAAGGCAGCAGGACAGTAATGTTTGCTGGTTGGGCACCAAGCTCTAAAGCCAGTGCTACCTGACCAGCAGCAGCGCAGAAATGAGGATTGCAGGGTCTGGGGGTTGGGTCACCAAACATCCAGGTTTTCCCAGCGGTCTCCTATAGGGGTCATGGGCTGATGGCCATCCTCACTTCTGGACTGCCTTCTAAATTGGGCTCCTGGCCAGTAGCCATGGAGCTTCCTACAGATGGGGGAGGCTCCTAGCAGTGGGTCTGTCCCAGCTGCAGGAGCAGTCCCTGCAGGGGAAAAAAAATTCCCATCCTTCTCCAGCTTGGGCTGGGACTAGCAGCTAGAGCTCCGTGTGTGACAGAGGCACCGATCCTGTCCCTTCCTTATCATAGTCAGACTTCACAGAGAAGACCAGATTTCATGGTCTGTGATGCATTTTACATGACCGTGAATTTGCTATGGTCTTACCCATGATGTTTACAGTACTCAAAAAGTAACATTCTTTTTAGACTTTTTGAGGATTGGGGAGACATTGGCATATTTAGCCACTTACAGGGCTCATTATGATACAGAAGAGCCTTTACGCTTTATTAGTTTTGGTTTTTAAAGCAAAAAACAAAGGATTTGAAATCTGAGTATAGGTGAGCTCAGACAGGTCTTTAATTAAGCATGCCATAGCACTAATAAAGTTGAGTGTTAACTGTACTTCTTTATTGGAGCCATACCTTCATTATATGGTCCTCTACATTTTAGCATTTAGAATATATCTTTCATCCATAATATGTGCCCTAGAAATTCAGCTGCATTGCAGCCGTACGTTGTCAATCATGTATTTTTGTTGTTTTTTTCATTATAAAACCACACACGTGGTGGAATTCAGAGAATGTTTACTTAACTATTAGGATGAAGTGTATATTTTAAAAACCTGCCACAGGAAACTTTTTGCTTTTTCTAGACTTTTCATATTTAGTGTAAGAATAGTGAGACTCAGAATATCAAATAAAATGGTACATGGAAGTTATCTCTGAACATAATCTACCAGTATAAGGAGTTGATTTTCTGAAAGAGTAACATTTTAAAACTGTCTTAATTTTATAGTGATGGTATTCTACATGTCTTTAGCGTAGGAAAGGCTACAGATCTTTACCTCTGCTAACCAGTCACTTTTAACAATTTACTTGAGAATTCTGCATTATAAGTCTTTCAATGAAAACACTGACAACATTTAATACAGTTCATGTCCCTTTTGTAATAACTTAACAAAATATCTGGCATGTTCCAAATTTTTTCAGTGTTATCTTTGATATTGAATACTTTATATTTTTCAATTTACTATATCAAAGGTCACAGAGACAGCATGGAGTTACAACAGTTTAAGGACTCGATGAATAAAATTAAAGAAAAAAATGCTAATATTGAGGTGAGACTGAAATCTTTTCTTTCGGATTGCAGTTAATAACTTAATGGAGATATTGACATCTTTTTCATGTATAGCGTGCACATGAAATGACTGAAAATGTAAGACTAATATGAAATTTAGTAACTAATAGTGTGTGTCTGCATCAGCTATATAATGGGAAAAGTGATTGTGCAATCTTAATTATGGAGGAATTGCTGTTGCTGAATATGAAACTAGTAAATATTTAACAAGATTTGATAGTATGTGAGTTCACAACAGCCAACATTAGTCTAACCATTAAAGTAAATTAAAAATGATACATAAAAAAGCTTTCAATTTGGGTTTCATAATGTATAGATTCTAAGGCTAAAAGGGACTGTTGAGATCATCTAGATTAACGTGCTCCTGTACAATACAGGCCATAGAACTTCCCCAAAATAATTCCTAGAGTATTTTTTTAGAAAAACATCTAGTCTTGATTTATTACGTTGGTGTAAAATGAAACATTGCCACTTCGAAATTTGTAACTTAAAATGCGAATTACTGTTTTTAAGCTTGGGAAGCTACTATTTTTCTTCATATCTTACTGTGATATTACTCCAGCTGATGGACATCTGTGTCCTTCAGTTCCCCTATTAGGATGCCTTTTACACTACTTCGTTGTGAGAGCAATCTCACCTGGTCTGCCCACACCAGGGGCATGCACATGCAGGAGGCAAGCAAGGAGCACACTTCCATATCTTTTTCTCCACTTTGAGAACCATCTCAGCTGGAATTCAGGCAACAGAAAATCTGTAGGAGAGGAACTTCCAACTCTTTTCTTAACTGACATGTACATTTCTTGCTGACATGATTTTTCCTGCCAAAGAATGGCCACTTATCCAGATGATAGTCTGTTTCATTTTGTTGTTCCTTGATTGAGGCATAAATTTGCCTTTTGTTTCTGAGGAACTGGTTTGTGACTGATTCTGCAGATTTGGCATATGTCTCAATAATGTCATACAGTAGAATCTTAAACACCTTTACATCAAGTGTTGCTGCGCACAATTTACCAGGGCAGTAATGATCAGAAAACTGAGTTTTTTCAAATGATACCTCACAAAGTATATTGGTACAAAATCCATTATAGTTTTGTAAAAAGGGTAAATGTACGTATACAGACTATCACACTTGCACTATGTCCTCTTATTTTATAAGTTGTAATTCATTTTCTCTAGCAGACTGTCTTTTAAAATTGTTCAAACCTAGTTCCAAAGGGAAGATCTTTCTTTTGAAATAACTTCAAGATCAAATAATCATCTGTGGTCCATCTTGTGATGGGGCCTGTTTGATCATTGGATCATGATCATTTACTTTGGAGTGAACTTGCAAGGGTATTTCCAAAAGAGTGCACTGAATACTGATATAAAGTGTGCATCAGTTTATGGTATTGGGAGTTGCACTTTGAGAGAATTTGAAATTTCACTGAAAGTAATAATACCGGACGTGGAAGGGAAATTGTAATTTACAGTCACTATAGTGTGGAAGATCCAGCTAGCTCATTTTATCTAAGATGTATTTAAATGAAAGAATAGGGTACTGCTTGCATTTACCTCATTTATTTGAGAATCTGTTGACATGAGGCTTTGGATAAGTAGTTGGAAGAACTCCGATTTAGTGTCTCTTCATGTTCAGTTCTTGAAAATTGGAGTTCTGAAAAGTTTCTTTTTTCTCACATACTTTATTAATAGTACATGATCTTGAAGCCTTTTAAGTTGTATAACTAAGTTCTTTATTTCACCTTTTCTTCCACAGGAGCAACAGAAGGACTTTAAGAAAGCTATTATGGAGGGTGTGCAGGAGACCATACATCAGGTATTTGGGGAGCCTTTGATTCTGTTACAGTTCAGAGCCATGCCATCTAGAGAGGTGATTTTCTTTAGGTTCTAACACAAAGTACAAGAGAGCCTCAAGAATGCGTTGTGTAAAGAGGAAAGCTTTGGAGATGGTGGAGGTTTTAGCAAAGGGCAAACACATCTTGAGTTTCTATTGGCATGTCCATAGCCCGACTTCCTGCAAAGGGTAGCAGCAGCTGCACCATAGTCAACGTTGAATTTCTTTCTGTTTAACTCCATTCGTTCTAGCCCCTCTTCACCCTCTCTCACCCGTGCCCCCACCCCCAAAGCTCTCAATACCGTACACACCCTCAGATATGGGTTTTTTTACTTACTGAACAAGTAGGTATGGTCTATGACTAATGATGAATTTCCCTCACCAAATTTGACATTAATATGACATACTGTTCATAGATTATGTAATTTTTAAAAAATGCTTAACCAAAATCAGCAAATTCTTTTAACTATTGTTTGCCATATACTATACTAGCAAAAAAAAAACTGAAAAAGGTTATTATAAAATAATTTCAGACTTTACTACCCACGGCCAGATCTCAGGTAAGCTAATTAAAGGTTAATGTTTATTGCAAGCAGGATACTAGGGCCTGGAACTCTGACAGTGTGCAAGAGGGGATCCCTTCTCTTGCAGGCTTTACTTCTGTTAGGAGCACTGAAGAACTGTAGCAGGCCTAGCAATCTAGCAAGCTTTACAAAGCTGGGAGCTAACATGTCTTCTGCAGTACTAAAGGTACATAAGCACTACTGGTGATTGAACATGCACAATTTCTGTCTTGGTGGTGGAGGACCAGCAGTGGGAGGTGTACTGCGTAAGAGAGGCTTCCTGAACGTAGACAACAGATGCTTTGTAAATGCTTGAAGCTGTTCCCCTCTGCTTTATCTGTGGGTGAATATTGCCTCTTCAGCTTTGGAAACTCCAATATCAGCTGAATGCTCTAACTGCAAGTCTCTAGGGATACCTTCTGGAGGTGAACACCATGGAAGTACCTCTTGACATTGACAGCTCTGAGCATTACCAGTATTGGCAGAAGCAGGACATGTACTATAGTAGCCTTTTTGAGGCACACCTGCATTTTCAGTACACTTAGTAAACCAGTTACCTGCTGCTTGAACACTTGGGGGATGGATCCCTACTTCAAGTGTAATTACTGCAAAGCCATGGCTGCAGAACAGAAAAGGTAGTAATGATGGCAATGAGTATGTGAGCCTAGATATCTCAGTGAGACTAGAGCTATGGATGATGCTCACTTCCCCTCAGGTCTGACTGCATACACACAGTTTCTGTTCAGAGATGTGAAAGAAAGCTTTGTCAATCCGATGTTAGAAGTAGAACTATAGAGCTGAGTAGCAGAACTTAAGTGTTTCTAAAGTTATGTGATTTTTCATATATATTTCAGTTATCTTTGTTTTTTCTTCTCAAATATAAATTGTTTTTATTGCTTATTCTAAACTATGAGACTCTGGATAGTTGTAAATAGATGTTAACCTTCAAAATTTGTACTGAATTAATAAGAAAGTATGTTGTGTATTCAGCAGCCAGTAAAAAGTACTCTTAAATGTATTTATACTGTATATTTAAAAAATGGTCCGAGAAAGAAGATACTTTTATGGTGAATACTAAGCAAATTGTCATACTGTAAGAGGTAAAGGACTAGAGGAATGATGACTTATAACAATTCATCTGCTTATATTACAGGCTGGTCATCAAACTGATTGCAAGATGAGACAGGTTAATTCTTGTGCTGGGTTTACGGAATATCACACAAATTCTTTGGCATTTCATTCACAGCAATGTATGTATACTAACTTTTCTAGTAGTCCAGCATTACCTTTAAATGTTATAAATGATGCATAATAATCATTAATTCAAAGGGTGCATCAAGATAAAAATTACTTCTCTGCTTTTTTTTTAACCTTCTGTTATCTGATACTCCCAAGTCCTCGAAATGAGATTAGGAAAAAATCTCCTATGTATTCTAAGGGTGTTCTTTACTGTGTGCACTTGTTTAGTCAGTTGTCTTGTTTTTCCCCAAGATAGTCAGGTTTTCCTAGTTGTGTATTTTTTTCTCATATAGTTACACTGGGGAGAGAATCAAGTTATTTATTTATTTACTTATTTATTTATTTTTAACATCGAGGGAAATAATTTTAAAATGACAAATTTTAGGGAAATTTAGTTGTTAGTGTCTTTAACTAATAATTAATCTATTTACAAATGACTGGATTTCAACGTTTTCTTTTAAAACATATATATTTTAAACTCGATTGATCGATTGGATGTGTGTTTGAAACCATTTTGTTTCTGTCCTTTGGAAGACATGCCGAGTAATACAAAGTAATTTTTGTGAGTCTATGATTTTTTTTTTTTTTTAAGGAGCTAGATTAGATTACCCAGTTGCTCACTTTAAGAAAGATTTAAGACATACTCTGTTGTGGCAAACATGTACTTGTTTGATTCTTTTGTCAGTTTATAAATTTATTCCTTTTCTAGCTCACAAGAGTAGAAGATCGTCAGTTGAAGATACACAGCAAGTAGACTCTAAGGCTGCCTTGCTCACGGTTTGTACACTCCAGTTGACTGTATTGTCAAATATGTCAAAAAATTTCTATAAAATTATAATAAAATTAAATATTTTTATTAAGATACAGTTTAGTACCTTCTTCAGATGTAGATCAAATGACATCCAGTGATGATATTCACTGCAAACTTACTTGCTTAGTTAAAATAATAAATGTTTAAAAACTTCTTTATAAAATGGAGATCTGTCTGTCTTCTCAGTAAAAGATGTAGTACAGGATTTCAAAGAGAGATTTTGACAGACAGTGAAACAAAAGGAATACAGGATCTGACTGCCTCCATCATTGCCCAATGACTTGAAACATGCTTCCGCCAGAACTAGATTCCTCACTGATACTCAGCAGTTGAGGCAAAAATCATCATGAGGAGGCAAGTCTGCTGGGAACATGTGACTGTAAAAGCGCTAAAGAAAATCAGGATGAAGCTGAAGCAAAGTGATGTCCACAGAGAGAGGGAAATAGATTGGCTGCAGGGAAAGAGTAAAGCTCAGTTTGGGCTGTTCAGCAGTTGGTTGAGGAGGAAACAGCAAAGGTCCTTTTTGTGTGGGAGAAAAGATAAGGAGTTGAAGATTTGTATACATTTGTCGTCTACAGCTCTGTGAGGATAAGCATTAACTTGGGCCGCTTTACTGTTTATATAAAGAACATTCTTCCATAGGAGTAATAAAGTTTAAGTAATTTACCAAACAACAATAATGAATACAATCACCTTTTCTATTGGTTAGTCCATTATTTGTTCTTGTATATCTTAATATGTTATCTTTCCAGTATATTACAATAGCCTTCCACTATATTTGAATCTTTTACTTCAGCTAATTTATCGATACTGTTTTGAGAAATGCCTTTAATAGCAGAGCTGTCCATAGGGTACAGTTCATTGGGGCTTCTGTCACAGTCTCCACACGCTGGGAGACCCCACACTTGATGCTGGCACTGCATAGCCCACCTCCCAGTTCTGTGCCAAAGCTAGCAGGAAATAGGCAACTGCCTCCAGAGTGTCAGCTTCACAGCAGGCTGGATGACTGCATGCTAGAACCAGGCAGGAGGAAGGTAGCTGGCGCCAGGGTCTCTGATTTGTCCCAGGCACTGTACTCCCTCAGGGATGGCCCTGATAAGTTGTGCCTTTTATTTTCAGAGCTTAACATAGACTATAACATGTCACCAACAAAGAGGTTAAGTAAACTCATTCTGCTTTTAGTATGAGGAAAAATGGTTGTGACTTTCTTTTTTCTTTTTGATTAAAGGATTGGTTACAGGGTAGACCTCCAAGTAGCAATCAAATGTAAGTAAGTTTTCTTATCAGTAATGCTAAACTTTCCAAATATTTTCTGATGCACTGTCATTTTTCTTTCATTTTTTGGGTTTTAATGTTGGCATTCAAGTTACTATGGCGATGACTCAAAAAGTGTCTTGTTGACTTAAAAAAATCCATGTCATAGAATCATAGGATTGGAAGGGGCCTCATGAGGTCATCTAGTCCAGCCCCTTGCTAAAAGCAAGACCACTTCCACTAAATCATCCAAGCCAGGGTCTAACCAGGCCTTAATGTTTCCAAAGATGGAGATTTTACCACTTCCCTGGGTAAACCATTCCAATGCTTCACCACACTCCTAATGAGAAAGTTTTTCCTAATATCCAACCTCAACTGCCCCAGCTACAACTTGAAACCATTGCTCCTTGTTCTGTCCTTGGTTCCTACTGAGAACAGTCTAGCTCCCTTTTCTTTGGAGCACCCCTTCAAGCAGTTGAAGGTTGCTATCAAATTGCCTTCTCACTTCTCAGTCTTCTCTTCTGCAAATGAAATAAGCCTAGTTCCTTCAGTCTCTCCTCGTAAACCATGTGCCCCAATCCGCTAATAATTTTTGTTGCCCTCTACTGGACTCCT
Source organism: Podocnemis expansa (assembly GCA_007922195.1). Lineage (NCBI taxonomy): Eukaryota > Metazoa > Chordata > Testudines > Podocnemididae > Podocnemis > Podocnemis expansa. The sequence goes on from ML682019.1 coordinate 4,866,599, forward strand.
TCTAATTTGTCAACATCCTTTCTGTAGCGCAGAGCCCAAAACTGGACACAGTATTCCAAATATGGCCTCACCAGCACCAACTAGAGGGGAATAATCACATCCCTTGATCTGCTGGCAACACTCCCACTGATGCAGCCAATATGCAATTGGGCTTTTTGGCAACAAGAGCACATTGTTGACTCTTATCCAGCTTCCCATCCACCATAACCCCCAGCTCCTTTTCTACAATGCTGCTGCTTAGCTGATCAGTCCAGCAACACATGGGATTTTTCTGTCCAAAGTGCAGGACTTTGCACTTGTCTGTGTTGAACCTCATGAGATTTCGTTTGGCCCAATGCTCTGATTTGTCTAGGTCTCCATGAATCCTATCCCTGCCCTCCATATGAGAGCTTGAATCTTTGACATATGATCTTTAAAACCTAGAAAATGGAAGGTATTATAAATATCAAAGGGAAAAATAAAACATCATATTATAAATAGTCAACTATTTTGTAGTGGACCAAAGCTTACACTAATGCCTTTAAAATATTTTTGATGTGCCACTGGAGAGCAGATTTTTTTTCAACTCAGTGAATAACAGTTAAATGCTGTATACTGGTAAACTGTTTTCATTATTTACAAACATGATTTGTATCCATGTAAGTAAATAAGCAATCTGGTATGTAGACTTGCTAACACTGCTGCTTAATTTATTTTTTTAAAGCATTGAAATGCCTTGACAAGTTCCATTAGAGTTAATAGGGCCACACATGCCTGTCTAAGGGTAGAATGAATGCCTAAATGAAAGGGTCTAATTTAGTGAGCTGGAGGGTAGGTATGGTAACATTTTTATTGGATCAGTTTCTGTTAGTGAGAAAGACAAGGTTTTGAGCCCAAGCTCTGTCTCTGCTGGGATCAACACAGCTACAACAAGACTGCATATATAGTGTCACTTGTTAGTGAATTTATATTTTTAACTATATATTTTATTAGCTTCTGGGATCCTTAACTTACCTTTTATTGTAAATGTTCCCTGAAATTGTGTAGCTCTTGTATTCATTAGCGATTCATCCCACCTGGTTAACTGTTAATAAGGCCAGATTTATTGATCTGATAATAGAAATAGAAATAGTTAAACACTTCTGTGAGATTTGGTTCCCATGAGATGTTGATGTCCTGTTATACATGAAGAATTTATTGTAAGGCTTTGAGAATGTACAGATGCTTAAATGTTATATGCTGCCTTTGAAAAGTAGAGTAGTAAAGCGATACTGCAAATCTCTTGAAGTGAGTCTAGGCTGCTGAATCAAAATCATATAGATTACAATCTAAAAAACGTTACAAAGTGGCAGCTGTGTTAGTCTATTTCAGCAAAACAAACAAGGAGTCCAGTTGCACCTAAAGACTAACAAATTTATTTATTGCATAAGCTTTCATGGGAGAAAATCCCACTTCATCAGAGCGTTCATTCAGAGTTCTTCAGAGCATATGACAAAGTGGGATTTTCACCCATGAAAGCTGCTGCAATAAATTTGTTAGTCTTTTAGTGCCACAGGACTTCTTGTTTGTTTTAATAAGAACAGTGGCTGGCTTAAGTGACATCCAATATTTTTATGTGTGTGTCTGTCTCTTTCTTGCCTGTCACAGGCCTTCTGAAGAAGATGCCATCAATGGTAAGCTCTTTTGCCTTAATGCAACAAGCCAAGAGACATTTTCAATGTTCACAACACACGTTCTGTGTATTCTAATACAAGAATATATTTAACATTTGGTAGCAGCAAGGAATTACAAGGTGGCATCATCCTGAAATGAGGAAAGGTGAAAACCAAACAGAATGAAATTGTTTTAATTTAGACTGTTAGGAAAAAATAATGAATTTGTGGATTTTGGAAGTACTAATTAGTAAAATAACTAGTTCTTTGTTTTCTGTTTCTGGAGTGTGTGCTCTCACATTTTTTCACAGCGTAAGTTGTGTATACTTTTTTTTTTTTTAAAGGTAAGTGTTAAATAGTTAACCTTTGTCATAGACATAACTGACTAACACAATTCATAATTATAAGTTCTTCTTTGAGTGCTGTCCTGCAATGCTCCATCTTAGGTGTGGCATCCTCCCAGCACTCGCAACGGAGTCTTCAAAGCAGAGGTCAGGGCAGGGCTTGTGCAGAAGGAAGGCTCGCAGTCCCTCAGAGCGGCTTTGGCGTGAGTGCTGCCAGCTTCCTTCAGTTCCTTCTCAACTGTCCTTGACTTAGCATCGGCAGCCTCTCTCTCTTCCCTCACAAGTGCTCCTTCACTCTACTTCCTAAAATAACAACAGGGAACTTCAGTTTTACGTTAGACTTTTCTTAAAAAAACTCAGACAGAAAGCACTAAACAGCCAGCAATATGCCTTCATCTCACGGCTTCAAATGCTGCATTAATTGTAATGAGGTTATGCCCGTCTCAGATGGACACACGAAATGTATTCGATGTCTGGGGGAATCACATTCCCCACAAATGTGAGGAATGCTCCAACCTCTCTGCTCAGGCTTGTAAAGACAGAGAGCTTCGTCTTAAGATCCTCCTAATAGAGAAATCTCTTTGCAGTCTGACAGTACCTCAGATCAACTGCCTCAGGCACTCGCTGCTGCCAAACCACCTGATACACCACAGGACAACCCTGCACAGGAGAAGCAACCCTCACCGAGCAGGATTTTGGCCACATTAAACACCCAAGAGGCATTAGGGTCCTCAGGTGGCTCAGGCGCTGCTACCTCTCGAGCTTCTCGTAAGAGCCAAGATAAAAATAGGCCACCTCAGTCCAAACGCACAGCCAACGTTGACAAACCGGCGAACTCAAGCCGGCATAAGCACACAGCGCAGTTCTGCATTAGCTACCAGTGGCTCAGTGCCGAAGGTACTGCCAATAAAAATAGCGGTTCCGTCTGGCTCCTCTGCACACACTCGGAGCAAGCCCTCATCGGAACCGCTGACAGAACAAGCACTGTCAGCAGCATCCCCAGCACTGATTCAGCTGGCACAGCAGCTTGCCTCCTAATCTCTCTCTCATCCCTGAGTGAGGGGATAATACATCAAAATCTCCTCCCAGGAAGAAGTCTAGGAAACTTTATCATGTTTCCTCACATGCTGACTATGCCAGAAATAGATCCAGGTCTTGCACTACACGATCTTTTTCCCATCCTTATTATCATGGGGAAAGCTGCCAAAGGTCATATTGCTCTTCCCCATACTATTTGCAGTGCTGTGATTCACAATGCAGGTCATACACCCCCGAATCTTATCCCAGACACACACATCATACCTGGCGTGTTTCTACCAGTTCTAAACACAGCTCTCACTTTCACAGCAATAGATGGGATCACAGACGCCATTCTTCCTCTGCGGAACTATGTCAATCCCACAGCACTCCTCGTTCTGCAAGCAGAGAGAGATCTCCTGCTGCTAGCCTTAATCATTCCTCACACTTACCTGATGGAGAGCAATCAGTTCTAACCATAAGATCTAAGGACTCTCATCACCAGCTACAACGCTCTTCGCATAATCAAGATAACGAGCTCCTCTCAATAGCAGCCACTTTGCAGGATGATCATAAACTCTTTAGTGGTTTATAGAATCATAGAATCATAGGGTTGGAAGGGACCCCACAAGGTCA
>ML682019.1:4870626-4940064 GCA_007922195.1 Podocnemis expansa
AGTTTTCAAAGATAGTGGCCAACGGTACTGCTATCTCATCAGCCAGCACACAGCACAAATTATTAAAAAGACTGCATACTACAGCTCCTTCTAAGATAGCCATCCCTATGGATGACACTATCATCGATCCTGCTACCACGATCTGGCAGACACCAGCATCCGTTCCTCCCACTAACAGGAGGATGGATAGAAAATATCACATTCCACCTAAGGCAATGGAATTTCTTTTTACTCATCCATCACCTAACTCTTTAGTTACAGACGCAGCTAACTAAAGGAATGAACAACCCAACTTCAAACTCATACCACCAGATAAAAATTGGAGGCATATAGACCTTATGGGGAAAAAAGTGTACTCTTCTTCCACCCTCCTCATGCGAATAGCCAACTATTCTGCTCTACTATCGAATTATAACCATTCCTTATTTGACAAATTAGCAGTACTTAACCTCAGATTTACCACAACAGGAAAAAAGATCTGTTTAAATCTTTACTTACTGAAGGTTGACAAGTGGCTAGGACTTTTCTCCAAACATTGTTGGACGTGGCCGACACGGCCGCATGGATGACAGCGACGGCAGTCATACTCCACAGATCTTCCTGGCTTCAAGCAACAGCTGTTCCCCAGGACCTTCAAAACAAAATAGAGGACTTACATTTGAGAAAACTTACCTTTTCTCAGAGAAAACAGATGAGGTTTTTCACTCCATGAAAGATTCTCGAGCAACCTTACGCACCCTGGGAATATATCCCTTCTATGCACAAAAGAAACAAAACTGTTCAATGCCCTACCAAAGATGATTCTGTACTCCTCAGCTCAACTCTAAACAATATGACCAGACCCAAAGGATGAGGCAGAGGCCATACAGGCGCAGACAATCCACACAGCCCTCTGCGAACCAACAATCTACCTCCACCAAGGTGCAATTCTGATGTCTTGGTCAAGGGTTTGAAATACATGAACCACCTGCCAGCAGACTCACATTCAAATTAAACTTCGAGTCCTGCCTCGCCCAATTTTATAACACCTGGGCTTCAATCACCACTGACAAATGGGTACTTGAGATCATACAATTTGATAGTCTATTCCCTTCCAATCCCCCCCGCCCTACCACCCACCTACCCCAGACTACCTCTGATGAAAGGCCTCTTATACCAGCACAACAGCAACAATCAACACCCAGATATCCACAGACTACATCTTACAGCCTGGTTCCTAGCTGGTTCACATCCACAGACAAGACATGTTCACATCCGGTCCAGCATGTCTTCTTAAACAGCAGAAAGCCATCTACTAGGAGATCATATTTGCACAAATGGAAATGTTTTTTCCACCGGTGTGCATCTAGGAACATAGATGCTAACAGCGCATCCATCCCACAGATCTTGGACTGTCTCTTAGATTTGAAGCAGTCCACTCTCTCCAATAGCTCCATCCACATTTACTTATCAGCAATCTCAGTGTTCCATCCCCAATTACAAGACTCGTAATTGTTCAGACATCCAACTGTCAAGAGGTTCTTGGCAGGGCTCCAGAAACTTTACCCTCTTATACGCCCTTCAGCAATCCCATGGAACCTCAGCACAGTTCTTCATGCCTTAACTAAGAAACCCTTCGAGCCTATGGCTGCTTGTTCTCTTTCTCACCTTTCCATGAAAGTCTCCTCCTTGATAGCTATCACTTCAGCCGGGAGAATAAGAGAGAGAAATGCGTTAAGATGTGATCCTCCCTGTACCGTCTTCCATAAAGATAAGGTATCACTACGTCCAGACCCAAAAATTCTGCCAAAAGTCATCTCTGACTTCCACATAAACCAGTACATCCACTTACCCACATTTTTTCCGAAGCCTCATAATGCTCCACAAGAGGCTTTGTTCCACACCTTAGATGTAAGGAAGTCCATAGCTTTTTACCTAGAGAGGACACACCACTTCAGGAGATCAAACAGACTTTTCATCTCATTTGCAGAATGCCAGAAAGGAGCAGCTGTATCCAACCAAAGGTTGTCTAAATGGGTAAAGGACTGCATCTGCACTTCTTATAACTTCAGCAATCTCCAACCCCCTGACAGTGTCCATGCACACTCAACCAGGGCAATGGCATCAATTACAGCACTATTGAACAGTGTCCCTATTCATGACATCTGCAAAGCAGCCACTTGGTCTACACCTCATACGTTCACCACAAACTATGCACTAGATATAGCAGGCGCTAACGACGCCAATGTGGGCAGGAAAATTCTCTCTACAGTGCAATGCAACCCTCCACCTTGACGAGCAACTGCTACGTAATCACCTAAGGTGGAGCATCGCAGGACAGCACTCGAAGAAGAAGAGTTGGTTGCTCACCTGGTAAACTCTGTTCTTCGAGATGTGTGTCCTGTGATGCTCCACCACCCTCCCATCTCCCCTCTTCTTGCTTTTTCCTTCTATTGACTACAGATACTCAACACGCTTGAAAAGGAACTGAGGGAAGCTGGCAGCGCTCGCGCCAAAGCCGCTCTGAGGGACCGCAAGCCTTCCTTCTGTGCAAGCGCTGCCTTGACCTCTGCTTTGAAGACTCCGTTACGAGTGCTGGGACGATGCCGCACCTAAGGTGGAGCAATACCTATGGTGGAGCATCGCAGGATATACATCTCAAAGAAGAGAGTTTACCAGGTGAGCAACCAACTCATTTTAATAAAATCAATCATACTTTACATACAGGCTTCATAGTTTTTTCAGATATTCAAGAACTAAATACAATATCTGAGATTTATTTGTTTGTTTGGTGGGGGGGAGCCCAGTATTCACTCTGAGAACATACGAAGCAAAAAGTACAAGAAATACACTCTTTTCAGGGATCTAACACACATTTGTACAGTATACAATATCTCACATGAGGAGCTAACACACATTTGTACAGTATGCAGTATCTCATCTTTCTTGACTTTTGTAGGCATTGCTTCTCCTTTCAAGCCAATTATGGATACCACTTACTACTACTCAGGTCAGTATCTTAAAACTAACAGTTTAAATTTAAATTTAAAAATTCAAGCGTTTCTTTTTATTAGGTCTTTGAGACTTCATGATCTCTTTATCTTTTCTTTACAGCTGTGGAAAGAAATAACTTGATGAGGTTATCCCATAGTATTCCGTTCACTCCTTTGCCTCCGAAAGGTAAGAAGTTTAATCTTTGTTACTGGAGTATTCAGAATGAGCATTTGCTGTTGGCTCACTAAGAACTTGAGCAAACTTCAAAAAAAATGGTTGTTATTTTTAATATAGAATAGACAGACCAGACTTAATCATCCATTTTGGCAGCATCTCAAAAACAAATTACAGAACAACAAGAGAAATCTATTGTCATTATCTCTCACAAGAAACTCAGAAAATGCAGACTTCAATTATAATTAAGTCATATCTTTACTAATGCAGCTTGTTTGCTTAAAGGAAACTGTATGACTTAATCCTAGTAGTCTTCAGAGTAAACTTCTCTGAGAAGCTTTATGTAAATTGTGTACAACAACTCTTCAAACTGATAACTTTTTTTCCGCCTTATAATAAGGTTTCCAACATCGTGGTAACTGGGTGTGATTTGCTTGGTTTAAACTGAGTCATTAATACTTCTAATAAAAGAAGCAAAACCATTGTGTTCCTTTGCTACTTGAAAAAAGAGATTGGATAGGGTTCTTCCAATCCACTAAGAGCTCCCAACTACATTAGCAATTTAACATCTCATCGATGTTTACAGCATGTTTAACAATTTACAGCATGGTTTGTAATGAACTCAGAAAAAAAATGCACTACAAACTTTTTACTGTGTGTTACAGGTGAGCCAGTCACTGTGTATCGCCTTGAAGAAAGCTCTCCCAACATCTTAAACAACAGCATGTCTTCGTGGTCACAACTAGGACTCTGTGCTAAAATTGAATTTTTAAGTAAAGAGGAGATGGGAGGAGGATTACGTCGAGCTGTTAAAGTAGCATGCACGTGGTCAGAATACGATATCCTGAAATCAGGACATCTTTATATCATCAAATCTTTTCTTCCTGAAGTTGTGAATACTTGGTCAAGCATTTACAAAGAAGACACAGTATTACACCTCTGTTTGAGAGTAAGCTTTTTTTCCTTGACAATTATTAGACATTAATATGCAAAAATATTAAAAATACATTTTCAGTAGCTAGTACACAACAAAAAAGTGTTGCTGTTTCTAATGTTCTGCACAAAGCAAAGACCAATTTAAATGTTTTGTGTTTTAATATATTTTTATTTTGTGTCAAATAGTTTAACCTCTTGACACGGAAGGAATTAAAACAACTGTGTAGCTGTACACAATTTCTAATAGAGAATAAAACCCTTAACTTTATTGCTACTATTTTATTCCCCAAATTTTCCCCTGCATTATTTGATACAGTACTGAAATATGGGTTTTCAACTGTAGGAAATTCAACAGCAGAGGGCGGCACAGAAGCTCACATTTGCTTTCAATCAAATGAAGCCTAAATCCATTCCATATTCTCCAAGGTGTGTGTGTTAAATTATTCATGACATTACATGCTTTCCCACTACTCGAGTGTCTTTTCATGGATGTTACTATTTGGGGGGGAAAAATGGGACGTCGGATTCCATCTAGCTTGCAAAGACGCTATTTAAGTAGTCCCTCCCTCAACATGTAGCCTTCAAAAATAATTTCCTTCTGGTACCTAACTCATGTTGTATAACCTAGTGAGATTTAGAAATAAGTTCATCAAACCAAGTGATTTATCAGGAAGCACCCGTATAATTGCCTTATCTTGTTGGTTTTGGTAATATTTCTGAAATAACTTCTTTATAAGGTTCCTGGAAGTTTTCCTGTTATATTGCCACTCAGCTGGACAGTGGTTTGCAGTAGAGGAGTGTATGACTGGAGAGTTTAGAAAATACAATAATAACAATGGAGATGAAATAATTCCCACCAACATGCTGGAAGAGGTCATGCTAGCATTCAGCCACTGGACTTATGAATATACAAGAGGGGAGTTGTTGGTACTTGACCTGCAAGGTAATATCCTTATTTTGAAATTGGGATTAGGGACAAGGTAAATTAAAATCAGTAGCATATTAATAAATGATTGGGAATAGTGTTCATAGCATTACATAATAATTTTGGTCTACTTTACTTGACTGAGCTGTCGGCTGAGATGATATGCCATTACAATGCTATAGGAAACACCGTGAAAAGAGCTGAATGGTTATTTTCTTGCTTAGGGTGTGCACAATTAAAAATATTAACATTTACACGTTGACATCTTCAGTCCATATTTGTGATATCTTAATTTATCCTCAAGTGTCCATCAGATATGGAAACACTCTTACTAAGATATAGGAATCATATTCCATATTTCAAAATTCACCTTTTGTGGTGGGCTTGCATAAAGTTCAGGAACCACTTACCCTTTCAAAACAGGACATTAAAATTTAATTTAAGCAGTGCACAGAACTTAGTTGGGAATCCCCTCAATAGAATTAAATAGCATCCATTAAATTTTGATTCTTTCTACCTCAGTTTAGTTCTTGGTGATAAATTGGGAAATCCTTGGTGCTGGTGTTGAGGGATTCTGGTTTACAGTGTTAATCTTTTCATGTACTGTATACAATTTAAGTCTTGTCTTTTGTGTAAAGGTGTGGGTGAGAATTTGACAGATCCTTCTGTGATAAAAGCTGGAGAAAAAAGGTAAGGTTGAAGGTTTTGTTATAAAAGATTGTACTTAATGTTTGACTGGACATGTATGCACCATGTTTATGTGCACTTTATTTTAAAGGTCATGTGATATGGTATTTGGTCCAGCGAATCTAGGAGAAGATGCAATGAAAAACTTCAGAGCTAAGCACCATTGCAATTCTTGCTGCAGAAAACTTAAACTTCCGGGTAAGATTTTCTTCTCTGCCTTCCCACCCTTAATATTCATTAAATTGTATATAGCTATATCACAGGTTGAAGATTTAAAGAATGTGACAATCATCTTTGTTAATGCAGAGTTAAAGTTGTCTAATGATGATAACTTGCACCCTTCTTGTACATTGAATTCAACAGTACTAAAGCTTAGGAAAATCAGGAAATACAGAATTGAAGTACACGCCTAAGCAACCATAATTCTACCTTCCTGGAGGTGGCAATAGCCATTGGGAATTATCTGCATGAACTCCCACTGCATTCACTGAATTAAACGTAGCTGGAATGATGGAAGAGCTGTGATTGAATCTCATACGAACTGGGGTCTGTGCTTTCATGGTATACAAGAGCCCCTTTCCCTGAATCCTGTGTGTGTGATCAAAGGAAAGAGGTGCACATGTACCTTGAGAGATCCAGTAGTGCATATGTAGTGTCAGCAGAGGGGCAAAGGGTTGTCTTCTCATGGGGATTTTGAGTTGTTAGGTGGGAGATGAGTGTGCTTTGAGGGTTTTATGAAGGGTGTGTGAAGGTCTTAGATAGGATTGTGCGCATAAAAGCGAAGAGATTGTAAAAGGTTGAAGGAGTCGTAAAATAATAAGTAGATGTAGTGGTCTTACTGTGGAACAGGTTAAGTGTATGAGTGTTGAGAGTTCCTGTTCAGCACAGGACAAAAGTAGCATGAGTGTGTGTGGTCTATGGGCATGCTGACCATTGCTCAGCGAGAATGGAATTAATGTTGTGTATCCACGTACCATAGCTCAGTATTTCCTGGTTTTCACATATTTGAATTTTGCTGAGCTTGACTTTGGTGAAGCACTAGAATGGGTTACTTAGGAAAGTGGTGGATTTTTTTATCCCTAGAAGTTTTTACGGTGCTTGACAAAGCTCTAGCTGGAATTATTTTAGTTGGGGTTGGTTCTGCTTTGAAGAGGGGGTTTGACTAGATGACCGCCTGATGTTCCTTCCAATCCTAGTCTTCTGTGATTCTGTGAAGGGCACAAGTTATTCCCAGTGTTTGAATCTTAACAATTGCTTTGATTTGCTGTTACAGTGTAACCTGATCCTATGACTCACACTTCCCTGCATTTATTTTCCTCTCATTCTGTAAATTCCCCCCCCTCTTCAAAGCATCTGACAAAGTGGGATTTTCTCCCATGAAAGCTCATGTGGTAAATAAATTTGTTAGACTTTAAAAGTGTCACAGTACTCCTTGTTTGTTTTGGTAGACGACTGTAACTCTGAATTAACTATGTTTTTTGTCATTTAATTTCTCTTGCTGTTAAAAAAAACAAAACAAAACTAGGAAATGATATTGGTAGGAGTTAATGGTCATTTAGGTAATTACAATTATCATCCAGGAGTACAGTTCAGATGCTCTTGTGGGCATCTAGCAATAACACCTAGTTGTTACGTAAGCCTTTTAATCAGTAGATCTCAAGGAGGGACACATAATTATTAATTTTGTTTGTAGACTTGAAGAAGCTGAGGTACAGAGCAGTGATGTGCCTTGGCCACTCACCCATTTGGCCTGCGGCAAAGCCAGGAAGAGAGGTCCCAGTCCACTTTTTTTTCCTCCTCTAAGTCACACAGTTGCTGTATGGTTCCCAAGTGTTCCCTTACACTCCCAAACATGCGCACACTCCATCCCCAGCTACACTTTGTTGTTTAAGTGGAATGAGAATAATGCTTTTAGTTTAAATGTTTGGACTGCATAGTTGGTTAGAGAGCCAGTGAGAGAAATCTGAGGACTGGTGGTTAAAATAACATAAACCATGTGAGAAAAGATTGGTCTCTTACTCCCCTTCACTTCACTCTATCCTCACTATTTCTAGCTCTCTTCCTTTCCTGTCCCATTAAGCTATTAACATTTTTTAACACAAGTGTGCACAAAAAACACTTGATAGAATCTGTGAACTTTAAGAAAAGCTGTGGAGGAGGTGTTCAAGGGAAAGCTGTATTTCAGGAACCTCTTGTGCAAATTTGGATCACTAATCCTACCCTGTGTCCCAATTTCAAGACAATTCAGATGTGAATGTGGATTTTGGAACACTTAGGAAAAAAAATAATTTAAATAGAGAAATCTCAAACTTCAGTGTAGTATATGTAGTGCTCCACTATAATATTGTGTAATCAGCAACAGGTTTAGTTGAGTTGGTCCTACACTGAGCAGGGAGCTGGACTAGACCTCCTGAGGTCCCTTCCAACCATAATCTTCTATGATTCTATGATACAGCTACTTTGCTCTGTGCAGATATTCAACACAGCATAATCCTCAAGGCACAGGAGCCTCAGAAAGGCATGAAATGGCTCATTCATCTCAATGTGATGGTCTCAGCTGAATGAGAACATGCTATGGAGGTGAAAGCAGCCTAAAACAATAGCTCCAAGATGTGAGCTAATATATTTGTGTTAGTGGATGTTCCCATTCCTCCTCCCGAGTTCTAGAGAGTGTGTGATTTGTATTATTCATACCCATTCTTAACTGCTCACCTCAGTCTCAGCAGTGTGTTTTGTATGCATGGACCAAGCATAATTGATTAAAGCTTCTCTAGATCCTGGCTCACATGCAGGAGGCAGGTGTTGGGGGTAGACAGCGGACCAAGGAATACACCCCCAGATCTCATTCTTATGTCAGGGGACAAGGAGAGACGCTCAGATATCCCCGCTTCCATGAGAAGGGACATGAAGAAGGGTTCAGATCCCTCACAGAGGTATGGGAGGATCCCAGGTTCTGGCACACGCAGAGAAAAGAAGAATGTGGGGCTGAAAGATGTCACTACCCTGTTAATTAGCCTCAAGTTCCTTTCCTAGTGTCCTCAGTCCCACAACCCTCTTACCTCTCTCCAGTTATCCCCTTCCCTATAAATTCGCTTCTTCTCAAGGTAGCCCTGAACTCCTCCAATTCCTCTAGCCCCAAATTACCTCTTCCATACCAGCAGCAGTAGTAGCTCCAGTTTTTTGTACAAAAATACTTTGACCACATTCCCCCAAAATAATAATAAAACTCTGGTAGGCAGATCTTAGCAATATGCTTTCCAGGCTTTTACAGATTTCTGCCAAAGGCCTTGAGACTGTGGAGTGATGATCTCAGTCCTGGTTTAATCTCTGTGTGCAAAAAAATATGTTGGCAATTATTATCAACTTTAAGAAAAGGTTTTTTGCGCCCCCCCCCACACACACACACCGTAGGGATGGTATCAAATGATCCCAAATTTGGATCACTAGCAGAACCACATGTGGCATACCAAATGTTAGGGCAATCCAAGAAAATATGCAGATTTTAGGGCACTTGGAAGAACGTTACTGATAGCTTGTGTTCTAGTATAATATTCAGAAATTATTATATTTTTAAGCATACACAGAATTTTAAATGTGTTTTTAAGATTTTAATGGCTTTTTTATTTTACTAAACCAAGAAATACCAACATTCATTTTGTTGTTGTTGTGTCTTTGTCAATGTAGATCTCAAGAGAAATGACTATACGCCTGACAAAATATTATTTCCTCAGGATGATTCTCCAGAATTGACAACTCAGCCTGGAAGCTGCACCAAAGAATCAGAATCAACTAGTTCTATTCACCTGATGCTTTAATGCATGAGTAAAGCCAATGTTTGCCCAAACTTTACAGTGTCAAGTTGTAGTTGATATATCTTCCACTAAAATCAGATGAAAAAGATATATTAAATAAAGAGTCAAGTGTTTAGTGGAATTTTGATGGCTGGTCTGTAATCTAAGGACCTAACAACTTGTGGTAACTATCTACAGAGCCAGGTTCACAGCTGATTAGTTTAAAGGTTGAAGTATTGTTTTTAAAGGTTCTTCTTAGGAGAAGTTTATTTGTATTTTGCTTTTGTCTAGTGGAGGTTCATTGAATCTTCTGGTGAAAAAGCCCCTTGGCTAAAAGGAATTTTTTGGGTGTTTTTAAGTCAAAGTGTCTGTTGGCAGCTGGCTTACAGTCAGCCAGTGAGGGAAATAGGAGACAGCAGCCTTCTTCAGTATCAGAGGTTTCCCTGAGCAGTGTAAGAAGTGTCCCATAACTTTAGATGCCATATATTTTTATCTGGCCTTTGGAAGGGAACGGATCCAAAGGATCTGCATATATCATGCCAGTACAGTGAGGCTGAAGGCAGAAATGAATCTATTCCGGTAAAGAGTTTGTCTCCTGAATCAGGATTCAGCTTCATAGGTGTAAAGCCAGTTTTTATGGAATAGAGCCTTAATTGTGTGATGAAATTTCTTGTTTTTAGACATTTCAGTTATATCAAGTCACTGTCAAGTAGTAACAAATAAAGCCAGGATAGACTGGTATAGTTACATAATGTAGTTGAAAATAGTACAGACTGGTCCAAAAAAGAAGTTGCCTTGTGAAAAAACAAGTTGGGAAGTGCTTTTTCTTGTAATGACTGCTTCTGAAGTTATGCCTTCCAAAAATCTCATAAGAAACAGTATATCAAAGGAGAATGTACACATGAACTTTTAAATGTATTTAAATTGTATAGAAAAGTCTTTAATGTTATGTTATTTGTGGTACTTATTTAAAAAAAGACAAAAGGTTGGATTAGCATTATGTAAAGTATGGGAGATTGCAATGCAACTTTATGCCAATAAAATGTAATTTAACTGTCCCAAATCTTGTTGACTGTTCAACAAGAAATACCTGTTGTCCATCAGAAGTTTCATGCTGCGATTTTTATTTTGTTTGTTACATAGGTACTACTTTGTAATTTTTAAATGAAAGGCAATATAAAGCGCTATAAATTTTTTTTATTCAGTAGTGTATCTTATAGATACAGACCTAAGGCACAAACACAATAGCTGTTTAAATCGTGTTTTATGTTGATGGGGGCGGAAAAGTAAAGTGTATTAAAGATATAATACTGTATACATTTTGTATATCATTAAATCTTTAAATAATCTAAAATAAATTTATTCTTGTTTACAGACTTCTTCTGTCCTTGTGTGAAAGGGGATCTCTTAAGATTTCCTGGGGCAATTATGAGTTTATGCAGGACCATAAAAATTGCCATATCAGATCAGGCGAGTCTAGTCAGGTATCCTTGTTCAAAGGTGACTAATACCAGAAACTTGAAGAAAGTGTGAAAATTACCCTGTTGGATAACTATGTAATAACATATATGAGTAATGAATAAACATGAGGGTAAAAATTTTAAGCTGCTTAAAATATTTGTTTAGAAGTAGAATACATTCCTTAATTAAAATTCCATTAATATAGAATAATGGGGTAGCTTGATCAGTAGCTGTGATTGCCTTCCTGTCTTATTGCTGTTGAGTAAACTGGAAGGTCTGTATTTTAATGTTAATCTAGACTTTCAACTTGAATTCCTTTATCAGTATATTCTTAGCCAAACAAAACTAGCATTTAATGGCCCAGATAAAGACACTTTTAGAGTTCAAAGGAAGTATCTACCACAGAAGATTCTTCAAGATATTATCAAGGGCCAGGAAGGATATATAATAGAAGCAAGATTGTAAAAACATTTCTGTTTGTCCTGGAAAAGAACGTACTAGAACTCCAGGGGTGGGTGGGTGCATAGGTGTGGATATGTGCGTCCATATGTAAGTGTAGAGAGTCTGCATGTTAAGAAATTTAGAGAGAAACATTTGACGATATGAAGTTATTATTCTTACAAACTTAACTAGTATTTTTTTCTGTGAATTTACTTTTTTGAAACCCATTTTTGAACTTTAGAAACCTTGATGTGTGCAACAGAGAGCTGCTACAATATAGAGCAGAGAAAGCACCAGGATCTGCACTCCTGCTAGAACTTGCAAATTATGTGCAGTACTTGGAATTTGCTGTAGGAGTTTGAGTACTGAGCTGTAGGTAAGTCTAGCCCCATATACCTTTTGCTAGCTTGAGAACAAATCTGTGTCATAAAATTTAGAGATTTCTTCATTTCAGATGAAATATATTTCCAGAATTTTATTTAAAAAAACCCAGTTTGTCTTCCTTTATAGATAGATAGATGAATAATAATAATAATCATAATCATCATCATCAAAAACTAAATGCAACTGTTTCCCATTTTGTAACCTCAAATTTTCTAACATAATTCTTCTCCTAATTAAATATGCATGATCTTGTGTGCACATTTATTTGGTTTTAGCTAAATTTAGAGAGTGCAGGGGTGAAGATCATGACTTAGGAAAATGGGTAGGTTTGAAGCTAAGTGTGTAAAGCCTGCTCTTTCTCTGTTATGACTGAAGATAAAGTTAAGCAGTGTATTTTTGACACTTTCCTAGACCAGAAAACAGATTCAGACTTCACCATAGTTTGTATTTTTGCCTTATGTTTCAGATCCACTGCTTGAAACAATAAAACAAACAAGGAGTCCTTTGGCACTTTTAAAGACTAAGAAATTTTTTATTAAATGAGCTTTAATGGGAGAAAATTCCAGTTCGTCACATGCTTTGAAGGGGGCTTATTCACATGCTCATCCACCAATGTGATTTATGCCATCATGTGCCAGAAATGCCCCCACACCTTACACATTGGACAGACTGGACAGTCTCTACACAAAAGAATAAATGGACACAAGTCTGACATCAGAATTTAAAACATTCATTAACCAATAGGGGAAGTCTTCAGTCTTCCTGCTCACTTCATTGATGATTCATTAATAGTTGTGCTTGAACAAATGGACAACAAATAGAAACTTCCAAAAGAAACTACAGAACTGGAAATAGTATGCAAATATGACACTGTTGCTTCAGGGCTAAATCAGGACTTTAATTTTTGTTTTCTCATTACAACAGGTGATTTGGCCTCACCTTCCGCTATATGCTGCTCCCAAGTGTTTGAATCTAAACTACAACACTGATTTGCTGTAACAGTCTGATGTGATCCTATGACTTGCACTTCTCTGTATTTTCCTCCCATTCTGGAAGTTTCCTATCTTCAAAGTGTCTGACGAAGAGGGATTTTCTCTCATGAACGCTCATGAGATAAATAATTTTGTTAGTCTTTAAAAGTGCCACTGGACTCCTTGTTTGTTTGTTGAACTGAACTAACATGGCTACCCCTTTGGAACCTGCTTTAAACAGCGTACTACAGGAGTGTCACTCATTTGCTATGGTGAGCCAGATTTGATTTAAACATACTTCAAGTGGGCTGTACATACCACAAATCAAGAGAATAGGACACACGTGGCATTTGAGTGCTCTGTATGCAAAACTGCGCACTGTGATACACCCCTCTCCTCAGAGTGAGGTCTCATAGAACGCAGGGTCATACCCAGCGCTTTGTGTTGTCACAAAACCTGACACTCTCACAGCATCGTGGAACGCTGGCTATGAAAAACTGCCCGCTCTCTGTGTTAGGGAGAAAGTGTGATCCTGCTGAGTGCAGTCACAGGCCGGAGGGAAGATATTCATGGGCTGAATTTGGCTGGTGGGCACTGGGCTGCATTTGAGACCTCTGATCTATGATATCCTTTAAAATATTAAATAAGAGGAAAAACAGGTACAAGTCCATGTTCCGAATGTTTCTACCTTTTTAAAAGAAAATATTAAAAGCCATTCCAGCAATTCAAGAGAATGGTTCTGAACCATCTGAAAACAAAATGCAACTGATTTTAGTATGTTCTTAAATTATTGTTAAAGATATGCATTCTTGATTTTAAAATTTCCCTTTTTGTTTTATAATGAAAATATGGCATCCAGAGATGATACTGAAGGAGCACTTGTTGATTTTACATAACTAAGCAAATATTTCCATAGAATATATTCTTTAAAAGACACAGCCAGCTAGATGTTTTCCTAAGTATTTTCACTGTTTATTTTTTTAAAAAAATACTCTGATGGTCTAAACTGACCATAAAATGACATTTTTTGTGCTGTTGACTCAACTTCCTGTAAGTTAAAATGCACTCACTTCCTCTGCTATCAATAGCACTTTGATCCAGAACTGTCTAATGTTCTTAATTTGTTAACTAAAAATGAAACAATCAGTCAAATGCAACAACAGATGGTAAGGACTTTTTCCCTTGCAGTAATTAGGTGCCAAGGTGTGTCAGAGCAAAACAATCTAATTGCATTTTCACAAAAGTACATAAAAGGTGAGTCAACTGAGAGGGCTGGTTCCCTAGCTACCGATCAGCAGCCATGTGACCTGAAAGAGGAGAGGCACTTGTTTTTCAGCCTATGACTGCACTTTTCCACAACCACCAGTTTTTTCTGGTTGCTTCTAAATCAATACCACACAGCTTGTAAGCACAAGTGGGAAAAGAGACTATAACAGAAAGCATGGGCGTTAAAGTGCATGTTGAATACTGGTAAGATTGCTCAGATTTTTTAAATGTATTGTTCTAATGACACTTGTGAAAAGGCTTCTGGATATTTTGCAGCTATTTGCTTTTTTATAGTTGTTTATTTTCCTCTTAATGAATTGTTTGGCTGGAAAAGAATAGTGGGTTTCAGCCTACAGATGGACTTGCTGCCTTCATGCGCTGCAGTTTTGCGGATGCCAGTGATGGGTTCAGGGCCGTAGTTTGCATTCCACAAAAACAGAGTTAACTGTCACATTAATTGTATGCTGTACTATATGTTACAGCATCTCTGATTAGTAAGAGCCAGTGAGGATTTTGATCTATAGTACAGACTTTTTTAAATACAATTTGCAGCAGCTCATTGAGAAGAATGTATTATATATAGACTTCTAGTTTTTTTGCAAGGAACAAAAACACATTTTAATGACTTTACAAGTAACTTTCAGTATCACTCTTAATTTCTGTTTTGCTATGCCTTGGGAAACTGTATTTGGTTTTAAGGGGTCATTGTGTGAAGTATCGTGCAAACAACCGTGTATTAGACTTAGAATAAAAGAGCTATACTTTTTTTGGTGGAATTCAGAAGCTGAATAAAACATGTCACTTTGTGCCTATCTCCAAAACTGCAGTATAATACTGCATCCTTGGTTTATGTAAATTTAAGTGGTGTCAATTTGGATTGGAGATATACCAGTAAGCCCAGAAATGGGAATCAGAAAATCCTGAGTTCAAATGTCATTCAGGTGCTTACCCCAAAGCTACTTTCTTATACCTTTTCCTTCGTTTCCCTATTTGTAATATGGGAGTTATAATACTGTGTCACCAGGAGTGTTTGAGGCTAAATTAGAGCTGGTAGGTAAACACTTGTTAACAGATCTGTTAATGGAAATTTATATTTAAGGTGTATCCTACATGGTTTACATTTTTTCCCCTTTTCCTTTTCTCTTCCCTCTGTCCATTTTGTGTATTGTCCTTGTTCTCTGCCTCTTATGCCTGCCTATGTAATTCTTTTCACTTATATGTCCTGTTTGGGTGTGATTCCTGAGAACCTCAGAAATAGACTGCTCTAAATTAGTGTGTTTTGTCAAGTTCCAAAGGGGGCAGCTGTGTTAGTCTAGCGAAGCAAAAAAAAAAAGCAAGGAGTCTTGTGGCACTTAGAGACTAACATTTATTTATTGCATGAGCTTTTGTGGGAGAAAATCCCAGTTCATCAGATGCTTTGAAGGGGGGGGGGGTAACCATAACCAGTGGATTTTTGGGCTCTCCTGATATCCTGCCAAAGAAGTGGTAGTAGGAGCAACACTTTTACTCTATTCAGATCTCTGCCTCTGTTAAACTAGAATTACACACATTTAGAAAAGTTAAGCCAGCAATGATTCTTGAATGGGAGTAGATATCAAATCAAATCAAATCAAATCAAATCATAGGGCTGGAAGGGACCTCAGGAGATCATCGAGTCCAACCCCCTGGGAATTGAACCCAGGACCCTCTGCATGTTAAGCAGAGGCGCTAGCCACTACAGATGATCAGAAAACTTTTAAAACTGGTCATTGCAAAAGAAGGGTCATATGCAAATTCCAGAAGACTAGTTTGGAAGCAGCTAAGATTTTTGCTTTTTATGAAACAGTCTGTTTCCAAGAAACCTGGTGAAAGTGTTAAAATACAAATTGCTGTAACACAGTAAGGTTTTTTATAGGTGTTAATTAGCACATTTAAAAGCCACACCTTTTTCATATGAAAAAAATCATTTACACCCACATTCTTTTAAAAATAATAACTCCTACAGTAGGGGGAAATTGTAAGTAATCATGTGCAACGGATTCTCACAGGACTTGTGCTCAGGACTCCCTCTTGGCATAGCCAGACAGGATGAAAGTGCTTTGGGAGGGGTCTGTCACACTCAGGGCTGTTCGCTCTATCTGAGTGGTTTTCAAACTTAGGGTTGGGACCCAGTATTGAGTTGCAAACGCTCAGGCATTGGGTTGTGGTGCCCCCTAGTGTCACTGCCAAAAGACTGAAATGCATTGTTCAAAGATGTAATTGTTGTGTCATGTGCAGAAATTATTTTCAACAGGGTCCTGAGAAGAAAAGTTTGAAAACCACTGCTCTGGCTAACCCAGGAGGGTTCAGCATGGCTGCCTTGCCAGGAACTCCATCTGCGGGAGCCCTTCTTTTTAGGCTCTGGAGAGCTTCTGTGTGCCCCAAAGTGCCATAGACCATTGCCTCCACAGTCAGAAACGACTACCAGCCAGTGTTGAAATCAGAAGAGTGTATTAATTAGTTCTTTCGATCACAGTGTAGAAAAGCTGTGCTAGCAGATTAATCAGAAGGTTACAGCAGCAACCTCCTGAGGAGCCCCATTCTTGTGGCTGTCTCCCTGCGAGCCCCTCTCAGGGAACTACCATCTTTCCCTTTGCCCCATCCCATCCTTTGTCTCCTTCCCCAGCTAGATGGCCACTTCCCTGACCTTCACTGGCTCAAACCTATTTGAGAAAGGCGGTATTAATTGACAAATTAGTACATGACCTGAATAATGTAGGAACCTTAATTTACAGGGTCCTCTAGTCTGTGTGTTCCTGGAGAAATGTAGCACTAGGAATCCCCAAATCAGCTTAGCAGCTTTGCTCTTCAGTAGCACAACGGCCCTGCTGATTCTGGTGTGCAACTCTGGCCACAGATAATATCCTCACTCTAAGAAAAGGCTTGGTTGAAATCTTGGCCCCCTTAAAATTGATGCAACTTTCATCATTGACTTCATTTGGGCCAGGATTTCACTTTGTCAGTATATGCTGGAAATTCCAGTATAACTATCAAGGAATCTGGTGTAAGTCATAGGATCAAGTCAGAAAGTTACAGCAAATCCAAACAACTGATTTGATTTGCTGTAACTGTCTGACCTGATCCTATGACTTACACTTGCCTGCATTTATTTTCCTCCCATTCTGTAAGTTTCCCATCTTCAAGCATCTGACAAAGTGGAATTCTCACACGAAAGCTCATGTGACAAATAAATTAGTTAACCTTTTAAGCACCACCAGATTCCTTGTTTGTTTTGCTGAACTAGACTAACACGGCTACCCTTCTGTAACCACTGTAACTCTGTATCCTTAATCCATAACAGCCAACCTAAAAGCTAATTAGCAATTTATAAATTCTAAACCTTTTGTTTCTTTGGTTTTATAGTGGAGGATGAGGGTATGCAGCCCGTTATCAGGAACTTGCCAAGAAAATCAAGGAGCAAGTTCCTGATGTGGAGATTTCAGACGAAGTGGGCAGGAAAGGTAAGATACTGCAACAGTACATAGATTTTATTAACAGTACTAAGTGTTGTGAGGTCTTGTAGAAAATGTCAGGCACTATCATCAACTGGAATTTGTTAACCATGAATTAATCAGAGGGAAGTCCTGATTGTGCCTTTTGCTGTTTATGCTGTAATGCTGCCTCATCAGTAATGTGTTATCATGTAAAATATGCTGATGGTCACATGGAAAAGATATTATTAGTACTATAAAAGCTGAGGTTCAAGCCAGAGTTCCGATTCACATTCACAGTTGAATAAAGCTTTGGGAGCAAGGGTTGGGTTTCAACTGAGGTTGACTGTTATTAGTTAGAAATGGGTCCAACCAATGTTGTTAGAGAAGAACCTGAAAGTCTCTCTGTTGCAGGAAGCTTTGAAATCAAGATAAATGGCAAGCTGATATTTTCAAAGATTGAAACTTCCGGCTTTCCTTTTCCAGAAGATGTAAGTTCTGCATGTCGGTGTTAAATTGCACACTATAGTCCCAGACTGCAGTGTTTCCATGCATCACCCCACAACAGAGCAGCAACTTGACTAATCTGCTGCCAAAAATAATATGGTCACAGATAAAGGAAGACAGCTCAGATTATGTGTGGAAGCTAGGAGGATGGTTTTCAGCCTTCCTTAGCCAAAGACAGAGCACTCTTTCTTGGAGGATTACCATCAGTAAATTCCAGTGCGATTGACAAGCACTGGGGTGGCCACCCATGGAAGGTGTCACTAGTCAGAAGTCAGTCTTCTCCTATTCCACTCTCCTGCTGGGCCTGAGAAACCAGTCGCCTTAAACCAGATATTGCAGGCTGCTTTTCCTGGACCTTCAGCAGAGTTCTCGCCTTCCCACCTGGCAGAAGGTGGTGGCTATTTCTTCAGCTTCCGCTGCAATCTACATGCAACTTTCTTCTTGGTCTTAGCTACACCATGTGCTCTTCTCACTGCCATTCCCACCTGTCCCAGTAGCATTCAGATGAACAGCTAGCTCTGTCCCCTTGCCAATCACAATAAGTAATTATTTTTGTTGTGCGCACATCACAATATACTCTATATACCTTAGTTCTGAGTTGAAGAGGAAAGAATGACTTTTAAGGTGAGGTTTTACAAAATAGTGCTGCTTTCTTAGCACTTGATGCATTAAGCTGTCAAATCTATGCTGGTAATGATGTTTCTGTCTCAGTCAGGGTAAGGGGATTCTGTCACAGTGAGGAGAAAGAGCCCAAAATTAGGACAGCTAAGCATATTGGCAGATGAGTACTTGTAGGCAGGGGATTAAATAGTAATGGTGGAGAAGGTCCATGGATAGCAATGTTTTATCATTTTTTGAGCAAATAACAGCAATAAATAGAGCAGAGGCTAGTCCATTTCTTGGATCCAAAGCAGTTCATTAACCCCTTCCTGCCGTCAATGTGGGACCTGCATACCCCCCACTAAAACTACAGCAGTTACAAGT
This sequence comes from Podocnemis expansa, assembly GCA_007922195.1. Classification (NCBI taxonomy): domain Eukaryota; kingdom Metazoa; phylum Chordata; order Testudines; family Podocnemididae; genus Podocnemis; species Podocnemis expansa. The sequence continues at coordinate 4,889,576 of ML682019.1, forward strand.
CTGATCTATTATTGTCTTGGTTTGATTTTTAGATTGTGGAAGCAGTTAAAAAAATGAAGGATGAAGGAAGCTGTGAGAAAATCACCAGGAACAAAAAATTTTGCATCCTTCAGTAAAAGAAACTACAGAATTTAAACCACTAGAAATGGCCTCTGGATTCCAAGCTGGGAATAGATTCTTTTAATGACTGTTTTTTGTCAAAAAGAAGATAAAAACCAGGAAAAAAAACTCAAGAAACTGTTCCCTGGGATGCAGAGTTCGAGTATGTCTTCCTGAACTACAATAAAATGAAATGAATTCTTTACAATTTAATTTCCATCTGGCTTTTCCCCCTTAACTTCTTGTTTGCCCTAATTTCTGCTTGAATTCCTATATTACCTATAACATTACTATATTATGATATCAGAAGATTAATGTAGTTTTGTTTCAGTCAGCTTAATTTGCATGAAATTAAAAAAAATAATCACAGGTAAGGGAAAAACAGACTGAACTGTGGGTGTCACTGAGAGTGGTTGGCTCCATCATAAACTCCCTGATCACCACGCTGCTCCATGGCTGTGCTTAAAGTGATTCAGAGCACTGCAGACAGTTAGAGAACCTTATGGTAGAGTTAACTTGTGAGATACCTAATGAAGCCTGCACGCTAGTATATTTGCATAGAAAAACAAGACAGGAGTTCATGGACCTGAGAGCTATTGTTCAACAGGTTTTTCCATTTACAGATAAGGTAAGTCTTTCCTCTCTCTCTTCCTGGAGTAAAGTCCAATGTTGGTGGTTTTCCAAATTCATACTTCAGTGGTTCCAGCCCTAAATGAAATGTCTCATTTCCAAAACCAGAGGCACTAGGCAGGACCGTAAGGTACAAGAGCCAATTAAGTACACAAAGCTGCCTCTTGTATCTTAAAATTAGTCATATCAGAGTCACCAGATTTTGTGAACAACTGCAAAACAGCATAGTTTTCATCAGACTTGCTTACCCAATTCTGCTGATTTGTTTAGAACTGGTGATAGAACTATCCAGAATATTCACACAGACCATAACTGTAGGGAATACATTTTCTAGGAATGGCTGGTAAGAAGTCCATAGGATGCGGTTAGAAAGAGCCACCTTTTAGGTAGCTAAGACATAAGCACACTACAGTAAGCTAGACCAGAATTCTGGGGCAGGGTCTCTGGATTCTGCAGAATTCTGGTGTGGCAGACTTCAAATTTAACAGCAGTGTCAGATACATTTTAGGCAGTGTTTTTAAAGTAGCTTAATATGCAGGTGAATGATATGATCAGATCAGATCAGTGGATCCTATTTATCTTAATATAAAATGCCACTTATTTTTATACCCCACTCTTTCCCATTTCAGTATTCTGTGGGCTTGTCTACTGACAACCACAACTTGTGAGCAAGTTGCATTTTTTGGCAACTGGGAAGGGGTCTTTGGGGGTTTGGCATGTTGGGAGGCAGGTTATAATTGTGTGGTCTACTAACAACTGCGATGTTGACACTAAAATGAAGGATTATCAGCAGTAATATAGTTCAGTTTTATTATTTAAATGGTTATCATTGCATTAATCCATGGATATGAATGAGGAAATTCCCTTCTCTTATTCCTTTTAACTGCTTGCAGGCTCAGCATGACATTTTGCCTGTTACACTATTCATTTTTTCAATATTTTCTTCACAATCATAAGGGCTGACACTAGATTTTAATTAAAACTTAGATTCTGACACATGGGATGGGGAAAGGAGTGAATTCTGCAGTAAATTCTGCAGTCACAGAACAGATGAGGCTCTGTATATTGCTTATTACCTAGGGGAAAGCCTGTTTAGAAGCTAGAGATGCTCTATAGTTGGACTGTAGTTAAGTAAGACGCTGAAATGAACATAGAGTTTCTGCTTAGCTAGTTTCAGTAGCAGCAGCAAACAGATGTTTACAAAGTAAGCTCCTGCATGAGCATGAGGGTGTCTAGGGGCAGTATATTCCCTCTCTTTTAATAAGGCACTTAGCCCAGCCAATTGTTGAGCATGTATACCCTTTCTTTCAGTTTATCTGTACAAACGTGTTACTAACTTGCGAGATTCTTCTTTGTGGAGGCGTTCGGGATTCAGGTAGTTTGATTGCAGTCTCTGATGGCCTACCTGCTTGCTCTTGAGTTGTCTAGCAATGGGGCATTGAATCATCTGAAACATCTCTCCTCAGGTTCCCCAAAACAATAGTTTGATAGCCTCTGCCATTATGACACTTAGGGAAATGCAGGTCAGGTGCATCTGTAAATGTGTCCATCATTATCGAAGTAACTTCCGATGGCAGTTTGAGAAATAAGTTTATGCCAATGAGCTAAAAGCACAGTTCTTTATCGAGTGTTTCTCTGCACAGATCCCGCGGGGAGGGTGGACCATAAGTCTTTCAACCAGTATGCAAACAGGTAGCCGTGTTAGTCTGCTTCAGCAAAACAAACAAACGAGTCTTGTGGCACTTAAACTAACAAATTTAATTTTTACATGAGCTTGTGTGTAAGAAAATCCCACTTTTGCATCTGAAAAAGTGGGATTTTCTCCCATAAAAGCTCATGGAATAAATAAATTTGTTAGTCTAAGTGCGATAGGATTCCTTGTTTGTTTGTTTGTTTGTTTTAACCAGCAGTGTCCATTGGTGCTGCACATATGCTCCCCATTCAATGTGGGTGTTAAAGATGGAACTTGTTCTATTGCACTGGGGATCCTGATCCTTGACTGGGATTATGTGCTAGTGTCATGTAAAAAAATTAACGCAATAACTGATGAAGAGAAGTCTGAGGAATCCACTGACTGCCTGTTCTTCCCCACCCCCCATTCCCAGTATTCTGCCTCTGTGGATACGTCTACACTGCAGATGGGACCAAGCCAAGGAAAACAGACTTGCACAAGTGGAGCTTGAACTAGCGTGCTAAAAATAACTGTGTAACTGCTACTGGCTTGGGCTAGCCACTGGAGCTCTGACTTTGGGGTTGGGCAGGTCTGACTTGCCTAGTTAGCCTGAGGAGCAATGCCCTCACTGCTATTTTTAGCATGCTAATTCAAGCTGTGTTAGTTTGATTCTGTCTTTCCAGGCTGGGAAGCTCACTCCCAGCTAATAATGTAGATGTACTCTGAAAGGAACCAATGACCAGATACTTCTAACATGACACTGAGAGGTATTTGATACAAGGACCCTGTATCATGTGTATAGCGGAATAACGTGATGGATAAACAAAAGAAGAAATGGCCAGTTTTCATTTAAGTTAGATATTTACAAATCGTATGGGGGAAGAACTAAACTATCCTTCCGGTACCTCATGGATTAGCTAAATGACCACTGATTGCTCATCATAAAGGATTTTTTCACTTCCTTGTTTGGATTTGTTCTGTGGTTGCTGAGTTCAAGGGTTGGTGTTTTGATATCATGGTGTAAGAAGTACTGTACTGTTGAATCATGTTTAAACAGGTCTAAACTAGCTGTAGTCATTATTTGTACAGCTGGGAGTCAATGGGTGCACAGGATTCTTTCAGTACACAGCTCTAAGTGTGATTTACGGGTCCTATAAATATGCAGTTATCTTTGTGACTTTGCTGAAAGGCTGGGATCTGATTCATGGGCAAGAAAAAATATGTGAGTCTCAATATGGACATTGCATTTGCAAGGCGTCAAAGTGGTACCTGATTTAGGGAATGTCTGTGTCAAGTTTCTTACTTTTAAAGACTAACAAAGCAAAAGCAGCAGCTTTCACAGAAGCAGAACATTTTAATGCAAAATGTGGTTAACTCTAACCAAAGGTAATTGCAGAAAGAACTACTGACTTCCAGTAGATTATTTTGCATTGGCTAATGTTAGGAAGACAACTAATAGTAACACTGCCAAAAACTAAAAAGGGCCGAGTAAATTGGAAACCAGGTAAGGGAAAGGGACTTCTTGCTTGGGTGACCATTATTCTTCACTGTACCCTGTCTGAAGACTTCCAAGGAAGCCCACAGGAGCCTATGACTGTTACTTCTTTCCAAACAAGAGTGGAAACATTTTCAAGGATATACTGTGATGATATTCAGCACTATCTATGAATCAGAAGGATGCTGATGCAAAGGTGGTTCAAGGAATCTACCTACTGCAAGCCAGGTTTACAGGAAATTTCCTGTAAGTCTAGACTTGTGCTCAGACTCTGTCAAAACGTGCCAAAAGTCAACAACTAGTGAGTGCACAGTCCTATGGTGACTTGCACCTGGATCACCACCTGGATCTGGAAATTGGGTTTATAAGCTATTTCTATATTTATTCTGTTATGTGTTTACTTCATATACAGGACCATATCCCATTGGTTTATGTCTTTTGGAAAATTCTAACCCCTTGTTGTTTTAAGTGGTATATTGTGAAGATGGACAGAAGAGGAATTCTCTGGTTATGTATCGTCCGATGAAGTCTACAAATTGATGCTTATAGAATGTATGAGCATGCTTCGGTTGTAGATCACCTGAAGGGCTGGATGATGCCTGCTGTATTTCTACTATCTGAAGGAAAGATGCAGCTACATTAATTTATGGCAGGTCTTTTGGCTTCTCATCCACATCACTTGCATCAGTGGTGGTCTTCTGTATTCTCTACAGCTACCCCAATCTTCAAGGAAATCATCTCTAGGTGGGTTTACAAAATCTGTGGCTTCAGGGTTGAATACATCAGTTTTTGCGTAGTTGAACAGAACAATTTTTACAGACAAAGGAGTCAGAGAAGAAATCCCAGTTTGTCAAGCTTACTTTGGGTTTTTTATGTGTTTTTTAGATGAACAAAGTGTGCACATGAGAATGTGTGTTGATACCAACATATCTCTATTAAAGAAGATGACTTAACTTGCAGAATTTGGATCTTAATTACAAATATCTGAAGATTTTTGTTCAGTTCATCACAAAATTACAGATCATTTACAAAATTCAGATCGAGTGAATTTTAAACATCCCACAGTTTAGGGGGTGAGTGAGGCCTTCTCTTCCTCTCTCCATTTGTGGTTTACTCAAAAGAGGAGGTTTTCTCAGCCAGCGAACCAGAATCTTTAGCTAGGTTCATAGAATCAGGGCCAGATCAAGGCTCTTGGGAATCCAGGACTCCCTACTTTTGTGCCCCCAACTCCACGATGTCAGCACCCAGTCTGGTGGCAGGGTGCGTAGAGGCACTCAGATACACTGATGCTCGAACCTGCAGCTCAACCAGCTGCAGGGGCAGGGTGGGCCAGCACTCGGCACTGGGGTGGGATCTGAACAGTGCGAGGCAGGGGTCCAAGACCCACAGACAGGCCAGCCACAGGGGCAGGGTGGCGTGTGTGAAATGGCCCTGGTTGGTGGCACTTTGGAGGGTAGCACCTGATTTATTTTGCAGGGCTCACGGCTGCAGGACCCCCTTGAGCTTGGGGCTGCAGCTCTAAAGCCCCTTGGTTAAGCCAGCCCTGCTTGGAGTATTAACCTGATCCTGACTAAGTAATGTATGATGTACTCTGCTGATATTGTATTAGAACTTTTACCAAAGTTTCTATTAAAAAAAAAAAAAAGGTTTTTTTTCTTAACCTTCAGAGATGCTCTAAAATGGTGTTTGAAAATCCATCACTGTTATTCCTCTGTCTTACAACAGCCAGTACAATTCTTCAGTCAGAGCACAGTGAGTAAGCAGTTTTGCTGAGGAGGAAGAGAAAGCGTTTCACTATCCTGCGGTAATAACAATAGAAAAAGGTTGGGCTAGAAAAACAGGGCTGAGTGCTACACGCATCAAATTAATGGGAGTTTTGCTTTTCATCCCAGTGGGAACAAGACAGAACCCCCTCAGGCAGCTAAGAACTGGAAAATACAAGTGAACAGGCATGTGCAATACAGTCCATTTTCTGACCTTCACTAAAATTAATAGGGACACAGCAGCATCACATAGCAACAAGGTAGAATGTTGTTTTATGATGCCAGAAGAATCCAAACTGGAACTGTAAGGAAAGTACAATGAGAACTGTAGGGGAAGTACAGACTTTTGGGCAATCGTATGAAAAATGCTACGAAATAAGGAAGTGACTGTATGAAAAGGGAGAGAAAAGGTGGTGAAATGAAGAGAAGAGGGTAAGAGGTGGCTTTCCGAAGGCAGTGGGAAGTAACAAGCTCTTTTGCAAGCCAAGAGATGGCTTCCCAGTCAACATCGACACCTGATGATTTCAATGTATTTTATTCTCTGTGAGTCTGAATTTTATAACAGTCTGTGAGGGAGGTGATGAACTTGCATTGAACAGAGTAGATGGAATTCATCTGAGCATTTTGAAAGGAGCTGGAATTATGGATAGAGTTGATTATAATATAGTAACAATTTTCTCATTTTTTGGTTTAATTTTAAAGCACATTAGGACAGTTTATGGTTCTGGGGATGTGTGAGGAGGTGGGGAATGCCTTGAAGTCCACGAAAGTCCCAAAAAGAGCCATTTGAGTATCTCTGTTTTCCAGCACAGATGAGCATGTCTGCACTGGCATTGTCCATGAAATCTGGTGGCAGAAATTAGCCTTGAATGGTGATGCAGGGATCTGCTGAACAATGATTTTTCTTGTAATATTTAGCTAAATGGAGAGAGCAAGTAGCCTGGGTACTGTTCAAAAATGGATTTTTTACTTTAAAAAGAAACAAAAACTAATCAGTCTCCTGCTTTGGGTAGCAGTTTTGAAAACACTAGTTGAATCTGCATTTTAATGGGTACCAAACCAGCCCATTCAAGGGGGCCTTGTTTCCAGTAAATTTATTTTTGGTTCTACCTTGGAGTTTTATAATCCAATCTGGGTCTAGTGCAATTCCCCAGCTCTGTAGTCTTAATCCCCCTCCCCTTGCTGGTTCCTTACAAAGCCCACCCGAGATTCTCACTAAACTGAACCTCAGACACCTGGGTTTTGGGGAAGGTGGTGGTGATGGGCAAGAGGAGCTACCTTCTAGATCTAATGTTCCTTCAAGGAAGTTCTGGCCCCTGCATTATGAAGAGTGACAAAATTAGGAGGAACTAGCAGTAAGCAGGGGGAGGGATAAGAGACTGTGAAGAAACAGAGCAGTCAAGATGTGAGGAACTGAGACAGGACAGGATTTGGTGAAATGAGGCTCTGGATAGGGGAAGTCTTTTGCAACTGATTTCATAAGCTTCTGAGGTACCTTTCCTGACCAGTATTCATGAGTCACAGGGGGGTTGTTTATGATGTGCAGGAAGTTCGGGCTTTGAGGAGGGACTTTCCTTTAGATTAAAAGTTTAAGGCATTGCTTTGCAGAAGGACTGCATAGAAGAAAAACTCTCTTCTTCAGGGTGTTGGAGCAGAGAGAGACAGACATGTTGGGGAGACTGGTAAATGAATCTGAGTTCATATAACTCATCAGCCCATCAGAAGATTAATTTATTGAGATTCTTTGATGTGAGCAGTGCTAGACAGAAAAGGGCCAAAGAGAGCCCTGCCATTTGTGTGAAACACAGCATACGGTTTTGGAATATACAAATGTAGATGGGCAACACCGATAAGGTAATTGGATAGAATGCACATTCGTTAGTGTTAGAAATAAATATTTACATAGGATAGCTCAGTAGGACCAATCTCAGCTGCTGGTGCTTTGCCCTCATGTGGGGCAGAGAGCAAGTACATTGCATGAAAGGGAGTCAGTGCAAGAGTCCATGTGCCAGCATGTCACCATTTAATTGTACATCACTCAGTATTCTGGGGCTGGCTAGGAGGTGGGGTGAGGAGAAGAGGAAAGGGACAGAACAGAACAAAAGCAGGGGAAACAAGATCCCAAACTCCTTTATTATTCCCCCTGTATCTAGCCATGCTAAAGTAGCAATATCCCTACATGGAAAGGTTTGGGGATTTCGTTGGGCCTCTGCCAGGCACAGGCACCAGTGAGATACTGTCTTCCCTGCACTTCTCCAACCTTGCATAAGTCTCCATGCAGGCATCCTCAGAGAAGACAGACAGAGGATTACCACAGTGTTGTGGAAACCTTTGTCTGTGAACCAGACTAATGGAAGGGAGCCCCTGAGCAAGGAGGCTGCAGGTCGGCACTAACCATAGCCTTCTAGACTGATTTCTGCACACTGGAGACACATCAGCCAGCATGTGTCCTGTATGCATAGATGATCCCTGATGCCTTTTGGACCTGTGCAGACCTTCATATAACAAAGGCAAGTACAAAATAAAAAGCAAAGAACACCGGAGGAAAATATCTCCAGCCAGTCCTAGAATGCTTGACTAGCAGGGGCCTGGGTAGTTGATCATTGCACGGTGACTATCACAGGTACCAAAAGGACGTTGATCAGCATGTCAGCCCATTCTCATGCTGTATGTGGAACCACAAAACTTGAGGACCCAATGGCTAGAAGCAAGAGTGAGTACATTTCTGATACTAAAAGCAAAAAGGCAGATTTGATTTCCCCTTATTCCCCACACAAGAAAATATTGCTTGATCTCTTGCATCATTGACTTTTGGGACACATAGGGAAGTTAGTCAACTCTCTCTAGGGTTTAATTATCTAGGTAGCAGCCACTTTGCTCACTCGTTGATTTTTCATGTTGCTTTTCTTTCAGCATGGTGTGGCTTTACTAGAGATTGTACGATACAGGACTTGCACTGCATCTGTGCACTTTAAAAAAACAAAAAATAAAATGAGTGATGTGGTGGTATTATATAATTTGGTACCAATCTCCTATTTAGTAACCCGTGGGGCTAAACAGTCAGTTCAATTCTTCCAGAGAACTCTGATAAATTTTTAGTAGAACACTGTAGATTTTTTAAAAATTTCAACACCTCCTGCAATTAAAAAAAAAAAAATCATAACATCACAGGTTCTTCAACTGCTAAGTTCTCACTAGCAAAGGATGGTTTCATATGATTGGCTTTCTATGGTAGGTATTCTGCCTTAAGTGTGGAAAAAAGAGGATGGTGATGTATTCATGGCATAAACTCCCTGTTTCCTTATGTTTGTGGTCCCACTTGGGATAGCAGGATTTGAAGCTAGATAAATTGAGAGCAGAGATAGGGAGTACATCTTTCACCATGAAAGAAATTAACTACTGGAACAATTTACCAAGAGTTGTGGTAGATTCTCCATCACTGGGTATTTTTTTAAATTGAGATTGGCCATTTTTCTAAAATATCTGCTGCTCCAGGAATTATTTTGAGGAAGCTCAGTGGCCTGTATGATAGAAGAGGCCAGACTAGATGATCTCATGGCCCCTTTGGGTGTGGGCATCTGGGAATGTAACCAAAAGGGATTCATTTTCTCTCTGAAATCAGGTGGGCCAGGTGTTTGTTTGTTTGTTTTTGTTTTTATGTGGAAGTACTCCTAAAATTAAAGTGTACATCTACACTGGAGCCTTAAGTTGACTTAAGGAAGGTTAAGTTGACTTACAGACGCCCGTAGCCACACTGGCTTTTTATTAAGTCAACTTAAGCGCTTCCTTAAGTTGACTCAATAACACTGCCACTTCAGGTAGACTTAATACTTAAGTTAGGGGTCTCAAACACGCAGCCCGCAGGCTGCATGTGGCCCGTGGAGTAACCTCCTGCAGCCTTTCTGATTGCCCTGAGAATCCAGGGGCTCCCAACCCCTTCCACCTGAGGGTCAAAAGTGTCCCATGGGTTTTACAACTGCGGAGCACCTCCGCTGTCTGGGAGCTCGGCATCAGCAGGGCATGTGGGGTGGGGCGGGCTGAGCTGCATCCCAGACCACTTAGCGTCATCAGCCAGTGCCACCCGGGAGCCACGCCACTGACCTTCAGCGGCAAGTCAAGCACCTGGGTCCGGCCAACGCTCAGATGTGGGGACTCAAAGAAAGATGGCCTGGGAGTACGGGGAGGGTTCATGGGGGGCTGTGCACTCAGGAGGCTCCAGGAAGCCCTTCTGCCAGCCACAATATGGCGAAGGCTGGGTGGCGGGGTGCTTCTCCTGCTGCCAGCCACGACACAGCAAAGCCCAGGTGGAGGGTGTTTCCACCGCCAAAGCATACAACGCGGCAAATGCTGGAGGGGGGGATGCTTCTCCCACTGCATCCACAGCATGGCTTACAAGGGCCGGGCAGGGGCTGCCTTCCCAAGCTGGCCTGGGGGAGCACGGGGATTTCGCAGCAGGGTGGGGGGGGTAGGAAAGGGTTCGGGGACTTGGGGCAACTTGGGGGAAGCTGGCAGCAAGGCTGGGGAGAACTGGATCTGTCTGGCAGCGGGCATCCAGATCCATCCCTAGCCACCGTGGGGGGCAGCTGGGGACAGATCTGGCTTCTCGCTGCCAGATCAGATTGGGCCCTGGGCCAAGGAAGAGCAGTTTCAGGACGCAATCCCTGGGCCGATATCCTAGTCCTCACGCAGCCCTCATGGTCATTTGAGTTTGAGACCCCTGGCTTAAATCAACCTTATCAAGTTGACTTAACTCAATGCAGATGGGGAAAAACCCTTAAGTCAACCTACCTGGCCTCCAGGCCCCCTCCCAGAGCTCCTGGCCACCAGGAAGGGTTGACCTAGCACTTGCCAGTGTGGACGCAGGCAGTCAACAGGAGTTTTCAATGTGGACTCTCTAGGTTGACTTAAGGAGGTCAACTTAACAGAGCCTCCAGTGTAGACGTACCCAAACGTTCTTGGGTCTGAACTGATTCGCCAGCATCTCCTCTCCTCAGGCTGTACATGGTACCTACATTTTTACAGGTTTTCAGACTTGCAAGTGTTTGATTCTGAACTCTGTTTCTTTTCACTGATGTAGGCACTTCCTACCGCGACCCACACGCCCACCCAGGTTTGTTTCAGTGCTTCTGTTTTACTTTGTGTGTGAACTGACTGAGTTGTGCTAGTGAACAAGTCTTCCCATTTTGACTGTGTGGGAAAGGAAGGAAACAAGGGTTGGCTGCTGCACTCCACTGGCGTCTGGCTGAGAAGAAGGGCAATATTTCCGCCCCTCTACAGAACTGACAAACATGCCTTGTGTGTCTAACTGGCTTACAATGCTAGCCAGTTCTTTTCCACCAACTTTTTTTTTTTTTTTTTTTTTTTTAAGTCTGCCCTGGATTATCCTCTGCCCCTATCATCACATTCTCTCATTAAGGCTGGGTTTCCTTCTCTGCGTGTCTTACTGTTTGCTAGTCCTGATCACCTTCATTCAACCCAAGCCCCAAGGACAGCTGCGCTCAGAGGCTAGGGACTCATGAACATGGGCAGGGAACAGGGGTAGAAGTAAGTAATCAGAAGTGAGGAGTAAGCTGGGAGTGAACATGGACCCTTGTACTGAATGTGGTGTTTCTATGATAGGATGACCAGGTGGGATAGATGGTAAGGCAGGGCTTGACAAAACCTGGGTGCCAGGTCGGCATAGCGACCAGGGTTTGTAGCCTGACTCCTAGTCCCTGGTGACCCCAGTGACGTCCTCTGTTGACCAAAAGTAGAACTGCTAGCATCTAGCTGGGAGCCAATTTTGTTGAAACCTGTGATAAAGCCACACCTTACTGCTGACATGAACCCGCTCCTGAAAGGTGTTGTCAGTACTGGCCATGGGTGATCAGTCTCTTACTGAATATGACTTTGCAACTTTTAACACTGGTGCCCCAACAAAGAAGTTTCCCCCTCCCTGCAAACAAAACCCCAAACAAACCATAAAATGTCAATGCCAGCTTCACTGGACTCACAAAGAGAAATGACTCTTCACCTGCCTCGGTGGCAACAGGAGAGAGAAAAATCAGTATGACCATATGCGTTTCCAGATTTCAAGCAGGGGCCAACAAATAGTGGGCTTGATCCTTCAAGTCTGCAGCAGACTCCTAGGGAAGTTAATGGAGTGATGGAAAATAAAACTGCTAATTGCAACCTAAATCTGAAATAGCCTCCAAGCTGAGGTAAGGTGACTAAATTCAATTTAACACTCTGTGGAGATAGAGAGAAACCGCTTAGGAGAAGGCCTGGTTGCTAATTCAGTGTTAATTGTGCGTATATAACAATAGGCATATTGGGTGCCACTGTGTCTAGTACGTTTGATGGCCAGAACTTTGACAGTCTCTGGATTTGTCAGTTTTATTTTGTGTGTGACCCCTGGAGCGCTGGCTCTATTATTAGATGAAATAGAACAAAGCTGGCTTATGGCTGTGACAGTGCTTTTGTAAAAGAGACCTGGACACAGCAGGGAATGGCTTTCTTTCAGCCAAGGCAGTCTCTAACTCATAATGTGATGATAATAAAGAGCGTGATGCATTTTCGGTGACAAAAATACAGTTTTGGATGTTGTTCTTGTTGGAAATGCAGTTCTGAAACTGTCCACCTGGAGCACACGAAGAATTCTAGTGAGGAGGTGGCAAGCCAACAGTACCAAGGACTGACTGGCCTGCGTAACTTGGGCAACACTTGCTACATGAATGCAGTTTTGCAGTGCCTCTGCAGTATATCCCCATTAGTGGAGTATTTTCTCTCAGGGAAGTATGTGACCGCCCTAAACAAGTAAGTTAATTTATTTGTATTGCAATGGTGCCCGGGTGCTCCAGTCATGGAGCAAGATCCCACTGTGCTAGGTGCTGTACAAACACAGAACAAAATAGATGGTGCCAGCCCCAAGCCGCTCAAACTTAAAAGTATTTCAAATGCATTTTTTTGTTTCAGTACCTCGTTTTTTTCCAAAACAAAACAAAACAAAATAAAAAGCTTCAGTTGGAGTCTGGCATTCAAAAGTCCAGAAATACTGACCATACAAGGAAATGAGAAGCAGCTCTGATTTCCTAGCCCCACATAGCATCTCTGCTACTTCCTTAGCCTTGCCTTAGTAGCCACCGTTCATCTCTGGTCTGCTCTCTGAACACCTTCCCTGTTGTTCTGTGTGGGTTCTTCTACCCCACTCATCACTGTAGGACCCGAGCACCTTCCTGGGACTCCATGAGCGCTGTGATTAACATGTCTTATATTTGTTTTCACATCCCCACTTCGGCGTGAAGCCTGTAAGTGTGCTGAGTGTGGCAAATGATCTGTTCTGCAATGGTGGGTCTATAGGCTTTGCTCTTTTTCAAGGTCAAGGCACTCCCTGGTGCCCCAGTCTCTAGGCTGTTGATGCCTCTGGAGGCACAGTGAGGGGGAAGGGGCCCAGGCCCACCCTCTACTCTGGGCTCCCGGCCGAGAGTCCTATGATCGGCAGCTATGCGCTGCTGACATTACTATCAACGGTACTTCTTTCCCCTGGGCTATTTCCCCCTCTCTGTTCTCCTTTACCTTTCTCATGGCTCTGGTCTGATTCCTCTCACCTTACTGCCAGCTCTCCTTACTCTCCAGCCCCCTCTGGCTGGAACCGGGGTTTCTCGGAGGACTCTGACTCAGCCTTGACTGGTCTCGGGTGCTTCTAATTAACCCCTGCTCATTCTGCAGGGACCAAGGTCTAGATCATTCTGGGGCTTGTGTATCTCCCTTCGAAGACCCTCCTGGTGCCACCTGGCCCTGCCCTCTCACATCAGTTTGTTTGTTTATTGGAGGTGGTTGGTTTTGTTGGTTTGAATATCTGTGCTACCCTATGCGTACATTAGAGGCAGCAAGGTCAAAGCAATTCACCTCGAATTGGCTCTTTGGAAGGTGGCGAGGGCTGTGATAATTTTTAGTTTCTGGGGAAGCTCATTCCATAGGCTTAGACTGGCCCCTGCGAATGCTCTGTCTCCTGTAGAAATGAGCTTTCCCCCCCTGTGGCAAGTCCTGGTGTGCCAAGAGAGTGAAGCTGTCAGCTGTGGCCTTTGTCCCAGAGCTTTAGAGAGTCTAGGCACAGGCCATGGAGCAATGGGAAGGTAACGGTCGAGATTTTGCTTTTGATATTCTATGCGAAGCCAGTGTGGAAAGCAGAGGGCAGGTTTGATGTGCTTGCAGTACCTGTGTTAATGAGGAGACAGGAGGTACCAACTGGAGTTTCCCAAATGCTGTAGACTTCATGCCCAGACAGATAGCATGAGACGCAGTCTTCTCTGAGAAGCGATAAAGGCATAAATAACTGAGGCCAGCTCATTGGAGAGAAGAAGAGAGGCCCTTGGTGACGGAAGGTCAGGTTAGGGACTGCTTAAAGAAGCTGGATGTGCACAAGTCCATGGGGCCAAACAAAGTGCATCCAAGGGTGCTAAGGGAATTGGCCGATGAGATAGCAGCACCGCTGGCCATTATCTTTCAAAACTCATGGAGAATGGGGGAGGTGCCAGAGGATTGGAGGGGAGCAAGTGTAGTGCCTGTTTTTGGGTGGGGGATCCAGGGAATTGCAGACTGGTCGGCCTCACCTCAATCCCTGGAGAAATTGCGGAGCAGGTTCTCAGGGAGTCCATCCTTAAACACTTGGAGGAAAGTGGGGTGGTCGGGTGCAGTCATCATGGATTTACTGGGGGTGGATCATGCCTGACGGATCTCATTTCCTTCTATGATCAGATGACTGGTTTTCTGGATGCAGGAAGAACCGTTGATGTTGTCTACCTTGATTTTGGCAGGGCTTTTGATGCAGTTTCCCACGGCATTCTCATTGGCAAATTAGGGAAGTATGGGTTGGACATGTGGACTATAAGGTGGATAGAAAACTGGCTTGATCAACGGTTTCAGCGTGTAGGAATCAATGGTTCCATGTCTAGCTGGCAACCAGTAACAAGTGGTGTGCCCCAGGGGTTGGTCCTGGGGCCGGTTCTGTTCTCAGTAAGTTCGCGGATGACACCAAGCTGGGGGGACCAGTAGACACGTTGGAGGGCAAGGACAGGATTCAGGGAGATCTAGACAAATTAGAACAGTGGGCCAATAGAAATCTTATGAGGCTCAATAAGGACAAGTGTAAAATCCTGCACATGGGACGAAAAAACCCCATGCACCGCTACAGGCTGGGAAACATTCATCTAAGTAGCAGCAGTGTAGAAAAGGACCTGGGGGTCATGGTGGATGAGAAGCTGGATATGCGTCAGCAGTGTGGTCTTGCTGCCAGAAAGGCCAATGGCATACTGGGCTGCATCAAAAGAAGTATTACCAGCAGATCAAGGGATGTGATCATTCCCCTCTATTCTGCACTGGTGAGGCCACATCTAGAATACTGTGTTCAGTTTTGGGCTCCCCACTACAAAAAGGACAGGGACATACTAGAGAGAGTCCAGCGGAGGGCAACCAAAATGATTAAAGGGCTGGAGCACAAGCCCTATGAGGAAAGACTGGAAGCATTAGGCTTATTTAGCCTGCAGAAGAGAAGATTGAGGGGGGATTTGATAGCAACCTTCAACTACTTGAAGGGATGCTCTAAGGAAGATGGAGCTCGACTGTTCTCAGTAATAACAGAGGACAGAACGAGGAGCAATGGTCTCAAGTTGCGGTTAGGGAGGTCTAGGCTGGAAATTAGAAAAAACTTTTTTACCAGGAGAGTGGTGAAGCCTTGGAATGAGCTGCCGAGGGAGGTGGTGGAGTCTCCATCTTTGGAGGTGTTTAAGGCCCGGCTGGACAAAACCCTGACTGGGATGGTTTAAGTGGGAGTGGTCCTGCCTCTGGCAGGGGGTTGGACTAGATGACCTATGAGGTCCCTTCCAACCCTGTGATTCTATGATTCACTGAGGCAGGATGGACTCTCCTAGCGGGCCAGAGGATAGAGAACTTTACTCAAGGATGCTGCTCAGAGAGAGCTGAGCATCAGCAAGCAAGGAGTCCAAAAGGATGCCTGGACTATGGACTGAAATAGCCTACTGAGAGCATGAATTTTCAGCCAAGGGAGTCTGTACTGTGGCTAGGGACTCCCCAAAATGTTTCCTCTGCCCATTCAGCTTTGCATTGGGGTTTAAATTTTAACTACAGCTACCACATCTTTGTTCTTCAGTCAAAACTTCCTTTTTCCTACTCCAGGGAAAATGGAGAGGTTGCTACTGCCTTTGCCTATTTGATGGCCGAGATGTGGCTGGGGGAGTTTGAGTGCATCTCCCCAGAGGTGTTTTGTTCGGTCATCGGTGACCTATGCCCAGGTTTTAGCAAGAAAACACAGCAGGACGCGCAAGAGTTTCTGATTTATGTACTGAATGAACTACATGAGGCTCTGAAGAAGGTAAGACTACAGTTTGGGCCTTCTGGAGCTGGGAGATGTCGGTGCACACCTGCTTCCTTTCTGCATTCATTATTGTTTAGCTTCAAATGCAATTGTCTCTTCTCTCCCTCCACGCTGTACAAAATGCTGCTGTTAAAATCCTCCTTCTTATTCTTTGCTGCAAGAACTACATACGCTGTAACTTTCGAGCCCTTTATTAGCTTCCCCGTCCAATCCAAGCTCCATATCTTTACCACCACAGCCCTATATAATTCCCACTTACACCCCTGCTCTCATTTTCTCCTTCTCAGCCTTTAATCCCTATGTTCTTCCCTATCATGCTTCCCCTTGCATCTAGAATCTGGTCTGTCCAATCTTGTCACTACCATTCTCTTTCTTCAGATCCTTCCTTAAGCCACTTTGTCAGCATTAAATTCCTTCAGCCTACCTGTCCTGAACGCTGTCCAGTGGTTTGTCTCATCTCCCGTTGGTTTTGTGCTGTTTGCGATAGGGGGCATGGCTTACTGTGGATATACAAAGTGCCACCCTGTAACAGGGTCTATAAGTAATTTAAAATCCTAATTTGTATGAAATGCTCAACTTTTATAGCAATCTTCTCTGTAAACGCACCAAGTACACTCAGAGAAGCTATTTGTGCGTGCCAAAACTCTCCTGTTGCTTAACCTCAACAGTTTGGTGTGGTGGGACTGATCTAGTTTCTGCTTCCTAAATGGATGAATGAAGGTTTTGTTTAACAGACATGACTGGTTTGGCTTTTCAGACAGCTTAATGAAAACACTGGAACCTGTTAAATGAATTCTCACAGATAATAACTAAGCTCTTTCCATCACTCACAGTGTACTCAACAGCAATGCTTTTGTTCATGAATCATGTCTTAATATTCAACCAGGGCCCAGTGTACAAACATGGAGTACAATCTGTTTTAAAAACAAAAAGAATAAATAATGGATTACAAATAATGTGCTTTTATTGCCACTTGGGATCATGTGTGCTCCCTTGACAACCAGTAGAAACATGTTTGGATGTATTTGTAAGGGTTGGTACTAATTGTTTTTTCCTTACAGGTACACAAAGGAAGATGCTCTGGGAACACATCCACTTCTAGGGAGGATCGGAGGACAGGCAGTGAGACATCTATAATCACCCAGCTATTTGAGGGGCAGCTCAATTATGACATTACGTGCCTGGAGTGTCAGATCACTACTGATAAGAGCGAGGCCTTTACAGTTCTCTCTCTTCCCATCCCTTCTGAGAGTGCTTGCTGTCTGCAGGTAGCGTTTCTAATCGCTCTTCTCAGCTTTTGGCGGTCTCTGCTCAGTACAGAAGTCGGTGTTAAGAGACCATTTTAAGGAAATGTCTTCCCAGCATATACCCGCTCCAGGATGTCATTTAAAAGTGATTAATTCTTTTCATGGAGAAGTTGGCCCTAGGGCTAGAGATGATTCTGAATGAGACTTCTGTTGGCCTTTGGGCTGTTAAGAGTGCAGCCTGTACTGTTTGGAAATGCCCCTGAATTGCCATGGAATGAGGGATGACCAGAGATATGTCTGTTTTATTTTGTATTGTTTAGAAAGAAACTACGAGGCATTTCCCCTTCAAATGATAATTTATTAAATTGCTTCCTTAGGTAGCTAAAAACACATTAAATTTTAGCTGCTGTACATTCCACATATACTCACATCAGAACCTCACTGCCATCACTTGGCACAATTTCCTGCTGTGGTATACAAACAGCCCTGCCAAAATTGATTTCCACAAATGGACTCCTCCTCTAATCCTGCTCAGTGGTTCAAAATTCACTTCTCTATCAAGAGATGGGTCAGTTGTTTTACCAAACTTGTTTTTCTTTCACAGGACTGTCTTGAATGTTTCTTTCAACAAGACACACTGACCTGGAACAACCAAATTCATTGCTCCTTCTGTGGAACTAAGCAAGATGCTGCAGTAAAGGCCAGCATAGGCAAGGCGCCACAAATGGTTATTTTTCACTTTAAGAGGTACAGAGAGCACCTGTAGAACAGCAGTGTCTTCTCTGATTTACATGAGATGTAGGAAGGTCACTTGCATTCAGAAGAAAGGGAAAATCATTGCACAGTCTTTTTGCACATACGGTACCTGCATAGTTACAAACAGGAAAAGCATGCGAGTTATCAGACTTCTCGTAAACCCAGGAAACCTGTGTTACCTTATCCGATCCATCAAATCGCACTCTCACTGCATTTTTGAACTGCTTCCCCTTCTCCTGTAAGGACCGGTCTGAAAGACCAAGGGTTTGCCACACAGAGAAAAGTGATAGAATTGTGAAATTAGTGAAGAATGAAGGGTGTTAATTGTAACACTGGATCACATTACTAAGAGGAGTTTAATGGTACCTATGATGCTAGCCCTGACAGCCACTTTCTAGCTACTGTGATGGAGAAAAAATACAGAGAATAGTGTTCTTCTGCAGAGAAAAATACAGAGAATACTGTTCATCACTGCAGTCAGCCCTTGGCCCATCCCTTTGCAAAGCTCAGAGGGGGGTCTAAAATAGTGTTAGAGCCCAAGATTTTCAAATTGCATGTCCTGTAGCCATTTTGCCAACAACAGTTGAACTGGGTGAGAAAATTAGGAATGTGCAAGTTTGGGCTGCAGCTTCAGAGCTGGCTTACTTCAGTGTCCAAATGATCATATCCTGCTCCTTCCATGTACCCGGCTCACACCTGTGTTCTTTTCACTAGCTCCTCTGCCAGTAGTTAGTCTGGTGTGGTTGGTGCTACATTGGCCAGAAATCATCTGCAGTGCTAGAGATGGATTTAGCTTCCTCTTTGGAGCATGCATCTTGTGACATACTGGCAGTGAGTGCACTCATTTGTGCTGAGACAAAGATTTGCCTTACTTTCAGGACCAACAGCGCTACCTCTATTCTAATAAAACCATTTTACAGGGCAAGAATCTGCTTGTTGTTCTTACAGAAATGTCACTTGCAATCTCTTCATTTACTCTTTGTTTGGAGCACTGATTTTCTACCTGCTCATGCTAATACTTAGTATTAATTTAGCACTTTACATTTCAAAGAGCTGAGCAGGCATTAACTATTTATTCATCCCCATGGCCAGGTGAAGTCAGGGAGGGCAAGGACAGCATTCCAAGAACTGAAAGCACTGGTAGTGGAAAATTATAAATCCTGTCTGAAAATGTTTGTTTTGTTTCAGGTTTGACTGTCATGGCAGCTACAAAAGGAAACTGGGGACTAACATCTACTACCCACTAAGCAACTTGGATCTATCTCCTTATATTTATCCACTCTTTCGGAAGAACCCAAAATACAGCTTGTGTGCTGTGGTGGTAAGTTGGATGCAATTATATGCTAACTTTATATGTAATAATCTGAATGAAATCAGCATTTGACTGATCTTCATTGTAAGCGAACAAGTGGGAAACAACATTTCTACTTTACCTGAAGTTTACAGAAGAAAAAAAGGTATAGCTGGCTACAGCCATTGCTGACATATACACAGGTCCCACTTTAGAGTTGGGAGATGCCCCCTTAACTAAACCATACTGACAAAACCAACTAATTTTTTATTGGTTAATGGAAGGTGGCAGCAAATCCAGACTGAAAAATAGTACTTATGTTCTCTGGCTTTCAGGCTGGGTAGGTGGGAGCAAACTACTCTGTAACTATTACTGGTTTATAATGGTTACAGATTTGCACAGTGATCACACAATTTGCTCCTACTTATACAGTGACATCAAACCTGTTTTATTACATGGATTTGGCACTTTCCATAAGTTCACCCATCTTTGAAGCATCTGAGGAAGTGGGATCTTCTCCCACAAAAGCTCATGCAAAAAATAAATCTGTTAGTCTTAAAGTGCCACACAATTCCTTGTTTTTTTACTGTCTTGTAAGCCTGTAAAATGATTCAACACAGAGAGAACAGCTCAGCAGTCTGTTCAAGCTAACTGTATTTTCTTGGCCAATGCTTGACACAGGTTCTTTAGTAAATGTGTTTGAATGACTGCAGTGCCCTTTATTCAAGTACCCTATTTCTTTCCCTGAGCAACAGTGCTTCCAAACATAACTGATCCTTCAGCCCTTGTGCATGGGCAGGACCGTTGCTGCCTTGGGGAAAGACCTGATGCAGCCAGCCTGGCACCAGATCCTCAGCCGGGCTTGGGTCGGGAGAGGCGGGAGCCACTGCAGGTGTCCCAGCTTTGATCCCCAGCCTGAAGAGGGAGGCGCTGCCACAGGCGTCCTGGTCTCAATCCCCTGCTGGGAGAAGCGGGTAATGCTGCAGGTGTCCCGGCCTCAATCCCCAGCGAAGGACAGGGCCAGGAGAGGCAGTGGCTGGCCCAGACACTCGGGGCACTGGTGCCAAGACTTGGGGCACGTGCCCCGTGTGCCAGGTGGCAGCGACACCAGTGTGTGTGGATGAACCATGTACAGTTGCTGGGCTCAGTCAATGCGAGTCTTGCTGGCAGATGGATTGCCCCATCAGGACTGTTAGGGAGGCTGTGATTTGGAGCCTTCAAGGTGAAAAATGTAATTAGCGGCCAGACAGCATTTACTTGCTCTTCCTATCACCTTACTCTACATATTTCAAATCATTCTTTTGGGTAAAGAGAAACTGGAATTCTGCCCCCTCAGCCATCTTCCTAATAACTGAGTGCAAATTAAAATGCTCACCAGCCTTCTGGCTTTGACTCTTTGTTAAAATTGGAAGTGATCTTTCTCTCCATGAACTTTGTTGTTGTAGAACCATTTTGGTTATCTGGATGGTGGCCATTATACAGCATTCTGCAAGCACACGCTCACCCAGAACTGGTACAGCTTTGATGACTCACAGATCAGGGAGATTCCACAATCCTCGGTGCAGTCCGCTGCAGCTTATCTCCTTTTCTACACCTGTAAAGCCTTCTCTGTGCCGACCAAAACCCATAAGTACTAGGAAACTATCTTTGTGAGAATGCCCAGTTATTAGAATTCACTGACAATGGTAGCTAAGTCCTGTTTTGCCATTAAACTAGTGCATGTGCATTGCTTGACTGCCTCTTGTGATCTTTTTATGCTTAGGAATTAATTTTAAGGGCAAAATACGCAGTTGATTTCTGTAGCATACCAACTTTCTGTGTAGTAAGAGCAGGAGTCTCCCTCCACAGTGAAGATCACTTCCCTCTGTTATTTCCAAAGAAACTGTCAATCTTTAACACCACTGGTACTGAGGTTTGTCCTATGGCAGCATCCACACCCCTTCTAAATGTAGGAGAGAGATGATGCTTGCCTATAGACCCATCCATCCAAATGGAAGAGACAAAATACTCAATAGTTTCATTCAGACAAGCTCTTTCTTCCTCAATTGTCCAGCCGCCATTCACTGGCGCTACCCTCGTTTCTCCAATACACCTTCCACCCATCCCAAAGTATTACATGCAGGTTCGCTACGAGTGCCTGTGTAAAGAAACCACCAGTCCACAGCGCTGATTGGTATGACAGGATTCAAAGGGAGGGGGGTTCTGCAAAGGAGAGCTCACTGACTCACTGCCCTGGCCCTCTCCTCCCCAGTCCTCTTTATAGGCTGTTGATGTGTGGACAAAAGACAACACATGGCCTTGCTTTCACTCCCTAGTCCCTCCCCTATGCAGCATCAAATATAAGCGTTCATTTGTCTGTTAGTGGCACAGAGCACCTCAGCTACAAGATGGGTGGCAGCCAAGAGAAAACCATTTCCTTTTCCCTCACCTGCTGTTTTTTTCTCTCCCTGGATTCTGCATAAAAAGCACAAATATAGGAGCTGGCTGGGGCAAAGCACCACAGTTATATACTGGAATGGGACCTGGTCTTTCATATACCTAGCTGGACTTTACCAAAAGAAAAACAAAATAAAAATGAACAAGTGCCTAAACCAGGATCAAATCGATAATGTTTTGCCTATTACCTCTTGGCTAGAAAGTGGGCCCTGAGGGTTGCTCCGCTTGTTTATCATTGTCTCCATGCTTTTCCTACTGGGAAAACTTACTGTGCAATGTTCCACATCTACATGAAAAATAAAAATGCTGCCATAGCCTAGTTTTAGCTACCTGGTACGTTTAAAGTAAAACTCCCATGGCTCAGTGGTTAGTATTAATACCCACAACTGATGGTCTATGGAATCCACTTTGCAAAATTTAAACTTTATTTTCAAATTGTTTCTAGCCCTTCTAGGGAAGAACTCTTCTGCAGCCTGCCACATGTGAACACTGGCTATGTTGTCTTTCTGGAGCTGTGGCTAAAGTGACTGCTCTGAATTTCCTAACTTGTCACTGGCTGTTAATGTTGAAGCTTGACTATGCCAACTTTAAAATGTGACTATTCATTAATATAGGGTGTTAGTAATATGCCTATTAAGAAAGCTACTATGAACGGCAACTAAGATTTCAGTCCCTCTGTGGGGATGGCAGGGGAAACACGAACACTTGCAGACTAATGGAACAGAAGCATGAGAGTTTGACTGAGGCGTCTGTTATAGCAAATGCGTCTTTCAAACACAAGTCAAAGAACGTCCATGGAAGCCCAACAATCAGCAGCTACCCTAGTTGCTGTTTTTATATACAGCTCATCACTGTTCCCTAGCCGCCTTCCTCATTTTATAGTTGCTAATCAGAGGTAATTTTCACCGACCGTTTATATTCCGTTCATGATGGTACCCTGTGAGATGAAAGGAAGGCAGGAACTGAAGGGTGTTCCATGGTGCTGGGATCATGCAAGTTGCCGATGATAGTGAGCCTGCTGTCAGTGTACAGCGCTGCGACTTTGCAAAATTAACAAGCACACTAGTGCCTGTGATGGGGTGACATCCTGCATCCACTGTGTCAAGTGAGAGGCAGATGCATGACTAGAGCAGCATCTGATCCACTGAAACAATGCTCTTCGCTTCACGCTTGGTCCTTGTTTGCCTCAAAGACATCTGTTGTTTTGCTCAGTGCTTAGGAGGGGGATGTGTGTGTTGAATCCTGGAGCAACATTAAGCAGGTGTAGACAGCCTCTGGACTGGTGCAGGACAGCTCATGCCCATACCCTTCCAGACTGAGAGCAGCACAAACAAGAGAAATGTGCAATCAAAGTTGAATTTGCCTGGCTTGAGGAAACAACAAAACAAAAAACCCCCTTTGCCTTCCCTTAAGGAAATCATGGCTCAGTAGTGCTGATGGAAAAGCTCTCCCCCCCCTAGATTCAGCAGAAGCTTCTGTGATAATCTTATGCAAGTACTTTATGTAGGGATGTGTTACAAGGAAATTTGTATATAAGCATCAGCAGTGAATCAAGTATGCTGCAGTGAGGATGTGCTGCTATCAAAGCCTCAGGACTTTTCTTTGCTTCAGTGCTAATGAAGTCTGGCAGACCTTAGAGTACAGGCATCACTCTTTCACTACTGTTAAACTCTCAAAATCTCACCAGTTCTAGAGGTCTTTACACAGAAGAAACGGCTGGCAGACAGATTTGCAATGGAGCTAAGTCTGGAGAGGCCATTGGAGGGCCAGGATTCCTATTCCAGGGCGTTAAGAAGGGCTACATTTGATTTGTAAATGTAAAGACATGTCGAGTGTTACTTGTAATTTGTGTGTAATGTATTACAACCCAGTATTGTGAAATATTTGGTTTGCAATATTGTATTACATGGCAATTAGTGCTACAAAGATTGCAAACTTTAAAGGAATACAGCCATAATTGAATCAAAACCTAAATTCATCATTGCCCAGGTTTTGGCGCCATCATCTTTCTTCATGACTAACCTCACACCTGCACCTGTGGAACAGAGTTCAGCTTGCCAACATAGGGTAAGACAGTACAGCATCTGTAAAAGGGTGTTTCTCTGATTCACTGAATTGGTGCGCTCCAACAGCATTCTGTCTCTGCCGTCATTTTAACTTGAGAAAGGCAATGTTGGCCAGGCCACCAGTTTATCCCCTACTCTTTTAGAAAGTGTTTAAAACCACAATAGGAGAGTCAGTTTACGAACACAGCATTCCCTGGTACTGTGCTGCATTGTTAATTTCTGGGATGAGTTCAGATGGCATGAGTCACTAACTTTTGGCCTGCTCTCAACTAAACTAGTTGATAAATAGTGATGAAATCTCAATACAGAGAGACTTCCAAGGATCAATGCAAATCAGGAATGAAAAACAATAAACTGGTGCCAGATAACAGAAGATTGTGGCATGGAACCAAAATGGCTCCCACACTAATTCATGCTTAGCAGATGTTTGTCAGAATCCAGGCGTTCTACCTGGAAGGACAAAGAGGTACAAAGTGTTGCCAGGCATAATCCCAGAGGGATTCTGCCTGAATGAAATCTCAGGTGTGCACAAAAAAACCAAAACCCCCAAACATATGTTTAACAGGATAGTGTATTTTAAATACTTTCTTTGTTAATATTTTTATGCATGTTTACATGAAATCTTGTATTAAAAATTAAGGAAAATCTCATTTCTTTAGAAGAAAATTTTCAATGCAGAAATACTGACAAAGGCTAACAGAAAAATACAGCTCTGCTCTTTCTACATCTATCAGAATTAAAGTAGTACAGTTATTTAGAACTGGCAAATAAAAGTAATCCTCCAAGTTGTAGAGTGAGTCTCCCCAAAAGACCACATTTTATTATATACATAACTCTGATGTGCAAGTATGCAATCAATATGTACACTTACATTCCTACTTGTTTACATCATTCTAGAGTATTCACAGTAGACTCAAGCTTAAGGTTAGACATGTGAGAAGGCCATAACAGTGATAGAAAAGAAAAAACAAATCAAGATATGCTGTGGGATTTTTTGGGATATACAAACCTACTTGTTAATAGATTTCAAATGACTAAGCTTGATTTTCATTCTGGAGCAGACTAGAAATATAGTTTTGCAGTTGTAACTTAACTATGCTTGCTCTGATGGTCTCACAGACGACGGTGTTACCAAAAGCAGTATCGATCAGTCTTCTCATTTAAGCAATAGCACTGACCCAAAAGACTTGGTTGCAGAGAAGCTGCTGCAACCTTCCCCTAACTCTAAGTGGCTATAGAGCGGTCGCTGTTTTGCATGTTAATCTGCATTTCAATACCTGTGTTATGCATTTATAAAGAGAACCAATTTTCTTCTCTCAAAAAGACTTTACGTGGCTATATCTGCCGCTCGCAGTTCAATAGAAGTATAAAAGAGAATATATGCAGCTGAGGACTTCACGGAGGATGCAGCGATCTCAGATACTTCATGATCATCAAATTTATACCAGCGCTGTTTTGGTGCATTTCTGCAGTAAGCTGTGTAGTGCCCGCCGTCCAGCCCTCCATAATGATTCTGGAAAAAGACAGAGGGAAGAGAGATCACAGACTCATAGACTCTGAAGACAGATGGAACCAGTATTTTCATCTAGTCTGACCACCTACGCAATGCCCGCCACAGAACCACACCCACCCACTGTAATAAACCTCTAACTTATGACTGAGTTGTCTTCAGATCATGATTTAAAGACTTTAAAGTGCAAAGACTTCACTAGCAAGTGAGCGATACTCCATGCTACAGATGAAGGCAAAAAATGCACTCTCTTTTTGGCAAGAACCTCTCTTTTAACCCATGGCTCGACAAACCACAGATGCCAGTTGCCATGGCGACCAGAATTTGTTGGTTGTGCCTAAATCTGCTGGGGAAATGCAGCAGAGGAGCACCCTCTGGTGTCCAAAAATAAAATTACCTTTATTAGACGCTTTGGCAGTGGGGAACTTTTTGGTGGCAGGGCAAGTAGGTGCCTTGCTTTGAAGCTGGGTGCCTAGCTGCCTCCCAAGTTTGTCGACCAGTTGTAACCTAATTCATGATTTAACCAACCTATGCTTCTGCCACCACTTCAGCCCTTGTCTGGAACAATAAACCTGAATGCCATGCTTCAACCAACAAGAAATCCCATTGCACTAAACACCAGACACTTTTTCCTACAGCTTAATTTGTATCCAAGCAAAAGACAAACACAGGTGAATCAAAGTGAGTTTGTAATCCTGGACATAACAATAAATGTTTTTTAAACAAGACAATTTACAGCTATATTTTAAAGTCAGCTGTTGTTACTTACAGATACTGAGAAGAGATTATATTTCTTCAAATTATTCTTTGGACCAATAACATATTGTGACAGGTCAAGACCTTCTAAAGGGAAATCTACAGATGTTTGAAGCTTTTGCTTCCACCTTCCTTCATAGGAGAATCTAGAAAGAATACAAATGAGCATTAGCATGGACAATGATTCAAGAGATGTCCCACATTGATTCCATGTTCAGTTATTTCTTCCTCACTAGTTTTAAGTGGGATGTGAACTAAACAACAAGACTAAACACTAAGTTTCATAACTAAGCAGTTTATTAGGGCTGCCTTACAATTCAAGACTTTAATACTGAAAGTGCATGTG
This sequence comes from Podocnemis expansa, assembly GCA_007922195.1. Lineage (NCBI taxonomy): Eukaryota > Metazoa > Chordata > Testudines > Podocnemididae > Podocnemis > Podocnemis expansa. Next base: position 4,916,015 of record ML682019.1, read on the forward strand.
TAAATTTTACAACGTGAACTCAGTGGTATAACTAATGAGTGTTTCCAGGGGGTGGGGGGGGGGTGGAGCTATGAAACAGGAAACAGCTGAAAACTAGATGGAAATTCTTGATATCCATGGGCTTAGATTTTCTGTTTAATGTTCTGTATTTAAATGAAAAACCTATTGCTTTCATCCCCTAAAGTTTCCATAAAAGGCCAAGTTACCTGTACTTCTAGATACAGGTTCACAATCTAGTGTCATACCGTTTCAAGTGCACAAGAAGAACAAGTGGCAATTTCCAAATCTCCAACTTTTTCAAAGAATCCTTTTGAGTTTTGCAATGGCTACAATAAAATCTGTTGCTATCTGTGAGTTTCTCCTCTCTGGAGAATGACCTAAGGCATTCCTAGAACAAAACATAGAAAAACACGCTTAAAAGCCCAGTGTTTACAAAAAATACAGATGTAGCTCAAGCATTTGTCTGTTAATGTACATGAGGAATGTGTCCCAGGTTTCATAAGAATAATCAGGAGACTTTAGCCAATTAATCTATTCACAAAAATAATTTTTACTACACATATGTATTAGCTGTTTCTAAAATATAGCTACTGTTATTTTTAAACAAGTAGCCTACTATGTCTGCAATGAGTGTTTAGTGGTTATAAAAGAAGTTGTTTAAAATACAGCACAAAAAGCACCTACACGTAATTGTAGTCATGTATGTAAAACATGATGAATTGAAATTTTTAAAAATCCTCTCCAAATTAAAAAAAAAGACAATCATATATACCATCATTCATCAGAGCATCCTAGACATGCTCTCACGCACAAAAGCAGAAGCAGTACCACACCAGAAAACCGGAAGAGTAACTATTTTATTGCAAAACAGACAAGGAATATGTTGGCACTTTTAAAGACTAAAATTTATTTATCGCACAAAAGCTCATGCAATAAATAAATCTGTTCACCTTTAAAAGTGCCACAGGATTCCTTGTCTGTTTTGCTGACCTAAATTAACACAGCTACCCCTTTGGGACATTTTATTGCAGTAAAACTATGCATTCCTTCTACTAATTTACCTGTAGTGTACATTTACTAGTGGATGCAAGTGGCAATGACAAATACATGAAAGCCTCAAAGGTTCGGGATTTTTTGTGACATGTAAGACATTGAACTGTAGATTTGAACAGGCCTTGAAAAAGTGCCACAATAATAGATTCATTGAGCTGCTTGTGTTTGTGCCAGGCTAATTCTGCTGCTTTGAAGTCATCAAGATTCTCATTATTTTCTTCCTTGTATCTCTTCCGGTTGTCAGCCTGTTTGTTAGAAAAATAAAATACTTTATCACCAGACAGTATCTTAAGGATAAGTACAGAGCAGGTTTTAAATACGATGAAAAGTTTTTAAACATGCTAACAAGCTATGCAATTGTTCTTTAATTATATTTCCATGTTGTCGTCCTTTTTAGCACTTCCTACAGTTGTTCATGACTAAACCCTATTTGTAGGCTATCACATCTTGTTTTACTGCCTGCTGAGAATACCCACATGGGCTTCACTCTGCGCTCAAGTGGATCCAATGTGAGCTGATTAGATAGTTAACCTGTATTTCGGGACTTTACTGAAAGCTTCTTGCACACCCCATTTGCCATACAGATAATATTTTTGAGAGACTCCGGTTAATATAGTTAAAAATTCATGTGATCCCCTTTGTAAATATCAACTGTGATTAACCCAACTAGGACAAACAAATCATCACTGCCCACAAAAGGCATTAGTTATTGCACAAAAATGTCTCCCTTTCTGGCAAGCTAGGCCCCCAGTGTTGTGTGGAGGGAGAATGATTTAAACACAAGAGAATTCTCAAACGGGGATGTTATTTTAAAATACATTGAAGTAGTTTTTTTTTTTTTAAGTCATGACCATGACATGGATAATGTATAAACATCACTAGACACACAAAGGAACAAGTATTACGTTACAATTTATTTGCTAACGGACCATAAAAATAATGGAAACGGACTGAAGATAACTAGCTTTATGATACATTTAACTCAGGGAAAAAATAGCAGAAGGAAAAAAGTTAATGATTCATAATTATCTAAACTATATTCTTTGAGGGTTAGGGAAAACAGCACCATTCAAAGAACTGTTCTTTACTCACAGACTCCAAGGTCAGAGGAACCACTATGATTATCTAGTCTGGCCTCTTGAACAATGCAGGCCACAGAACCTCACCCACTCCTCCTGTATCACATAAGGCTCTAGGAGAGATCACCATTTTGAAATCATGGAAACCCTCTTCTTCAAATTAAAAAATGGGCTCACTCCGCAAATCAGATAACTGCGGAACTGCCACGTTCTTCTAATGATCAGTTATGGACTGAATCACTCATTTAACCTCTCAACTAGAGTATTTTTGAGCTCAGTTCTTGGCTTCTCCTCCAATTACTTTGTCCTAAGGCAGCCAAAAAGTTACCTTAACAGGGAAGTGAGGATTTCCCATGATACAAGGAAGCTCTTGATAGCACAAAGCAGGCCTATTTGGTTTTGCATCATCTTTTGTCTCACGTGTTGTACGCTGGGGCGTACCAAGGGCAGGACACAGTTTTGGCTACAGCTGGGGCAAGGGACCGGAAAGGTGGCTTTGAAACACATTCACCCTCCTCTTTCCCCTCTGACGCCCTTCCTACCAAGTGAAGTATAGCCTAGAGCAGGAGAGAATTTGAGTCCTGTGTGCACAAAGAGGATGTGCACTTGCATACACAGAGTTTTCAATCAGGTCCTTACATTGTACCACTTATTTCCATCTTTACAACAGCACAAAATTTCTGCAGCTAAACTCAAATACATTTTTCTGTTCTGCAATCTGACCGAGGTGCAGGACCAGCCCTAGGGTTTTTGGCACCCCCCTGCAACCTATAAATTGGCACCCTCCTTCCTCCCCCTCCCCTCAGCAGGGCCGTCCCTAAGGGGGTGCGGGACCCCAGGCAAATCGCCCTCTGCAGGCTCCTCCACCCCCTGGCAGTGAGGGGCAGGGCCGGCTGGGCCAGGGGAGGGGCAGACCCCTGTGGTGTCCCCCTCATGCTGGAGATCAGGCAAGCAGCCAAAAGGGCAACCCGGTGCAGTGCTGCTGGTCTGCCCAGCCTCCCTGCCACATGCACTGCTCTGGGCTCCTTTTGGCTGCTCACCCGCTCCCTGGCAAGGGCGGGGGCAGTGGTGCACTGCTACCAGTCCGCCCCCCCCTTCCCCCGGCCACTGCTGCTGCTCTCTGCTTTGTGTCGGAGCAGCAGGGAGGGGCCGAGAGGCAGCACAACTGGGTGGGGAGGAGCAATAACGGCTCCGTGCTGCCTCCTGCCCCCTCTGTGCTTCCACACTGATCTGGCACAGAGCCGAGAGCAGTGCGTGAGAGGGGAGGGGAGGGGAGGGGGTGCGGCGGTGCTGGCAGCGCCCTTTTGGCCAGCTCACCCGATCCCCACCGCCATGGGACAGCCGGGCCAGGGATGCATCCCCCCCCCCAGGGCATTTTGGCGCCCCCCTGCAGCGCTTACTGTGTTCTGCCAGCTCTGCCGAGGTGCAAGTCTAATCACAAGGGGATTACTTACTTTATTTAGGTCTTCGTGAAGTCCATCCATTAAAAACAGAAGCAATTCTTGAGAGTCTTGCTGACTGTATCCTGCAAATTGTTCATTGATCTTCCCAATTGTAATTTTAAAATCTTTTGGACTGATATAGCGGTACTGTCCTGCCCACAATGCTTTCATTATGATGCCAAACTCTTCTGCCACTTCACCTTTATGTCCCAAGATATTTAATCTACACAGTTAAATAGAGATATTGAGTATTCTATTAAGCTGTTAAAAGAAGGCAAAATATTACAGTAATTTCTTTTTTAATCCAAGATTATAGAAAGACAAAATTTCCCCAAGATTAGACAATCACTTGTGTCCTGATCCTCAAACATGAGTTTAACTTTACCCCCCTTCTGCCACCTAACGGTCGCAGGACTTGGGTCTTACCAAGTTTCTTAATGTGAAACAGTTAAAATGTACCAGGCCAAAGCAGTTAAGACTTTTATTTACTTGATGTTTTGCAGTTCATACTTTTGAAGTTAGATGCAGAGATTTTCCACTTCTCTGATTTGTACCAAATGTTAGCCCAACTTGTTTTTAATCTCTGCAATACATCCTGCCCTTAGAATGTGGGTGCAATATAAAGAGTTTCCCTGGAAAAGACACACTATCACATTAAAAAACCCCCACAACCTTAAAAAAAAATGTAACTGATGCCTGGTAGTTTTAATATGACTGACATTTTTAAAACATAATGGCCCCGTTTTATATATGTTGACCAAAAAAAGTGGTAAATTAACATTAAGATAATTCAGCACAGAATAAGAACATTTACCTGTTAATGTCATCTTGATAAAGATTTCTATTGAAATAATCAGCCAGATGTGGTGCATTGCAAAGACACTGTAATATGGAGTTCATATAGCAAGTGTTCCCTAAATTACGAAGGCCTGTGAGAGCTGGTCCCAATCCCCCAAACACAGGGTTAAGATTACGAATTTGTGGTGCAGAGAGTCTTGAGATTTCGGCTTTCGTATAACATGCTGGTCTGTAAGGAAGAAATTGCTCTTAGCAAACTGGAGTTTTCAATTCTTCTTGCTACACTTGCCTGATAGCCTATCGTAACGCTCTGTTCTGTTATGTGGGTACTCTATCCTTCCTTCATATTGTAGGTCAAAGAAGCTGGAAGCTCTGAAAAGGCAGTGAGTTTTAGCCCCAGAGTTAAATAGTGTGCCTCATGTCATTTAACAGACTTCTCCAACTACCCAGGGTTGACAGGAGCTCTGAAGGGATACCAGTCATTGGCTGGAGATGCAAACTTACATGCTCAAAAGGACACAGAATATCAACTGACCCCCAGGAAATAAAATATCCTGCCACTGGAATCCCTACATTACCATTATTTAATGTACTTAAGATTAGACAAGGGACTAATAGAGGACTCTGTAGCAGTTTATGAATACTGTCCTGCAGTGATACTCAGTCATAGGCTAGATCAACATTTCTCAAACTGTGAGTTCAGAAATTAAACATAATGCAATTTAGAAATGGAAAATCACTCCATTCCACAATAAACAGCTGTCTAACACCTAACAGCACGCAGACAAACAAATGACTGTCCTTTATGAGTCAGTATTTACCAACACTCATCACTTAGTGGTATCTGAAATCTCAAAATGTTAATTGTTGGTGAACAAGGAAAATTACTTTTCAATAGTTACCACAGAATTCAGGTGGGCAAACTCTAGACCCTGTTATATTGTAACAGATGTTGATGTTTTCACTTAATTATCAGACATACTTATTTTCACGACTGATTGCAGGGGTAACAGGAATTTTCTTCTTCTCTTCCTCTTGAATAGCTTGGGTTATATCTGGTGAAGAGTAGGATCGCTTCAGTTTGGAGTGTTCTCTGTCTCGTTCAGCAGTCACCTGTGCCTTGGCTTTATGAGTTGGAGGAGTGGATGGAGGGGTGGATGAAGGAGCCATTTCCGGGGGATACATATGAACAGTATTTGTTGGCGAGTGGTAATAACGAAAGGTCCCAGTGATTGGATCCAGAAACTTGGGTGAAAAAAATTAACAATTTAACAACTGGGGAAAAAAAAAATCCCTCAATAGACTAACTGGTTAGTGCTACAAAAAATACTGCAGGAATAATTCTAATATGAAGACAATACTGTAGTCTGCAATGTGACGTACTCAAATATTTAGTCAATAACATCGTTCTTCCCACAGCGTGTATTAAAGAGTGACACCCTTGGTGCCAGCAGGTGCTAATAAAGCTCCAGGCATTTCATTAACAATAATCTTAAGATTTAGAAAATAAAAACAATCATGTAGAAATTTTGAAGGGGAAAGGGAGAGAAGAGAAAAGTCAACCTAAATCATTTATAGTAAAGGTATAAATAAAACCCATTACCACATTCCAGATAGGTGATAACTCTTTAGATTTTTGGAAACTGTAATTACCTTTGCCCAGCCTGCAGGCAATCCTGGTACTATCCTCCCCATTTCCTCACTTCTGGCTCTTATCAATGGCTCCCGCAAAGACTAATAAAATAAAATCAAAATATAAAGGCATGTGACGTTATTGCAATGCAGAGCAGTATGTCTAGTTTGTCTTTAGTAGTTTGTAAATTCTCTGTGTAGCCAAAAGGTCACAAAAGCAACAATTCAAGAAGAGGTGCTAGTGTTCTAAGTAGAAATTTGAATTTTTTTGACTTGGAAAGAAAATTGGTACTATGGTTCTATTATTTAGCGTCACTTGATTTAAATAAGCAACATTCATTGTTACACATCAAAATAATGCAAATCCATCTAATCACACGTATAAAACCAATTTGATTCCCCAATTCCTTTACTACCAAGATCACTGTAGAGATGCGTCTTCTCACTTAATATTTTATGAATGACTCTGTTCCTCTCATCAATAAAACAAAACCAAACCCACAAGAAAAAAAGGAAAACACAAGGAGTTACCAGGGGATGAGAAAAAATTCCAGAAAACCCCAACAACTGTGAAATACTTGTTAATCCCATAATAAGAGAAATAAAGTGCTTTCACTTGAAAGCCTTAAACACGTCCACAGCCTCCCTAGGCAATTTGTTCTATTCCATCCCTGACAGTTAAGATTTTCCTAATGTGCAACCTAAAACCTCCCTTTCTACAATTTTAAGTACATTGTTTCTTGTCCCAGCTAAGGCAAAACCACAGTGCAAGTCTACACTTGAGTTGCTGGAAACACCTTCATGATACTTATGAAGGAAAACAAAGATAAACAAAAGGGATTTGATGCACTAAATTGCTTATACTTCATATGGTATAAAAAATTTTATACTTTTTATGTAAAAAAAGAAATATTGTTCTTAAATCCCACAGTTATTAGAGCTGTGAAAAACGTATGTCAAAATTAAAAGACACTATAGGTGTTCATCTGAGTTTATGGAACATCTGAAAGATTAAAGATTTCCTTTGCATTAAAATCACTGTTTGGCATGAATTCTACTCTCCTAATCTGAAGACTAGAGAAAATGGTGACATCTTACAGTGCATTTTCAAACTGTAAATGTGGTTATTGATCTGCAGTGAAGCCCCACCTATTTCTTCAGATCTTTAGGTAAGCTGATTCTATTTTACAACCACAGGAAGTTAACTGGGACTCACGTTCACTTTGCCGAGTCTTCAGTGAGGTAAAGGAAAGTAATATGATGCCAGAAAACACCAAAGCAGGGAGCAGGCCTGTTCTCAGACAAAACACTGAATTGAGGCAGTAGACCTTCCCACGCTCCATAACACTCTGGCCTGTATCCTTTCCTGAAAGACTTCTGTCTAATGTGGGACTTTAGGGAGCCAATTCTGGCTGTGCAATCTTGTGTTTACAGCATGAGTTACAGCAGTAGAGTAAATGGAGGATTGGCATACCAGAGTATAGTGAAACCATGCCTCTAAAATGCCTCTTACGCCAGAGATGAAAAAGTAGCCAGAACAGGAGAGTTAGTGACCGGCTCCCTATCAGCAGGGAGTTCCCCAACCTCGGGAATTTTTCACTGCTCACCTCAAGTCAGTATTTGGCCATCATGTCCTACCTAAATAGCACAAAGTAAGAATGAAGATCCTCCTTCTTGTGTTTTGGTTTGAGCTTTTCTCTAGTTTTAAAATCAAAATGTCAGTAGCCAAACAAAGCCCACTTACTTGCAATATTGGCATTTTCTCACTGTAAGCAATGTGACACACTGACAAAACTGTTCCAAGTGATTACTCCACTTTTGTTTTGTGCTGTTCAACTGCTTGTTTACTAACCTTGTTAGAGACTGACACCACTGATGTATCTCCTAATGCAGATCTCTGGATTTCTGGTGTCCGAGGCCCCCTTTCTCTATCTTCCATACATATTTTATCAGGCTCAGGTTTTTTTGAAGCTGCATTTTCATGTTCAGTTTTATTTTGTCTTTTTGCTTCTAGTATTTCTTTGTGTGCTTCCTTTCGTTCCCTAATGGCCTGGTCTTCCTGCTCTCTCTTCTCACTCTCTTCTTTTGCTTGCTGCAGCTTTTCTTGGGGCTCCTTTTCTTCTTTTGCTTTCTGTTCTTGCACTTGCTTCTCCAATTTGAGCTTTTCTCTCTCTTTCTCTTGCTGTCTTTCCCGCAATTCTTTTTCCCGTTTGCTCTTCTCCACCAGAAAAGCAGTTTCTGCATGTATGCGGCTTTTCTCTTCTTCTGTCAGAATGGTCTTTGCCTCAAATGATGGCTTTGTGGAACGATCTGGAACCATTCTTCCATTCGGAATAGGATGTTTCTCAATGGTTGTACCTTCTGATTTTATACTGTTATCATCATCAGGAAATTTTGTTGAAGGCTTTTTAGTACGATCAATCTGGAACAATAAAAACAAAGTATAAAATGAGAATATAATTTTACAACCACCATTTGTTACAGTCACTAATACCACATAGCATTAGAATCCTCCACTAATAAACGCTATTTTCTTTAACTAAACTGCCATTGGACCTTGTGTAAGCAAAGCCTACAACATGATTTTATGCATCTTGCTTTTCAAAACTTCCAATTATGAAACATATTAGTGAAAGATGTTTCATCACAATTTTGTGCAGACTTCAGTTTACAAATCAACACACTACTGTTTTTTCAATACAAAAAAAATTTCTTGTTTAAGAAAAGATACGTGAAAGAGCAATGTAACAACATAAGTTTACTTCTGCCAGGCAAAAAAAGCCAAGCAGACTGTTGTCATCCATTTTGTTTGGTCATCCATTTGTTTTTTAAATAGTTTTGAGTAATTCTTTTTGAGCACCATATTCTACTTAATAGAAACCAGAAGGCAATGCTATTTAGTAGTCGGAGAAAAGAACAAGAACTGAGAACTCTGAAGTGTCTACCGTGGCCTCAGGCTAGTCGCAAACTGTGTGTCTCGGTTTTCCCATTAGCAGAATTAGACTATTGGGTGAGTTATCAGACAGCACTTTGAAGGTAGCATTAAAACTGATTATTATTATAAAGCAGCCTTTGTTCTCAAAATGTTCATCAAAAAAGATGAGCTGGATCTTTAAGAGGGATAAGCCCTGGCTTTGACTTGGGCCACATTCTTCCCTTTTCGCTTGATCATGTGATACAGCTGTGACTGAGTGGGGAACAGGTATTTAAGAGCAGCCTGTGGCTCAGACCAGGGAAAGAGAAAGGGGCAGAGCAGAGTGTACTAGGGGTCTTTCCATAGCAGCCTAAGGAAGATCCTTGGAGCTATGAGCAAAAGTATAGGTAGTATAGAAAGTGGCCTACGGAAAAGAAAATTTAGAGTTCTTGGGTTAAAGTTGAAATTAACAGGAAAGTCCAGTTTCCCAGATGGCAGGAGAAGGAAGCTAATGCTGCTGTGATGAAGCAGCAGTGGCTAGTGGTAACCCCTTGCCAAAAGCAGAGCAAAGACTGCAGTCCAAGGAAAGCAAAGAACCTTGTGGAGCCACTATGTTGTGAAGAGCAAATCAGTGCTTTCTAATTTTTTGTTGATCCATATGTTGAACACTTTTGCTTCAGTTAGTTGATGAAGGCACACCGACCACTAAACTACCTTACCAGCTTTGTGAAGAAAAGCTCTGGAGGCATGCTGACTGGAAAACTGAAGTCTGAAATAACTCAGAGGTAAGCCATGCCTAGATTGAAACCACAAGCCTTTCCTACTTCACTGCATGTGGTGCCATCAGAGGAATTGGGATTTGAACTGTATTAAGTCAGCAATGCTATGAGGGAACTGAAAAACTAGACTTCCAATTGTAGGTCTCTTTCATATGTAATTAACATGGATAATACAAGTCTTCACAGAGGTTTCAACCAAGAAAGGGCACTTCTTACCTGTGGAACATTCTTTACAGAAGATGCTCTATGGACTACAGGTGAACCCTCAGTTTTAGGGGTAGCAGAAACAGGTGCACTGGGAGTTGGTGTGTTCTGTGATCCTGTTTCCCCCTCCTGACTATTTCCCATTTCATCATCATCAATCGCCTCTACTGGACTGGGTTTTACATGGACAACAGGTGGCGGGGAAGGAACTGGCTCTTCCAGAGAAGGATACGTAAAATCCACTGCAAACCACAGAAATATAATGCTTTTTAAAAAACAAATTGTATATGTACTTAGCTTCCTAAACTAGAGCAGCCTATTAAATGTTTAATATATATTTCTATTACTACATGATCTCAGATTGCTTCTTTTATTCTTTCAAATGTATTTAAAATGTCTTCTTTTATACTTACAAGAGATAGACACTGCTTCATTCTTGCCATGCGGGGGTGGGATTACTTTAGCATTTGTTGTGTACTGAGGATAGCAAAGAAGCCAGGTCTCATAACCCCCTTCCAACACTAAAGGCTCACTCTGCAGTATAGTTTTACTTTCCCACTGGAAAAAGGTAAAATGAAACATTCTGAAAGCAGCAATAGAGTCTTTGTTTAAATTACAACTCAAATTATGCTGAAGAAACCTCCATGCCTGGCTAGTACGTAAGGAAATGGGTTATTATTTAGATTGTCAATCAGCTAATTCATTTTTTATTATTTAGATTGCAAACCCTTTTGTGCAAGGATTCTCTCCTGTTTGTACAGTGCTCCAGCACAATGGGGCCCTAACTCCAACTGGTGCCTTTAGGCACTGCCATAATATAACTAAACACTTGCTACTCTTAGCAACAACCCTCCAATTCTGAAAGTATGTCCTTTATAATAAGAATATGCATGCTGATGTGGCTGCTACTCATTAATTAACTCTGTTCTCTGAATAGGTGTATTAGCTTTAATGTTTAAAAGATCTGCCATCAACTAACAAGAGCCAGGAATTTCAGACTGCCACTCCATCCTGAGCTCCCTTCTTCAAGAGCATTGTGGGGTCCACAAAAAACAGGTTATGCCTGCATTAATTCTCAACCCTTTTAACTTGGGAGTGTTAGGTGACAGAAAATGTTGTGGGCACAGAAGTCCTTTTATAATCATAAATCTGTTTCATGAAAAGCAGAGAAGGGACCACTTCAAATTGTAGCATGCAATTTCTATCAATTTTATCTTTCACCATTAACTAATTTTAAAATATAATTTTTCCATTTACTATCATAGTAATTCAGGTCAATCTAATCTTCATTAAAGGTAAACCAGAAAAGATGGCCAAGCATGTTGATGGGGGCTTCTCCCTTTCTTCCAAATCCTCCAGTCTTGGAGGCTTCTGGCACACAGAGGAGACTTGTCCCACTCTGGCAGCCATGGATTGCTTCAATGGGAAACTTCCAGAGCTTCAATGAATGATGCATTATGGACAAGCAAGAGAGGGGAAAGACACAGGCTGACCATGTCCTTGATACATACAAGGACAGTCACCTCCCCAGATGATCTTTAGGTCAGGCAGATAAGAATTTTTAAAAAGATGGTTCACATTTATCACATTTACCCTCCCCACACAGTTAGTTATGCTGTCCTCAGCCAAAAAGAGGAAGCAAGTGAAAATGTAACAGACATTTGTGGCATCAAAACCTATGGTTTTCAACTAGATTGCTTGGAAGAAATCCCAAGATGTTTACTCAGAACGTTTTATCTATTCTTCCTGGTCTTTAGAATTTCTGTTCCTTAAACGACGACGTCTCACGAACCAAAGTCAGACGGATATAAAATGCGAGACTTACGTACTTTAAAAAGTGCATCTTTCAGGCTCTGGAGAGTTGTTCCTAACTGCAAGTCTTTTGCAGAACTAAACCAGTCAAGCAGTATAACATAATCAACATGTCCCCGCTTCTTCCATGGATCTTTAGACTTATCAGGGAGTTTAGCTTCAATCCAAGTAGCAGTGACTCTGGAAAGTAGAAAAGTGTATTTGAGATAAGAGTACAAACAAAACTTGGTCCAAGAATGTCTAAAACTGATTTTTAGTCTGTGTACAGATTATGGTATGATTATATGTAACGTGTATATAAAACAATGAACCAAGATCTGTTCTTATGTCAGTGAACCTAGAAGCCTAAAATGGCCAAATGTTCACAACTCATTCATTCACTCATGCCAGTTTCTTTCTGAAATTGAAAGACAAGCTGCTTATAACTCTTCTATAAAGAAATGGTTTTCAGATGGAATACAGTAAATAAATTAGAGAAACAAGTTTCACTAATATTAGCTCACTGATAGTCACAAAATTATTCCATACCCAGGACTGATCGCCTCTTCTGGAACACTGATGGAATTTAGAATAGACGATTCCTGATAATCTTTCAAGCTTCGAGCATCCATTATGAGCAGTTCAATACTTTTGTCCATCATCAATATAAACAATTTCTCAGCAGTGATTGCTCCTTGAGATACAGATGCTGTTGTATGCAAAGACATGTTACAAAGAGAAACAGAGATCTCTGGTGATCACATCTCACTGGAGAGACCAAGACTCTTCTTTGCAAATAAATGAGACCACAAAATAATACTTTTTTTTCCCCAAGAAAATGGATTTGAACATCGAAGCACATCTCCCCCCCGAAATTCTGCCCATAAAATCTTGAAGATATGATATCTGACATGAATATCTGCAGCTCTTTACTTTCACTGCAACAATTAGTAGCTGACCTTTGATTTACACATCTTTTTAAAATTATCAATATTATCAATCTTTACCTATCTGCAGTGGTTTATTTTACATCATTAACAAAGGGCTGTAGATGTTTCTCTAATAAAATAAAAAAAAGAATTCCACATCTGTGCAGTGGAAGAACAGAGTTGGTGGAGGGGGAAGAAACATCCCATATCTAAATCAAAATTTTCTTACAAACATGTATTGAACGTTTTATACCATTTGTAACTGGTGGCTGATTTCTTTTGCCCTGTTTGACCATGCCATGGTTAGATCAGCTTACATTTGAAATAACTAGATTGATATTATCATTACACAATAATTCACTACATTCAATAATCCCTAAAAGCAACCATTGCCAAATTACCTGATGGTGCACAAATTGAGAACAACTTCTATGAAAGTCATGGGGATGTAACCATACTCATAATTGAAAGCTCAGTGTGACAAGTGTAATTTTAACAAAAAAGCAGATTAAGGAGGCTCAAATGATATACTGAAATGTCACAATTAACTAGCACAATGCTAAATTAAGATGGTGCACCTATTTGGACTTTCGAGACAGGAAACTGTAACTGGGGTAGGTAAAGGAAGCTACCAGTCAGAGAATCAAAAGCTAGAAGGGACAACTGTGGTAACCTAGTTCACTTGTTCTCACATGTACTTGACTGTGCTCCGCTTTTGTGCGTCTGTAGTAAATTATATACCCCTCTCCCTGGCTTCCATCATACAAGTACATATATTGCATCTGCCACCCAGCTCTGAAGGCAGAGCAGAGAGTTGCATCTGCTGACCATGCGCTCAGCTTAAGAGTGGCAATACCATATCATTCCACACTTACTTCTCCACTCGGAAACATCACTGCCTTCAGAGCTGGGCGCCAGCAGCTATCGTGCCCCTAAAGCTTCCCCCCCGCCAATACATTCCCCAGATGGAGAATCTCTGGCCCAATCCTACTTTCTACATCAAACAAATCACAAAAACTTCTGGAGCTGATCTTTTCCATTACAGACTATTTTTAAATTGTGATGCCACCATAGCCCTTTGTAAGTTGTTCCAATGGCTAGTTAATCTCACTGTTTAACTGAATTGATGAAGCTTTTTCCCCTGTGAAACAATGATGATGTGTTCTGTGCAACACTGTCACTTACCATTCAGGCTGTCAAAATGATCTTTTCTTTCCACTGAACCTGTCTTCTCACCATTGACCTATGTTATTGTAAAAAGGTGTTATGAGTTCCTGGTTTTAATATTTTATATTAAAAGATCAGAAAGTCACTCTGACTTGCAAAACATTACCACCACAGGAGGGAACCCACTAGAGGGAAATCTCTACAAAAGTCTGCTGGCAGGTGTCTAGAAGTCCCAACAAAGAGGATGTAATGGCAGTTGTCTATAGATGAGGGAGTTGTAGAGGATGTTACACAGCCTAGGACTAATGTTTGGTAGATGAAGCTCCTGCTGGGCGACCTTGGGGGAGGAAGGCGGAGGAGATAAATGACAACTCCCAGCCGCACTACTTTTGCCAACTCTGGTCATAGGTTGCTGACCTAACTGAATTTTGTCAACAGAAGAGGCATAAGGACTTGGAACATGGAGACTCATTGGCCTGCACAAAGCTAGAGAAACAACTCCATTTACTGGGTTTAAATGGCAAATCTGACATAAAAGCAAAGGATATCATGAAAGCTTATAATACCTAGACAGAACAGCAAAAAAGGATGTCTAATCATGCATTTATCCAGGCGTAAGAGGACAGCACACAAGTTCCACCTGAACTTGCTTAATTTCATTACTTCTAACATTCAAGGAACATGAAGGCACTAATATTTACACTAAGGAAACATGTTGAGCTTTACAGAAGAAGTCTTATTCTTATAGAGCTTTCAGAGTTCTGTTGGCTTTTGCAGGTATCAAATATGTCCACAATGGTCCCACGACAAAACTTGAGTAAAAACTTACTGTTCAAAAGTTTCACATTATGCCATGAAAAAATATAAAGTGTTTAACCAAAAAAAATAGATGTTCACTTAACGATAATCATTCAAACTAGTATATTTAACTTGCTATAAGTTAAGCAAAGTTCAACGTGCAATTTTACAAGTTAACTCCATTTCTTCAATAAAATAAGCACCCTCACATCAAAAGTGGGTTTAATTAAATGCTCATTTAAACATCATGCATTTACAGTTTCACTAGCATGTCTGTAAATATTTCTTCTATTACCCTTTGGTTTTTTTCATTTAAAGCTACTGCATTTTCTGAAGTGTTTTTGGCTGAAGCCTTTCCATCATCTTTTACTTCCTGCTTTTTCTGCTGTTCTTCTAGTCTCTCTTTTTCTTCAAGCTTTTTCCGAACTTCAGCTTCCTCATATCTAGCAAGGAAAAAGTCCATTTTTAAAAACATTTTTAAAACTTAGGCTTCAGTAGTTTGTGCAATTGTTTCTCCAAATATTTTAAATGATGCGGTCTCATAACATTTCTTGGCTTCCCAAATTCATCCCATTTCCTTCAGTAGCTGCTTGATATTATTCCTCACTGAATTGTTTGCATTTCGTAACTAACTTTGCTTTTGGGACCAACTGATGTCTCTGTTGTTCTCAAGGTTTACAATCTCTTCCCTTCGACACTGGGTATTTATAGAATACTTCTGCTTTAGCAATACATACACCCCCTTCTGCATTTGTACAAAGTACAACTACAAAATACAACTTTAC
Source organism: Podocnemis expansa (assembly GCA_007922195.1). Lineage (NCBI taxonomy): Eukaryota > Metazoa > Chordata > Testudines > Podocnemididae > Podocnemis > Podocnemis expansa. The sequence goes on from ML682019.1 coordinate 4,931,386, forward strand.
ATGTGAAGATTTACTTACAAAAGTTAAGTAATGTTGACACCAAAACGTATTGCTCATTCTCACTGGGCACATTTTTGCTATGAAAATCTAGTCTAGCTTCTAGTAAGTTAAAGTATCACTAATGGTGAATTTACGTAAGAAAAACTGCTTAAAGTTTTCTATATTTTCTCAGCCACAGAAGTCTATGGTCTGGTCTTTATTCAATATACTGTTAAGACTGAATATTTCAACCAATTTATGCGCCTAAATAGGTGAATCCCCCCCCCTCAGCTTGTGCACCAGGCAACCATCATTAAAGAATTCAAACACTGAGTTCCAGTATATTCAGTAACAGTTACTGAGTACTCATGGCTTGGGGGTGGGAGAGAAATTAGGTCACTTATTTAGGTGTCTGGCACTTTATTCATTTTTTTAAAGGCATCCCCCTCATCCTTCATGGTAAAATATGAATTTTTTTGCCCCTCTCATTGTAAAGATAGCTCCAGTATTGTAAACTATGGGTCATAATAATGACCCATTCCTCTTAATGAGATGCCATCTTATTAGGATTACTTGAAAGACACTGATTCAGCTCTGGACTGTCCCAAGTCCAAATCGAGGACACTAAATTAGTGAACTCACTGATGTCAAATGTACTTTATTGGGTGCACTAGCAGTAAAATGGACATTCCACGAAGACGAGGCTGCAAGTTTGGCATCTGATGTTTTTAATATAACTTTCTAGTCAGTGACATAAGACCAGATTCAGATACTACCTCTATTTGGAACAGCAAATAAGCACATGCTTCAGTTCCCTTAACTTCAAATGAGATTTAAACATGTGTTTAAGTGCTTTATTTAATCTTGGCAATACTGAATATTTAGCTATCACTTAATTTACTTTGTATGAATTGTATTCATAGTCTTTAAGTAAAATTTTTCTATAGCTTCTGTGAAGTGCAAATTGGATTATCCATATTGGGATTGTCTTATATCAATGGCAAATGTTGTTTTACCACCTGAACTGCCTCCTCAGTTTTAAGTTTAGTAACTATCTACTTTCCACAAAAAGAACTTGTGCCAAAAAAAACAGTAAATTGATTAATATACTTATCGCACAGTGGCAAATTTTTTCTTTGTAAGTATCTTTAAATGTGCCAATATACATTTTAATTGCTCAAGAACATATTTGTATTATATACTTGAAACAAACTTTGTTCCTCAGGAGACAATCCTGAAGCTACCAAAAGAGAAGCTTTAACAACAACAACAACAACAACAACAACAAAAAGTGTCTTTAAACAAGCTGTAGTGCTGAAAGTGCAGTTTTGGTGGTTTAAAAAAAATAGCATGAACACTAAGAGTATGTTTCTGTATAGTATACTGGTATATATGTATGTGTACACACACACACGGGAAGTGTGCATGGCATACACCAGGCTTTATTATGATCACATGACAGGAAAGAGTATCGCGGAAGGCCTTTTAATAGCAGAGTGACTAACAGCACTTATCTAGAAGTTTTGACTAGAGCCTCTCATTAGTGTGCACATTAATGACAACCAGAAGAGCTGACGTGTTGATGGAAGTCAGTTCTGGTTATTAAAAGTTTCTAACTGAAGGTAGAGCTAAACTCATGGGTTTGAAGTGACTGGATGAATAATGGCAAATGAAATCTTTTTTGAATAAAAGGCTTACTCAGAAACATCTCTTTGGATTACAGGTATCAGCAACTACTACAAACAATGTCTAACTTGTAACAGGCAAAACCGCAAAAGCAGATGCACAAATTTCAAATATTCAGAAATATTTTACATATTGCTCTGTGAAAGAGGTTGCACGTACCTGAGTTTAAGACTGTCTGAGAGTCTTTCAGCTTCTTCAATAGCTTTTTTTATGTTTGTGGGTCCCAGTATAGAATGAAAGTAATCCTAAAACAACAAGCACCATTCCAACTTACAGTTAATACTGTTCACTGTACATACAGGATAGAACACTTCTACAGACACCATCAGGAACAGCATTTAGCACCTAGTTTACAGCACACTGAATATGTAACCAGATTACTTACCCAAGGAAAAATTAAAGAATCTAGACCTACATAATTGTATATTTTTCCCATAGTTACTCTGTAAATTAAATGAGATGTTCTTGTCTTCTGTATTTTAGAAAAGATATACTGCAAATATTCAAAAGTACGCTAATTAATTTTTATAATCTTAAACTCTAATCACAATGTCAGGAGGGTAAAAAGCAGAAAAAAATTTACCTACTTTCAAGGGACTAAGTTATCAATTAAAAAAATAAAATATTCAATTTAATTTTGTATCAAAAAAGCACATTAACAGTGAAGATAGCAACAGGGCTACCATTTGACTCATAGTATATACCAATGCAATTGATATATATAGTCTACAGGATGTGTAAAGTGTACTGTAATGCAAAGAATAAAGGAGGCTTACAGTAATGGACTGTCGTGCTACAATATTTTATTTAAATAAATATAATTACTGAAATTACTGTTTCAGTAATGTACACCCCATGTAATTCTTTCAACTGCACTTCATCTTCAGATATGACCACCACTGGTTTTAAAGTACTTTGTTTTTTTCTACCAATATAAAAAATACAGTCAGTGAGATTATATACCTGTTGTTGCTTGAAATCAGGTCTTTTTTTAATAAGATTATACACAGTCACGTATTTCATATATAGGACATAGGCCTTCTCTTCATCTCTGTCCAGCCTGCATTCCTCTGCTGCCTTAAAGATCTTAAGGGCACTCTGCACATAACTTGAAATGGGAGAAAAAGACGATTAAAAACACACACTTGTTGATGTAGCTTTCAACCCTTGACTTAAATGTTCACGATCTGTGCTCCATTGCCTAAATATCCCTTTGGCATCACAATCCAAGCCATACAGTTAAAGTAAATTACAGATACTTTTCACCCTAAATTATGTTTCTTTGCAATGGTTTGTTAGCTTGTTAGTAGCAGTTCTGAAAATAAATTATTCAATAATAAATTAAACAGCAGTTTAAAACATTTCAAACGTGAGCCTACTTCCACAGGGGCTGTTCAGAGTCACTTCTCTTTAGAATGCAGTGTATTGGTTCTCCTAAGCACTAGTCATATGAAAACACATCATGAAGTGCATGAAAATACAACCTACACATTTTAAAGTTAGGCTGTTTCTATTCTCATGTGATGGCTGAATGTATCAACTGATGTTAAATTTGCACTTATATAGCCCATTGTCCAAAGAATCCCAAAGTATTTAAAAAACTTTCATAGACATGTTCACTTAACTATCTGTTGACACAACATGGTCTCTTGAACAAATCTCCATACCTAGTTTGATAATCCATAGCAATACCACACAGGAGTGAGAGAGGCCACCATATATAATTAAAACTGAAGAGGAAAATTATGTACACCACACAATTACCTGAGCTGGAATTTGACCAGAAATACAGCATTGCTACATAATGAGTTAATCCTCACTAAGAAAACTGGTTTATACAGTCACCAGCTGTACACAGGAGTACTAAACACTGTATTACTTGTTACTTGGCCATGGAATTTGAACCACTAATCCAAAGCCAATTAAACAAGAAAATTTACATACGTCTTTGTACTGGTCTTCTCAGGTTTTATTTCTGTCTTCTTGTTAAGATCTTTCAGTGAAGTACAGAGGTATAGTTCTTTAGGTACAGAAGCCACAGCAGGCATGTTAATATATGGTTAATAATATTCCCTCAAGGATAGTGCAAGTCCTTAAATATCTCCAATACTGTTGTTTTCCTGAAAATAGAAAGATAGGATATTATTGGACACATTCTATTAATGTCAAAGTGATTTTTAAAATTGATAGTGTAGATTTCAACATGGAACACAAGAAAATAAGCTACTTAATTATAAGGACTTAGTACAGTTAACATGTAGATTTGCTCAACTTCAAATGAAGAGCTTAATAAGAACCCTTTGGAAACCATACAATATAGAAAATGAATTAAATGTAAAAGCACAAATTAGATCTTAACTGAATCACTGGGTATATTTTGATTTATCCAACAGCACTGAAATGCCTAATCTATCAATTACAGAACAGGAAGGGATTGACAAACTTGCATCACTGCTCTTTTTTTTTTTTCTTTTTTTTTAAACATGTAGCTACATTTTTAAGAGTGTTAAGATTAACCTATTAAATATTCATATCAAAACTACTAATTGCATAGCAAAGCTGTTTAATTTGAAAAGGGACAAATTGTAAGCTAGCTGCACTTTTAAATTTTGTAAGATTAATAGCACAATTGTTAGGTTGTCTATTAGCCTGAGCTCCAGCCAGAAGAAAAGGAACATTACTGTATAGATAGAAGTTTAGGATGCAACTATTCAAATGTTAGCCTCCAAGTCCTGTTACTAGTACAATGTGTCAGCAATGCAAGACTGATTTTTTTTTTTTTTTGGGATGTTTGACTAAATACAAGTAAATATCTCAAAGATGATGGGAAGAGTTGTTTAAATATAAATCTATGAAAGTAATTGGGAATGTAAGCAACTGGATGTCTCCATAGCACAACAGGAGAAGACAGAAAAGAATTATGAAATTTATGAGGAGAAAAAGAACTTTATTCTGCTGAGGTATGAGACTGGCACAGGGGCTGGCAAAGGTTGCCGACCACTGCCCTACAGGAACCCACTGGAAACAGACATGGTCAATGATGATTCCCCATTTACAGGTTCCAATGGGGCAGCTGTGTTAGTTTAGTTCAGTAAAACAAACAAGGAGTCCTCTGGCACTTTAGAAACCTATTCATTAGCGACTTTAATGCATTTAACGTGTGCTACATTAATTTTATATCGTTCTATTTTTTTTTAATTAAAATGTCATGCAGTACCAAGTCAAATGTCTTATGGAAGTCTATTATATCAACAAGATCACCACTCAAAAGTTTTGCCAGCAGAGTGAAGTTGGTAAGGTGAGAGACTTTTATTTGTCAAAAACAGATACGATAAAAGTCTGTACTACAGCAGTATGAGCAATCTACCACCAATAATCTGCATCTACAGTAGGCTTACTCTATTTGGGTGGGTCGGGGGGACAGGGGATTGATTAATGGTGTTGACATGACAGCTCTTCTGCGATCAACTGACTGGGTCTCCACAGCCCACTCAGTTGAACCTGCTGCATTAGTCCATATAGCCCCAGCAATTTAAACATACCCTGAGTCTTCTTACAGTATAAAAAAAAATAGATCTAAGGACTGTAAACTACTTGACTCGGAAGTGTTAGCACCGAAAGAAAAAAAGTCCACATTAATTATTTGCTGATCACCTTTAACAGGACATACAACTACTGTTTGTTTATAAGTTCCAAAAGGGGAGCCCTGTTAGCTCAGCAAAACAAACAAGGAGTCCAGTGGCACTTAAAGACTAACAAATTTATTTATCGCATGGAGCTTTTGTGGGAGAAAATCCCACTTCATTGGAGCATTTGTTCAAAGTTCTTCAAAGCTTCTGATGAAGTGGGATTTTCTCCCATGAAAGCTCCTGCAATAAATCTGTTAGTGCCACAAGACTTCATGTTTTAATAAAAAAAACCAGTGGCTGTCTTAAGTGACATCCAATAGTTTCGTGTGTGTGTTTGTCTCTTTCTTGCTCTCTCAGGCCTTCTGAAGAAACTGTGAATGGTAAGCTTTTTTGCCTTAATGCAAACAAGCCAAGGGACATTTCAATGTGCATAACACATGTACTGCCTATTCTAATAAAAGAATATATTTAACATTGGCATTCTATGCAAATATTTGGTCACAAAATTAGTCCCTTTTCACTTCACTTTGTAAACAGCATTTCATCTATTGGAATCAGGAAACCAAATTTTGATTTAACTATATAATATATGACAAAGTCTACTAAAACTGAAAGGCCATATCCTCTCCTTTCTTCTAATGGAAGAAGCCAAACACGGCTAAGAGACCTTCTAGAACAGTGGTCCCAAATGGGGGGGGCCCCACACTAGGGAAGTGCAGAGGAACATCTAAACTGAGGAGGCTGGCAAGGCCCAGATCAGCCCCCTTTCACTCCCCCAGGAGGCATAGAGGGAACTCCACTCAGCCCCCCTCAAAGCCCAGCTGTGACTCTGTTCCCAGCCTAAGGGGCATGGACACATTTTGTTATTAGTAAGCAGTGGTGCAAGAAGAAAAGTTTGGGACCTGCTGCTCTAGAAACTACAAGGATCACTTAGCTGATGCTCCAAGAGTTCCTTTCAATGAGGAAGAGGGTGATGCTTGACATCAAATAAGAACCTTGGCCTTCATTTTAGATCACATGCAAGACTGACTAGCTCCTCCAAGACTCCTCTTGTTGCATGTCTTACTCAGAAGTCACAGTGTTTTGGTCATTTCTCCTGTTCTAGTGCTAGTTCGGCTAGGGGTAGACAGTGCAGTTAAAAAGTAATTTGAAAAATCAAGTAAAAATGTTTTTACTAGCAAACAGATGTTAATGCAGCTTTTAGCATTAACATCTGTTTTAAAAAGTTAAGTACAATTACCACCAAGTAAGGGGGTAGGGGGGAGCGTAAGGTGCAGAGTGGCTGTTAGACCCCAACACACCAGAGATCTGAGCGTACACATGGAGCTGCAGTGCCCTCAGGAAGGTGCATGCACCTTTTTTCTTCTGCCTCTGTACTCTTACTCCCCTCCACAACTCACAGCACAGAGGATCTTAGAATCATTTGTCTGGGCTTTTCCACACATCTGCAAAGGAAGCTAAAGAAAGGAAGGTGAGAATGTGAAACCCACAAAACACCAAGACAACTCAGGAGCCAGTGTAATACTTATAGGCTGGTAGTTTTTTTTTTGTTTTTGTTTTTTTTTTTTAACCATTTCAAGTCAGTGGTTTTCAAACTTTTTTTCTCAGGGTCAGTTGAAAAAAATCACTTATGCCCACGACCCACAACTGCGTCTCTCAGCAATGCATTCCAGTCTTTTGGCAACAACCCAGTGCCTATGGATCTGCGACCCAGTACTGGCTCCAGACCCTAAATTGGAAAACCACTGCTTTAAGTTGATAGTTTCCCTTTAGTCTGACTGAATTTTTAGAACTTAATAAGTTATATATTGTTTATGTACTTATTAATTTGGACACTAAGCCTCATGTTAGGTTCCAATTACGCCCTGAGAACTGTTATAGATCCTGATTCTAAGAGGTACTGAGCTTTAAAAACCAGAAGTCAAAGAAAACTGCAGGTACTCAGTACATCCTAAGATCAGGCCCTCCACCCCATAACCCCTGAAAAATGTTCTTGGATATTATGAATGGAAATATTTAAAACATAACTGGACAACTCTGCACTGACAAAGTTAGGAGGAAGACAGCCTGTGTGTAAAGGAAACTTTTACACAACTAATTAACATGTGTTTACTGAGGATATGAATAAGCAGTGACTAGAGTAACCAGTGGAAATAACATGGTATATGCAACAGGACAGTCTGTTTTGCCTGTTCAAGCTACCTTGACATGCCAAGTATACATGCCACTAATTCTGGTGGGTAGCCAAGTATTAATATTTTTATACTGAATTCTTAAACTTTAAATATGTAAGTGTAAGGCATATTATATTTTAGGATTAGATTTCTGAATCCACTCCTAAAATTTTTAAGATTCGCATTTTAAAGTTTTAGGGATGACACTTATCGCACAGTCACGCAATCTGAGACAGAAACTTAGTTCCAGTGGAACTCCACAGGGGTATATAGCCCTTCAGTTCAGAGTCCTGTTGATCTGCAAGAGCAGATTTCAGGACCAGAGTTTTTATCTATCAACTGTTCAAAAGCACTCTGTCTCTTCTGAGGAAGCTCTTCACTGACTGTTATATGGATACGTGCTGTCAGGTAGCTTAGGCCGGAAAAATAGTTTTCTGCATATAACAGTTTCCAAAAATCAAACTACTAAAAAAGTTTATTTAAAAAAAAAAAGTTCAGTGAAAAGGTATTCGATCCAAACAATTTACTGTAGAAAGCCAGGAATCGGAAAGTGAAACTGGCTAACTTTTACATTTGCCCAAATTGCATAAGTGCAAAAAATAAATACATCCAATACGTGCTAGAAAGACAAGATACTTTCCAAGTTGTTTTGTAATCAATGAAGTGGTAAAACAAGGCCACTTTAATCTCTGGTTTTTAACCAGTTTCCTTTTGATACAACTGTGCATAAGTCCCTGCAGCCCCAGCATCAAAATTAACAGCAAAACAGGACAGCTCCCAAAACTGCAAATCAGAATCCCTCACCCACTAGAAAATAATAATAATAATTAATAATAAATGTGCCAACTATGCAAACATAGGATAAACCCTAACTTGTGTTTCCACAGCAGGGGTCTCCAATCACCATGAGGGCTGTATAAGGACTAATATGTTAGCCCAAGGGCCACACCACTGAAACCTTTTCATACAACATTGCAAATATCAGTAACAATAGTCTTGCTGCAGACCACAGAAAACAGCTTTAGAGCCATATGTGGCCCACGGGCCACGTGTCTGAGACCCCTGCCCCACTTGTGTTTCCACAGCAGGGATCTCAAGCTCAAATCACCATGAGGGCTGTATGAGAACCAGTATGTTAGCCCGAGGACCGCACCACTGAAACCTTTTCATACACATTACAAACATCGGTAAGAATCGCATTGCTGCGGGCC
>ML682019.1:4941253-5062992 GCA_007922195.1 Podocnemis expansa
GTAAGTTCGCCCATCTTTGAAGCATCTCACAAAGTGGGATTTTCTCCCACGAAAGGTCATGCAAAAAATAAATCTGTTAGTTTTAAAGCGCCACAAGACTCCTTGGGTTTTTTTGCTGGACTAGACTAACACGGCTATCACTTTGGAAATTCGGAATATGCTGCCTCCCATTATTGGATTATAATTTCCCCTAAAACTCTACATTCATGTAATAGTCTTTTGTTTTTAGGGGCCCCTGCCTAGGGTTACCAGATACTAAAGCCTGGAAAGGAGGACAGGGAAGTAGGAAAAGGAGGACAACGGAGGACACGTGAAGAAAATGGAGTATTAATGTCATCTTCTTCTGTTTTCAGGGGGCCCTGGGACGCTTTCCCCTAAAAATAAGGTATTCCGTGGCGTTCCAGCATCCTTGAAGTAAGTAAAAAGCCAGACAAAATCATGTATTTTAAAATGCCTGCCAGACAGAGAATATGAAGGAAATGAGGACATGTCCTTCTTTTGCCTGACATCTGGTAACCCTAGCCCTGGTGAGCTTCCCCCCAAAAATAGGGTGTTCTGGGCTGCTCCAGCATCCTTTCACCCGGGGGTCTCAAACACATGGCTCGCAGGCTGCATGCAACCCCTAAAGCTATTTCCTGTGGCCCGCAATGACGCTATTTTTACTGATATTTGCAATATTATTGTATGAAAAGCTTTTAGTGGTGCGGCCCTCGGGCTAACGTACTAGTCCTCACGTGGCCCTTCACTAGTCCTTATGTGGCCCTCATGGTGATTTGAGTTTGAGACCCCTGCTTTAACCCCTGTACGTAAAAAGCCAGACAAAATCATGTAGTTTTAAAATGCTTGCCTGGTGGAGGACGTGAAGGTAGAAAGGAGGATGTGTCCTCCTCTGGCCTGACATCTGGTAACTCTACCCCGGGGCATGTCTACACTGCACACTGAACTGGGCTCCAAGTCAGGTTTGAGCACAAAGTCCACTTCTGTCCTCAGCAGCTCTGCGTAGGAAACAGTCAGGGCCTGGGTGCTAGGTGCCTGACAGGGGTGGGTCAGAACCTGAGTCCAACTATGAGTCAAATGCAAACCCTGTCATTTTGCAGTGTGGACGCAGCTCAAACCATACAGCTGACTTGGAAGGTTTGAGTGCCGCATGGGTCAGTTAGTATAGCTGTTTAGACCAAGGTCAGGGGTAGGGTTACCAGATACCAAAGCATGGAAGGGAGGACAGGGAAGTCATTGGAGGACATGTGGAGAAACTGTAGGATTAATATAATATTCTTTTGTTTTTAGGGGACACTGGAACACTTCCCCCTAAAAATAAGGTGTTCAGGGGCATTCCAGCATACATTAACCCCTGTAAGTAAAAAGCCAGACAAAATCATGTATTTTTAAAATGCTTGCTGGGCAGAGGATGTGAAGGTGAAAAGGAGGACGTGACCTCCTTTTGCCTGATATCTAGTAACTCTGGTCAGAGGTCGGCAGCCCAAAAGATAAAAGAGCCATTTTTTAAAATCCCTTCAATAACAAAGTCAGGGGTTAAAGTAAGCCAGAGCATGTTCAGGGGCCCACAAATCTGATGGGTCAGAGTTGCGGAGCCTAGATGCCAGAATCGAGAAAAATCGGGCCCACACATGCGTGAAGGGGGCCCAGAGATTAGAAAGGTTCCGTGATCCCTCAAATTATTCTTTGACCACTGAACCAAGTGTTGTGAGAGCTGCGGTGGGTGTAGCCTTCTGGTGGGTTGGGGGAGCTGGGACCTGGACCAGGGCGTCTGCCACAGGGTCCCCCTGGCAGGAGAGGAGGGGGAACCCAGAACCACGAGCAGGCACTTGCAGGGTCCGTTGGTGGGGGCGGGCAACATTCCCTCTAATCTTTTATAGGCTGCGTGTGCAAAAATATTCTTTTGTGCAAATTTTCAGAACCAGTCTCCAAATTTGTGCACACTACTGTGACTGTGATGAAAATTGTGAGCACAGTGAAGCAAGTGTGTATGATGTAAATAATATCTAAATTTTATTTTGATATGGTGATGGAAATGATTTTACAAATGACATAACCTTATTTGAAACAAGCTGCTTGAAACCGTCTTCTTAAAGTAGCATAAAAATATTAGCACTGTTGAATCTTTTTGTGCGCACTGTATTTTGTTGTGTGTGCGGGTTTCATGACCTGTGCACATGTGCACAGCTTAGAGGGAACATAGGTGGTGGGGAAACTGGAACCTGATGTGGGTTGCGCACAGGATCCCGGGGTGGCAGAGGGACCCGGAGCCAGGAGCAGCTTGTCCACAGCATCCTCCAGTGGTGGGGCCCTCAGAGCCTAGAGCTGCAAGGAGGCAGCCAAAGAGCCGCAGGTTGCAGACCCCTCGACCTAGGTCTAGTAGTTGTAAACAATTTGCAGTGCTCTGTGGACGCATGAAGCAGGAAGCACCAAGTCTACAAGCCCAGGTACCCCAAACCAGGGCATAGTGTAGGCCTGTGGAGAGAGGTTGGTCACAGGCTGCTGGGGGATCTGTTTCACCTTATATTTGAGTACCTTACCCAGATGAGAAGAAGAGCTCTGTGCAACTCAAAAGTTTGTCTTTCACCAACAAAAGTTGGCCCAGTAAAAGACATTACTTCACCCATCTTGTCGTATGAATTTTTCTGTCATTCACTTTCTTCCGCTAGGGTATTTTACGTGTAACTTGTTTTTTCTGTTTTATTCTTTGCTCACACCCATTTCAAACATCAAGTTAAATACCGGGTGACCATACGACATTGCATTTTGTAAAAAGTTTCCTTTACAATTTAAAATTTTCATTATTTTCATCACATGATAAAATTACTATTATTTATTGCAACCTTGTTACATAGGGTTACCAGATGCCCTAATATGATAGGCCCAGTCCCACTGTTTGGGGCTTTTTCTTAAATAGGCACCAGTTACCTCCTACGCGGTCCCAATCTACTACCCTTGCTATCTGTTCACTGTAATCTCACACTACTGTTGGCACACAGGTTGGAAATTAGTCTCTTCCATCTGCTCTGTGGCATGGAGATTTAACTATTCAACCCTCCTTGCCTAGGACTCTTCTTAAAAGTTCTCCAGGGCCACATCATTTCCTCACATCAGTTGGTTTCCAGTTGACACATACATAGATAACAAAGTTATTTTCTTCCATGCCCCAGAGGTGTTTGTTGTACAGACATAAAATGTTTGTGAAAAGTTACGTATTTTGAGTAATGGTGCAGTTGTCCTGCCAAAATAATATTAATTTTAAAACATGAAATACTGTTCATTATTGTGTATTCTGTTACCATCCAGCTCCAGAATCACTATTGTATAGGAAAGGGAGGTAACAATGTGAGGTCAGAGGGCACCAGGAGAGAGCCAGAGGCTGCACAAGAGGAGAAGGAGCAGGCTGGAGGTAATGCTTTGAGAGTTGGGGCTAAATGTTGAGAGTTAGGCGGAGAAGGAAGCCAAGCGGATACCTGGGAATGGCTTGCAATAAGAGGATTATGTGGCTAGGCCAAACAAGACCATGGATGATGATCAGAAGAACTAGCTGTGGCCAAGGGCCCTACCAGAATGTGATTTCCTGTGGGAGAAGAGTAGGCTGGGGGAGGCAGGTATCCCAAGCATGTGACCCAAGCAGTCCTAACTTCATACCTCTGTTCTGGACTGCACTTATGGGCTGGGTTGGAAACCTGTTGTTAAATCTTTTTGTTGTTACCCATAACAGCAGTTGTGCTGAAGGTTATTTGTATCTTTTTTTTTTTTTTTTTTTTCTGGAAGCCCTAGTGAAGCAGTTGTGTGTTACTTAAAGTATGCAGTTGTTTACAGGAACCTATTGAGGGCTACAGACCCTCGTGTTTAGGGTGCCCACAGTGCTTACCCATAACCTTGCGGTATATGCTGCACATTACCAGACATTAAAGGGAACAGGTGTACCATAATATTTACAGCCGTATCCGACGTAGTGAGGTCAGTTGCTGTACTATTTTTGCTGCTTTAGTCTATTACCTTTCTTTACACTTGCTTTTTGGGCCTGCTTCACTATTAATTGAGGGCTAGACTGTCCATTATCAGTGAAGTTCACCCCTGTCAAAGGAATAGCCTAAGGCCTGCACAACATGCAAGTCCTGCTTAAGCTCTATTTTGAGAGTTTAAGTGGGGCATAGGCTTTGTTTTCCTCAATTTTGAATGCGGAGACTATGATTCCAATTTGCTCTAACAGGGGCTGTTCAAGGGTGTTGGTGGGGGGAGTGTTTACTTTTGCTCTGCCTTTCCTTACTGCAAGGCTGAGCTAGGTCAGGGCATAATCTATCCCCAAACAGAGCTACCAGAACAGGATTAGAAAGATTTTTTCAAACTAAAGTAATTCCATTACAGAGTTTTATGGAAACCACAAACATCATGACTTCTGCTGTTGATTGAAGCTGATACTCTTGTGTTATTAAAACAATACAATAAAATGCAGCTGCTTAACACTTACGCAACGATCACAAAGCATGTTACAAATAGAAACTAAGCTTTACAGCATCATTGTAAGTAAATATTAGTATGCTAATTTTAAAATGTATTACATAAGGTAAGAAAACCCATCTACATGTAAAATGTTACCACGTAGAGGGATTGTAATATAAAATAGTTTGCGCTTGCTTGCACAGGCAAGATCAAACCAAGTTATAGACTTCTGTTACAACTTGTCTACATAAATTAATTTCACCTTGTGGGATGACCTGTTAAAACATGGTAATATCCTGGTGGCGTTATAACATGTTTTGGTGTTGCCTGTACGGTTGGGACGAATTGTATAAGAAGGTTACTCTGTTACCTCTTTGAAAAAAAAAAAAAAATATTAAAAAAAAACCCGAGTGGAGAGCATGGAAAGTTAGAAGTGCACTTTTTAATAATAAATTAACTGTAATATATTCTAATAGAGTGATCTTTATGGAAACAAAACCTTAAAAAAAAGTCACAGACTCATGAGATTAAGCCTGTTGAATTGTGCAGAAGTTTGTTATACTCAATCCTTTCTTGGTTTTGTATTTATTTCTATCCTTTATTTTGGACTTAGGTCTGACTTATAACATGGGCATGGAGAATGGAGAGGAAAAAGCTTTAACATTCACCAACAATTTCTTCAAGTCCATATTTCCATTTAGAGGAAGACAAACAGGTCCACTTCATACACTACAAGGCCCTTCCTTCCCTTTCTGTAGCAACATCTTTGAAAAAATCTAAAACTGTTAAATTGTTATAAATTTAGTATTTATAAAGAACCCAACTGTACTAGATGTTTTACAGACAAATGCATTTCTCTCAGGTAGAACAATGTATATTCTGAATAATAGCGGTTCTATTTTGAAAAATGATACTGTCATGACAGTCAAGCCTAGATTGTGCTTTTATCTCTGATCAAGGTTGGTGTGTAAACTGCGTCATCCTAGCTGTGGTCCCAGAGAAACCTCTTGGTACAATTCTTGCCCAGGTCCTCACTTGTCTGAGGGCGTGTGTGCCTGGAGAAGGAAATGGGTGTAATTTACAGGACCACTTGAAAGGATGAAGCTTATTTCCCCCATTCACGCACGGCCACCCACTGTAGATGGTGGCACATGGTCCAAAGTTCCATTTTCTCTCCTCACTCATTTGCTCACAAGAGTATCCTGGGGAGTAGGGGCTTTGCTCCACACCTGACCTAAGCTAGCGATAAGTCTCAGTTGGCTGAGGTAGGTGGCTTGTTACCTCTTAATCCCCTGCACAGTTGATTAAAAGAGGGCGTAATTTCAGTCAGAAAATATTACATACTTCACAGATGCAACATTGCTGTTTGTCATGTCTGATGGCAGCCATCAACCTTGCCTTTCTCACTTTGGAGCTGTGGTAAGTTCTGGCAGATGTGCATTCCTCCAGAGACCACTGTTACAAAAATAGCATTCTGGTTGCCTGCTAAGCTTGCTCAATAAGCTCCTGAATCAGTCATTCTGTTGTCAAACAAATCTCCCTTACTAATTTAGTTGCATTCATGTAGGATAGAGAGAGTGTCAGGAATTTAAAACCAAACTGCCAATTCCTTAGAAAAAGTTATTTCTTGTTTGGTGGGAGAGGGACAGCTATGTATAATGGAATTTACTTTTCATGTAGTAAATTGTGATCTTAACAGTAGTGGAAGCTCACAGACACAGTGTTAATAAGACTTGGCTACTAGCCAGAAGCATATTTAATTCTTCTTCAGCTGCACTATACATTATTTTTAATAATACTAAGGAGGAATTCTGTTTTGTTATTTCATAGATACCAATGCTCTTCCTGAATCACAATGATGATGGTGGTGGCAGTGTGCCTGTCTGTATTAGAGTAACAACTTTCTATAATCAGAAACTGGTAAATAAATATAGATCAATGTTGTGTTCAGGAGAAGAGTTTATTAAGAGACGCAAGCTTTTGAGAAGACATTCATCAAACACTCACAAACATTATTTACATTAGAGCACAAGCACTGACAAAATGATCTGCCTCTGATTGCCAGAAGCTGGGAGTGGACTACTTGAGTCACTTGATTATCTAGTCTGTTCATTCCCTCTGAAGCACCTGGCATTGGCCACCTTCAGAACTAAATCAAGAGTTCCTTCTCCCTTTGTAGGTTCCAGAATTACCTGCTCCAAGGATGATTTATATCTGTATCACATCCTGATATCACATTCAGTCAGTCAGTCTGAGAATAGTTCAAATTACCCATTATTTTTGGATTTTGTAGCCTCTCTTAACCTCTGTTAACATTTCACAATTACTGTGACCATCCTGGTCAGAGGGTTGGTAATAAGCTCCTACAGCTCTACTCTCATTTTTGAAGAATGGAATTTCTATCCATACAGATTATATGGCATACTTTGATACCTGTTGGATTTCCATCTTATTGACTCTATGCTTTAAAAAACAAACAAACATTACCCCCCCCCCCCGTCAGTTCCCCACCAGGACAGTCTACCCTGTCATTCCTGTAGATCTTGCACTCGATGAAGTGGTTTGCAGCCCTTGAAAGCTCATGCCCAAAGAAATTTCTTAGTTCTTCAAGGTGCCACAAAACTTCTGCTGTTTTTGCTCTGTTCAGACTAACACAGCTACCCCTCTAAAACCTGTCATTCCTGTATATTTTGTACCCTGGTATTACTGTGCTCTGTTGAGTATACTTACTCTATCAGGTTTCGGTGATGCTTATTATATTGACAGTTACTGCCAGACAGTCTAAATTCATCAATCTTACTATTTAGATTTCTACAATTTGTATATAAGCACTTGTACATTTTGTCAATTTAACCAAATGCCTTTATCTGTAGTTTAAACAGGATACTTTAGCATTTGACAGTCCCCCAAAAGCTCTGACCTCCCTGTACTTACTAACTTCTTCCCGGAACTCTATACTGAACTAATGAGTCCCCCTCCCTTAATACATTCATCCCTGATGCATGTCTCCACCAGAACTGTGTGCTTTTCCTCACTGGTTGGCTTTCCCCAGCCCTTAGTTTAAAAAGTTTAGCTAAGGTTGGACCTGTATTTTCTTGACCCTGATTGCAAACATTGCAACTCCCCAAAAGGAAAAGGGTATCTCATGTTGCCTTGCAGTGACTGCTTCTAACAGATGCATGGAACAGCACTGATGAACTTTAGAAAGGCAACTTGTCCTCTTTCATCAGAGTGTCAGTCCAACCAGAGTGACCAGATGTCCCAATTTTATAGGGACAATCCTGGTATCTGGGGCTTTGGCCTCTGTAGGCATCCATTGCTCCCCACCCCCTGTCCCAATTTTTCACTCTGGCTATCTGGTCTCCCTAAATACAACAGAAGGCCTTTGTGTGCAGCGGAGTTAAATGGGATTCATTGGGGTTTTAAGGGCAGAGTGAAGGACTCCTCAGGCAAAAAATGAGGAAGTCTAACAGTGTGGTATAGTGGTGTGAGCAGTGAGCACAATACACTTAGCCAGAACCCTTGGGGCCTGTTCCCATAACTGCCACTATGGCAGCTGCTTTATCCTCTCTGTAACAAAGGAAATCTAACAAGGAGTCCTGTGGCACTTCAAGACTAACAAATTTATTATTGCATAACTTTTCGTAGGAGAAAATCCCACTTCATCACAGATTTTCTCCCACGAAAGCTCATACAACAAATAAATTGGTTAAGTCTTTAAGTGCCACAGGACTCCTTGTTTGTTTTGCTGAACTAGACTAATATGGCTGCCCCTTTGGAAAAAGGAAATCTAGTTATATTAAGGGCTAAAAATATAACAAAAGTGGCAAGCACTTATCACAAAATTATCACTACACAGCTGACATCTCAGGCCACTTCTACACTATAGACCAGGCGTGGCCAAACTTATGGAACTCAAGAGCCACACAAGTCGATTATTAAACCTTTGAGAGCTGCACTGAGGCATATAGCCACATACTTTTACCTACTCCAAAATTACTATGCTTAAAATTCCCTGTGCACTTTAATTTTATCATAAAAACGGGGCAAATATTGGTCCTACTAATGTCAGATTCTAATAATTACTTAAGGTTACCATGAAAACGAGGCCTATACAGTAAAACTTAGCTGTCGCTGGATGTAGAACACTGCAGGCTAGTGGCAAGTTTTTAAAAATCTGGGCAGTAACTTGTCAATGCAGTACATAAAAGCTCTCGCAGGTGCCGATCTCTAAGTATTGCACAAGGTTTCAATTTAACAAATTTAATTGTGGAATACAATGCTACACAGTAGTTAAGTTGTGCCAAAAATTAAAAGTAATCTACATTCAGTTTTAAACTTTTCTCCTTTGTATTTTTGTTTCTTATTATTCCACGTCATGTTTGGGACTTGTAAAACATGATTTTATTTTAACAACAAGTAAACTGCATTAGGGCCTATGAGAAAATCTAAACATGCCACGGCTTCCCTGACCATGCTGCACTTCTCCCCCCTTCTGACCATGCTGCCACTTTCCTGCTGTCTCCAACCATGCCGCACTTCTCCCCTCACCATCTGACAATGCTGTTGCTTCTCTGCCATCTCTTACCAGGCTCTGCTTCTCTGCTGTCCCCGACCATGCTGCACTTCTCCCCCCGTCTCCAACCATACAGTGCTTTGTCATCTCTGACCATGCCGAGCTTCCCTCCTGTCCCTGACCATGCTGCCACTTCCCTGCCGGATCTGACCATGCTGCCGCTTTCCTGTCATCTTACCATGCTGCTGCTTCTCTGCTGTCCCCAACCATGCTGCACTTCTCCCCTCTGTCTCTGACCATGCTGCCCTTCCCTGCCATGCTCCTCCGTTAGCTGCACTTTTTCTTTCGAGAGCCACATGCAGCTCACGAGCCTGTTTGGCCACACCTGCTATAGACTAGGGGTCTCAAATACGTGGCCCATGGGCCACATGCAGGCTGCAGAGCTGCCTCCTGCAGCCCCTGATAACCCCCAGAATCCTGGGGCTCCCACCTTTCCAACCTTGGACTTTTCAAATGCTGAGCCTCTCTGCAGACAGAGACCGAGCAGCTTCACTTCCCCCCTGCGTTATCAGCCACTGACAGGGAGGAGCTGAACTGCTGCCTGGGAGCTGCCCTATTCACATGCAGCAACTGATCGAGCAGCTGAAGCAGGCTGAGCAGTCCAGAGAAGGCTCAGGTGGGGGGGAGGGCCTTAAAGGAGGGCAGCCTGAGCCTGTGGGGATGGTTCACAGGGGGCTCCATTCTGGGGGAGCACCACTAGCCACAGCACGGCCCCCAGGGCTTTCCCAGCTGCCGGTCCCGGCACAGGCAGGGGGTGTTTCCCCCCAGGAGGGTGGGGTAGTGTTTTTTCTTCCGCTCGCCCCAGTGCTGCTAAATTCTGGCAGGCAGGGGATGTTTTCTCCTCTGCCAGCCCCACTCAGCCAAATTCAAGTGGGCAGGTGGGTGGGGGTTGTTTCCCCTTCTGCCAACCCCAGGGCAGCTAAATTTGGGAGGGCGGGGAGTGTTTTCCCCTATGCCAGCCCCACCAGAGCCAAATTCAAGTGGGCAGACAGGCTGGGGGTGTTTCCGCCTCTGCCAACCCCAGCGTGGCCAAATTTGAGCAGGTGGTGGGGAGGGTGTTTACCCCATCACCGGTCCCAGCACTGCCCCCAAGGCCAAGCAGGAGGCTGCTTATTTACGGTCCTGCAGAGGGCTCTGACCAACCTGTCTGCAGCCTGTCCTGGGATGTGGCTGCTCTCCTCCCCTCCCGGCTTGGGGATACATGTAGCCCCCTCTTTTTAAAACAAAAACCCTAAATATCTTCTAAAACAATTTAATTTTATTTAAAAAACTAAAACCTTGATAAAAATTTAATTTCAATTAAATTTAACTCAATTTTAATAAATCAAACTGCAATTAATTTATTTCAATTAACATCAATTTGAATTCAATAACTTAAATTTTAATTTAATTTTAATTAAATTAACCTGTGGTCCTTCAGGGTTTGAAAACGTACATTTTTTGCCCTCAACCAAAAAAGATTGGGAACCACTGATTTATAATGTAAAATTTTAAGTCTGTTTGTTTACTCTTTGTCTTTTTGATGATTTTGCCATCTTGAATGGAAGCAATTCTAAAAGGAAATGTGTGTTTTGGCTTTGGAAAGACTGTCAAAGTTAGCACAGACCTCATGTTACAAAAAGGTTAATAAATTGACTTTTATTAGCATACTATATTACTCTTCATTTTTTACTGTACTTCTGCATCATTTATGAAAAGATTTCAGTGGTGCGGCCCTCGGGCCAATATCCTAGTCCTCATGCATCCCTCGAGGTGGTTTAAGTTCGAGACCCCTGCTATAGACCTATATATCACGGAGGGGTGTGAAAAATCTACACCCTCTGTCATAGTTCTACCATCGTAACCACCTATGTAGACAGCGCAAAGTCAACAGAACTGCTCCTGCTCAGCAGCATGACTGGCTCCAAAAATCTCCCATGGCCTGAGCCCAGCACCCCCAGGCCTGTTCTGGCCCCATGGCTGGGGTTGGATCTGGCTGCCAGCACCGCAGCTGGCACTGCCCTAGCTGGGGTCAGGGCTGGATCTGGCTGCTGCCACTATATCAGGCCTGGCCCTGTGAACCTCGCTCGGGCTGGGGCTCAATTCAGCTGCTGTGACAACCCCCGGGGCTAGGCTGCTGTGACGGCAGCAGCCAGATCCAACCCTGGCCAGGGACATGGGGCCAGGCCACCGAGATCGGCCAGGGCCACAAGACTGGGCTGCAGTGGCAGCTGGATTGGACGCCAGCCGGGGTCGTGGGGCTGGACTGCTGCAGTGGCCTAGCGCTCGGACTGGGGGCACGTGCCACACGTGCCCAGCACCAGCAACACCCCTGCTCTTGCCAGCACAGCTGCTATTTCTTGGAGAGGTGGATTAACTATGCAGACAGGAGAAGCTCAGTAGCACCTTCACTTTAGTGCTATATTCCAAAGGGGCAGCTGTGTTAGTCTAGTTCAGTAAAACAAACAAGGAGCCCTGTGGCACTTTAAGACTAATAGATTTATTTATTGCTCATGCAATAAATTTGTTAAGTCTTTAACTGCCACAAGACTCCTTGTTTTAGTGCAGGGGTCTCAAACACATGGGCCCTAAAGCTATTCCCTGCAGCCCACAACGAAAACATTGTTACCAATATTTGCAATATTGTTGTATGAAAAGGATTCAGGGGTGTGGCTCTGGGGCTAACATACTAGTCCTTGTGGTGATTTGAGTTTGAGACCCCTGTTCTAGGGCTACCCAGGCCCAGCTGCATTTGTGCAGCTCAAAGAGGCAGCTTTTTACCTGCAGAGCTGCCCTCAGTCCATCATCATCAAAAGAAACCTGCACAATACCTTCCCGAGACGAGCTTGGCAGCTTAACTCCCTAGCTTCCCTAGACAATAAAACCATAAAAATCAACACAGAGACTGAATTTATAATTTATTATGATCTGTAAGCCACTAACCCCCCTTTTTTCCTCCTATGACTACCAAGGAGTAACCAGGACATGCCATCTTAGTCTTTCATGTGTTAGCTGTTTGTGGTTAAGACTCTGCTGCATTTAGCTGTCAGTGCAGAGGATCCAATAAAAGCCATTACATCACCCCCTCTTCTTTCTCAGGAAGCATCATCAATCTGACCCATGCTGGTATCTTTCCCTGGAGGCTGCAGGAGCTAGCAGCTGGAGCAATGCTGCTTGCAGCTGGAGCAATGCTGCTTGCAGGGACTCAGGGGTCAGTGCAGCTGGGGGCCGGCCTGCAGCCTCAGAGCAAGGCGTGCTGCGGGGGAAAAGCAGGCTGGGGCCAAGGCAGGTGCAACAGGGCTGGGACCGGCTCATGCTGGGGGTCGGCTCCGCCGCCAGCCCGCGGGGCGCCCGGACTTTGGCGAGCGCCACTTCTGCACCCGCCCGCGCCGCTCAACTCTGCGCGCGCCCGCCCGCTCGCTTCCGAGCAGCGGCCAGCCTCCCCTCCCCCAGCGCGGACCGCCGCCCCCTGCCGGCGGGAAGAGGCGCAGCAGACGAAGAACATGGCGCCCCTCGAGTCCCAACTCCCCCCACCCCCGTCTCCCCCTCTCTGCGCGTGCGCAGTCGGGCGCGCGGAGGCCGTATCCCTCCGCCGAGCCCCCCTTCGGTCGGGTTTATTTGTGTAATAAGTTAACCCCCGCGCCCCAATGGTAAGTGCCGTGCGACCCTCCCAGCGCGGCCCCTCCGCCCGCCCGGGCTCCCCCCACGCCGGCGCGATGGGGGCGCCCGGCGCTCGTGCGAGCCGCGCCTCCGCTCCCGCCCGCCGTGTCCCTCCGCCGCCAGGCGCAGCAGCGGGGACTTTTGTGTGGGGCTTTTGGGCGCCGTGGAGAGGCGGCCGTTGGCGCCCGTGGCGGCGGTTGTCGGCGGCGGCGACGGCCGGGCAGGCAGCACGGTAAGGCCGCGTCCCCGCGCCCCGTCTCTCCCCCACCCCCCGGGCCGGCCAAGCTTTTCCAGGTCAGTCTGCGCCTTTGTAGGGCCCTGTTACCGGATGTGGAAGTTGATCTCTTCGCTGGTAAAAAATAATTCCACTTCCCCCGGAACCCGGCGCCGCGGCTCCCTCCGCAGCGCCCAGCCCAGCCAGGATTTCCTGTCGGGGAGAGCGGCGGGCCGGCCGGCCTTCCTTCCGGGGACCCCGCCGCACGGGGGGCGCCCGCGGGGCTGGGCTGCGCGGGCCGCGGGGAGGCCGCCGGTGGGGCTGGCTCGGCCCGCGGGCCGGGGCGGCAGGCTGCCGTGGGGAGGTGGGGGCGTGCTGAGCTCTGTGGGGAGAGGTGTGGGGGCTGTGGTGGGGTGGAGGCGGGGTGTGTGCGATGAGGTGGATAGGCTGTGGTGTGCAAAGAGAGGTTGGGGGAGCTCTGGGGGGGCTTAAGGGGGTTGGGGTGTAGTTAGGGTGTCTGCAATGGGTGGATAGGCTGCAGTGGGAAGACTGGGGTTGCAGAGCTCTGTGGTGGGGTGTAGTTGAGGGGTGCAATGGAGTGGCTAGGCTGCAGTGTGCAAAAGGATGTTGGGGGAGCTCCGAGGGGGTGTAAGGGGCCAAGGGGTACAGTTAGGGGGTGTGCAATGGGTGCATAGGCTGCAGTGGGACGGTGGGGGCGTGCTGAGCTCTCTGAGGAGAGATGTGGCGTCTGTGGTGGGGTGTAGTTAGGGTGTGTAATGGGTGGACAGGCTGCCATGGGAAGGTGGGGGCTTGCTGAGCTCTGCGTGGGGCTGCGGTGGGGTGTAGTTAGGCTGGGTGCAGTGGGTGGATAGGTAGCAATGGAAAGGATGGGGGCTTGGTGTGCTGTGAGGGGTCCGCGTGTGGGGCTGTGGTGGGGTGTAGTTAGGGCATGTGCAGTGGGCGGATAGGCTGCAATGGAAAGGATGGGGGTTTGCTGACCTCTGTGGGGAGAGGTGAGGGGTCTGTGTGGGGCTGTGGTGGGGTGTAGGTAGGGTGTGTGCAATGGGATAGGTGGGCTGTAGTCTGTAAAGGGATGTTGGGGGCTTGCTGAGCTCTGTGGGGAGAGGTGTGGGGGCTGTGGTGGGGTGTAGTTAGGGTGTGTAATGGGTGGACAGGCTGCCATGGGAAGGTGGGGGCTTGCTGAGCTCTGCGTGGGGCTGTGGTGGGGTGTAGTTAGGGTGGGTGCAGTGGGTGGATAGGTAGCAATGGAAAGGATGGGGGCTCGCTGTGCTCTGTGGGGAGAGGTGAGGGGTCTGTGTGGGGGGTTGTGGTGTAGGTGGAATGTGTGCAATGGGGTGGATAGGCTGCAGTGGGAAGGGATGTTGGGGGAGCTCTGTGGGGGGAGTAGCAGGTTTGTGGTGGGGTGTAGTTAGGGTGTGTCCAATGGGTGGCTGGGCAACAGTGGGAAGGTGGGGCCTTGCTGAGCTGTGGGGGGAGATGAGGGGTGTACATGGTGCCATGGTGGGGTGTAGTTAGGGTGTTTGAAATGGGCTGGATAGGCTGCAATGGGAAGGTGGGGGCTCGCTGAACTCTGGGGAGGTGACGGGTCTGTGTGACAGGGGTTTGGTGGATGTGAACTCAGGAAGCCCTGATGTGCAGGGAGGTTGGGGGTTTGGTGAGTACAGTGGGCGGGAGGTTGGATGCGTGCAGGGAGGTGGATAGGCTGTGATGTGCAAATAGGCTCGCTGAGGGGAGAGTAAAGGGCCTGTCGTGGGGTGTAGTGAGGATGGGTGCAATGGGGTGGGTAGGCAGCAGTGTGCAAAGGGATGTTGGGGGCTTGCTGAGCTCTGTGGGGGGAGGTGAGGAGTCTGTGTGGCGGGAGTCTATAGTGGATGCGAGATGGGGAAGCCCTGAGGTGCGTGGAGATTGAGGGTTGCTGCGTACAGTTGGGGCGAGGTTGGATGCTTGCAGTGGGGTGGATAGGGTGTGGTGTGCAAAGGGATGTCGGGGACTCACTGAGTTTTGTGGGGAGAGACAAGTCTGTGGTAGGGAGACGTGTTGGATGTGTGCCTAAGGAACGTGGAGGGTTGTCTCTCATCATCTCCTTCCTCTTCCCAGTGCCAGGTTTCATCTTTGCTTGGTTAATAATATTTGTGGATCTGGCAAGTGCAGTGCACATAATAGTTGTTTCTAAAGCCCCAGTTGTGCATGTGCATGTGCATGCACACGTGCTGCTGGGCCCATCTACTCATTCTGTGTTTTACAGCAGGAGGCAGGCAATAGGCCATCTCCACTAGCTCAGTAGTGGACTTTCTCAAAGTCCTTGTTTCCAGAGATTTATACCACTTTTGCACCCTGCTTGCCAGTTCCACTCTGCGTTTCCTTTTTGCTTTGTGCTGATGTGCAGATTATTGTTGCTTGTACCTATTTTAGCTTCTTTGGAAGCATTTCAGGTCCAGAAGTGGTTGCCTTTTTATTAAGGATGAAATTGCCCTTTCTGGAGGATATATATCATTTTACAGTGCTTTGCATCTTTTGGGGTGAAAGGTACAATATACATGTAAAGTTATTCTTACAAGATGCATTTGCTTGAACAGTTGTATTGTCTGTCACTTCTAGGACTGGATTGGTTTACATGTTACTAGATCCCTGACAACATCCCCTTTCCAAATCTAGGGCTGTTAACCTTAAACCCAGACTAGGATTCCTGAGAATTTCCCTTTTAAATAATTTTTAAATGATCCCTGATCCTCTCTGCTAAAATGTTTTTTGCTTGATATAGTGGGGTATAATCTGGTGCAAACATTAGGTGTTTGTCCTAAATTTATGTTAATAACTATGTAAAATTGATTTTGAAATAGTCTTCTGTTTTAATTGCTGTTTAAAATTCAGTGTGTGTATTAGGGGTCTGCATAAGAATTAAAAACTGGTTTGAATAAAATGTGTGTGGTTTAAAATAAAATCCATGTAAACTGAAACTGCCTTGTTTCCTTCAGAATGTTAAGGGCATACACAACACAGATCCAGTACCCAGTGCATGCTAAATTTAACACTTGCTGCTACTCCAGTTTGCCTCATGAACTGTAACCATCACAAGCCCAAAAGGAAGGACTCAGAACCAGTTCTCGATTAGTAGCATCTTGCCACCCACCATTTAAATAAGCAAAGCATGCTCTTCCTGAAAACAGTTTGACTTCCAGGTTTTGGGCCTATCTACAAGATAGTCACTGTGTGAATGATACTCATATAGATGTCTGCGTCAGTGGTTCCCAAACTTTTCCCTGCCATGGCACACCTTAATGCCTTGAATTGTTTTGAGGCACACCACCACATAGTTGCTAAATGAACATTCATGAGCCAATTCAGCATTCTGAGAAGTTTTTTAAAAAATTCTGTGGCACACCTGCTCAGGCCGGACAGCACACCTGTGCCGTGGCACACTGCTTGGGAAATGCTGGTCTAGATTAAGAAATTCTGTCTGACTCTTAAGTGTGAGCAACACCTGTATCCTCAATCCATCCTGCAGACTTGTTCTCTCCAAAGTTATATAGTTCAGGGACATAGTTAACACAACTGGATCTTGTCTGTCAATGCAAGATACTGTTAGGGCAATAAATAACACTTGTAACAGATAATAGCAAAGTGCATGTTCTCTGGCTCAAGGAAAATCTTACTTTCTGTCATTCTGAATTGTGCAATGGAGTCTCGCTGATACATAAGCATATGTAAAAAAAGGGCAGAAGAAGAAATTATGGACAGAATTTAGTGCTTTCACCCATCACAGAACAGCAAATGTTTGCTTTCTCAGAGAACAAGTGATATGAATAGTAACTTTTTTCTGAAGCATGTGTATCACATTGAATTTCTTATTAAAAGATCTAGAAATACAGGTTAACAAACAGTGGGAATAGAATTGCTGCACAGTGAAAAGGACTGTGCAACAGAACATTAGGAATTAAAACTTTTAGTTCTGACAAACTATATTTAAAATAAAATGTCAATTCTGTGCTTTGTGTGTCAGATCTGTGATCACAATCTGCATGCTTGTGTTGATCCCATTGTAATGAGTGGAAAATGTAGAATAATCAGTTATGACTTACAAGGAAATTACCCTTGAACTTGAACTTGTTCCCTTAGAAATGATTGGATACAGCCTTTTTGGATTATATATAATGTGAAAATAAAATTAGTTCATCAAAAGTGGTCTTAAGAAGCATTATTGTACAGAAACAAGTAGTTTAATTTCTGTTTGTGTTCTAATAGAACCATTTTTAGTTTAAATGAAAGAGGGTTTTCTTCTGTCATCAGTGATGGGGCAATACCTTTTCCTAAATTCTGCCACTGTGGTATTGTGCAATTATTTGGAAAATCAGAAGCAAGTTGATTTCAGTGATGATGTTTCAACACTGTGAGATAATGAAAAACAAAATAAGATGTGTATGTTTTGTTCAATGACTTAATTTTGGCTAATGTATTTGTATATTGGTATGTTAGGAATTTCCAGTGTTTTCTTTGATGCTTGCCAGGCCATTTATACAAAATGTGATTGGAAAAACCATTAGCTTGATGTTTCTGATAGGCTGAATAAGCTTTAGTTGATTTCAGTATCAGTTGTGGTGCTCAGCATCTCTGAAAACCAGGTCAGTGATTATGGAGGCAGGTTAGATTGAAGCAGCAAAAGGAAAAGGAATCACTGAAGAATAGATACCAAGTGGCTGTGAGATGTGTTGGGCCTGAAGTGTGTTCTAAACCACAGCTCTGTTGGTCTTTCTCAGACCAGTGAGAGAGCGTATTTTGTTTTCTGAGGCTTAGTTTACCATGGGTTTGCAGACATCCTTATAGCTACACCAGTGCAAATCCCTGATGGAGATACTGTGTGTGCTGACAAGTTCCAAAGGGGTAACTGTGTTAGTCTAGCTCAGCAAAACAAACAAGGAGTCTGGTGGTGCTTAAGACTAACAAATTTATTTATTGCATAAGCTTTAGTGGGAGAAAATCCCACTTCATCAAATGCTAGATGATGGAAGAGTCCAGATGAATATGAGGAAAATAAAAGCTGGTGCAGGGAACTATAGTGGTGCAGATCAGACTGGGTCTAGTGTAACTGAAGCTTGTGCTACCAACATACTTTGGTAAAATTGTGTTGCTTAGGGGTGTGGAAGAGCCATGCCCCTCAGCTACCGTTAATATCCATGTAATCCCAAGTATAGGTAGGTAGTGCTATGTCAGTGGGAGAAGCCTTTCTTTTGAGAAAGCTGTTTCCTCTCAGGCAGGTGGGAGAAGCTCTCATCACTTCACTAAGAGCTACCGTGGTGCAGCTTATCATTGTAAATGGAGGCAAGCCCTCAGTTACAAGTTAGCTCTGATTCAGTGACAATGATGACTGCCATGTCAGTGTAAAACAAGGCCTGAGAATGTTCTGCTGCCAGCTGCCTCATTTCATACTACCCCAGCTGGGGTCTGGGACTGCTGCATGGTGGAAGAGAGATGGATTCTCTGTTACCTAGGAGCCATCCCATTTAGAGCTTTATACATCATACTTAAGGACTTGAATTGCTCCTGAAAGTAAATAAACCAGTATAGTTCCTTCAGAGCAGATGTAATATCTTGATGGTACATCCCAGTTGCACATTTGAATTTTGTTCCAGCTTTGGCTTCTTAAGTGGTCTTCAAGGTAGCCTTGTGACATGTATGGCAGTAACCGATACTAAAAGTTCAAAAATTCAAGGATTACCTTAAGAACTTAAGCTACAAACGGGCATCCCAGCCACTTGAATCCGTCACAGGAAAAACTGCTGTTGGCCACTGATGCATCCTTAGATAGGGCATGTTGCTTGTGTAAGCTATGTCAGTTAGGAGTGTGAGGAAAAATTACATCCCTAACCAACATAGTGACATGGCAAAAGTCAGAGGGTGGATGCAGTTAAATCATCAAACTCCTTGTGCCAGTATGGCTGTTTTTATTTGGGACCTCGTATAAGCTATGCTAGCAGAAAAACACTTGTGGAGTATAAGATTTGTGTTCGCTAGAAGTGTGAGCAGATATAGCTATACTGAAATACCCTCTCTAGGCAGAGAAAGGCTTGTAAACAAACCAGTGGTGTAGGAGCTGCTCTTGTTATAGGCTCAAGATATTTGTCATGTCCTGGAGCAAGCCTGTAGATTCATTTTTCCAAGTTCCAATTTCAGGTATGCTATGGAGAGCCCAAAAACTGTACTGCAGTTGCTAACCCCTATGCCAGTCCTTCCTCCATGACCCTCAGCTGATGCCAGTGCCCCCCTCTGCTGAAAAGATGTGGCTGCCTGAAAATTCAGCAGCGGTCATGGCTGGAGTGGGAGTGTTTCCCAGGCATGCCACAGAAAGAGGTAACCCACAGTGGCTGATTTGGCAGTGTGCCTGGGAACAGGAGTCCCCAGGCATACTGTGAGATGAAGCGACTTCTTTCAGAGGTTTCCAGGCATGCTGAAGAAAGAATCTGCCTGGAGTGGCTCCTTTGGGGAGCATCACACTACAGAGAGGAGCAACTCCAGGCAGCTTTTTTCTGTGGTCACATAGAGTCATAGGCATGGGGGGGGGGGACGACCACTGTGTCCAAGCTGCACCTGAAGGAAGCCACCCAAAGCAGCTTTCGGTGGTAGAAGTGGCAATTTCTGTGGTACTGAAGAAGAGGGTGCCACATGCCACCCTGAATGGGCTCAAGCGCCATTGCTGGCACACATGCTGGGGGTTGCCTACCCCTGCTGTATTGTCTTTGTCAGACAAAAAGGACACGTATTTGAAAAGGAGTGTCATTCCTTCCTCTCTGTAATGCTCAGTCCCAACTCTGCTGAAGTCCAGCAGCAGAACTATAATGGGTTCCTGTTTCTTGTGCAAAACTCAACAGTGGCTATAATATTTTACTGTAATGCATATAAGGCTAAATTCTTAGTCTTGCTTCTGTTTCTTTAAGCACTTGAAGTGTTGCAAGTGGCCGTAAAAGCTGTTCAGAAGGGGTGACTGAGGATTTCTCTGGCAAGGGGAAAATCCTAGGCTGCTGGCATATAAAACCTCTCTGACTTGCTGTCATGCTGGCAGAGGTGTGATGGGGAAATGTTCTGTGGTGGAGGATTTTATGCTCTGCAAATTTCTGGGCAGTGCAACAGTTTAGGGGGCTCTTCTAGTCCTCATACACAAGGACAGCTGTTTGGCTGCTCTGACTTTTTTGCCAGGGCTGGCTCAGAAGCAAGGAAACCATAAAAGATGGCTAAGAGCCACTCTGTCAATATCCACCCCAATATAAGAGGACTCCCAATAGTATCAGGCATAGCCTTGCTGCCGCTGAGGATTGCACACACACATTTCAACTCCTCAGGGCAGCCCTGAATTCCAAAAGCTACCAGTATGCTAAGAAACCTACAGTAGCACCAACTAGAGAAGCTGCGAAACCGTAGAATTTGGGGTCCAGTGTGACTGTGCAAAAGTTTATTTGTACAAACATATTTTTCTGTTCAGGCTGTATTTTATATGCTAACTGCACAGGATAGTCTTATTCTAGGACTGAAGACTGCATTTGTCTCCATTAACAAGAAAATCAATGGCAGGTCAAAAGTTTATTTTTAAAAATAACTCATTTTTGAAGTTATGTAAGCGCAATAAAGAAACAGCACTCTAAAAGCAATATTATAACAGAGTTTTCACAGGTCACTTTAAAAAAAAAAAAGCAACTTTGAGCTGAGTGTTCATGAGAAATCTTTTGTCTGTGGAAAGTTTCTAAGTTCCTAGAAAGTTTACAGTGAAAACCACTTGGTTCTCAACGATTTGGCATCACTGCTGTTAGTTATATAATTTGATTTTATTTTGTAACTGGCTGACAATGTAATTTTTTGTTAGAATTAGTTTTCACTCGCATCTCCACAAGATGGCTCCATTAACTTTTCTTTGGGTACCCTCTGAAAAATATAATTAACCATATTTGTAGGTCACTGAAAATTAGGTGAGTTTCTGATGATAGAATTCCAATATTTAAACTCTTGCAGAAGAATACTTCAACTTTTAAGCTAGTATTTAATAAACACATAATGGATAAATGACATGACCAAAAAAGGTGATTTTATTTGTAGTCTTCCATGTCATTCCCTTTGCATTGGTTGGCATGCTACTTATTATGTATAGTAGAATTCAGTTAAATGTCATTAAGACATCAAAATCAAATATTAAGAAAAGCAAAATAAAGTATCATTTGAAAGAGAATCCTACAGCAGTGATTCAAACGGACAAACAATGCTATTAAAGAAGTATCTTCGTGAGAACTTGGGCTGAGCCAGGTATCTAGTGGGGGCAATCCCACAGGGCACCATAGCAAAAGTTTATTTACGTGCTCCTTTAATGGGTGGGTCTTGGAAATTTATTAAAAGCAGGCTGTATCAGTTCAGAGATCCTGTGGCAAGGCGGCTGAGTTTTTATATATAGCCAGGTTTCTCCTCATTATGGATTTTAAGAAATATAATCACAAACTCACAGGGGAAAAATAAGATTGTGATGCTCAGGAATTGGAGTGAGAGCTGATCACAACTCTCAATTTCGGGTCCATGGAAGGTTCTGACATCTCAAAATTTCCTTTTCTCCAGTGTTGGAATGAAAAGTTTAAATCTACTGCCAAATGAAATTTCTGAACAGTTTTGGTTTTGAAATGTTGAAATGACTTTAACAAAGATTTAAACAGTTTGTTCAGCTTTATCAATTAATAGAATGATTCACTCTTCCCCCATAAAACCATTCACAAGTGCATTGTGGCCATTCAGTATTACACTCTACACTTTCTTTCTGTTTGTGACTTTTATTGCTGATCTGCCATTGATAACCCACTAGCTTAACATGCAAAGGTTTTACTGGCAAAAGTAAGAAGACACTGTCCCCTTTACTGAACCAGATGAACACTGCTGCCTCTTTGGAAATGTCCTCTCTCTTACCTAACGGCAAGCTGGTTTTACTTCCGTACACTAAAAGACAGATCAAGAATGAAGCATTAGATTGGTTCCTAATATTAGTGTCTATAGTACTAGTCATCTTGTTCTCACTCCTCCAGTTCTCAGTCAGGAACCACCATTGTTAAAGAAGGTTTTGGTTTTTTTTTTTTAAAAAAAAAAAAAGGAAGTTAAAGAGTTTAATGGTATTTCCTTCTGAACTGCCCTGCCACTTGTGTGATAGGATTGGAGCTGCTCTGTAATAATTTATGCATACTGTAGTTGACTTGGCTCTTGGGATGTTTGCTGTAAGAATACATTTTTTTTTATTAATAGGAGACTGTAGGGAAAAACAAGCAGGAAAGGAAAAAATGGCTCAAGACAAGCCATGTCTCAGCAGACATTTGAGCATTAAGAGGCAATTCCAGGACAGTTTCCAAAGGGATAGGCGTGTTAATCTAGTTGAGCAAAAAAAAAAAACAAAAAAAAACCCAACCCACACAAAACAAGGAGTCGTGTGGCACTTTAAGACTAACAGATTTATTTTTCTCATGAGCTTTCGTGGGAGAAAATCCCACTTCATCGGATGCTTCGAAGCATCTGACGAAGTGGAATTTTCTCCCACGAAAGCTCATGCGAAAAATAAATCTGTTAAAGTGCCACACAATTCCAGGACAGGAAAATTTTGGGAACACAATATTAAAAGAACTGTGGCAGAATTAAAAAGGGTTTTCTGAGAGAGCATGAGAGGTATTTGTTCAGAGGAACCCAGCTGACACAGGCACAGTGACTGAAGAAGTTAAGGCCTTCTTTGGTTATTATCAGGCAGTGATGTGTCTTTAGGTAAGAGAGATGTGCAGACTTGTTTTAAAATCCTTTTGATCTGAAAGCTTTATTCCTACTGATAGAGAAACAGTATTTTGTTTTAAAGAAGGCTGTCCACACACTAGACGTCACTTGTCATGGACTTCCAAAGGCAAGTACTTAGGTGTCCAAACTCATTTGGACCTAGAGGGTGAGAACAGTTGACATGAAGTGTGCTGTATCCCAGGGCCTGGTTTAAGTGCAGAAGAATTGTGGAATTCCACCTCTGGGCAGGTAAAGGCATGACAAAGTACATTTAAAGAGACCAGAAAAGAGACAGAGGAGCAGTTAGATCTGTAACCATGAGCATTGGTGAAGTATTCCGTCAGGAAATATGTCCCACTCTCCTTATAAACTATGACAAATATAATACAGTCTGAACCCTTTGTTCTTTGTTAAAATTCATTCTCATTCTTAATATCATTGCAGATGAAAGCATACTTTAAAGAATGAAGAGTTCATTATGTTTTGGCTGATGATGTAAATGGTATTTTAGATTCTGTGTTCTCTAATTACTTAATTTTTAATGTTGGGTGTAAGGGCAGAGTCAGTGGTTTTGCATAGTTGTTTCAGGGAGTTCTTGTAGAACAAACATCTTTATGGATGTTTTGCTCATACATTTACTTTGTTTTTCAAAAGGCGTATCTGTATATTTAAACAGTATAGGCGTCAGTAACTGGACTGTTTTTTCAGCTGTGGAGAAAATTATCATCTTGGGACAGTGATTAGCCAAAGTTATATAAAAGACCAGATGTTGTCTTGAAAACGATGGAAACCTAAAAGAAAGTTCTGCTTTTCGGAGACACCAATTTTATAGAGAAGGGAGATATTCAGAAAGTATATAAGCTGTGTGAATTTGGAAGGAATATGTACTAGCAATTATTAGTTGTAATTTAACATGCCATATCTTGTGTAGAACTGTTATGGAAAGTTTCTGCTAAATTTTGCATGCTGTTTTATAGAGGCAGATTCCATTATTAGCTCTTGCTGAGTACCTCTGAAAATTTTCTTAGTTTAATTTTGTCAGCTTTTATCTCCAGAAGACTTAACCTTCAGATTTTGCACCCAGCCTGTCCTACTGCCTTTTAATGATTTTAGGTAGTTGATGTGTTGAATAACAAAATGAGTTTCCACTTAATTATGTAGCCATAGTATGTGCGGTGCAGGAGAATAATGCCTACCACTCATGGTTTGTAGGACATACTGGAGAAGTGAGTTTTTTAGAATGGACTAAATGAGGTGATAGTGGAGGCATCACAAATAGATTTATACTTGAAGCACAAGGGGCAGCATGGAAGAAGGCACAGAAATATAAGTGGATAGGGAACATAAAAAAGAATTATTGTGGTCAGTATGTCATACAAAATCTCCACTCTGGGTACAGTATATGCAAACAGCATAGATCCACCTATATGTTACTTGCCCTGTGAAGACCATAATCTTGTTAAAAGCTCCTAAAACAGGCATACAAATGTAGCCACATATATAATTAAAAATCAATGTTGAAAATTTGAAAATATAGTTATATATATGTCCTACAATTGCTATTTTTATAAATTCTGCACATTTACAATAAAAATGTTGAACAAAAACGCTATCAAATTGATATCAATACTGTTTACTGACATCATTCTATACACTTTAAAATAAAATACTATTCACATATTTACACTTCAGAAATACTTCCCAAGAGATCAGATTCTTATGTGAAACATATATAAATACAGATAATATGAAAAGGATTAAATACTACTCAGAACAAGTGTTCCAGCAATTGTCTGTTGCAAAAACAAAAAGAAGTTCCCAGCTTGAAAGAGAAATATCTAGGTAATGTAGTGTGTAGCATATGAATTTTTATAACTTTAGAATATAGGAGGTTTATGTGTAGGTATTTAGCTAAGCGTTTGTCACATTAGGTGTGAATTTTCTTTGGCAACTGGTTTTCTGAAATTAGGAGTTCTGGATTTTTGCTTTTTATTTTAATATTGGAATATGATTTATACTTGAATTTTAGTCACGTATACTGGGCATGCACTTTTTTCTGGTACTTGGCTATGGATTTGCTTCACAAGTTGTACTTTTTTTTGTTGTTCTTTGTGTATTTTCACTATGGGTGCTCCAATATAGGTGTTTGTGCGTCCCTGTGCTTCTGCTAAGCACTTTTTGGTGGTAGTGTCCATTTGGCCCACACATGCTCTCTACCTTCCTTTTGCTCTGCTTCAAGACTAATTAGCGCTGGATGGTAAATCAACTTCAGTTCCTTCTCAGCCACCCCAGCTAGAGATGGAGCACTAAGCAGTCAGTTCACAGACACTTAATGAAGCGCTATGAGAGGCAGCCAAACTTGTCTGACAAACACCAATATGAATTACATGAATGTATAAATGAGCCGACAGCAAATATTATATCTCCCTTCTGAGGAGACAGAGTTTCTCTTTGTGGTA
Source organism: Podocnemis expansa (assembly GCA_007922195.1). Lineage (NCBI taxonomy): Eukaryota > Metazoa > Chordata > Testudines > Podocnemididae > Podocnemis > Podocnemis expansa. The sequence continues at coordinate 4,966,380 of ML682019.1, forward strand.
GATGCAGTGAATTCCCAGCACTGCCAACATGTCTCAAAATCCACCCCTTAAAATCAGATTGGAGCTCCTGAATTTGTTTGGAAGAAAGTTCATTTGAACTCAAATTGCAAAGTAGCAGAACAACAGAACAGGCCTTGACAGTCAAAGAAAACCACACAAGCTGCTCCAAGCTCAATAGCTTTGTTGACCACTGACTAAAGTCACATACAGATCAATTCCAGGCCATTATACAGGAGAGTCAATTACTGGCAGAAGTGGTGCTTCAGATCGCTGGACATGTTGCAGGTCTGTAGTTTAGTCAATTTCATTGGTGGTTGTGATGTGACAAATGTCCTGGTTAAATAGTTTGGGATTGCCAGGGAGGCTCAGATGACTGCTGAGGACTTCCCCTTCGAGGGCTTAAAGTTATTTGTGGACAAAACCAACACTGTTCTCTGAATGTTGAAATAGTCCAGGGCCATTGTGTGGTCACCAGGGATCTACAGTCCTGGATAGAAGAGGAAATTTAACACTGTCCTTGCAAAGATCACATCTACCCTGGAATGCATCATGTCCACTCCAGGTATTACAAACAGCAATGCAAGAAACCCAGGATTTAGCAGTGCATACTATTTGACCCTCACTCCTCTTTGACACAGCTGCCCACCTCAAAATATCCATTTTGACACCCCAGGCGAAGGTCTGAAGGGACCACTCCGTTGGTCGTCAAATGCAACTGACTTTTCCTGCCCCTTTTCAAAGCAGTGTGGTTTTATTCCACTACAAAAGGGAGCAATAAATAAGTTCTGGAAATTTTCTTTTCATCCACTTCGCTTCTTATCCCCCATTTCACCACCCTCCCTATCCATTTCAGGGACCCTTCTAATAAGACACTGTTAAGTTAGGAAATCAATTACCTTCTAGGTCTGGGAGCCAGAGAACCGGTTTCCATACATCTTTAAGGAAAAGAATTTTATTCTAAATATTTCCTGACAACTAATAAAAAAGGAGGCTGAAGACCTATACTGGACCTCAGAGCACTCAAATATATGAAGGTCAGAAATTCAAGATGGCCCCAATTGCAGTAATTATTTCCTCTCTAGACCAGGGAAATGGGTTTTGGGCCCTTAACCTCCAAGATCCCTATTTCCACATATTGATTCTGGCCTCCCACATGGTGAGTCCCATGTTTCGCTGGAGGTCAGGAGTATTACCAATACAGAGTACTCCCCTTTGGCCTCTCCTTGGCTCCTAGGGTATTCTCCAAGATCCTTTCATAGACGTGGCTTATCTACAATCATTGGAGGTCTTGAACTACCCACACTTAGCTGACTGTCTGCTCATGAACCAAGCCTTCAAAAAATGCCCTTTGAGTCACCCACAAGATTTCAGTTATTCACAACCGTAGAACTGCAAATAAACATACAAAAATCAACCCTTACTCTCATACAGTGTTTGATGTTTACAGGGACTAACTCGACTCACTGCAGGTGAGAACACACTTCCTGCACCACAGATTCATCAGCTTGGTTACACTCAAAGAGACAGTTCAAACCAGTCCACAAATGATGGCCAGATATTGCCTTCAGTTTCTGGAACACAGAATGTGTCAAGCATGTTTGTTTAGTCTCATGCCACACTGCAAATGAGATGCAAGGATAGGTTACATGCCCTCTAAGGCCGAACACTCTATGGGGTGATTTAAAGACCCAGCAAATGTTTCCTCAGGGATTCCATTTACTCAGACTTCCCCAACATTACTCCTTACTACAGATGCATCCTTTGTAGGCTGGGATGCATGCCTCAACAGTCTCTCAGCTCAGGATAAATGGCCGTTCATGGAAGCAACATTCCCAATACCTGTGCTTGTTTCCTCCCACTGATCAGAGGTACTCATATGAAAATCATGACAGACAAAATAACAGAATGTATTGTATACATTGTCAAGGTGGTGCCATATCACCCTTCCTGTATGCAAAGGTGCTAAAGCTATAGAACTGATGCCTTTTGCACAATGTTTTAATATCAGCAACCTGTCTACTGGGATTAGAGAATGCAGCAGTGGACACCCTCAACTGCAAGTTTTCTCATGACTATGAGAAGAATGCAGAAGTATTCTACACCAGGGGTGGACAAAACTGGCTCACAGCTAGGCACTAGCAGTTTTACTTTTGTTGGACAGAGGATGCTCCTCTATTTCATTTGTGCAGTAGGGCTAGGCAACAGGCTACTAAAACTGATTGCCATGGTAACCAGAAACATAGATTTGTTGAGGCCTGCTCTATGCTATCTATATTCTACTAATCGGGATCTCCAGTGATAGATTTGTTCACCACTTACCTGAACAAGAAATGCCTATCTTCTTGCTCGAGGCCAGGCCACAGATAACAGCCATTAGAAGACGCTCTCCTTTCATGGGATGAGGACCTTCTATGCACCTTCCTCAATTCCCTCTGTTACCGAGTCCTGTTGAAAATAAAAGGAAAGGACCAAATGTCATACTGATTGCTCCCATGTAACTAAGACAGGCTTGGTATTTATCACAACTAGTGGTGTGTCCACTGATCACCCTTTGACCCATTCCATCTGTCACAGAACGAGGGTCAAACTCTCCATCTCACCTTGAAGATACTCTGGCTCAAAACTTCTCTCCTTTGTGGTTCCAGCCTGTGGAGAGCTCCTGCTCCAAGAAGTACAGAAAGTTCCTTTGAATTTATTTTCATCCCATTCTCTAAGTCACCACATCTTCAAAGCATCTGACAAAGTGGGATTTTCTCCCACAAAAGCTCATGTGATAAATAGATTTGTTAGTCTTTAAGTGCCACAGGACTCCTTGCTTATGTATGTTTAAGCATGCTTAAAGTATGTTTTGCAGCCATTAGCTGTGTTCCATCAACAAATAGAGGGATACTCAGTTTTCTGCCACCTAGCTACCAGGAGGTTCCATAAAGGCATGGTGAACCTCTTTCCCCAACCCAAACTTCTCACTCCAAGATAAGATCTAAATCTAGTAATTCAAGAGCCTGACCGGATTGCCTTTTGAGCCTAAGGCCACTTGTTCCCTGACATACCAGTCGATGAAGACAGCATTACTGGTGGCTATCACGTTGGGAAGAAAAATTAGGCAGATGACAACACTAATGGCAAACCCCTCCCTTTTCAGGCTTAGTCTGTCCTGAAGCCAGCAGGAGATGCCCAACATATAGTAACTTGCATATATCCTATCAACTTACTTACATTGCCATGATGTACGTATTCACTGTGCTATGTGGACCAGAAACACCCTCCTTTTGGGGAGGTGGTTTAATCATGTTGAGCAGAGAGCACTTCCAGAATCAATTTGAGCAGTCTCTATAACCCATGCAATCAATCCCGCTGCAGTGATTACCAAGTTGCCAGCGATGTAAACTTATGAGTATTCTATAAAGACAAGATCACACTGAGGCCACACCCAAAGTTCATCCCCCAGGGTAACCTTGCATTTCCATATGAACCAGCTGGTTCAAGTCCCAGTCTTCTATCCTAGGCGCATAGAGATAACAGGGAAACCATACTATACATGCTAGACATCAGGAGAGCTCTGGCCTTCTGTTTGGACAGGAGGAAGGCTAAGAATGATATCAGCAGAGACTCTCCAAATGTGTCTCTTTATTACACCAAGTACTGCTGTTATGTTCATCACATTGTACTTCCATCTGGAATGCGTGCTTACTCCAGTGAAGTGAGTTTTCTCCTCCGTTGCCTTCCACAGGAATGTTTGTATAACTGAAATCTGCAGAGCAGTTACCTGGTTGTCTGTATATACTTATGCAATCGTTGGAGACTGTGTCTCTGATGCCATCTTTTCGATCCACAGTACTGTTATCTATAACGGACTCAACACCAAAGGTCTGGTCTCCTATGGGGATACTGCTTGGGGGTCATGTACAGTGGAACACTATTCAAAGAGGAAGAGGAACTTAATTATGTTATGCGGTAACAAGAGCTGTATCCCTGTGACTGGTCTGGGACCCACCCTTCTCTCCTCTACTTTGGAGCTGGTGAATGAGGGCTCTGCAATAGAGAGAGAACAGTGGGTGGCTCACCCATAGAGCGCCACTTAGTATTGAGGCAGAGCATGAGGGATGCAGTGAACATGTGTGTGCCAAATGGACACTGCCACCAAAATTCTCCAGTCAGAAACACCAGGATGCATAAACACCTACAGTGGGACTCCCGTGGGGACACAAATCTCGAAGATCCATTGTCACTGCACACAGTGAGGTTCCAGAGGGGCAGCTGTGTTAGTCTAGTAAAGCAAAAAAAAGCAAGGAGTCTTGTGACACTTAAAGACTAACAGATTTATTATCACATGAGCTTTCGTGGAAGAAAATCCCGCTTTGTCATTTTGTTTGATAATAAATCAGTTAGTCTTTAAGTGCCACAAGACTCCTTGCTTTTTTGCATACAGTGAGTAACTTTCTCTTTTGTTCATTTTGGCAATTAATCTGGAGTATTTCAAAGTTGGAGCCACAACTGTCCCTGAATTCTGTGTCTGCCCTTTCTTGGTAATGCAAATAAATTCTTCTGACATATTGGTGTCACTGATATCATAAGATTCCACCAGAGGGGATTCTATAGAAAAGATGTTAACTGAAAGCATGGTGCCCATATCTAACATAGTTTATTTTTAGCATGGCACACCTTAATTAAAGTAAATAGCTTTTCTGAACGTATACAATGCCAGTCAGAAATATAAACACAAGACGTAAGTAGGCAGCATCTCTTGGTATCATTTGATCCTCTTTGTGCAAGTGTTGTTGCAGTACCTAGTGAAGGACTATAAATCTGTGTTTATTTTAGAGTATGTAGCCATTTCAGTCCAATTTGAGGCTGGAGTGAATATAAAATCATTCCAGAGCTGTGGACAATAATGCAAGAAAGAATATTAAATATTATTTTAATGAATTCTTTGCCCCAACTTCAGGTCTATATGAATGGCCAAAAATGGTTGCTTCTGCAGGTTGGCTGCCTGTTGAGCAGGTGAGGAAATTTATTACAGTGCCTGAAGCACCATCTAGTTTTTAAAAAGCCTTGCAAAAAAAAAAAAAAAAAAAAACCTGAAAAAATATGGTTAGTAAATGGTACTTTTTAAAAAAACGCACAAGTAGCATTTGTCCAGTTAAGTAGTGTCAAATTAACATTAAACGTTTCATTATTTTTCCCCTATATAATTTCACAAGATGTCCCTGGTAGATTTGGGAAAGAAGCTTTTAGAAGCTGCACGAGCAGGTCAAGATGATGAAGTTCGCATTTTGATGGCAAATGGAGCACCTTTTACCACAGACTGGGTAATAACAACTTTTTCATTTGTTTGAGGTGTTTATTCTTATTTCTGTTTGTCTGAAATTTGTTCACTGGAAAATAGTGTAACTATAAATTATCAGAAATTATAAAATCATATAAAACTACCTTGAGGTTTATATGTATTCCTGAATAGAGTCTGAGGTTGGATATTGGACTGTATGGCATTGCAAATTGAAATGAGTTAGTTTAATTGTATTATCTGACATCATTAGGTCCATAGGACTATTTTGGCCACTCTGAAGTAATTGATGGCAGTGAACTCTAAATGAGTTCATCTTTTAATGGCAGTCCAGGTGAACCATGGAAAAATAAATGTGTATATTTTCCAGTATAAAACAGGTACAAATAAAGGAATGGAAGTGAGTACTTCATGCTGGTTGGGATTTCCCCCCCCCCCCAATCCACTTTTATACCATATTACAGCTGGGAACATCACCACTTCATCTAGCAGCGCAATATGGTCACTATTCCACAACAGAAGTATTACTTCGGGCTGGTGTAAGTCGGGATGCCAGAACCAAAGTGGACAGAACTCCATTACATATGGCAGCATCTGAAGGCCATGCAAACATAGTAGAAGTCTTACTTAAGGTAGAAACTTCTTTTTATGTTATATTATAGAACCATAATAAGCTATGTTGATACTGACTGCTGCAAAATCTGTCAAGACTGTTCAGTCGCTCTGGATTTTGCCCTAGTAACTCCAGCTCCGGAAGTGGTATATCACTAAGGCAACCAGACAGCATTTCTGGTCACCTTAGTAGAGTGTGTAAGGGCTAGTTAGTAAGTCAACAGGAAATAAGCAAGGTATTTTACGTGCTTGCATATCTCCTGTTGACTGCTGCCAAAAAGTGCAGCAAGTGTACAACAGGGCAGAGACTCAGACAATTAGGATTGGACGGGACCCTAGGAGGTCATCTACCATTTGGAACAATCTGAATCTAGAAGACTAGTAATCATAAATCTGCATTAGAAGAAGTTTTTATAATCACAAAGTTGGCTGCAAAATGACTTTTTTAAAATAGATTTTTAAAAACCTCTTATAATTAACATCTGTACTAAGGGAAAAGGTGATGCGTTCTATTTCCCATCCAGTTGTCCATTTTATTTTTAATATTTGTTACAAGCCACATGTTTTTAAGCAAATTGTTTATTGGCATCCAAACATCTGACTTCTTTATGTTGCAGTACTATACAAATAAAAATCTTCTAAAACCTACACATGTGGTCCTAAGAATTACTTAATCTGTTGTGCTAATTTGTGTGATTATTAGAGATGTAAAATACTAAATGATTAACTGATAAGCGTTAGTCTTACTGTTAAGACGACTACTTAGCTGTTAACCAGCAGCACAGGCTCTCCGTGTCTCTGGGGATGGTGTTGGGCCATGGCAGAAGTAGTCACACTGCTGCTGCCCAGGGAGGACAAGGCCCTGGTATAAGTGCTGTAGAGCGTCACGCTACAGAACACCAGGGATCACAGGTCTGAGGCTGGGGTTCCCTGTAGAACCAGGCTGGGGCCCCTGGAGGGGGCACAACATACAGAGGACACAGAATTATGTCAGTTAAATGGTTAACTGGGATAATTTTAATAGCTTAAATGGTTATCTTTTGTAACCAGTGTTTATATCCTTAGTGATACTTGCTGTAAAGTCCTTTTAATGAAATAGGAGTTGTCAGACAACAGAAATTTCCTTGCAACAAGCAAGGGAAAGAGACTTTCATCAACTTGGAAGTCATTCCATTTGCAGCATTCTGCAGTTCGGACAGCTTGTGCCAGTTTGATTGATGTAATGTTTTTGTTTGCAGCATGGGGCTGATGTTAATGCAAAGGACATGCTGAAAATGACTGCTCTTCACTGGGCAACAGAACACAATCACCAAGAGGTGGTGGAGCTCTTAATAAAGTATGGCGCAGATGTCCACACACAAAGTAAATTTTGTAAAACTGCATTAGACATTGCAGTCGACAATGGGAATGAAGATGTAGCAGAAATATTACAGGTAGGTTTTCATTTATGATGCAAATGAAACTTAGAATGCTGATCAGCTAAGCTATTTAGTAGTTGTTGGCAGTTGTATGAAGTGAGATGATAATACATATTTGTTTAAAAATTGGCTGAAGAATGCTAGCTTCTGCCAGCTCAAGAGGTGAGGGCCTTCACTATTTTTGACTTGCTCATCCTGACATAGAGAATTATCTGGGCTAATTTGCAGGTAGGCTATAGCCGCTAAATTTCCAGGTGGGCTGTGGCTACAGGCATCTCTGACAATATATCCTGATCTCAGTGTTAGATTAGCTTCCTGTATGGGAACTAAATTAGTTGGTGGGGTTGGAAGAGGGTGAAGATGCCTTTTTCACATTGACTAGACACCGGCCCAACTGTCTATAGCCGTGGGGATGGGATCAATTGAAATGCCAAAATTCACAGTGCTAGATTCTGGTTTACTGGCACAGTAGCTTGCATGCATTCTCAGCCACTTTCAGGCTCTGAGAGTATGCAATCTTATATAAACTTCATGGTTAAGTGAGCCTATTTGGCTTGCAATAAGTGAAGGTTGTTGAGTACTGGATATAGAAATGAAGGAAAACAAGGTTTGGTAGCCATCTGCTGCTTTACTTCAATCAGAATGTGTTGCAGTTAGGCTATATCTTATTACTTTTATAAAGCTGCATCCTTTACATAACTTGGTATGAGTCTTCATCAGTCCTTGCTCTTTCCAATCTATGACAAATAGCTCCCAGATTCTTACATAGGGACTGACTTTGGAGTTACATCTTGATTAAGTCTTTATTTACTTTCTCCTGTAGAGGAGGCTGCCGTTTTTAAAAATGCTTTTATAGAAGTGTAATATGTTTGTCTTTAATATCTATTTGGAGTCTGAATAGTATTGTTATCTTTCACCTCCTAGATTGCAATGCAGAACCAAATCAACACAAATCCAGAGAGTCCTGACACTGTGACAATACATGCAGCAACACCACAGTTTATCATTGGACCAGGAGGGGTGGTGAATCTAACAGGTCTTGTATCTTCTGCAAAAATGTCAAATGCAACAGGTATTTAGATGCATTTAGAATAGCTTTGGGGATTTTATATGTAGTTGATGTCATTTTATGAAAAGACGATTGAGAACATTGATGGTAAGATTGTCTTGTTCCTCTTGATTGCATCTTGCATTTTATAAATATCCAGGTATGTATGTGAATAATAATGTAAGTTGAGGTAACATCTCAGAAATTGCATTAGCCTAATAAACTTGTCTTGAGAATAGCACTTTTGGCTTAGAAAAAAACTAATATATTACTCCAGTGTATTAAAGTTTTGGGGTGACAAATTAGGGATCTGTGTAACATTCTTATACAAGTTTGTGAAGTGACTTTATTTTTTTTCTTCAACTAGATGAGACAGGAGTATCTGCTGTACAATTTGGAAATTCGTCAACCTCTGTCTTAGCTACATTAGCAGCTTTAGCGGAAGCATCAGCTCCACTGTCCAACTCTTCAGAAACACCAGGTTAGAAAGCAAAGTAATTTATTTGCATTGAATAAACTAAAACAACGTGTAGGGATAAGGCTTTCGGCAGTACAGTTTGTCTGAAAATTCAAATTAATTTTTAAAATACTGAAAAATCAATAACCATTTTACTCAAATCAGCAATGTAGGAGGATCACAGTGTGTAAAATACCTATGCATGGTAACACACAAATATACGAGTAACACTTTTTTAGTTAGATGGTATTTTTGAATCTGCTGGAGGCAGCTCTCTTTTTGCTGAAATGTGACATCATTCAAGATCAAAATCAGATTAAAAACTGGTTTCTGGGTAGCTATTTTACTAGTTGGAAGAAAATCTTTAATATCTAAACACTAAACATTTTGTTCACAAGTTCACATTTTATTTCTAATCTAGGAAAAGGTGGCCATAATGCTTCTTTCAAACAAATACCATTGTGCAGAGGCCACCAAATAGTCCATTCAGAACTGAGGAATAGGCTCAGTATACCCCTAGAAAGCTGGTCTTCTGTGACAGAATTCTACCAGGGTAAAGAGGGAGTAGCGGAGGAGGGGGACAGGGAGAAATAGTGCTAAATCCCACCTGGACAGCACAGCTACTTAACCAAGGATGCTGGCAAATGTATTGAGTTTTCTGTGAATCCTGCCAGGGGAGATAGGACTGGAGAATCACACTTTTGGGCACACATTGCTATTGCACTGAAAAGGAGTGACTTGGCATCTTCAGCTAGTTTCTGCAGCTATCTGCAGCATGTCTCACTCTGCAGGGCTGTGAGAGGAGGACAGAGAAGTCAGTTGATCCCAACATAGTATAAAATGCTCTTAGCCTCAATTATTTTGAAAACCCAACAACTTTCATTCTCTCTCTCTCTCTCTTTTTTTAAATTGAATTGGCCAGCTTCTGTCTTTGGGAAACAGTTAATAAGGCTTCCCCTACCAGCAGGGAGTGATTGCCATGCAGGGCGGGCATGCTATTTACCAGCAGTGGTTTTTCCCAGGTAAAATCATATTTTTAACATGCTGGGAAAACACAGTTCTAGTTTAAGGTATTTTTTATGTTAACTGTTTTGTTAACACACTTACATTACACTTAGTTTTAATTTAAATAGTTTAACATTTTTAATTTAGCTGTTTAGTTAACGCACTTGATTACAGTTAGAGTTACAAATTCAAATTGTGGCTAGAAGTAGATTCATAGGCAGTAGAGTCATAGCTTAATTTAAGGCTGCACAAATAAAAAGTAAAACTCCAGTGGGCATAATCCTGATACCTGTAATTATAATACTGAACACTGGAATGTCTAGATGCATTTTGGTTTGATATTTTATTAAAATACAAGTGTCATGATTCTTATTTTGGTTTCTAACATTATATAAGTAAAAGTCAAAACATTTGATTATATAAAAACAATAGTAATGCACAGTTATAGGTTTAAGGCATTAAGAGATCAGGAGCATGCAGAGTTGTGGACTACCATTCCAGGGTCCATTTGTCCTTGCAGCATTCTATAGCAGAAAACAAACTTTATAGTTTGGTAGTGTAGGTAGACTGACCCGCCAAGCACAGACCTGAGGAATAAGAACTTGCTGGACACTGATGCAGTTATTTTTCTCAGTGTCCTGATTTAAACATATGCGACCTGTCCTAAACTAGATTGCCCCAGAAAGTTCCCAAACCTGTTGCCATGAACAAGCTTTCTCAGACTTAACCAAAGAACCTGCTATGTTCCTTTCTATCATTCTTGTATCTGCTTTTTGTTATGCAGAAAGTCAAGAAATGGCAGTTGTGAATCTGATGGCATCAAAGTGGCTGCAAAGACTATGGTGATTAGTAGACCTCATGAATGAGGCAGCAGAACCATCCTTGTTTCTACCATATAGAAAAAAATTATTTACCTAATAGATCCATCAGGCAGCCCCTCCCCTGCCCCCCCATACAAAATTGCCGGTCTGGCATTTTGAAAGGAAGTAACTACGGCTATGTCTACAACAGAGATTTAAGTAGACTTAAGCAACTCCCTGGCCACATCTGGAGTTCATTAAGTTGACTTAAGCACTTACTTAAGTCAGCTTAATAACTCATATCCATAAAGTTGATTTTAAGGATTAAGTCAACTTTGTTAAGCAGACTTAACAAAATACAGCCATTAAAGTTGACCTAATACGGTCGACTTTATAAAGTTGACTTAAACAAATGGGGCCTCTCTAAGTTGACTTAATAAAGTTGACTTTAAGTCAACCGTATTAAAGTTGACATACCTGAGCCCTCTAGTGTAGACGCAGCCTAGGAGAGAGATTTGAGCTGGGTAATTTCTGTCTTTCAGATAAACCAGAGAACCCTCTTTAATCTGCTAAATTTTAAATTCTGGTGAACAGTTACAGCAAGAGCAGCACAACCTAGCATAATAAATAATAGGTGATTGTACTACAGTTTTTTTTTGTCCCAAAGCATTCTGTCCAGTGGCTTCAGACACCTTGGATTTCTACATTGTGGTAAAACACATCTAGACAGGAGTAAAGCATTCAAAGATCAGGCCCCTTATTTGTTCCTCTGTTACTTAAATGTTGGGGACAAAAATTCTTCAAAGTTTTCAATATGTAAGTGGATCAGATGGTGTATATTGGAGGCATCCAGGGCAAAAAGCTCGTCTTTACTTTCTGCATTCACATCTTGCATTCTAAGAGCCCTTGCAATCTCTTTGATGGAGATACATGCTTCTAGAGAAGACATCAGCAAAATGGTTCCTAGATCCTCCATATCATCCACATTCTTGGAATACTTCAGAGTTGAGATGCTGGAGAAGATCTGTAAGAGTAGCAGTGGATTTAGGTCTCAGTGGTGAATGTGTTTTGATAACTGGCTGAGAGCTCTCACGGATCCACCTTCACAGTGATACAGTAGAACCCAGCCAAATGCCAGCAACCCACTGATGGCGCAAAGCCCTAGAAAATATAGGTTTATAAATAAAACAAGCTGAAGTCTAATGGCTTTAAGAACATGTAGCAGTAAAAAGGAGTCATTAGTTACCTATGTATCAACATCATTATATTCAAGCAAAAAACTGCACTTTTTATGTCCTTAGTAAAATTAGCAAGAGTCCTAATTGTATGTAAAAGAATTTAGCAAACCTGTGGAGTTGGGCATTCTATTTTGGCTCTTATCTTTGCTGTAGCTTCCAAAATCTACAACTCTGAAAAGATAAGGAGGAAGAGTTAGGTTTGGTGCATATCTGCTGTGAGGATTTCAAACCTTGCACTTTTTCCCCCTCTTTTCAAGGTTGGCCTTCCCCTGGTCCCTTCCCACTAGCCCTGTATAGTTTACCAATTAAATGAAATATGTACAGAGCAGCAAAAAAAAAAAAAGCTGCTTACTGGAATTTTTTAGAGTTGTTTGTTTTAATTACTAATCCAGTGAATACCTGATGTGAAGAATGGTCTTGCTTCCAAGTGTACTGTGGAGCATGGCATGCTCTGTTTGGAGGAAAAACATCAGAGGAGCACATGGCTCCAAATAAACACTTGGAGTGCTACTGTTGGTCTGTTCCATGTCTGAGACTGAACCCAAGAGTCGTAGCCTGTAACTGCTCTTCAAAAGGAAATCCTATTTTTTGATTGCTTCTGCATCTCTGAGGATAATGGAACTGCTGTTTCCCTTGGTACTAAAGCACCTGCTAGTGTTTAAAATAGTAATAGGTGATTGGTGCATTATAAATACATACTTGGAGATTAAGGGAAGGGCTAGGGTTTTTCCCTCTTCAAATAGAATAACAACTTGGAAAATAATTTTCCGTCCCCTGATAAGGAGTCTCCCTGCTGCACAAGCCCCAGTTGTGTTTACATTCAGAAGCACAAGCTAACTCTAGTCCAAGCTTCTTGACAAGTCAGAGCAGTTTGCTTGAGTAATAGGAATTGGTACTTTGCAGCCTGAACAGACTGTTTGTGTGGCAGTAGAGTCATCTTGTAGCTGCTGTTGAGCAGTAATCCTATGGCAGAATTTTTTATTTTTAATGTTATACATTTCTTTAAAATAAACTTGGTTTATTTTAAATTACTTCCTTGTATATCCTCATTGTTTAATATTACTTTGCTTTCTTGCGTAAACACTTCCTGATGCGTGTTTGCTTTTTATTAGTAATTCCCCACGATAGGAACCTCTGCAGAGAAGTCTTCAGAAGGGAGTGATTGCAATCATTATTTGAATAGCACAGTCATTTTAAATTGTGGTGTCAGTTGCCAAGATAAAAGCTTCATCGTGTATCTATCTGATCTCTGACATTTGATATTACATGGGCTGTAGTTTTAAAGTTTACTCTGATAGAAAGCCTTCTAGTGTCTGCTGTGTAAATCAAAGCCTCTGCTTTTAACATAACATGGTTGAACATAAATATAGGTTTCATGTGCTTGAAAATGTTCATGATTGTGCTATTGGTTATGATGCTCTTTGTGCCTTAGAATTTGTTTAATAGGGTTTTTCCTCCTTACATTTTCAAAAATAAGGGAGACCGTGACAGGGGCTAGTTATAATTTAAAGGCAAATAAAAACATCCCAAGATGGATAGCACGTAGTTCATCAATGCTCTGAATATTATCTTTGCTGGCTTTTCATTTGATTTATAACTGTCATATGGAAGAATATAAGTGACTCATCACAATACGTACATTCTAGCATCAGGGTTTGAAATGCAGGGTTTGTTTTTATTACTTGTAAAAATATCGTACATTTAACTTATTTTTTAAAGTTCAGCTGTTTCTTATTCCATTCCCAAAGTAAATATTTTGTTGGATGCCAAAATATTTATTTCTATAGAAACCAGAGATGATCACCCAACATTGTTCACTTAGCTTTCCTTGTTATCCTCTACCAACATCATTTTAGTATTGTATGGTTTTCTGTTTCTGGGACATCCATGCAATGCAACTTCAAGATCCTACAGAGTTCTTTTTACCTATTACTGCCTAGGAAGAAGATACCATAACTTGAAAGTCATGGGCCAGATTCTCAACTGACTTAAAATGACATAGCTCTAGTGACTGATTTACATCTGTTGAGGATCTAGACTCACATTTCCATCTAAAGTATTAGTTACAAGTCACTCTGAGATTACTGTAACTGAAGAATATTAAAGAACAAAATAGCATTTTTTTCCTGTTTCTTTACTTTATACACATTATAGGAACATGGCAACGTAGTTCACTGATTTGTGGGGGCATGCCATTTCTCAGTCTGTGCAAGGGATGTTTACCAGTAACAGTTGAAGTAATACTGCTCTTGGAGCCACCCAGATGGCTTTCCTAAACATCAAAAGGAAAGCAAAAGAATCCTAGAATTTTTTATTTGAATGTTAGTGTGCTTTAACTAGTGTGTGCTAACAAAAAGAAAGGGAGCGGGGGGCTTTGAAGAAAGAATAAGTGAATTTTAAAAAAAATTCCAACTGACCTTTTCAAGGTCTCATGGCACTTTTCAGTGGATTCTAGGCTTGAAACTAGTATTTTCAATCCTCAGAGTCTCTAAGGTATAAAGCTTTATGCAGACAACACAACAGCTATCGGGCTTTTTAAAAAAATCTCATTCTCTGTGTCATATTAATACCTAACTCAATACTTTGTAAAATAATTTTGGGATATCTTGAATATGAAAAATGCTAACTAAAATCAGATTATATTCTTTTGTGCTGAATTGTGTCCTACTGAACTCTGTTTATTGCAGTCAGGGCAGAATTTGAACCAGCTCATGTACGTTTGAAAGTTCGTTCATTTCTTGCACTGATGAAGGATTACCGTTGACTTCAGTGAGCTCTGGATTAGATACTAGAAGCACAATTATTAGTTCATAATAATGTGTTAGCTGCAAAAGAAACTAGAATTTGAATGGCATGATAAAGGCTTCTAATGGCAAAATTCAGAGTCAGCTTCTAATGGCAAAATTCTGAGTCACAGTTCATAAATGATAATTATCCTGCTCTTCTTTACACTTTTATCAACAGTTGTGGCCACAGAAGAAGTCGTGACTGCAGAATCTGTGGATGGTGCAATTCAGCAAGTTGTCAGTTCTGGAGGTCAACAAGTTATTACTATAGTTACAGATGGCATTCAGCTTGGTAACCTCCATTCAATTCCAACCAGTGGAATAGGCCAGCCAATCATTGTGACCATGCCAGATGGACAACAAGGTGAGGGAAGACAAGATGCACAACGTTAATTTCAAGAATCATTTTAGTTTAAACTCTTCATAGTTCAGGGAAATGTGACATTTTGCATGGTGATCTGTTTCTGTGCACAGCAGATAAGATTGACATTTGCTGCATGTAGTGAATTATATCTCTATATTTGCTGTGGCTGAGTGAGATGCTATTTGAATTTCATTTTTCTGTAGATATGCAAGTCCACTAACATGGGTGAGTAATTGACTTTTAATCAATGAGATGTGAGTGTGCAAACATATTAAGAAAAGAGGAGAGGAAGAGGAAAAATTTCTAAAGCATGAGAAAGAGATGTTGAGGGGAAGGTTAATGATTGCGTGACTTATCTCTGTCAGCCAGGGTTGTTAGAAAGCAAGTATCAAAAATAGAAAACACACAGCACATTAAAACAGATTTTCAGTAGTTAGGACCCTGCTTTAGAGGAGCTCGGGCAGAAAAGGGGATGCAGGGTTTTGGGACACAAGGTGAGGTGCAGTCTCTGCACACATAGAGCTCTGCTCTGTGAGTGTCCATTCTGAACTCCAGGATACAAACACAGGGCTTTCAGGAGATCTGAGTGAGGAGGAGGGGCAGAGCTGGTGGATTCATGAATATGCATTGGACCTGCAAGAGTTTATTTACTACAGTACCTGTTGCTGTCCTGAGGCTGCAGTAATGGTTGTGGAATTTTGTTTAGATGCTTCCTAAGAACCACTCCTGATAGAAATGATTATTTCCTCAGTTTCCAATTACAAGAAAAAAACCAAGGAGTCTTGTGGCACTTTAAGACTAACAGATTTATTTTTTGCATGACAAAGTGGGATTTTCTCCCATGAAAGCTCATGCGAAAAATGTCTGTTAGTCTTAAAGTGCCACACAACTCCTTGGTTTTTTTATTTTTTGCTGGACTAGACTAACATGGCTATCCCTTTGAAAATTTTCCAATTACAAGGTCACCCACAGGGATCCCCAATACAGACCGTGGCTATTTAGAGCTGTGTATTGTGGTCCAGTATTTAGTCCACAGCCTGTAGGCAGATAAAGCCATTTATCACAAAATATGAATCGATAACTGTGACTAAATTAACTGACCTTTTGATGAGCACTTACATTTGCCACTTAGTGAACTGAGTATTTGGGAAAGATGTATACAGTGGTGAACTGTAAATATGACCATAATTTCCTTAGGTAGGAACTAGATTTTTCAAATTGTCAAAATGATTGACCTCAAAAACATAAGCTATTTTACTTTTCACAGATTATTTAAAAGGAGATAGTCTTATAGCTGAAGCACAGAATTGTGAGTAGGGAGATCTAACTTCTATTCCTGACCTGTCACACAGATTTTCTCTGACTATCACTTAATCTGTGTGCCCTCTTAACCAAGTGGGATGTACAGTTGGGTTGATAATACCTAATCATCACTTCTGCTGTGTTCTGAATCTAAATTTTAAAAAAGAACTTCGACATCTCTAGTAGCAGATGCAGTAAAAGTAGTAGTATAACATTTTCATCAGTATATTCTTCACTGATGGCCTTTATGAGCATTTCATTGTTGTGTGGTTTTTCTATCAGGGAAGCTGGGTTTTCAGGTTACTCTTGAAAGTAGAATTTTACATATTGGTTGTTTTATGTAATGGAAATATTGGTCTTTGTATTCCTATTTATCTATGCAAATATGTTTTTACTGAAGTATTAACAGTACCAGCAACCGACATTGCTGAAGAAACTGTGATCAGTGAAGAACCTCCGGTCAAGAGGCAGTGCATTGAGATTGTTGAAAATCGTGTGGAGTCTGCAGAAATAGAAGTAAGGAGCCTATTACCTGATGTCTTTTAACCAGAGTTTTCAAAACTGAATGTTTTGTTGTTTTTGTTTTTATAGTTGAGTTTTTGGGCTGCCACAAAATGAAAGCAGTCTGTTTTGTACTTTCACATCCTTTGTTTGTTTATACCAGAACTTGTGTTTTACAGAATTGCTATGGGATGTAGGTAGCATAGGAAACATTCAATCCTCAGGTTGCCCATTTGTTCATATAGATGTCACTTATTTTTGTACTTGGTTAATTTTTTTCTTTTAGGATCACTTATAAATTCCTAAAACTAGAAACTGATATATCATCATCTCATTCATTGTTGATGGAAATTCATATTAGAATAACATCCTTTCATCTCTCAATTTATTTTTCTCGATTACTGAAAATATATCATGATTTTACAGTTAATGACATCTAGGTAAGATGAGTGAAAGCACAAAATACTAAGTTTCTATCTTGCTGTTACAAAAATGTTTCAAATTTTTACCTTTTTTTTAAGTGAGTGAAGAAATAATAATAAAGCATCTAATTGCACCATTTGGTGTATTAACATTTTGGTGGAAAAGTCCAAACTTAAAATAAAAGAGAGAGCTGTCCTTTTATATTTACACACACGCACATGTGCACGCGCGCACACACACTCTTTTATTTATTTACAACCAAAACATTTTTCTGTGTTCCCCAACTGTGCATATGGCAACCTCTTTACTCCTTGTTCTATCCCTGCTACTTTCTTTGATAAAAAGTCTATGAAAACTGCTATCTACCCTGATTAGTTTGTAAATATCAAATTGTTTTGTTTCTGTGAACCTGACAGTGTATTGTGTAAAAAATGTATTTGTCCTAGTTTTGTTATATTGAATACTGTTTTGTGCCTCATTATTGTATAGTCTGTGGAAGGATACCTCATGTGTGTCTAATAGCTGTAATTAGCCTATTTCCTTAATGATTTTTTTCCTTTCCATATGATATCACATGAAGTACATTCTGCTCTCAGTTGTGTGATCCTTGCAAGCTATTGATACCATTGAGATTTTCTTTCTGCATTTTTAAGAATGTATAATTTATAATAAAAATAACACTTCTGTTCACACTTTTAAAAAAAATCTGCCTGAATTTTTCTTAGTAAAGGAAGTTACCCTTGATCTCAGTAACTTAATAAATTTATTAGTCAAAGTGACCGATAACAGATAATTTCTAAATACTAAGCACAGTAATATAAATATTCTTTTAAAGGGACATTGTCAGCTTAAATTATACTTTTTTAACAAGCTTCTTCAACTATCTTGCTTAAAAAAAGCCAACTTCGAAACGCTTAAAATCTATTATGTTGTTTTAAAAATATTTAAAGAACAGGATAAATGTAGGCTCTGATGGTAAAATGAGAGCAGTGCAGACTGATCTCTGCATCTGCACAGAGCTCATTTGACTTCAGGGGACTGGACCACAAGGATTTGATTGCATCCATCTTGTTCCAGGATCAGTACCCTTTAAGTTACTTTTTCACTTACTGTCTCTTTAAGTTAGTTCATACAGTTAAAACAAGAGCAGTAGATGACAAATGCTCAAAACAGGAAAAGAAAATAACTTTGTTTTTAAAAGAAAAAGAAGAGAAAAACTTCAATCTTGAATTTAATGTTGCAGATTTCTTTATTGTTGCCTTCAGTTATTTGTTTTTGTTTCTTTTTTTTTTAATTACTGAACAATACTCTCTGTAAAGACAAAAAAAATTGGCAGTGGCGGTTAAGGGGTATTTATAATTTAGTGAAACTGCCACTAATTCACTTTTTTTTTTTTTTTTTTAAATGGAAGTGTCCCTTTAAAAGACAGTCATACTTCAAATGAGTCTTGTGTAAAATGTAGGACAGGAAGGAAAAACACTTTTTATTTCAGGGAAATAGTGAGAACTAACTATACATTTAACTGAGATGACTGCCTATTCAAAACCACTACCAGCTATATCTCCTGTAGCAGTTCTGAGCACTGATATGGTTCCTTTCAGCCCCCAGTCCTGTCTCTGGTAGACTGTTTTGTGTAGTTTCTCTTCTGTTTTCTGTTGGTGAGATTTCTGCATCCCCTGCCCCTCTTTTGCTGTGGTGTCTCATCCTTAGCCTAGCCTGTGAGATCTTGCCATTTAAGAACTGTGGCTCTGCTTTCTCCCATCTGTGAAGGAAGTAGCAGTGGAGCTCATTACAGCAATGGGCTAGGTTAATGTGTAAGTGCCTAGTTTTCTGGGATCCACCAGCACTATGTCCTCAGGAAATAAGGCTTCCTTTTCAAATACAGCAGGATCAAATTCAGGTAGAGGAAATGCCTCCCTCTCTTGCTCAAGACTGCTATCTTTAGAATTCTTGTGAGACCTAGGGCTCTTCTTCTCAACTCTCCATTTTCAGGCTTTCCTACTTTATAGCTTGAGTTTGCCACCTCTCCCTGGACTGTCTAAAAATTTTATAGAGGCAACTGCCACTGCTTGCCCTTCTGACTTAGGGCTTCTAAGGCTAGAGACCTATCTGAAGGAGATTCTTTCTTCTAGGGCTCTGCTCTTTAGTTTAGGAACAGCGTTTATTCATTTCTAGACTCTTGCCCATCCCCTGCAGTTCTCTAATTGAGTAGACACACCTGCTAGCTTTGATTGAGTCAGTGCACTGGAAAATAACAGTGTAGCCCCAGTGACGTGGACAGCAGGGCAGGCTGTCATATCTGGGAAACTAGGTATTTACTCATGCATCTAGCCTGTCACGTTTCTGTAGATGTAAAGACATGCAATAAATGAGGTAAGTGGCGTGGGAGAGCACTTTTGACATCAAAGATCTGGACATAAATGTTCCTCATAAATGAAAAGAAGGGATTCTTATTTTCTTCTCTCCAGTCCTTTTCTGTTCAAGGTATATTCATTCTGGTTAGTTCGAGGCCATTTCAAGCAAGTTGTTATAGTCCTCTAGTCCTAAGGCTTCATTCTAAATTTGGAGAAGAATTTATAGGTTTCTTCACAAGAGCTGCTTATTGTTGCTTATTGTTTCATTCTCTGAAAACTACCTAAGTTTCAGGCCACTATCAAGTTCCATTTCCCAGCCCCTTGAAATCATTTTTTTGATGGGCATGAGCCTGCCTAGTTTCTTGGCCATTCTGAATACAAAGCCATGGAAGTCTTCATCCTCTCTGGCAACACTAGAAGGATTTCTCATTTGTTTGATTTCCTTATTTGCTTAAGGCCAGAGATCCCTAAAACATAGACTAATTTGCAAGTTTTTTCAGATCAGCTCCCTTCATTCAGAATCACAATGGATGTCTTTAGAGCTAGGATGTGCCCACAGGCTTAGGATCCAATCGGGCTCTGGTCCAAGTAAGAAATGAGGAATGTCAGACTAGATGTACATTACAAAAGCTAAGTCAGCTTTATTAAGTTGACTTAATAAAGTCTACTTAAAATCAGTTTTAAGTCGATTCAGTGAGTCCACCCTTCTCTTAAGTCAACTTCATAAAGCTGGTTAAGTCAACTTAAGAAAGTGACCTAATAAAAATACGTTTGCTTAAGTCAACTTAAGCAGGCATATGTTATTACATGGGGCTTCTTAAGTCAACTTAGATGGCCACATTGCATTAAGTCAACTTAATAAAGTCGATTTAATGAACTCCAAATGTGGCCAGGTCTTTGCTTAAATTGACTTAAGTCCATAGTGTAGACATACCCTCAGTGACCTCAAGTTGAGTTTGATGGCCATTGGCCATTCAACACCTTCTGCTCTTCATCTCTATTCAAGCAATATGGAGAGAATGTAACCACTGTGCTTCGATGGGATATATGAAGTGTCCAGGGTGGTGGTATCAGTTCCTCACTCCCAACCAAGGTCCTTTTAGTAGTCTTTCCAAAGTAGAAAGGCTCTTCCTGTTCACTTCAGTTATCTACAATTAAGGAAATTAGACAATGCAAAGAGGATGGCTCATGGTGCAGAACAACCATTCAGCCAAGGCTATGACAACTGAAGCTATTGACACTCAACCATGTATTCTAAAACTAAGTTCTCCATCATATGGATTTTTGTTGGATTAGAGATCAACAAACAAAGTATTGGGACCCCCCATGTTTGGAGGGTGGGTGCCCTCTCATTCAGCCTGCTTGGATCCTGGATGTAGGTCTCTGACACTCCCCACTTATAGCCAAATTGTTTGTAATATCACAAGGCTTCAAACAAAGATCTTTCTAAGTGTTCTCTTCTGAATCTGAACTCCTTGGTATTCCAATAAGCATCACAAATCCATTTGCAGCCTGTCGTCTCTTATTCTGCGGATCAGCTATATCTGTATCTAGTTCTTCACCCGAACCAGTTAGAATTAAAATTAGCAGCCAGAATGGTGAAGCTATGGTCTTTTAGCCACTGTCCTCAGTGCAGGCTTCAGAAATTCCAGCCACTGAAAACATTCTTGCATTCTTATTGGATATATCTTTAATATGGGGCTTATCTACAGCTGTTTGTAAGTTCAGGTGTCAGCCATTTGAACCCTAGACCTGATTAGCTGTTGGTATATTGTTGCTGTACATCCTTCTATCTTCTACTTCCGCAGAGCTCCTAGCTTCTCAAAACCATATATCAGAAAATATCGGTTGGCTTTTTGGTATTTTGCTTTTAAATTTCTGTGCTCACACATAGCATTTTTCAAACCCATGAGGGAATCTTCTTTCTATTTCATAGCAATGAAACTTATCTTTCTTGTGGAAATCACCTTGTTGAAAGTGTGAGATGGTCTGAGTCCTTTCCTGTAAGGAAATATTGGTCCATTTCTTTCCCCCCAAAAACAGTGGAATTCACACCCAAGATATATTCTCTGTTTTCTCTATCTTTTAAGTACTGTTCTCCTGTAAGTACATTTCTTTTTTCCTTTAAGTACTGTTTAGGTATTGCAGAAGCCAGATGATGTCTCTTTGGTTTGCAGTTACATCAGAAAAATTTTAAAGCTTCCATTTGCAGAGGAGTCAGGACTGCCGTAATACTTCCTACTTAAATCTAAGAAGTTTCCTTTATCAAGAATCCATGTGCATTCTACAAAATCTTCATCACCTTCATGGCAGGGAAGAAAAGAGCCTGTGATGAAGACAACTGTGAAGATTCTTCTTTATGGCTTGTTTCATACTTTTAGATAGCACAGGTGGTGGTGGTTCTTATGCTTCTGATGCTGCAGGTTTCTTCAGCCTGTCTTCTCTATTTGTTTATATTCTTTAAAAATATTTTTTCATGTGATAAAGTATTTATTTTTTCCGGTATCCTCCCTTCTGTTTCTACTACATGCTGCTTTTCAGGAGTAGCTGCAGATTGGAAGGTGGCCATTTCTAAGTACAGGGAAGTTTGGTTTGTTTTTTTTTGTTTTTTTTTTTTCCCCCCCTTGTTAATTGGTGATTTTTATAGACTGGCTGTTCATCAGACTATATCATCAGTCTGGAACATTATTTCATTGGAGTTTTCTGTGTCATTGTTCTTGTGTTTTCCATTTTTGGGGGGAGTCCCAGTTTAAGTAAATTATATTCTCCAATAAATAGAGTTGACATTAAGTTTAGACAATGGTGGAAAAAACTTATTTTGTTTAACATGAGAAATTCTCATTTATGTGTATAGTTTCCTGTTAGAGGAAGCTTAGTATATATTTTATGTTTCCATGATTCGTATATGTGAAGTAGTTACCAGGAAAATATTTAAAATTTATATATGCATTTAAAAGAATTGCTGTTTTAATTTAAATAATACAAAGCTGCAGATAAAATAAAATAAAATAGTATGAAATTATCCATTTCTGAAGCCAGATGTAATTTCTTTTGGTGAGATAATCTTGCATTTCTGAGACTTGTAATTCTAAACAGTGTGTGGATATTTATTGTGCAAAACATCCTTTTCCAAATAAGAGGAAGATTTTGTGGTTCTTCCCCGTGTCAATCCTTGAACATCATTTTTTGACATTTCTTTGTACCAGAATTGAAATAAACCAAAAAGGTTGATTCTGTTTTTATATTCTTTCTTCATATTAGTCCTTTGTTACTGACATAGCTTTTACATAGCTTTTTAATTTCAGGATTGAAAATAGTAGACACCCTCAGATTCTCCATTTACTTTAGAGATTGATGCATCTGATTTTTTGTGTCTCATTCCCCTCCATTAGCTATGTACAATATGGTTATGTACTGGGTTTTTTTTTTTTTAAGGAAAAGACTTTCTTACTAAGTAGATTTGCTCCTTTTTATTTATTTAGAGTCAAGTGTGCTTGCTTTAGTTAGTCCAAATCTACAGCAGTATAACTAAGAGCAAGATTTAGCCCCCAAATAATCTTTTACTTCCTTTATTTCTGTTGCACAAAAATACAGCTGACAGGTGAATCCAGTTCTCACCTTGCATCATCAGTTCACTAAGTTCCAGTTGCAGAATCTTTTACTGTGATAATTGCAAGCCAGAAACAAGATGCTTCATTTTCAGACTCTATGTTGAGTATGCAGCATTGGCAATTAGTGGCATCTTTTCAATAATAAGCTGAGCAAATTTGATATTGGATGCCCCTGAGGCACAATCCCACGGTGCTAACTTCACTTTCTATTTGTTAAGAGTACAATTACACTTTACATGTCATGAGATATATAAGATTAAATACTTATTTTTTATAAGACAGTTATCTTAGGTCAGTCCAGTTGTGGATGGTTTGATTTACTATTTAACCATTCACATGTTGTCTAACAAGGCAATGTGCTGATTCCCAAGAGGATAAACTTAGGAGCTGAATGCCAAACTTCTTTGTCAAGTGAGCGATTGTCACTTTTTGTGGTGGAGTACTTATCAATGCATCTTCCAGTTGAGACAAAACCTAGTGATTTTTGTCTCCCTTTCAGCTCATTGTTCAAAACCATGTAAAGCCCCATAGAACGAGCTAAAGTATAGGTAGTTTATTTCCTTCTCTATTTTGATGACTAACCTTAATGGAATTTAATAAAATCTCTCCATCATCCCTTGTTTCTGCTACACAGATGCTACTGTTAGGACTAATCAGATTACTGGTGGCATTGTACTCTGACATAATCAGCACCATATGTGATTTCTACGTGCCGCTCTAGCATTTGGGAAGAGTAGGAAGTAGAAGGCAAATTGTGTAGTATATTTATTTAACATTTTTGGGTACTAACCATGCAACCAGGTGAGGCATAAAGTTACTGAAATGAGTGTTTTATTAACTGCTTGAGGTCTGAAATGGTAGTGTGATCATGAGCTGCTAGAGAGAAGGAGAATGAAAGAGCATGGGAGTGTGCTGATAATGTTGTTTTTATTTGATAGACCAACATTTTTCTGAAGGATAGCTTGGCAGCTTAATTTTCAGAAAGCCTTCCTTCTACAGCTACTTTTGGTGATTAAAGTGGAAAGAGTGATTGAATCAGAAATTGGCTTATCCATAACAGTATGGTGCACTTAATTTAATAAGATGTCTTCCTCTTCAGTGAAGATCAAACAAAGCTATTTTCCAAGACAGCCATTTTCAGTAGATACACTGTGTCCTTGTGGTTCTTCTGCATCAAACAAGATGGCAGCATCTACATCATTAATGGCTGAGAACAACAGAAATAGATTCAGCCATGTTTCCTAGGAAACAGGAAGTGAATGCTTTGAAATGAAGTGTTTCACGTTCCCTTGAAACAATTCTGTAACATCATATTTAAATACAACAGATAGAAGGATACTAGGCAGTTAGTTTGTGGAATGGCCAACAATACTTCACTCTACATGATTTAAAAAAAAAAATGAATCTAGCCAAACGTTTGTTAATTCATAAAAGTACAGTGTCCTTCTGGAGGGAAAAAAAACGCACAAATATTCTTATAGATTGTTGTCTCTGACTGAAACCCGAGTCTTTTTATAAGCAGTTACAAAATTGTATAGCGAGCAGGCCTCACTGTGCAACATAGACAGCCGTTAGTTAAAATATTTTAAATTACACAATCCACTTGCCTGAATGGAAATAAAGAGCATGGTCTTACTCCCATTGAAGACAGTAAGAATTTTGCCATCAATGGGAACCAGATCAGACTCAAAGTAATGAAGCATTGTTGTATTACAGAAACACTCCACTGTCATGCCTCTGCTTTTGTCTCTCGTGTGTCATAGAAGTGTGGCTGGCACATTTATAATAAGCAGGAGCAGCAAGCTACTGTTAACAGATGATGTTAAATTCTGATCAGTCTAATTGTATATGATAAGTGCTGTCACGTGCACAAATAGGTTGGGGAGGGAAAAGAGGGAAGATAAATATACTTTTCTCTAATTCATTTTAGTTACAAAATTCTTAAGGGGTAATTCAAGGCAAAATTGACTTGTAACAATACTAAGTAAAAAATTCGAACAAGATTTAAAGTGATAAAGTCTCTTAAATTATTTAATGGATTAAAAATATACTGACTGAAAACAGTTACCTCATGGGAATATAGTGTTCATTAATTGCTCAGTGTACTCATAGAGCCAGCCAAACTATTTAATTTGGTCACTTATTGTTTGAAATGTGGCTCTAGAAGTAACCTTGCAAAGTTTCGTGTTTGTTGCATCTCACTGATTTCTGAATCAGCCAGCTCACCTTACAAGTAAAAAAGGGTTTTGCAGTTAGCCTCAGATCTGAAAGTCAAGCTGTGTCTTTCTGGTTTATGCATTCTTGCCAGAACTAAAGATTTTGCACTGGAACTTTGCCTTTGCCCTACAGCTTCATCTGTGTGGACACATCTTTGTACCTGCATGAATGCAGTTGCACAATAGTCCCTTAGTTAAGAATTTCATTGATGAGCAAACTGGAAAAGATTCAGATATAGTGGCTGTGCAAGAATAGGAAGTATCAAAAAACCACAAATGATGAATAAAGACTTTGAATACACAACCATGTTAGGTAGGAAGGTCATTTTATATAGTCTACTCTGGGAAAAGCCACTGTTCAATCACTTCATATGATAGAAAATAACCAGTTAGACTAGAATGTTATTACCAGGTACATATTACCTTAAAGTATAGACGATCCCCAGCATTGCTGTATAAGTGGGAGGTCATTACGTGGAGATCCTTATTTTTGGTTTTAGTTTTCTGTCTCCAGTGGAAAGTATCCTTTGCAGTGTTGTATGACAGGTTTTTTTTTCCCCAGAATTTTTCTCCTACAAAACTATAGCAGCCACTAGATTGGTATCCTATTCTTTCCCCTGATGAAGTGAAATAGGAGTTTCCGCCTTTCAACACATGCATCTCTACCAGGAGGGAGAAAAAGGTTTTCAAATGTGAACTACACGACAGTGAAAACTAGAGGACTTAAAAATACAAGCCAGTAGAATTCTTAGTTGAAACATGTCTAGATGCCCAATTTTCCTGTTGCGGGATATGAATGAATCCTGTAGATTCTCTCTTTAAAAAATAGTTGAATGAATCAGAGCTCCCATTCTCCCATATCATAATACAGTTAACCTTGGTGGAAGTTATTTTTCTTGTGGTATAGGAGTACTGGTCCACAGAAGTTCTGTTTCTATGCTGATGCATCCACTTCTAATTATATATACCCACACATACTGGGAAACTTGCTTGGATACAGACTACATACTGATTTCTTTAATAAACTTGAACTTTTATTAAAAAAAAAAATAAATTCAGATTCTGAAAACTGGGGGTCAGACAATTATGCCTGAATAATCAAGATACCTTCCAAAAACTGCTTTTTTCCTCTGGAAGAAAATTGTCTTAAGAACATACCCTTAAAGAGTATCTTTTGCTATATTTGCACTTTAAATTATGTGAGTAATTGTCTGGCCCAGTCTTTCATGTTCACTTTACACGAAAGCATTTGTCAGACTTTTGCCTGAGTAAACTAGAGAATTGGACCTGCTAATTTATGATTCTGCATGTGATGTTTTATACTTTGGCAGTGCAAAAGCTCCAGATCTCCCATGTTAGCATGCACTTAACATGCATTTATCAAAATATTATTTTTGTTTATAACAGGAGAGAGAAACCCTACAGAAACAGCTGGATGAGGCAAATCGAGAGGCACAAAAGTATCGCCAGCAGCTTCTGAAGAAAGAGCAAGAAGCAGAGGCCTATCGGCAGAAATTAGAAGCAATGACCCGTCTCCAGACTAATAAAGAAGCTGTCTAAATACTGAAATGGACATATTGCAAAATCTGTTACTTTCAGCCAAGAAAACTGCAGTACAATCTTGAACTGTACATGGTGTAGGTACAGAAGTGGGAATACACAATAGCAAACATGCTACAGTTGATAACTGGACTTAAGCCATGAGCTCTGCTGAACTTCTTGTAACATAAAAGCTGAATTTAGAAATTGTGAAAAGTATTTAAAATGAAATACTGTAAATAGTTGTTTTTTTACAGTTACAAAGTGAGTTGATAAATCTTTTTGAGGGGATCCAGAAACATGAGAAGCCAACATTTTTGTTAAATTTTTGATTTTACTATAAATGTAACTTCTGAAAACCAGAACAGTTTTAAGGGTAATGTTGCTGATTAAGTCTGACAATTGAAAATGAATTATGTGACACAATGAATTAACAGTTATTCCCACGAGGAACAACTTAGACCTCTTTTTGAATGACATTTCCTGTTGGAAATCTTTGTACAGCTTTAAGTAGTTGTCTTAGATTTTCTGAAAACCCTTGTTTTAGAAAGTGAAAATTTTATATTTAATTTCAGATATATCCAAGTAGATTTACATGTATATGAAGCTAATATTTTTTAAACTTTTCAGTTTGTACATATGCTGCATGTTTTTATAATTTCTACACACATCTTGCATAGATATTTTTCAGCAAAGATGAGGAAAATTATGAGAAAAATGTTTAATCTAAAAGTCGTTTTGAGGTAAGCTAGCAGCCAGTTTTATTGTGAATGGTATATTTCTTGGAAGAATGTAATTTGTAAAAATAAAAAAAATCTTAATTTACATAAGAGACATCTGAAAATTTTGATAATGGGGAGCGTTGAAACTTCACTTTTCTGTGTCTTACAACTTTCATGTGCAAACATTTTAAAGTACAGAAGAATGAAAGAATGTCTCCACAGGAACCCAGTTAACAATTCCTTTTAAATATCCTCATGAAGATGTTTCCCCATTAATCTTCAGATTATCTCAAGGATGCATTTTATAAACAGACTTTTGCATTAAATTATGCAGATAAACATGAAAGATTGATGTTGTGATGGGTGCTCTTGTTACCTAGCATCATTGTGTTTCACTGTGATAAATGTCTGTTTATGCAGTGATCTGTACTAATACTTAGCAATTATATAGTGCTTTACATCTTCAAAGTGTTGTATAATCAGTAAAGAATTAATCTTCACTATGCTCCTATGGTAGGGGCATTATTGTCCCATTCTTACAGCTGGTGTAAGTGTGACACAGAGAGGTTTAGAGACTTGTGTGCCCAAGGCCACACAAGTCAGTGGCAGACCTGGGGATAGAATTCAGGAGTTCCTGGCTTCTAGTCCCGTACTTAGGTCACACTGTCTTAAGACTGTTTAATGCTGTGTTACACTATACTTTGAGCTGTTGTGCGGACTCCTTTTTTGTGAAACATAACTTGCCTTTTATTTGTGCTTTGCTTTGTCTTTCCATTTTTCACTGCTTTTATGATATTGTTTATATAACCTTAAACAAAGTCTAGTTCACCTATACTGTACTCAAAGGAATTGCCCTTAAAACTGTACTCTAGCCTACTTTTTCTATTTTACAATTAAATATCTTTTCCACATATTCATGGTGTAGAATCAAATGCATTTAAATTGTTTTATGTGTACATCAAAAGATCTGAATTTTTGTCATAGTTCTGAAAAACATGAAAACACTGTTGAGCTACACAGTAGGTGAGGTGGGGGAGGAAGGAGAGAAATGAATTTGCAAAATCCAGTCTTCATGAGAAAAAACTCTCACGGTATTTTGCAAGAGTATTAATATTGCAGAAAGATTGTAAGGCAGTTTAGCTGTTCTTGGGAAACAACTGAAGTGCTTAGGTCTAGTGGGTATAGTAGTAATATAAATCTCACTCAGAATTGTCTCATCAAATTACCCCTGCCTGAAGGCTTGTACAGAGATGTGTTGTGCAATATTTGTAAGCACACAGTACAAAGGCTAGAATTAGAAAAAGCCCTGTGGACTTCAGTTGGGCTACTTGTGATCAAGGACTGCAGGTCTGAGCCTTTGTCTTGAAATGCACACAAAAGAATAACTCCTTGTACAGTAAACACATCCAAACCTTCTGTTGTCCCACAGCTTGACTGCTAGCACTCGGGTATGACCAGGATTGGTGCTATGTAAGTACTGTCTGTTTTAGAAAAGTCTATTGGTATAATATCAATAGATAGTCAGTTTACACCAGTGCAGCACTAACACTTTTTTCTGGCCTTTGTTCACACTAGCATGGTGCTGTATTGCTGTCTTGGTACACATCCCAGAGTTGTCTTTATGGTTGCTCCAATTCAGGTATGCTTTCATTCCATGCACTTGGTTGAAGACTTCTGGTGGTAGTGCCTCCTGTGCCCTACACGTGCTCCTGCCCTGCACCAAGGACACAAACAGCTGCTGAGGCAAACTGCCTTTCAGTTCTTTCACACTGCTTCTGCCTGAGACGGTACTTATGTGTTTGCTTTACTATTCAAACCTTGTCCTTAGTCTAATTATTTGTCCTTTAATTTAATTTTATGCTCAGTTCAGAGGGAATTGTTCTATAATCCCTTCCCATTCGAGGAGGAGTGTTTTTTTTCTTTTGAAATCCATTGTCTTAGGTTTCAGTCATTGCCTACCTTGTCAGGAAACCATCACAGTTAGTGACTCGCATTCCTGATGAATCTACTGCTTGGAAGAAACATCATGTAGAAGTGTCCCATTTGTTCAGCTTTTAAAAGCAGAGCCAGGAAGACTCAAAGAGACAAAACTTAAGCTTTTAATGTTGGAGCATTGTCCGCATCCAGCCTTGGACCTAGGCCACAAGACCCCTCTAGACATCAGTCTCTGCAGTCTCACCCAAACCTGCTCAGGAATGGTCCTCAGAGGACTCATTCTCCTTATGAGTCCTCTTTGAGGAAAGCCTCAGTCTCCTCAAAGTAAGACTGTATTGGAGATCTCATGTCTTGTTCTGGGTATCACTGAGATGCCAGACTCTGGCACTATTAATCCTGTGCATGGAGCTCCAAGCTTTTCTAAGGCTAAATGTCCCAAGTATGCCTCGGTACCGACATCTCACACCATATAACACAAGCAGGATGCTTCAAGGCATTTAAGGCCTCTTCTACAACTCATTCAGTACCCTCCACACCTAAATCAGCCAACAGAACGTCCTTGGCATGGCGTGACATCACTGGTCTCATGCTTACTCAGTTTCTTTCAAACCATCTTCATTGGTGCTGTCTAATTCCATCATATGAAACTCATCAAAGCACCCTAACACCCATGGTATCCACTGTGAAACCTTGCCATGTACTGACACACCCAGTACCACACGAATTCGAATATTCCCAGGACCGATTTATTTAAGATGAGCTAGAACTTCCCATTACAGGTACAGAATGTTTGTTGATAGCAGTCACCAAGACTGGACCTTTCCCCAAAACCATTTGGTTCTCCAGTTCTCTGAGAGTGGCAGAATTCTCTTCTGAATTCCAAATTTCAGGGCAGAATTCCTGTATTCGTCAAAGGAACTTCCCTCCTGACACTCTGTAGCATGGGGCATGGCTCACTTGCTAGTGGATTTTCTGTATTTTAAAGTCTTTAAATCACAGCTGAGAACTTTAATAACTCAGTCAAAGGTTAGAGGTTTATTACAAGAGTGGGTGGATGAGGTTTTCTGGCCTGCATTGTACAGGAGATCAGACAAGATGATCATATTTGTCCCTTCTGACCTTACAGTCTATGAGAACTTACACCAAAGACTAATTCACAGTCCTTTGCACAGCTTCAATCAACACTGGGTTACTATGTCTTATGAATGCTCTCAGATCTTTAGGCTGCATACCAACACCATTCTTCATGAGTTCCTCATCTTTAGTGGGGGGACCACAGAATGAGAAATTCTCCTACTCCCTCTTTGCTTCCTTCATTACATCAAGTAAGAGTTCCTCCTTTGAAGAGCAGGAGACCAGAGCACATAAGGAAGCTTCTCTGAAAATATCTGCTCATCATCTCCAGATGAGGTGGTTATGCATTCCCCAGCTTCTTTGCCTGATGATTTCAGACAGTTTGAGGACTGAATGAAATGTATGCAGACTCTTTACCGAGATCATGGGCCCCTTTAGAGACAGTTATCCTGGTAGCTCATTCCACTTCATGCATAGAACATCCTGGCTCCAGCTGTCTAAGTTCCCTTGGGGTATGTCTACATTGGAGGCTCTGTTAAGTTGACTTAATAAGGTCGACTTAAAGTTGATCTTGTTAAGTCAACTTAGAGAGTTCACACTGAACACTCCTATTGACTGCCTGCGTCCACACTGGCAGGTGCTAAGTTGACCCTTCCTGGTGGCCAGGAACTCTGGGAGGGGGCCTGGAGGCCAATTAGGTTGACTCAAGGGCTCTTCCCCATCTACATTGGCTTAAGTCAACTTATGAAACTCGATTTAAGCATTAACCTTACGAAGTGGTGTTATTAAGTTGACTTAAGGAAGTGTTTGTTGACTTAATAAAAGCCCAGTGTGGGCATGGGGGTCTGCAGGTCGCCTTAACCTTCCTTAAGTTGTCCTAAGGCTCTAGTGGAGATGTACCCCAAGAGCAGTCGAAAACAAGGTCGAGGACCTCCCCTTTAATGCATTAGAACTTTTTGTGGAAACTACCGATGAATCCCTGCACACCTTAAAGAATTTCAGGACTCCCTTGAGGTCTCTACATGCAAGCAAATGAAAGTTTACACCATCACAGGTGGTTGTGATCCTAAGATGCCATTGTGCTCTGTTTTCAGGATTTCAGAGACCTACTGAGATGCCTAGAAAGAATCCAAGGTATGAAAGAATACCTGCTTCAGCAGTATGCACCACTCAGCCTTCATTGTCATTAATTTCTTCTACCAGTTCAATAATGGATCCAAAATATTAAGAGACTTGGTTTTAAGAGGCATGCACCTTGTCCACAGGTCTTTGTGGCATTGATGCTCATCCTAAATGGTTGGTGTGTCTGGGTAGAGCCACTTTCCTTTGAGATGCTCTGTCTGCAGCACCTTCACTGTGTGAGCATACTAGAACAGGCTACAATTTTTATTTCTTCTAGAAGTTTTGTCTGTAAAGTTTCTTGATCCAGCGCCCAAAGGATCTGATCTAAAGGAAGAAAGCACAGTGTTGGCTTTTGACACTTCTGGGTCTAAGAAAAATACTGTACACTGCAGAAGGCACAAGTCTCAGCTATGGGATCCGTCTCCACTGTGGGAATGCTTTTGGTCACTGGATCAGGCTTTGAAGTAATTATATGCTCCAGTGGTGTCAACCTCTGATGTAAGAGCCAAACAACCACAGAAGTCAGCTAGGTCCGACTTTCTTGGTTCTGAAGAAGGTACTGCAGGAGGCTGCAATTGCTGAAACAAAATAATTGGGAGACTCCTTGGGTCTGTCAGAAGAGGAGCAGAAACTGGTGGATCCTAAGACAAAGACTTTTTTGAGGTAGGATAAATCCCTTTTACATGACTACCCACCTCATTCAGAGGACCAATAACTGAAGGCCGGACAGTGACAAACCATGCATTCAGATTTCTTTGTTGTTTCCAATTCAACAACAAGGGCATCACATCTGTTATGCTTCTCCATAGACACTCATCACTGAAGTCTACCCTTCCTCCTGACACTAAACATAGAGGATTTTCCTCTTGAAGGAGAATGAGCTGATAAGTAAAAAGATGGATGAAATAATGGAAAAGATTCAGATGTGATCCAGAGCAAGATCTTTGGGTCTCTTCTAACATTATGAAAGAGGACCCCCTGGATCAGTTTTTAACTACCATGCAGATTTTTATCCTCCATCTTCGTCGTATAACTATGTCCATAAAAAAGATGCACAGCAGCAGTCACCCTCCTCCTTTCAACCTCAGCCTTGAAGCTAATGCTTTCCTTTCATTCAGTTTCACTTCTAAATGTTAAGTTTCAAGTTTGAAATAAGACCGAGAACTTATGTCTAATCTGCAACAAACTTTCCTCTCTAGCTTTTAGAAACTGGCTTTCCTGTTTTATCAGCAGTGGTGGATTAGCAGCCTTTGGGCCCTGGGCTGCCCCCACGTGGCGCCCCATCTTCCCTCACCTGGGCCTGCAGTCCCCTCTGCTCCCTGTGGAAGGTCCGGCACTGGGTGGGATACTGCGGCCAGAGGCCAGCCCCAGCTGGGCTGTTTGGCCTTCCCAGGCAGCGTTGCTGATTGGCGGATGCAGGCCAGTTTCCAGCGTGGCTTGTCCACATGTTCCTGAGGCCATATGGCATGCCTCTGCAGTCAGCCCCACCTCACCCCCAAGGATGGATCGGCTGGTCCCTAGCGGTGGGGCAGGAGAGCAATGCAATTGGAAAGCCCAGTCCCCTGCAGCCCTGCCCCCACCCCAGTGATGCATGTCGGCGGGCTCCCACACATTGTGTGGGCCCCTGGGCATGGGCCTGTTCATTAATCCACCCATGTTTATCAGCATATAGAATTCATCACATTGGACAAATGGATTCCAGAGATGATAGGAAAAAAGCTATGCCATTCAGTTCAAAAATCCTTCCTTC
The DNA here is from genome assembly GCA_007922195.1 of Podocnemis expansa. Classification (NCBI taxonomy): domain Eukaryota; kingdom Metazoa; phylum Chordata; order Testudines; family Podocnemididae; genus Podocnemis; species Podocnemis expansa. The sequence continues at coordinate 4,999,941 of ML682019.1, forward strand.
TCTAAACTCCTCACTCTTTTTTTTTTTTATTCAGGGACCTCTGTTAAGATCAGAAATTCAGTCTCTGCTACAAACAGAAGTAATAGTGGAGGTATTATAGGAGTTCAGGACTTTAAACTTTTATTCCAGATATTTCCTGATATCAAAGCAAGATGGAGGTACACAGACTACAGTAAGAAATTTTGCCAGACACTCTCACAGAAACTTAGAAACTACCTGATCAGCAGTCAGTACAGTAAACAGAAGAAAATTAAAAATGAACTCTCAACACTTGAATCTCTCATTCAAACCCAACATTCCTCCACTTGGCTGGACTTCACAAAAAAAGAACATCAATCTACAACACACACTTTGCTTTTCTACAGAAAAAGAAAGACACCAAACTGTCTCAACTACTATGCACCACAAAGGACAAGAGTGACACCTTCAACCTACTCAACAACATTGTTAATCTTTTGTGCTACATGCTTACTCCAGTAGAGGAATCTGTGCTATTGCGGGGACTTCCCTACACCCCACAACCCCCACACACAAGATAAAATTCTGTGGTGACCTGGAGGACTTATTTTTGCTGTCTCAGACTCAAGGAATACTTCCACCACGCCAATTATCTACACAGTGACCTAGAGATACCTTCCTCCCAACACTGCAAGGAGAAATCTGCAAGAAGAAATAATCTTCTTGAATTCCTGAAGGTCGGAACAACAGACTAGACTTCTACATTGATTGTTTCCACCACCATGCAAAGGCTGAAATCATGGACAAATAACATCCCTTACACCATAACCTCAGCCTTGCAGAACGCAATGCTATCCACAGTGCCAGAAATAACCCTGACATTATATTAAGGAGGCTGACAAAGAAGGTGCTCTCATCATCATGAATAAATTGGATTATGATCAGGAGGCTTAAAAACAACTCTCCACCACAACATTCTAAAACCACTTTTTTCTGACCCCACTGAGAAATATCAAAAGGAACTACACTGCCTACTCAAGAAACTCCCCAAGACAACACAGGAACAACTAAAGACAGCACCACCAGAACCCTGACCTGAGACAGTCTATCTACTACCTAAAATCCATAAAAAAGGAAATCCTGGATGCCCCATCATCTCAGATATTGGCACTCTAACAGCAGGCTTATCTGGCTATGTAGACTCCCTCCTCAGGTCCTATTCTATCAACATTCCTACCGATCTTGGAGACACCATGGACTTCCTGAGCAAAATCCAATGCATTGGTGAGCTTCCAGAAAACACCATCCTGGCTGCCATGGATGTAGAAGCTCTTTACATCAATATTCCACACAAAGATGGATTACAAGCTATTAGAAGAACTATCCCAAATGATGCCACAGTATACCTCATGGCTGAACTTTGTGACTTTGTGCTCACCCACAACCATTTCTTTTCAGAATAATTTATATCTTCAAGTCAGTGGTACTGCTATAGGAACCCTCATGGTCCCACAATATGCCAACATTTTTATGAGCAACTTAGAACAATGTTTCCTCAAGTCTCATCCCAAAACACCTCCCCTCTACTTATGCTACATTGATGACACTTTTATCATCTGAACCCACAGTAGGGATGCCTTTGAAGATTTCCACAGAGATTTCAACAATTTCCACTCCCCTCCACTATTAAATTTAGCCTGGAACACTCCACACAGGAGATCCACTTTCTGGACGCTACAGTACAAATTAGGGGTGGACACATAAACACCACACTATACTGAAAACCTACTGATAGGTATAGTTACCTACATCCATTGAGCTTTCATCCAAAACACATCACATGGTCCATTGTCTACAGCCAAGCCTTAAAATATAATTGTATTTGCTCTGATCCATCAGACAGAGACAGAGACCTTCAGGATCTCTATCAAGCATTCTTAAAGCCACAATATCCAGCTGCGGAAGTGAAGAAACAGGTTGACAGAGCCACGTGGGTACCTCAAAATCAACTACTACAGGACAAGCCCAAGAAGGAAAACAGAATGCCTCTAGTCATCACCCACAACCCCCAAGTCAGACCTCTACAGTACATCCTCAAGGGTCTACAACCTATTCTCCATGATCCTTCACTCTCCGAAGCCTTGGGGGAGAGACCTCTCCTCGCTTACAGACAGCCCCCCAGCCTTAAGCAGACACTTATCAGCAACTACAAACCTAACAACAGAGCCATTAAAGCAAGCAGATATCCCTACAACAAACCATGCTGCCAACTTTGTCCATATATCTGAACAAAAGACACCATTACAGGACCTAATAAAACCAGCTTCTTCATCAAAGGCTAATTCACCTGCTCATCCACCAATTTGATTTATGCCATCGTGCACCAGAAATCCCCTCTGCCTTATATCTTGGACAAACAGGACAGTCTCTGTGCAAAAGAATTAATGGGCACAGATCTGACATCAGAAATCACAACATTGTAAAACTGGTGGGTCAGTATTTCAATCGTCCTGATCACTCTATTAATGATTTACTAATTGTGGTGCTCAGACAGATGAATACCAGCTCAAAGCTTCAAAGAAGAGAGATTCTGAGATTGAATTTATTTGCAAATTTAACTGTATTGCATCAGGGCTTAATAGGAATTTGGGGTTTTTCTCTCATTACAACAGGTGAGTTCACCCGATCTTCTTCTGTATGTTGTTCCCCAGTGTTTGAATTGTAACAACTGCTTTGATTTGCTATTACAGTGTGACCTGCTCCCATGACTTACACTTACTTGCATTTATTGCCTTCCATTCTGTAAGTTCCCCCATCTTCAAAGCATCTGACAAAGTGAGATTTTGTCCCACAAAAGCTCATGTGATAAATAAATTTTTTCCTCTTTAAGTGCCACAGGACTTCTTGTTTGTTATAATCACAAAGTTTCCCTTCTATATGTTGACTTTAGCATCTAGTAATTGCCTGCCTTTTAACCCTAGGTTGGTTTGCAGCACTCAGTGTAAAGCTTGCATATTTCTATGAGACCGCATCATTGCAAATATCTGTATTTCACAGTGGTGCAAGATCATTTCCAGTACAGGGTTCTTTTCCTCCTACTCCACACATAATTTTTAAAAATTGCTTATCTGTGGCAGCAGCCTATTTTAGACCACATTGTATTTTTATTTACCCTCATCAAGATGATTGGTTCCACATAGTCTTGTTGAAAGAGAGCTTTAATTTACCATCTTAATAGGACTAAAAAGTTTTTGGAAAGTCCCTTAAACGCTTACTGGGTATTCTGACAACTGCAATGGTCTCACTAGTTCCTGTGTCAGCAGGTTATACAATGTATAGAATAGGGATGTAGGAGTCCATTTGACCCACTGGATTAGAGATTTGACTACTTCTTTCGTGTGCCTTAGATCTATTCTGATTGTTGAGATACAGAAGGCTGTCCCATTGAGCTTGATTCATACTTTTACAAAACATTTTTCCCAAGAGTCCCAAGACTCACCATCTGTTCATGAAATTCTGCTAGCCAGACTATCCTGAGTAAGAATATCCAGAGGACTATCCAAGAAGAACTGTAGTTCAAGATGGAGCCTGTGTAAAGACAGGCTCTGCTTACCTTTCCCTCTTCTTTGCAGGTCTGTAAAATCCTGGCTGTGAGGAAGCAATGGAAATATCTGAGAACTTGGAAGAGATGGACAAGAGGGACATGTGAGCACTCGGACAGAACAGTTCTACCATCTAAACTGCACTGGTCAATGCATTCCATGAATGTGAATATGGAAAGTTCATCTTGAAGAACTTCAGTTACAAGTAAGCAACTTTCATAGAATCATAGGGCTATAAAGGACCTCATGAGATCATCTAGTTCAACCCCCTGACAAAAAAGCGGGACCACTCTCACTAAATTATCCCAGCTAGGGTTTTGTCTAACCAAGCCTTAAATATCTCCAAAGATGGAGATTTCCACCACTTCTCTAGATAGCCTATTCCAATGCTTCACCATCCTCCTAGTAAGAAAGTTTTCCTAATATCCAACCTCGACCTCCCCAGCTGCAACTTGAAACCATTACTCCTTGTTTTGTCCTCTGTTACTACCAAGAACAGCAGAGCTCCATCCTCCTTGGAGCATCCTTTCAAGTAGTTGAAGTTTGCTATCAAATCCCCCTCAGTCTTCTTTTCAATTCTGCAGGCTAAATAAGCCTAGTTCCTTCAGTCTCTCTTCATAGGTCTTGTGCTCCAGCCCCTTGATCATTTTTGTTGCCCTCTACTGGACCCTTTCCAACTTGTCCACATCCTTTTTGTAGTGGGGAGCCCAAAACTGGACATCATACTCCAGATGCGGCCTCACCAGCGCCGAATAGAGGGAAATGATCACATCCCTTGAGCTGCTCGCAACACTTCTACTAATGCAGCCCAGTATGCCATTGGTCTTTTTGGCAGCAAGAGCACACTGTTGACTCATATCCAGCTTCCCATCCACCATGACCCCCAGGTCTTTTTCTACAGTGCTGCTACTTAGTTGATCACTCCCCAGCCTGTAGCAGTGCATGGGATTTTTCCATCCCAAGTGCAGGACTTTGCACTTGTCCTTGTTGACCTTCATGAGATTTCTATTGGCCCACTGCTCCAATTTGTCTAGGTGTCCTGAATCCTGTCCCGGCCCTCCAGCATGTCTACTGTTTCCCCCAGCTTGGTGTCATCCACAAACTTACTGAGTGTGCAATCTGTCCCATCATCCAGCTCATTAATGAAAATGTTGAACAGAACCAGCCCCAGGACTGACCCCTAGGGCACACCACTCATTACTGGTTGCCAGCTAGACGTGGAGTCATTGATTCCTACTTGCTGAAACTGTTGATCTAGCCAGTTTTCTGTCCACCTTACAGTCCACATATCCAACCCATACTTTGTTAACTTGCTGATGAGAATGCTGTTGGAAACCGTATCAAAAGCCTTGCTAAAATTGAGGTATATCACGTCAACAGCTCTTCCCGCATCCACAAATCCAGTCATCTCATCCTAGAAGGTGATGAGGTTGCTCAGGCATGATTTACCCTGGGTGAGTCCATGCTGACTGCTCCTGATCACTTTATTTTCCTCCAAGTGTTTCAGGATGGATTCTTTGAGAACCTGCTCCATGATTTTTCCAGGGATTGAGGTGAGACTGATGGGTCTGCAATTCCCCGGATCCTCCTTTTTCCCTTTCTTGAAGATAGGCACTATATTTGTTTGTTTCCAGTCTTCTGGCACCTCCCCCATTCGCCATGAGTTTTCAAAGATAATGGCCAGAGGTACTGCTGTCTCATCAGCCAGCTCCCTCAGCACGCTCGGATGCAGTTCATCCAGCTCCATGGACTTGTGCACATCCGGCTTCTTTAAGTAGTCCCTAACCTGACCTTCTGTCATCAAGGGTCTCTCTTCTTCTCTCCAATCTGCTATACCCAGTGTAGTGGGCTGGGAGGTGGCCTTGCCTGTGAAAACTGAAGTAAAAAAATCATTGAGCATTTCAGCTTTTTCCTGATCCTCCACTATAAGGATACCTGCCCCATTCAGTAATAGACCTGCACCATCCTTGATCCTCTTCTTGTTATTGACATACTTGTAAAACCGCTTCCTGTTATCCTTCACATCCCTTGCTAGCTGCAACTCCAATTGTCCTTTGGGCTTTCTGATTTTATCCCTGCAGTCCCGAGCAAAATCTTTGTATGCCTCCTTAGTCATCTGTCCAAGCTTCCACTTCCTGTAAGCTTCCTTTTTGTGCTTTAGCTCAGTGCAGACTTCCCTGTTAAGCCACTCTGGGTGCCTTCCACATTTGCTGTTCTTTTTGCTCACCGGAATGGTATCTTCCTGTGCCCTTAGCAGGGTTTCCTTAAAATACAGCCAGCTCTCTTGGACATCTTTCCCTTTCAGATTAGCTTCCCAAGGGATCCTTCCCATCAGTTCCCTGAGGGAGCCAAAATCTGTGTTTCTGAAGTCCAGGGTCTGCGTTTTGCTTCTTTCCTTTTTTCCATTTATCAGCATCTTGAACTCTACCATCTCATGGTCACTGCTGCCCAGGTTGCCATTCATTTCTGCTTCCCCAATTAATTCTTCTCTGTTTGTGAACAGCAGGTCAAGAGATGCAAGGCCCCTAGTTGGTTCCTCCAGCATTTGTACCAGGAAGTTGTCCTCAACACTCTCCAACAACTTCCTGGATTTCCTGTGCACTGCTGTATAGGCCTCCCAGCAGATGTCAGGGTAATTGAAGTCCCCCATGAGAACCACAGCCTGTGATCTAGAAACTTCTGCCAGTTGTCCATAGAATGCCTATCCACCTCCTCCTTCTGGTCTGGAGGTCTATAGCAGAATCTACCATGACATCCCCCATGTTGCCCTCTCCTCTAAACTTAACCCCACAGACTTTCAACTGGCTTGTTTCCACTTCCATAATGGAGCTCTGAGCAGTCATACAGCTCTTTTACATATAGCACTACACCTCCCCCTTTTCTTCCCTGCCTGTCCTTCCTGAACAATTTATACCCATCCATGGCAGAGCCCCAGCATGCAAGCTATCCCAGCATGTCTCTGTTACTCCAATTATATCATAGTTCCTTGTCTGCCCCAGTACTACCAATTCTTCCTGGTTGTTTCCCAGGCTCCTCACATTTGTGGACAGGCACCTAAAATACTGGGCCTATTGCCCTACTTTCCCCACTTGATTTTCAGTTCTATTGCCTCTACCTCCTTGTATTTTCTCCTGGCCTTGTCCTCTCCCACTCACCTCAGGTATTAGAGCTTCATTAGGACACCTAAGATAATTATTTGACTCCCCTCCCCCCCCCATGTTCCAACTACCCTCTCTTTTATCCCTGGTGTTACAGTACCGGCACCCCCCCAAGTTCCATCCCTTTAACCAGGTCTCCCACATTGTGACTTACCTGTGCGCTTTGGTCATCTTCCCCCTTCAAACCTAGTTTAAAGCCCTCCTCACTAGGTTAGCCAGTCTGCGTCCATATATGTTCTTCCCCTTCCTTGACAGATGAAGTCCATCTCAGCCTATCAGTCCCTCTCCCTGAAACAGCACCCCATGGTCAAGGAAGCCAAAGCCAGGCTTCACAGCCAGGCATTCACCTCCAGGATGCATCTGTCTCTGCTCAGGCCCCGACCCTTGACAGGAAGGATCAAGGAGAACACTACTTGTGCTCCAAACTCCTTCACCCATGCTCCCAGAGCCCTGTAGTCACCTTTGATCTGCTGAGGATCACCTCTTGCAGTATCATTGGTTCCCACCTGGATGAGTAGCATGGGGTAGTAGTCAGAGAGGCAGATGATTCTTGACATTCCTTCCATAAAGCCTCAGATACAGGCAGCCGGCAGGCAGCATACCTCCTGAGAGGCCTTGTCAGCATGACAGATGGGTGCTTCCGTCCCCCTCAGAAGTGAGTCCCCAACCACCACAACCCTACATTTCCTCCTGGCTGTGGTGGATGTGATCCTCCCAGCCTCCAGGGTGCACGGCGTCTCCTCTTCCACCTCATCCATCATCTCTAGCACCACGTAATGATTCTTCATCACAACGGAGGGTGGGATGGAAGCAGGGGTGCCACACTGTCTGCTGCCAGAGATAACTGTCTGCCAGTGTCCTCCCTGTGCCATAGGCATCCCATCTTTCTCCCGTGGTGTGGCAGTAGTCTTCGGCACCTGGATAGTATCCTCCTCCTTGCATGTCTCCTCGTGGATGCTATTGAGGAACTTCTCCAGGGCATGGATACTCCTGAGCCTAGACACCTCCTCCTGTAACTCTCCCACCTGCCTCCTGAGAGATTCCACCAGAAGGCACCTGTCACATTGATTCATCTCCCTAGCCTGATTGTCTGTGACAGGGAAATACAGGCCACAGTCCCTGCAAGTTCACACCAGAATCTGGGTAGAGATATCCATGCTCAGGATGTCTGTCTGGCTACAGGCACAGGTGGAGGAGACACCAGGGGTGCTGGCCCAAGCAGTGCGGCTCCTCTTCACCATCATGGTCTCAATTCTCAGCCTTTATTGCATGTTCCATTTTTGAGTCAGATTGTGGAAAAGGATGTGCAAGAAAACTCTCAATATCTAGATTCCTCTGATCTTTAACTTGGTCAGTCTGATGATTGACTTGGCTTCAACAAAGCCTACTTTAATCACATTTGTCTTATCTTTTCCTGGCCAGGACTCGGAGGCAGTTTGTACGTACCTATATGCCATCATGGCACTTTTTCTGAGCTTGACATTATTTTGTCCCATCCCACCTTCAGGTCCACTGGCTAGTCAGAGCTGCTCTGCATGCTGATGGATAGCTTACAGTTTCCATAAATCTTGTTTTAGAAAAATTTAAGATTTAACCCACTCCATTGACCTTCGTGGAATTAGTCTTGAATTACAGCAGAACAAAAGAGAGAGAGGACAAAGTCCAAATTAGTTGCAACACTGCAGGCCCACTCTGGTGTCACTATGGGTATGTCTACACTGGAGCCTTCAGTAGACGTAACCCCCCTTAAGTCGAGCTACAGAACACTGCATCCACATTGGGATTTTATTAAGTCGACTTAATAACACCACCTCTTAAGGTTGACTGAATGCTTAAGTTGATCTTGTTGACTTAAGCCAGTGTAGATGGGGCACAGCCCTTAAGTTGACCTAATTGGCCTTGAGGGTCCCTCCCAGTGTTCCTGGAACCACTCCTAAACTGACCTAGCATGGGCCAGTGTGGATGCAGGCAGTAGACAGGAGTTTTCAGTGTGGATGCTTTAAGTCAACTTTACAAGGTCCACTTAAGTGAACTTAAAGTTGACCTTGTTAAGTTGAGTTAAAAGAGCCTCCAGTTTAGACATATCCTAAGTGTCTTCAACAGAAAGATTACACATGTGTAGGTGAGAAGAGGAAATGACACCTCCTAGTTAGAAAAAAATGGTAAACTCAGCAAATCTTACCTGGAAATCATCATGAAACAAAACATGTATTGCCACAGTGCTATTTTGACATGAGTGATTTTCTAGAGTAGTACTGAATTATTCTGACAAGAATTATTTTCTGGAGTAGTACTGAACCTAAATTACTGTTTAATTGACACATAGGACCTCATGTACACACTGAATAAAAACTATTTGTAAGATCTAATTGCAGAGTACATGACATTTTGGAGTCTTCTTGGATTTGTAGCTGATACTACATCAATAAAGAACATAGAAACTGAGTAATAACGTGAAATGTTACCTGTTGATTAGGCATTGCTCGAGGTGAACTGTTCCACGATCTAAACAAGGTTCATGTCCTTAAACTTAAATACAATTTAATCATTGTACACTCTTAGAAATGATAGCAAATTCAGATGTAACCTGTAAAGTGACAGTGGAAACATTCATGTCCATATGGAGAGTTTCCCAAGCCTTTGGCAACATAGACCTATCTTTTCTATTCACAGAACTTCCTGTGAGCAAATATTCCATCCTCCTTGGTCTATAAAAAAGACAATTTGAGCGCAGGGTAACTATAACAGAATTGTTGTTTATTTTAAGTAATATTTGCCATGCATGCATTTCATTATCATCTATCTAACTTATACCAGTCCTGAACAAGACCTATTATTTGTTCTTTTCTACACTGAATGAAAAATGCTTGCTTACATGGCGTCATTTTGGAGTGAGAGATGTAAGATAAATGTCATGTGAAATATTTATTACGTGCGGCGTAGGTCTGAAAACATGTTAGAGTAAAATATTGCGCTGTGTTTGTTATTCCACATTGAAATCATAAGTGTAATCAGCAACCTAATTTATTAAAGACACCTATCTGAGAATTGTAATAAGGTCTGGAATCACGCAAATTAATGCACTGCCTTTTAAATGGTTTTAAAACCTCTAAAAACATTTGAAAAGATTTTGAGTGTGTGGATTTGAACAGATTCTTATCGTAATACCCTAGCTCTAATATAGAGTTTTTTTTCATCAATAGCACTCAAAGGACTTCACCTTAGTTAATGTTTTTAGCTTCACAAAACCCCTGGGAGGCGGGGAAATATTTGTCTCCCCATTTTATAGATGGGAAATGAAGCATGGAGAGACTAAGTGATATGCCCACAGGAAGTCTGTCGAAGCAAGGCACTGCGCCCAGATCTACCAAGTCTTAGGTTATTGCTCCGATCATTGGACCTGTCTGCATTACAATACAGGAATGCAGACAGTCTCTTGAAAACATGCCTGTAATTGTCATATTGCATGTAAGTGAAAAGACAGCTATTTATTACAGTAGAAGCCTAAGGCCCCAGTTGGGGATCAGGGCCTGCTTGTGCTAGGAACTGTACAAATATACCTCTTTGTCACATAGCTTACTGTAGTAAATATGAGAACTAAGGAATAAAACCTTTTAAGAACCAGTCTGTTTGAGCATGGGTCTGTGGTGGGCTGAGGTAGCCTCTTGCTCTCCTGAAGCTTCATGGTGAGAGAGCAACTATTGGAGATGTTGAATGCCCTGGAGTCATTACCAACAACATTTAGGGTATGTCTCCACTGGAGCCTTATGTTGACTTAAGGAAGGTTAAGTCAACCTACAGATTCCTGCGGCCACACTGGCCTTTTATTAAGTCGACTTAATAACACCACCTCTTAAGGTCGACTTAATGCTTAAGTCAACCTTATTAAGTCGACTTAAGCCAATGTAGATGGAGAAAGACCTTAAATTGACTAATTGGTCTCCAGGCTCCCTCCCCACACCACTCCTCCATTGACCTAGCACCTGCCAGTGTGGATGCAGGCAGTTGACAGGAGTTTCCATTGTGGTCTCTCTGAGTCGACTTAACAAGGTTGATTTAAAGTCAACTTACAGTTGACCTTGTTAGGTTGATTTAACAGAGGCTCCATTGTTGACATACCCTTGGTGTATAAGTGGGGTGGGAAGACAAACACAATTATCTGCACTGCTCACTAGCAAGTTTGTAGTTACCACAGAAATAACTCAGGTAAAACTGATGTAAAATGGCCTGGGCTCGAGCCAACAGAGATGGTGGGCTGGGCATTCTCTGTGTCCTTTGCCCCGTTCCTATTAAAGACGTGAGCATTCCTTTTTTAACTACTGAGGAAGGGTCCTCTGAGGGACAGTCTGGGAAGCAGCACAGAATCAGTAGAGCTTGCTACCATGGATGGGGTCAGTAGGCAGCAATGCACAGTCTTCAGGGATGCCATAGAGTTGGGGTGACCCTTTCCTCCAGCAGTTCCTCAAGATCTATGGATTTTGTGAACTGCACCTCCTGTACATTTTGCTGAAAAGCAAGTTTGTGGCCATTGTTCCAAAGGAGACAGATTGGAGAAATCTGTGTGGAAAGAAACTCAACAGGTTTCCTTGTCAACTACCTGGGGTATATGCATGCATGCAACCCTAAGATTCTTGGGCTGTCCTCAGAGCCTGGTTAATTTGCATTAGAATTTCCTGCTTCTCAGACTGTGATGGCAAGAATAAAGCAAAATTCAGTTCTTTTAGCATTCCCCAATTCTAGTTATGTGAGTTTGTTTTTGTTCTTTTGCTAAAGGCTCTTTCGTGAGCAAACAGCAGATAAGTACATTTCTGAGGTATAGGGTGTGTTCACACGTCTCTTTTGAATGCCTTCCTTCACTATATCAATAGCTTGATCATATCATTATCTATCAGCAACTTTGTCATATCTCCTGACCAGCTGTCCCTTATCAAGTATCTACTGGAAGAAGAGACTGCAAGAGATAGTGAGACTTGCTATGCTTTTGGCTGCTTGAATGGAAACTAGCTTGAACCATCTCTTTATTTTAAAGCATTCATGGTGCTTTATAGCACATCAGCTATCCAGGCATGACACACCACGTTCTTTGAAACCCAGCCTTCAGCTGTTTTCATCTTTCACTGTGATACTATTCCCTTTCAACAGTAAGATTTTAGGTAGAGATATGCTCTCTACAGTCCAGGACTGTGTTGTGATAGTATGCAACAGAAGAGACTTGACTATCAGTATTACAACACAACAAGAAATCCATGAGCACCCAAGGCAGATCAGGATGTATTTTGATCCCTAAGGTGGCAAGGAACAAGCCCCAAGAGATGGATCTTTTGGGCTGATTGTGTTGTATATTGAGACCCAAATTAAGGCACAGAGGTGCTTTATGAGAAGGGCAAGAAGAGGTATGGAGCATGCTCAGATTAGGCACTGCCCCAGCTAAGCTCTTCAGGGGTTGTCTGGGTCATACGGTGGGCATAAGCATGACCTACAACTACCATTTGGTAGCCTAGATTATCTAGGAAGGGCATCATCACTGCACAGCATAAATGTAACTATAGAATCTGAAACAATTGCTAATCTTTCTCTGCAGCAGAAGATGACAGATTGCTTGGTTACTAGGTGAGATTTACTCTTAAACCAGACAGACTGGGCTCAGGGCAGGAATCTCCACAGGGGGATGAAATGCCAGAATTGAACAGCCTGTAGAGAAAGTAAACTGAATGGTCAGTCATCCTTTCCAACGTTGTCTCGGAAAATATTGTTCAAGTCTGAGTCAGGATGAGTAGAGGCTATCGCTGTGGAATGGCAGGGTCAGCAAGAACTGTGACAGATTAACAGATGTATAGACTCCAAGGCCAGAAAGACCCACTGTCATAATATAGCCTGATTTCCCTACCCACTCCCTTTGCAACATAGGCCACAGAATTTCCCCAAAATATTCCTAGAGCAAATCTTTTTGAAACACATCCAGCCTTGGTTTTAAAATTGTCAGTAAGTGCACCCACCATTATCCTTGGTTAACTGTTCTAGTGATTCATTATGCTCACAGTTAAAATTTTACACCCTGTTTCCTGTTTGATTTTTGTCTGACTTCATCTCACAGTCATGAAATTGTGTGGTGCCTTTCTGAGCTAGACTGATGAACATATTATTAAATATTTGTTCCCCAACATAGGTATTAACAGAACGTGGTCAAGTCACTTCTTAATCTTTTCTTTGTTAAGCTAAATAGACTGAGTTCCTTGACTCTATCATGGTAAAGATAGGTTTTTGAATGCTTAACCATTCTCATGACAAAGATGTGTGGATTTTTTTCCTTTGCTTCCACCCTCTGGTATTTTTGGGGGAGGGATCTCTAGTGTTGGTGAAAAGTACAGGGTTGGTCTGAAGAAATGGCACCACCCCGAGAGCCGCAGTATGAGCTTCCAGTTATTCAACCCCACCAGTGTGCCTCAGCCTTGTTCTGGAGGGACCAGTTTTAGGGAGGAGGAGGTAGGAAGAGCAATTGGGCCTCCAAGGACCACAAGTCTCTGGACCCTGTGCTCAGATTGTCAGCAAAGATGCCAGCTGTGTTGATGGCTTTTTATAAACATAGATGCTCACCACTTAGAACTCCACTGAGACCCCCTCCACTGGCACATTTGTAAGGAACGCTGGGTTCATACATGCACACACCATCGGGATATAGTCCAGCCCCTTTGGTACTGAACAGCCATACTACCCAACTTGAAATAAAGCAAGAATTCTGTTAGTTGCCAGTAAGTAACAAGCTCTTATCTTCCATGCATCCAGCTGCTACCCAGACACAGAATTACATGCACTACACTAATATCTGTAATGATTTTTACTCCTACTGGCTTCAGACAGGGTCAGGCTCTATAACCCACTATCACACCTCTCCTGTCACCCCCAAGATATTCAGTCCTTTCTCACATTTCTATTTCCATCGGTATCACCAACCCCAACCATTCACAAACCAGGAAGCAGGTCACCCAAAATTATAAGAGTGTGAAATCAGTCTTGGGGTCTTCTCATTTCCCTTCTGATTGTTGAAGCTCTAGGGTGCACCTGGGCCAAATTTTCAAGCTTTTCTATCCAATCGTGATTGTTAGTAACTTTTTTCCTCAAAAGAAAACAGACTCTCCCACAACCTCGTTCTTCCGGGGTGTTTAAGAAACATACCAAATATTGCAAGGCTTGCAAGAATTGCCAATGGTATGCAGTTGTCTGCTGCAGCTCATTGAAAACTAGGCTAGTCTACAATGTAACATGTTAAGCTTTAACACTAAGCTGGGTGGGAAGTTAAGTGCCACTGAGACCATTTCCAGTGGACACAAACACTGTCTATTCTTATTTATCTAAATCTTGTGTTTGGCTGCTTATCAGCTTCACGCTCCATCCTCACCCAGATCATACCAGACAGCGTCCCCAGCAGTAGAAGGGTTAATGCAGAAACACATCGGTTGGAGGAAATTATCTTAGACATCAAAAGCGTGCAGGGAAAACACACAGGCACTCTGAGAAGCACATTGAATGGGGAGGAGTTAGATACACAGTTACCAATACATTAATTTGCCTACGCTAACCCATCTCTGAAATGCGTGGGTCTGGCAGATAAAGAGGGGTATAAAGGCTGAGGGATAAGTGGCCAGCAGTGAAGGAGGACAGTGCAGCCTGCAGCCCACTGACAATTCACAGCCCAGGTTGGAGGAGGTGATTTTGGAAGAAGTCATCATGGAACCAGGAGAGTACAGACAGAGAGGTGAGTGTGGGAGATCCTCATGCAGGTGTCTCCGGGCTATCAAACTGGGTGACATTTACTTGCTGGAAGAAGAATTGTTGTGGGACTGGGAGTGGTGCGTGGCAATCTAAGTGGGTTGTGCACACTGAAGTGATCTTACACACACAAATACCCATTCGGGCTGACACTGCACCCAGGGTAGTTGGTGTTAATGCTATAAAGTGGCAGGGAGAGAGCCTGAACAGAATATCCTCCGCCTCTCCCCCCACCTAAGATGAGTTTCAGACAATGGCTCTGATATCTGTTCATTTCCTTGGACTTATAAATAAAACACTAGAGCAGCAGATTGCCATGGTCTCCAGCCTGCTGCCTCGAACAACCTTATGGGAGGGGATTAAATTGTGGACCATGTTGTGTGCCAACCTCCAGGCTGGTTGACAGTCCCATGAAGCCCCACTGATGTCAGTGTGGTTGCAGAAATGTAATTCAGGGCACAGCTCAGGTCCATTAGTGTATGCCATATAGTTTAAAAGTCATGCATTGTATGTGTTTGGGCAGGAAGGAGAGAGTGTCGAACAAGTGGAGAAGAAGCCAAAAGTGTGCAATTGCTTTCAGATTCTGACAGGTGATAGTCATGCATTTCAGCCAATTTCAGTTGCAGCTGAAAATATCTGAATATCCATCAGTGGTTAGATACCACACTGAGTTATAAGGCACATTAGAAATACTTTCTGCTGCTTTTGCCTAACACTCTCCATTCGTAATCTCAAAGCTTTTTTACAAATATGGGGATACTAAGGTGAAGAAACGTTAAATGCCTGGCCCAAGCTGACACAGATACCAGCGTCAGAGCTGGGACCAGTGTCTTGTCTCTGGGCTTCCTGCTTTTTCCAGATAAAACTCTGTTTTTCCTTCACAAGGAATAATCAGAAGCCCTTTGCCTTTGAGAGGCTGTTTCACAAAGCCACCTTGGTGGCAGGGCTGGCTCTACCAGAAGGCAAGAAAGAGACATGGCTTCAGGTGACAGTTCCTAGGGGCGCCAAAGTTGCTAGCCCCCTCTGAAAATCAGGCTGGCTCCTGCCTCTTTAACTCTTTCCTCGCAGCACGGGTGCTGTCAGTCAGCCTACAGCTTAAGTCGTGTAGGCAGAAGGCACTTTAAATCCCTCTGCAGACAGATGCTGCAGATTTAAAGGAATACATCCCTTAACAATGACTCACAGTCCAGAAAGGACACCAATAGGTAGGGCGGGGGTGGACACTAGCCATTGGGGGCTGCAGGAAGCTCTAGTTGCAGGAAGCTCAAACACTCCCTACCCCCTTTGAACTCAAATGGCTGGCTGGGGCTCTTTCCTCTCTCTCATCTCCCCCTACACTGAGCCCAAGCAGCAGTGTTCCCTGGGGGACCAGGAGGAGCCGAGGTCAGAGCACCCTGTTTCCTGAAGTGGCACCCAGGACAGTGAGTTCAGTGGGGTTCTTGGTGGTGGTGTTTCAGAGCCAGGTCAGTGGGAAACAAGGAAAGCAAGGGGCACAGGCTTTTTAGAAGTTTGTTTTCCCCATCTTCAAAGCACCTGACAAAGTGGGATTTTCTCCCAGGAAAGCTCATGCAAGAAATAAAATCAGCTTTTAAGTGCCACAGGACTCCTTGTTTGTTTTTCAGCTGCTGGCAGTCACTTCTGTGTAGATAAGGTTGGATCTGAGCACAATTATCTAGTCAGTGCAATGACAAGGGATGACACAGTTTTGGGCTGGTGACAGCTCTTTTCCCTTCCTGTGTCATCTAGTTCCCCTTGGTGGCTTTTGGGGTGTGTGTGTGGGGGGGGAGAGAATACTGGGGCTTGCTTACAGTAATATGATCTGGTTTAAAACCAATGACATGTCTCTAGTTTTTTGTTTTTTTCTTTTTTTACATTAAACTATACACAGAAGGACAGCATTTCCTAGAGCACTGGGCTTGGCACTTGGGATACCAAAGGTCTCTTTGTGGCTCTGCCCTGACATGCTTAGGAAAGTCACTTTTCCTTCCTGCAGCTCAGTTCCCTCACCTGCAGAATAAAAATGGTGATGAGGCTTACCTCCCTTTGAAAAGTGTTTTGAGATCTACAGCTGAAAACTGCTAAATAGACACTGAAATAATTCCTCACTCCTATTAGATTTAGCCATTATAGCATTCTTCATCGCAGTGCACGTTGCAAAAGGGTGCTGAGGGGGGCTCCCCCAACCTAGCCCAGACAGTGTGGCTGGTGTCTCTCCCCTTTTCTCCCCTCCCCACAAGCCCAGATGGCATCGCAATGGTGGGGGCTGAGGGTGGCTGTGCCACCCTACCTCTCCCCCACAATACTAGCAGCAGGTTCTCTTCAGGGGACAAGGCAGTAGGCCACATTTATTTGTAAATGTAAAAAAAAACCAAAAAACCCCACCAAACCTAACACACACAGCTACATAATAGCCAGGTTAGTCTAGTTCAAAGAAAACAAACAAGGAGTCCTGTGTCGTTTTTAAAGGGTAACTCATTTATTTATCACATGAAATTTTGTGGGAGAAAAATCCCACTTCATCAGATACTTTGAAGATGAGGGAAATTGCAGAATTCTGTAATTTCCCTTGTCTTCAAGACCTCTGACAAAGTGGGAGAAGCTCATGCAATAAATAAATTTGTTAGTCTTTAAATGCCACAGAACTCCTTGTTTGTTTTTACAAAAATATGCTGATTGAGGTGGCTCAGAGGAGACAAAGAAGTCACCGCTGCCAGAACGGGAGAGGTGAGGAGTGAAAGCAAACTCATCCAAGTGGCAAAGGGGCAGCCCTGTCAGTCCAGTTCAGCAAAAAAAAGCAAGGAGTCCTGTGGCACTTAAAGACTAACAGATTTATTTATCACATGAGCTTTCTTGTTTTCGTCTTCTTCAAAGCGTCTCAAGAAGTGGGATTTTCTTCCACAAAAGCTCA
Source organism: Podocnemis expansa (assembly GCA_007922195.1). Lineage (NCBI taxonomy): Eukaryota > Metazoa > Chordata > Testudines > Podocnemididae > Podocnemis > Podocnemis expansa. The sequence goes on from ML682019.1 coordinate 5,017,334, forward strand.
TGCAATAAATAAACTTGTTAGTCTTTACGTACCACAGGGCTCCTTGTTTGGTTTTGTTCCAAAACTCTCCCCCACACCCTTTGTGGGCAGAGGCGATCCCTTTGTCTCTTCTGATCCACCTCAATTGGCCTGTTTTTGCTGCTTCCCTCAGGTATTTGCTTGTTGCTGTGAGAGAGCTCTCTTTCCCTCTCACCAACCCCCTGAGCCATGCTAAACATGCTAGATGTCTGTGCACAAGCAAGAAGTTGTAGGAAACATGGTATCATACTAATTATGTAGAATCGGTTAGGAGCGTCCATAAAGAAACACAGTATGGTGTAATTGGCAACAAATCATACACTCAGTGTGCAAGTGAACAGGAAAATCATGATATAGCTCATAATCCACAATGCACAGATGTGCATCCTGTGACAGCAGGGTACTGCACAAATGGAAAGATAGATAGCCCTTTTTCCAAAGAACTTGTGGGCTAACTAGCGATGGTATAGAGAAAGGAAGTGATGTGTCACAAAGCCTACAGGAGGTGAGAGACAGAGCTGGTCTGGAGCCCAGAATGTGGCCTGGATTTTGAAGATCTCATCTAAAAGATTACTACACAGTAGAGGGCTTAGATTTCCACCTGGCTACCTCATAGGGATAGCAAGCCAAGGTGATCCTGCTACAGTTCAAACCTGAAGGAGTCAAACCTCATGTTTAGATCCTGAAACCCTTCCTTCCTGAAGACAAATTCCAAAGAGGTTGCTGTGTTAGTCTACCGTAGTTCAGCAAAACAAACAAGGAGTTATGTGGCACATTAGTCTTTAAAAGCGCCACAAATCTCTGCTTGTTTAGCTGTTCTTTGCTCTGAGGATCTGGGAAATCATGTGCATCAGGTAAGTTTTCAAAAGTAGACACTGATTCTCTCCCCTCGCCTCTCCCCCATATTTTCTCAGTTTTTGGATGTCGCCTTGAGACACCTAGGGACTGAGAGCAAAATTTTAGTAAGAATGTATATGATAAATGTTACTTATTAATTAAATTTAAATTCATCAATATTATTTTATTTTCAGATTTAGATTAAAGGAATGAATTGATCTTGCTATTTGAATTTTAGGTTGTAAATGCACTTCAGAAAACCTTTTTCAACTTACATGAATGAGATGGGGGGGGGCACCAAAGCAAAATTTGGCTTGGGGAGCCACAACACCTTGAGCCAGCACTGCTTGGTGGTGAGCTGCAGCGTGTACACAGTAAACTTCCCGAGGGATAGCCATGTTAGTCTCGTTCAGCAAAACAAACAAGGAGTCTAGTTGCACTTTTGAAGACTAACAAATCTGGAAAGCTCAGGTGATAAATAAATTTATTAGTCTTTAGAAGTGCCACCAGAATCCTTGTTTGGTTTAAAGGTTTACAGGTGCAAAGGACTGTTACAAAATGTAGCAATCGAAACCATTGCTGTGGAGTCTAATCATCTTTTATTATACCGGCAAGGAAACAAATGTATTGCCAGGCAAATGCTACTGAGTGAAATTCTTAGGGGAATAGAGAGTCTTAAGCAAACTCTCCAGGCACTACCCTGAGAAGAGATTCATCTTTAACCAGTCTAACAATCTGTACTTGGAAACTGTGAGGTTACTTTAAAAAAAATGGACACTGAGAAGTGACTGCCAGTTGCAGTGGTCTTTAGTGTAAGTTTCACCTGAGCTGCTACCTACACCAATGGATTTCTTTTGCCTTCCTGATCTGCTCTTGAGTCAGTGGGCTTGAGACCAAGGCAATGCAGGGTTTCCCACCACTGTCATGGAAGGACAAGTGCTAGTGTATCCCTTGAAAGCCAAAGCACATCACTCAGGACTTGCTGCTCCAGGCAACATATGACATAAAGTAAAAGAAGGAGGTGGCTTGAAGGGGGAAAGCATAGGTGTTTTAATGTACTCATTCTAGCTCCTTTAGCCTTGGTGGCTGGGGAATGTCCCTTGCAGCTATCTATTGAGCAGTTTGATTATTAAGCCCCATACAATGTTGAAGACAAAAATGGAGCAAGTGTGTGTGAATTGCTGTGTGCTGCTATTCCTGTGGCCTGACTTTAGCTGGCACATCCTGCCTCTTCCAGGGAAAGAAATGGTCGATTACATTTACCAATATCTGAGCAATGTGAGAGAAAGACGGGTGACTCCAGATGTGCAGCCTGGTTACATGAGAGCCCAGCTGCCAGACAGTGCACCTGCTGAACCAGAAAGCTGGGACAACATCTTTGGAGACATTGAGAAGATTATTATGCCTGGGGTAAGAACTAGAGTAGAACCAGTCGTGCCAGGAAAGGGTCACTACCATCCAGTGTGAACAGCTGCACTCTGGGAATGAGTAGTTCATAGTGAACTCTGGTTAATTAATAAACACAGGCATTTTAATAGGCCAGTGTTGCAGCAAACACCATTAGACATAATGAAAACGTTCCCCGAATCATCTTGCTGTAATAAAAATTAAAGTTGCTCTAGTGGATTGTTGTCAGAAGATCACTGTTTCCTGTGTGAAGATGTATGTTTATTTCTGATAAACTCCAAACCAAGGCAGAAGTGATTATCTAGTTACTGCAAATTAGTATCTCTTGATAATGCTGCTTTGCTGTTATGTTTGAAACTTGCTGTTATCAGATCTCCAATAAGGGGTTGTGAACTCTTCCCATCACAGAGTGGCAATATGTATGGCTGCTTTAGGGTTCTCTTCCATTGTTCAAGAGGTCATTTCTTTGCATCTTCTGATCTAGGTTGTCCATTGGCAGAGTCCACATATGCACGCCTACTTTCCTGCTCTTACTTCCTGGCCTTCCCTGCTGGGGGATATGCTGGCTGATGCTATTAACTGTTTGGGATTCACATGGGTAACTAATGCTCATTTTATATAATTGTGAATGCTACTTCTGGGTTTGTGTTATGCAGAAGGCCAGATCTGATGATCATAATAGTGCCCTTTGGGTTTAAAATCTATTGATCAATAAATAAATGTATTTACTTCAAACTGTTTTAAGCTGATTGCACAACTAAAATATAAAACTGCTTTTGTCAAAAAGAAGCTAGTTTTTAGATGTAATAATTTCAACGTGTGGCCACAAGAGTAAGAATGATATGTATCAGTGAGGGCTGGTGTATGTAGAGAGTTGTTCTGGTTAACTCCATATGTGGATGCTCTTAATCAGGAATAAGAGAGCCATGTCCCGGCATAACTTATCCACTATAGGCTTAAGGCTACAGAAGCATCAGGCAACCTTGTTCCAGAATAAAAGAGTCTGTTACCTGGAGTTATTAAAAAATGGTTCTTGCACTTTAAATTCACACCCTCTCTTTAATCTTTGTTAACTTTCACATGTAGACAAAAACCTAAGAGGCAAAATAATACAAATCAACAATTCAGAAGGCACTTGGTCCAGCTACCACTTTGCTTCTGGTATGGAAGCAGCACAGCAACCTCTAGGAACAGGTCCCATTATTTCCTGTAGGTTTATGTTGCTTTAGACACAGTCAGTGGCAATGAACCATCTACTATCCCTGATTCTGTTGTAGACAAGGCTCCCATCTTGCTTGTTTATTACTGAGGCTTACTGGGTGATTCCTCAGGGCCAGCATTCAGTTTTTTCCAAATGGGCCTTTGGTTTGCCGCCAGCGCTTCAAAGGCCTCATGTACTGTGTCGTGGGCAACTCAGTTTTCTTTTCAGTGGGCCCTTTATGAATCCAATTAGTGGGCCCCTTCTGAACCAGATCTTCAGGGTTGAATGGGTATCTGGATGAGATACGGCTGTTAAACTCAGCTGATATTGAAATGGGGATTATTTGTGGTGGTGAGGAGGGAAGAATATTGGAATTTGCTGGTAGCCTGTGTGCATATTATTCAAGGCATGCAGTGGTCTTTGGCATTGTGGAATTTGGGAGTCACCCTTCACTGCCTTCTCCTCATGGAGGCTTTTGTTGCAAAGGTGATCAAAAGTCACCATTTGCATTGCAACGATGATGAGGGATCAGGCCCCCTTGTGCTAGATGCTGTCCATATAGTCTACCTCAAACAACTTGCAGTCTACACAGACAACTCAGAGAAAGGGTGGGAGGAAATGTTATTAAACATGATTTACAAATAAGGAACTTGCTCAAGGTCACAGAGGAAATCCTTGTCAGAGCTCAGCATTGAACCCAGGCTACATAAGTCCCAGTTTATTTCCCCTAACTGAAGGCCACTGCTTCTCCTTCAGGAGTATCATTAACTGTATATGGAATAGCCTCCCTTTTCCCTCAGACATGGACGTCACCACACCTTTGTCACCTATAAACTAAACTATTGTAAAGGATATTTTAAAATTGTAGTGTTGGCACTGAAGGGAAATGGGGTAGAAGGTTTACAATGGGACAGTTCTACTTTCACAGGTCATTTGGATGAATCAAAACAAATCTCCTTTTTCTGACTTCTAGGCTTCCAGTCCAGCCTGTACAGAACTGGAAATGAATGTAATGGATTGGCTGGCCAAAATGCTTGGCCTGCCGTCTAAATTCTTGCACTATCACCCAGACAGCCAGGGAGGAGGAGTACTGCAGGTAGGAGAGCTCAGCGGGTGTTCTGCACAGTCAGAACAGCTATTTCTTTGTTCAAACAAAACTCTCTTTGAAAGTCAGTGGAAGTTTTTAACCAGGGTGATGTTTCTAGAAGTCCTGTGCTCAGTTTAGGGGGGGGGTCACCTTTTAGGAGAGCTGTGGATAAATTGCAGAGAGTCCAGATGAAAGAAACTATAGTGCAACAAAGTTTAGAAAACCTGATCTCCAAGAAAAAAAAAAATCTGGGTATGCTTAGTCTTGAGAAAAGAAGCCTGAGAAGGGATCTGGTAACAGTCTTCAACTGTGTGAAGGGATGTTAGAAAGGGGATGGGGATCAGGTGTTCCCTGTGAGCACTGAAAGTGGGACCAAAAGCAATGGGCTTAATATGTAGCAAGAGAGACAGAAGGTAAATATTGAAACAAACATTTCAACTTGCTTCAAGTGGTTAAGTTCTGCCATTTTAAAATGCAGTTTTTGTGTAGAATGAGAGTAGGCTGGGGCCCAAACTGAATTACAACATAGGGACTATTTTTTGGGGGGACCCGTGTCATTGCTAAAGGAGGCCAATTAACTTGTCTTCCTGATTTCTTCATTTCACATCATCCTTGTATGTTCCAAAATTAGATGGAACCATCTGGGGGTAGAGGAGGTTTTGCTAGTAACGTTTCTTTTAGCCAGTAATCCTGCCCCACACCGAAAGCCCCATTTGCTTTAAGTCTTGTGTACTTTGCATATATAAGGATGGCAGGATCCACCCCTGTATTTTTAATAGTTTGTGTCCACTGTGGGAACACTCCTACTGACTTCAATGACCCTTGATCAGGCCCATCACTTCAGTGGATCATATAACTTTGTAACCACAGGGAAATGTATAGTACTTTCTTCTTGTAACTGCTCAAAGCACACAGCATTCAAGATGCAACATCGGCCCATAGAGACCAGCAGCTCAGTGAAGATCATTAGTGTTCTGCGGCTCATGAAATTACATGTGGCAGAAATAAAAGGGGATGAATAAGAGGATTGCTCTAGTGATGTTAGCGAATCCATGACAAACCAGCTAGAAAGGAGGAACCAGTTCTGAGCTATTCTGCAATTAATAAGCAACCATTTCTTTGCAGAGCACTGTTAGTGAATCAACCTTGATTGCCCTGCTAGCAGCAAGAAAAAACAAAATTCTGGAAATGAAGGTTTCAGAGCCAGATACGGATGAGTCCACTCTGAACTCTCGTCTTGTTGCTTACGCATCGGATCAGGTAGGTTCCCACACTCATGAATAAACAAATTAGTTCTTGTGTTATCAGACCAAATAACACCACTTTCCAATTTTATATCAAGAATCAAAGCACTTTGCAACAATGAATGAATGCTGGGTGATGTGAGTCACATTTTATAGATGGGGAAACTGAGTCACAGCCATGTGACATGCCTTTCTTAAGGTCACAGTGGCATTAGGAGTCCCTGACTCATTCCTGGCCTTTGACTGTCTTCTTTCCCATTATTGGTCAAACCTTCCATGTGCTCAGTCCAGTGCACAGTATACATTCATACTGAGAGATCTCCTGTTTCCCCAGGACATACATACTTTCATAGCAGAGATACTCAAGCTGGATCTCCCCCATTATAAACGAAGGGGATGTTCTTGGTAAGGGCCCCTTGGTTTTGGAACTACCTCGTCTTTCTTGATTCCTCAATGCTCAGATTTGTTGTCCTCTCAGCTCAGCCTGTTTCTGGTCTCCTTCCTAAGGCTCCTGGGGAAGGAATAGCAGGAGGGGACTATATTTCTAGGGAGTCCTTTTGGGATTTGAAACTAAGCAGGAGGTGCTCACCATACATGATGGCTTCTTATCACTACATTTTAGAAATATGAACATATAACTGGAGCATGTAACTTCCATGAAATAATTTGTAACAACCCAAAGTTTCCACAGACCTGACCAGACTGAAAAGTAAAACACAATTATTAAGGGGCTTGTTAACCTGAATTATTATATCTCTAGCTTTTGTTGTTGTTACTCTCCTTTCTAATGCTCACAACTTGCTGGACTTACTAAGCTTCATGTTTTCCTCATTTACTGTTCAAGGCTCATTCTTCAGTAGAAAAAGCTGGTTTGATTGCTCTTGTGAAGATGAAATTTCTGCCAACGGATGAGAACTTTGCCCTCCGAGGTGAAGCCCTGAAGAAAGCCATTGAAGAAGACAGAAACCAAGGTCTAGTGCCAGTCTTTGTAAGTTCTGCTTTCGGGTACTGCCATATGGGCGTATTATGAATGTCCATGTAAAAAATGTGTCTGTGGTAACAATAATGAATTCAAGGTAGAAATACACAACGTGAATAATTTACACTTTGGTCTATGCAAATAATACAGTGTAATGTCCATTCTGACTGAATTGTTAGCCTGATTGGTGGCTAAAAGTGTGGGTCAAAAAAGACTATTAAATATACCATCTTTTCTTTGTTTTCTTCCCAGGTTTGTGCGACGTTGGGTACAACTGGCGTCTGTGCTTTTGACAATCTATCAGAGCTGGGTCCTATTTGTAAGCAACTTTTTAACCATAAGGACACAGAGAGGCAGTAAATGGAGGCCAGTGTGTGTGTGTGTGTGTGTGTGTCTTTGGGGGGGGGGCACAAACAGAAAAACCACTATTCAGCATAATTTTCAGAGCCTAATCCAAAGACCTTTGGAGTCAACAGGAGCCTCCCCATTAACATCTTGAATGTCGGAAACATCTTGAGTGGTTGAATTAGGCCATGAAAACATGTTCTGTTCAAAATGGACAAGGCTCTGTGGATGCCCCAGTAGGAAAGAACCCTAGGAGTTCTGTCCCGTGAGGAACAATAATACAATGGAGATGTAAGGGGTGTGGGTGGCAAATTTCACTCACTATGAATACATATAACAAGACCTCAAACATTAAGAAGATGCTTTATGGGTGCATTATCGGGGTGGAAGGGTGGGGATTAGCCAAAGTTCTGTTGTGGAGTAGATGTTGGATTGAGATGGGCCTATCTTCCCTAGGGGATCCAAGTGTTTGACGCAGGAACAGATTTGAGATGGAATGCTTTGTCGTGCTTCCAAATGCTTTTCTTTTGTGTTCTAAAACAATTTATCCCTAGTTCCTGGCAAGGAAAGCTAAAGGGTAATCCACTGAGCCACCACGATCCCCCACACAACAGTTTCTATTTCTCCAGGTGCTTCTGAAGGACTCTGGCTTCATATTGATGCTGCATATGCAGGAACTGCATTTCTCTGCCCTGAATTTCGATCATTTTTGAATGGCATTGAACATGCCGATTCTTTTACTTTTAACCCTTCCAAATGGATGATGGTTCACTTTGATTGCACTGCTTTCTGGTGAGTAAAGCAAAAAAGCAAAGGGAACTAGCACTTAAAGTACAACAGATGAACAGTCATGTCTTCCTCTGAGGAATTTTTACTAAGCACAATTCATTCTTATATTGATAGGGTCAAAGACAAATACAAATTACACCAAACCTTCAGTGTTAATCCTGTCTACCTCAGACATGCCAATTCAGAGGCTGCTATTGATTTCATGGTAAGTAGCCACCAGAACCAATTCTCTTCATTTCCTACAAAATGTTTGAACAGAAATGGCTAGGTTGCTAATACTTCTTGAGCTAGTTTCACGTGATAAGATCGTCTGTAATGCAAAGTACAGCAACAATCATAATGAAGCACAAATACAGTTTAAGTAGGAGAGCTAAACTTGAGGTCTGGCAGCCGGCATTGATTGTGAAATTGCATAGAAATTCTTCCAGATCAAATATAGAAACTATATGCTATAAATACAGATGCTAGTCAGGTTAATCAACCAACACTTGGATATTAAATCTTCTGTTGCCCTGAAGATTTGTTGTCTATGTTCAATGAGATACTAAGACAGATCCTCAGGTGATGTCCATCAGTACAATTCCATTAACTTAATTGGAGCTACACTAATTGACACTGAGATCTAGCCCACTGCTTCAGCCAGAAAAGGGTCACTACCATGTAATGTATTGGCACAACAGTTCCAGTTGGTGGGGCTTTGACATATTTGCAAGGTTTACTGTTTGTCTTAATCCTCTTCTAACCTACAACCATCATTCTGTTATGTAACACAGTTATTGGGAAATATGTTAACAATGGAAATTCCTTGATGTGAAACAACAGTGCAGTAAATCTACACTCAGGTTTAAATGCAGCTGGTGGGGGGGGGGGAACAAAGAAGCAAATGATTTCAGACCTAAGTAACTGAATCCCTGACTGTGACTTAACAAATAAATATTCTGTAAGACCAGAGTTTCAGTTATGTGCTCAGCAAGGTCCTGAAAAGGCAGTTGTTTTCTTTCTTGGTTTCAATAATGTTTTATTTCTTTGATTAGCATACATTGCTCCCTCTGGTGGTTGATTTGGAGCCATGTAGTTCTGTGGATTCTTTGAGTGTTTCTTTTTAAAAACTGTACTCTGGTCCTCTCATTAGAAGGCTAGCATTACTTTTCCTAATTTGCCCCATTCAGCCTTTAGGCCCGAGTCAAGAAAATGTCCCTCCTTGGGACAGCATTAAGCATATGGGCAAGTCAAGAGGACATAAATGTAGGCATTGCTATCCTTAACTGCAACAGACAAACCATATTGATGTGTGAATCAGGACCTTAGTCAGTTTATACTCCCCTTTTCACTGTGAACTGCAATAATAAAAATTAACAATTCCTTTAAAAATGTTAGGGCATTAAACACCAGAATAACTGAGTGCAGCAGCCAACAGATAACAGTTTTTCAGAACACCTGGAAAAATAACAGAGAAATCTTCCTTTAATAACTGTTTGTTATTCCAGTTCCTGCTGTCCTTTTTACTCTGGTCAAACTCCTGGTATGAGTAAGATTTACCCCCCTGAGAAGAGGGCTGCAGGATTACACTCTTTGATGTCAAGTGGGACTCTCTTTAAATTTTTTTTTTAACTCTTTGATGTCTCCTTCTTCTGTTGACAGCACTGGCAAATTCCATTGAGTCGTCGGTTTCGCTCTTTGAAGCTCTGGTTTGTGATTCGTTCCTTTGGGGTGAAAAAGCTTCAAGCACATGTCAGACATGTATGTGAATTAACATTACAGCTGTTGTCATATTGATATTACTTTTCAGCATCTGAGTCCATTAAACCCAACAGTGAGGCTGGGTAGCAGAGATCCTTTCACACACGAAGCTTGCTTGTGTCGGCATGCCACTGAAAAACATGTGCCGCTTTTACCTGCAGTCTGTAAGCCTCTTACCGGTCTTGATTTTGTACCTACTAGGGAGGTAAAATTTTCATTGGTTTTGCTAATAATTTTGCCTACATAGGATAACAGGATTGGGCATACAGACAAAATCTTTTTTTCCTCCTCCATAAACTCAATAAGCATGCCATGTGGAAGAGCGCAAGCTATGGAGAGGCCATGCAAGCAGATCCACTGCCCCTCTGCACATCTAAAAGCAATACTCTACAGAGGCTTTCTCTGGAGCAATGTGGGGGTAGTTCTGGAGGTAGGGAAGGGAAGGCTTCATGGTCCATGTGTTTGCAGCTATGCAAATCTACTGGCTTAAGCCACTGAATACAGGGACAGGAGGCCACTGTGGAATGTGGCTACTGATGATCCACATCCCAAAAGCACAGGGTTATATTACATTCTTCCCTCTTCCTCCAGAGAACCCCAGCTTAAAACCCAGTTGCTCTAGTTCTGTACAGAAATCAAAGGTTCAGCTGGAAGTTACTGATCCACAGTCCATCTGAGTCTTTCCATTGACTTCACTGCATTGTGGATCAGGCACTGAATGAGGAGGCCAGATATTTTTGGCAGCTTCCGGATCTAATCTTGCAAAGCTCAGACCTCAGTATTTTGGATTAGATGTGTGACGTTGTGGTTGGGAAGGGGAGCTGGCTTTATTTATCTGCTTAATTTTGCACCGATGTATTGTTTATCATTCATCAGAAATAACCTCTTTTTTTTAAAAAAATTAAATTACAGGGCACTGAAATGGCCAAATACTTTGAATCTTTGGTCAGAAGTGAGCCTCTCTTTGAGATTCCTGCCAAGAGACACCTTGGGCTAGTTGTATTTCGTTTAAAGGTAAAGATGAGGATTATTTGTATTGTACATTAATTTCATAATGAATCAGCAGTTGCCAGCGTCATGTCTCCCAGCTTGCCTGCTATGAGTAAGAGTTATATAAAGACATGTAACAGCATCACTGGCAATTATTACAGACTCTTGTCGATTTTCAAGAGGTAAACGTCCACTGTAAATATACATTTCTCCTTACGTATTTTTAAAACAGGGGCCCAACTGGTTGACAGAAAAGGTCTTGAAAGAACTGAATAAATCTGGCAGCCTCTTCCTTATTCCAGCTACTATTCGTGACAAGTTCATCATCCGCTTTACTGTAACCTCTCAGTTCACAACCAAAGAGGATATTCTGCGAGACTGGCACATCATCCAACAAACGGCAGCCCAAATTGTTAACCAGCATTACATGTCGCAACCCAGCAACTCTACTGATGGGGCCAGAATCTCTAACTTCATAAGTAACCCCTGGCCTAATGCTGCTTCTCCAGTTCACACGGAGGGTGGAGAACACCAAGAACCTTCCAGAAAGATAATAGTACAACCTAGAAAACTGGCAGTCAGTCCCACTACATGTGTGGTCAGTCAACACCTGGAGGCCCAAGTGGAACTTCTGGATGACTGCTTTCCAGAAGATGTCCCAGACATCACCAAACATAAGTTATCCTCTTTTCTCTTCAGCTACTTATCAGTTCAAGACAAGAAAAAGACAGCCCGTTCTCTCAGCTGCAACAGTGTGCCAGCCATCGGCCACGGTGGTCCAAAGGCAGGCGCCTCGGAGCAGAAAGGCTCTCACAGCAGTGATAAAATCTTTTCCAAGCTGCCCGAAGAGGTCATGATGCTCAAAAAAAGTGCCTTCAAAAAACTGATCAAGTTTTATAGTGTCCCTAGCTTTCCCGAATGTAGCATTCAGTGTGGCATTCAGCTGCCTTGCTGTCCTCTGCAAGCAATTGTTTAACAGCTGAAACAGATTGGCCGTGCTAACTGGGAGAGAACCAAAGTTCGCTTATTCATATGCAATATTATAATGTTTGATATAGAAACAATGTGAATGATCATTAAGAAAAGTCCTGTGCTTGTACCGAAGCAAAACACATTGTGTATTTATTGATTAAAATGACAAATAAACCTTTTATTCTGTGTAGTTCCTCCTTCCGGACTGTGGTGGGATTTGACTTGGATTTTGGAATGTTAATTTCTGTTTTATTGGGAGTCTGTTCACAGATACCAGGCTAGATTCACTGGTGATTTTAAACCATTGGCGTCAGTGGAAAGGCACGATGTATGACTCAGTTCTGAAGCTGAACCATTTATTCCGGTGGCTTGAGTCTGACTAAAAGTTGTTGGGACTGATTCACAGTTGAGGCAGCAAAGAATGGTAATAGTGCGGCCGTACTGTACATTCACTCATGCTGCCTTTCTCAGGAGGGTCTGCAAGAAGAAGGTGACTTTAAAAGCCAGTGAGGGATTGGCAAGACCCCTACCATCCATATCTAGTCTATCAGACTACAGGAGGAGGGTGTGAGCAGTTTACATGATTGCAAGCCTGGCTCCATGCAGATCCCACTGCTGGGTATCTGGCACCTGACCCAGGTCAATCTAGGCAGGAATTCTGGCTCAGTAAAAGGCCTAAGCAGACTCAGTAAATTGCTTAGGGCCCTGAGCAGCTCAAGGCCCCTCCTCTCTTAATTACTAGGAGTTTTTAGGGGGGGCCCCATTCACATATTCCTGTTTTAGGCCCCCCCCAATGAGCTAGGACTGGCCCTGCACAGTAAGACCACATTTTGTTTGTTATACCCATGTAACACCAGTGGATTGAAACAACTTCCATGAGGGTAAATTGGGCTACACCGATATAAACCAGGAGAGACTTGGAAGTATTAATCCTGGCCAGCCATCTACCTGTAAACTTTGATCTTGCTTCTATCATGCTATTTGTGTAGGCTTTTTAATCCTAACCAAATCTAAACCCATCTCAATTATTTATTTCATTATGGAGAGCCTGGTTTGTCATTATCCAGTCCTATTTATGCCCCACTGTAATTCTCGCAAGGAAAATTTTTGTGAACTGTTATACTTATCAGTCCTGTTTTAGCACATTTATTATTCCGTGCATTAAAAAATACTTTAAAGGGAGCATACCTCCACAGCAATGGAGAAAACCTAATGATAGCCTCTAATCCAAGGTTCTGAAAGAATACGAGCCAATAATCTTAGACCTCTGCCACACACACTTTGTGTACCTGTATAGGTATGCTGGTGAAGGGGGTGATTTTTTATTTTTTTTGGTGATACTCTTATACCCAGTAGAAGGATGCCTTATACTGGTGTGGTTTATTCTCCTTCTTGCACTGGAATACACTATATACTGCTGTATTAAGTACATTTACTCTGGTAAACCTGCTTCTACAGTGGGAGAAGGTGGGTGGGTCACACAGTCTTTGTTAGGATAGTATAGTTGAACTAGCACAATTTTTGTGTATATACAGACTGTGTGTGTGGCCCTCCCTTCACTCCAGGCGAAAGCAGCAGAAAATGTGTTGTGGCTCAAAGGCAACATATGACGTTAGCTGCTTCACTGCTAAAATCCTGAATGTTAATTACCAGATGTCATATCATGTTTAATGACTTCAGTATGTTGGCAAAAAGCCTAGTAGAAAAGCTAGGGACCCAGTTTGCCTAAGGTGTATGTGGACACACAAATTTAAAAAAAATACCACAGCATTCTGGTTTATTATTTATACAGCGCCACAGAGTTGTTTCTGATGCTGTATGACGATAGAAGACAGGTCTCTGTTTCAAAAGAGCAACAACACAATCTAACAAACACAAGCAGGCCACAAAAAGATTGCAGTTTCCCTAATAAGGTGTGTATGTGCCTTGCCAATTCTGAAGTTCCTCTTCTCCTGTTCCATTTTGAGGCGTTGACTCAGAAAAGCATTTGAGCACATGCTTAACTGCTTTCCTGAATCAGGTCATGGCAGAACAAGTTTACACACAAGAACAGAAGTGATGGTGCTCTGGGCCACAGAGGCTATTCAAGGCACAAGGGGCAGGTTGAGAAAAGCACAGAAGACTGAGTGGAGGAGGGAGCAATATGGTGATGGGAGTGGCAGTCTTGGGAGTCTGAGAGGGGAAGAGGAAAGAACAGCTAGGCTGAAATGTAAATGGAGGTAGAGTTTTCCTGCGTCCTGCATGAAGGTGGAAAGAAGGTTAACACGCAGATCACAGGTGGAAAGAAAAGGGATTTTATGTGGACCTTGTCACTACTACAAGAATCTCAATCACACAAAATTTCAGATACAGACTCTTGGGAACCTATGTCAACTTATGAAAATGGCTCTTTGGATGTTTTAAATCAATAATATGTTTGAAAACTGAACATTATAGAACAGTGATTTTTGGATGCACTCACAGCTTTAGGCTACCATTATTTATAGCATTATAGATGTCCTGTGTCATTGGCACATACGTCTTTTCTTTGTCATCCAGGAAATACAGGCTAGCTTTGATGAGTGCTATGTTGAAGCCCTCCTCCACTAATCGAATTTTACGGTGTTTAAAAGTTTCTGTGATTTCAATGGCATCCTAGAAAAAAAACAAAAGGCCATAAATAGTGTAGTGGCTAGTACTGCTGCTTAATATGCAGAAGGTCTTGGGTTCAAGCCCTGAGGGGTTGGACTCAATGATCTCATGAGGTCCCTTCTAACCCTATTATTCTAGTCTAAGACTTGCTGACATCGATAAGCAGCCAGCTGTGGGTATGATCTTTAAATCTGGGAAAGCATAGTGCCAAAAACTGTGTTTTGGCAGATTTTGTTATGCTGGTTGGACAATAACAAAATCTGCCAAAACACGGTTTTTGACATTACACTGGCACTAGAGCTGGGAGCCTCCTGGGGCTGCAGAGACCCTTGAGCCTGCTCCCAATCTCAGTGCTGCCACTGCTGACTCCACACACCCTGCTTCTGAGCAGGGCGGGGGGAGCCAGTGGCACTAGGGGTCAGAGGCTGCAGTGTGCCAGACACTCTCTCAGAGCACAGCCGTCTCCAGACTCTGGAGAACCACCACAGCCGCTTTGCCTCACCTTGGTCCACCTGGGAGCAGGACAAGGCAAGGCGGTGGCAGTGGCACTCCTGCTGAGAGCAGGATGGTATGATGCCAACTTTTGGCAACACACCTCCTTGCTCTTTGCAACACACTTTTGTGTTGTGACACAGCAGTTGAGAACAGCTGCCCTAGAGTGCTTTCAGGATACCGTATATCATCGCCTATAAGCCGAAAATTTTGTGCCTGAAAATTGGCTTCAAAACAGGCTCTCGGCTTATACTCAAGGGAATACGGTAGACAGCCCCTCCCAGGAGTTTCCCAGACCATGTGGCAAGCCAGAGCCCTAGTGTTGCCGCGTGGCCATCTTGGGCAGTCGGCCGGGACTGGGGCTGGAGTGAAGAGGGGACCCCGGCATCTGGAGCAGCCATGTAAGGGGGCCGGGGGTGGGGGTTGGCCTGGACATTGAGGGGAGGATTCAGGGAGGCCAGGGAAGTGGTGGCAGGGACCAGCGGTTGGGGAGGGGGTCAAGGAGTTGGGGAAAGCGATGGGATGGCCGGGAGGGTTTGGGGGGGTTCAGGGAGACCAGAAAAGGGGCAGCAGGGCTCAGGCATTGCAGAGGGGGGGGTTGGGGAGTCCAGGAAAGTGGCAGGAGGACCCAGGATTTTTGGGGAGCCCAGGGAAGCAGCGACAGGGACTGGGGATTGGGCGGGGTGCCTGGCAGGCTAGGAAGAGTGGCAGCAGGGGTTGTGGGGTGACAGGGAAAGGGTGTTGGGGAACAGGGGAGCAACAGCACCGAACTGAGAAGGGAGTAGGGGGGTGGCAGTGAAGAGCCAGGGGGCAGCAGGAAGAGCAGTGGGGCAGCAGTGAAGAAGTGGCAGAACAGGAGGGGACAGCAGGTAGCAGTGAGGGAAGAGCAGAGTAGGGGGTGGCAGTGAGGAGGGGGCAGTAGGAGGAGCAGAGAGCAGCAGTGAGAAAGCGGCAGAGCAGGGGGCAGCAGGAGGAGCAGGGGGCAACAGCAGGAAACTGAGAAGTGAGCAGGGGGGTAGCAGTGAGGAAAGGGCAGAACAGGTGGAAGCAAGGGGGCAACAGTGAGGAAAGGGCGCAGCAAGGGACAACAGTGAGGTAAATGAGAAGTGAGCAGGGGGCAGCAGTGGGGGAGCAGCAGGGGTGACAGCAGTGAGGAAAGGGCAGAGCAGGTGGGAGCAGGGGGGCAACAGTGAGGAAAGGGTGGCACAGGGGGCAGCAGCAGGAAACTGAGAAGTGAGCAGGGGTGTAGGAGTGAGGAAAGGGCAGAGCAGGGGGCAGCAGAGGTGAGGAAAGTGAAGAAAGGGCAGAGCAGGAGAGCAGGATTGAGGAATGGACAGTGAAGGGGCAAGGGAAAAGCAGCAGCAGAGATTTTGGGATAGGGAAGCTGTCAGAAACTCCAGGGGAAGCCAGCAGCAGTGGGTGGGAGGTTAGGCGCCAAGGCCAAAAGGGGACCTTGGCTTATACCTGGGTCACCAATTTTAGCCTCTTTTTTGGGCTCAGAATTGGGGGGTCGGCTTGTGCCTGGATCAGCTTATACCCAATTATATATGGTAATTATATGTGATGCAGTCCTTATGGAAACAAGAACACAGACAGACTAGTGCCCTCTTGCTTTACAGTGGGGCAGCAGGAGGCACATAGGAAGGCTACCTTACCTGAATCCTTAGAAAGTGAGGTCTTGCATACTTTGGGAGGTAGTTTACAACATGTCTGTATGTCTTCTCCCCATCAAATTCAGAGCCCTCCTTTAGTCGAATAGCTGCCATTCCTATTTTTCCTTCGTGACCTGAAGGAACAGTCAGAGGCAAAAATAATCATTGGTTGATATCTAAATTCTTGTATAAATACCAACACTTGTGTTTCTGAGCAATTGCATTATTTAAAGATCTCTAATGATGAGAATGAAACACTTATGGAGTTCCTCATGTCACTTAAAACCTTCGACAAGAGCTGCACTGAGTTGGGATGGAGTGATATCTCAGAATTTGACTTTTAATGTTGAGGTTAGGTTGTGAAAAGAACTTCACATGGGTTTTATGCACAGGGTGAAATTGATCCTTAAGCAACGTGAATATGAACTCTGCTGTAAATTGCTGGGTGTGCACAGAGCAGCTTTCATTTAAATCCATCCATTTATTCTGATTTTTCTGGATTAAATGCTGTAGAAATGCATAAAATGGATGTTAATGTGCAATTTTTAGAGCCACACGTCTCCAGTGTTTTTCTCCCTGTGCCCACCAAGAGTTCTGTTCACATAGAGTCAGAAGTTGGGACTTCCTCTCTATCCTTCTCCGCATGCCTTCAATAGCCTCCTTCTAGCCCTCTAAAAATCACTTCCAAAAACTTTCACACTTACCATGGGAAGGAGACAAAATGGTTTCAGTGGGAAAACATTTAACATCTTAATCCACATGTGACAGAGTCCAGGGTGCACACACTTGAGCCTGCATTCTGATATTAATTAGTTCCTACTGAGAAAGCTGATGGGGGTAATTAGGCCCTCAGGCTGACTGGCAGAGCCAATTAACCCATCAGGCCAGGGCTGATAAGAAGAGGCACATGTAGCAAGTTCAAAGCGAGCTAGTAGAGCCTACTTACTCAGAATAAGAGTACATTTGTTGCCATCAGGCAGTGGTGAGTAGACCAAAATCTAGGTTAATGCTGTCTGCAGGCTGCTGCATGGGGATTGTGAAAAGGATGGAAGGAAATCAAAATAAAAGTTCCAGAGGGGTAGTAGGCATGTTAGTCTAGTTCAGCAAAACAAGCAAGGAGTCCTGCAGCACTTTTCAAGCCTAACACATGTATTTATAAATAAATAGAATTGTTAGTCTTGAAAAGTGTCACAGGACTCCTTTGTAGGTTTTCTTGTTGTTGTTATTTTGGGGAGTCTGAACTGCTTCTACAGGGAGAAGAGTGGAGAGAGTCGTCATGGCCTGTGACACAATACAAGAATAAGAAAGCTGCTCTATGCTGATATTCTCATGCCCCATGGATGCTGGGCCAAACTCTTGTCAGAGCCTGCACCTACCACACAAGTCAACATTTCTGTTTCACAGGATAGGAATTTAGGCCAATTGTGTGTGGGTTGCATTGATTTCACACCCAACTCTTTTTAGATGTCATGCTAACCTATTTTTTCTACAACTATCCTCCAACCCTATTTTGTTGTTAATAGGTATTCAGAGCCACACTTCTTCCAGGAGTTCTCAGTTTCCATTTAAGGACCAAACCATTTGGCCAGATTATTAGAACAATTCGGCATCTCAAGTACTGAGTTCCCTTGAAAAAATCTGTCTGTCAGCACCACAATGGGAACTGATGGGTGATGAGCACTTTTGAAGAATCTGTTTTTGATTTGGGTCCCTACCTGGTAGCTGAGCCTTCCTGAAAATCTACTCTCATCCGTGTGCACTGCATAGTGCAAAATCCAGCCCTGTTGTTTAAAAATGCATTTAGGACCAAATTCTGCTATTTGCCACACCACTGTATGTCTAGATTTAAATTTATGCAAGGTGTCATTTTTATCATACTACGTATAATTCAGCTGTGCAAGCTGATAAACAGCACGCTAAATCACAACTCTTGTACAGTCAAGAGACAAAAGAGCATGGGATTATCCATCATCTAGTGGTTGTCAACAAGAAATACTGTAACTGTCTGTCTGTGCTTTCCTGCTGGATTCTTTCAGCCAACTCATCCATCTGAGGCCTAGGATGGAGAGGGATAAAATGCAGTTGCAACCATCACTGTCTAACAGGGCTGTGTACATTCAAGCTCTGCATGAATCCAAATAACTGGGTATTTGAATCTGTTACCCTCTTGGGGTTTTCTTGCCTGAGATTTTAATTACTGGGGGACCAAACAGCTTTTAAAAGTTTTTTTCCTTATGAACACAAATGCTTTGGTGAGACCAGACCAAGCAATCCTACATTCATAGAATCCTAGGGTTGGAAGGGACCTCATAGGTCATCTAGTCCAACCCCCTGCCAGAGGCAGGACCACTCCCACTAAACCATCCCAGTCATGGTTTTGTCCAGCCGGGCCTTAAACACCTCCAAAGATGGAGACTCCACCACCTCCCTCAGCAGCTCATTCCAAGGCTTCACCACTTGCCTAGTAAGAAAGTTTTTTCTAATATCCAGCCTCGGACATTCTCACAACATCCCCCATCTTACACCTATTGTTTTTCTGCAGTGGTCTTGTAGCTCTGTAAAAATGACAAAGACATCTCCTCAAACAAATGTAGCCACATGAAGCCAGAGGTAGTATTCCCACAGAAGGCTTTGCAGCTGAAATTCATATTAATGCTTTAAATGGAGTTATGTGGACCCCTTTATCCAAACAGAAAAGGAAAGTGATATCTAAAGACAGAACAGAGGAAAAGAAAAAGATGAGTTTGTGAGAGCAAAGAGCATTTCATTCCTCTTTAGTCACTATAAGCAAGCTTCTCCCTCCTTTCATATTACCTGTTCAAGGAAGTACGTACCTGGCATTCAGATTTGTTTACATACCTTATTCAAATGTGTGTTGGAGCTTTATATTTTTAGTAACTGGATTAGTTAGGTTTTCTCTGACATTGTCTGTTTCATTCTGTGTGATTAACTCCAGTTTCATTAAGTGACTGAAACACACATTTTTGTGTCATATAAAAAAAAAGTCTATGTGCAAAGAAACAACTATAATGCTGTAGTAAGAAGAGAACAGCTTTGAACAATTATTACTGTTTTCCTGGAAAGACCAGTCACTAATTGGATATTAACATCTCTTCCAGTTGGTTTTTCAAGTCCAGTGGGAGTTACACTATATTTTCCTCCTCTCCTACAATGTAATCAGAGAAGAGGCTAAGGAATTCTAAACCATTCACATGGTTACCTGGCTTATGAAATCTCTCCCATGGCAATTGTTTGTATCTACCTCAAAGGCAGAAGAAAACAAAAGCTTATGATTTAAAGAGACACTCTAATTTGGCTTTAGTTATTAATAGTACTATGCAAAGAATTGTTTGAAAACGTAGCTCTCTCTCCTATTTTGCTGCTTTTGGATAAATACAGGTGGCCTGTAATAGAGGCGTTAAACAAAAGGTTTTTTGTGTCCAAGGTGTTTGAAAAAAACAAATCCCAAACCAAAACAGCAGGAATGGTCCACTGTGGTGAGTTTTCTTTTGTCCAAAAGAACTACTGGATGTGTCAGAGACTGTGTACTGGGAATTCTCACTTTAAAGAAATGGATGGGGCAGTAGAAACTTTACAAGAGACTTCTTAATTCCAAAATGTTAATTAGTCAGAGAGACAACGTACATCATAGTGAATTCTAGGCCAGATAGAGCCTGGATTTCAAAGCAGACAAAAAAGCTCTTTCTGAAACACCTTTTCGTACCTTCTTTATGTATCACCAAAAGCAAAAATAGGGCCAAAGCCCACAGCTTCCCCACCACACCCCACTAACAAGCATAACAAATTTAAGACACATTAGAGAACATTCACCACAAAACTGATTCTAAACTGACCTTCTCTTTGTTTGCGTTAGGCTCCTCCAACAAGAATGGATTATGGCAGGATGCTCCATCACAAACCCTTGTGCAGCAAGCAGCCAGCATATGGGGAGAGGGGTGCAAATCAGGTAAGCAACATTGCTAAGCCTACAATGCTGTTTGAAAAGTTTCTATTCTGTTTGATTATTAGATGACAAA
Organism: Podocnemis expansa; assembly: GCA_007922195.1. Taxonomy (NCBI): domain Eukaryota; kingdom Metazoa; phylum Chordata; order Testudines; family Podocnemididae; genus Podocnemis; species Podocnemis expansa. The sequence goes on from ML682019.1 coordinate 5,037,755, forward strand.
CCCATAGGGATAGAGAAAGCATCTTCATCTGTGCCCTGTACAGCACCAACCATGCAGGGTGAGATCCTCACCCAGCCTGGTCTAGGACAGCCAGTCTTTACCCTCTGGGGAACACAGGGCATTTGACAGTGGATGCTGGGTTGTTTCAGGGTGAGAGGTGGGGCAGGGATGGAGTACAGTGTGCTTCATGATCCTGGCCCATGGAGTGGCTCCTCAGAGCATATCATCTACAGGAACAAATCTGAGCAGCCTTGGTGCTGCTCTAAGTTGCTCAGGGAGACATTTGGGCCTGTGGCACCCTCCAAGATAAGGCAGCTGGAAAGGTGGAATAAAGTTACATACTCTGACCCCTCAGGTCCCCCAGAGGTTAATCTGACACACCTGAGAATCTGGTCCAGTATCCTTGTCCTTCAAGCTACATTATGCTGATTGTCATGATACGGATTCAAAGTGGGCAGGGGTAAGGTCTTTATTTAATGTTCTGAGAACCACCTGATCATCTGAGGTCTAGAACAACAAGAGATTGTACACGTGGTTGGAACTGCTTTCAGGGATTCAGCTCATTAAACAGAGGTTGGAGGAAACTTGATTTCTCAAACCGCATTCTTCTTCCTCTTCAAAGAGGTCTCTTTTCACTGTATTTTTCTATGTCGCACTCCACAGTACGTGCAGATCTGGTAACTATAAAAAGTAATGGCTATTTATTCTCTTCTCTGGCTTCTAACTCAAACCCTTTCTCGCTTCCCTGTTAATGCACCTTACCAAGCACACTAGATTAAAATGAAGTTTTTGCTAAAGCTTTGCAGTTAATAGACACACAACTGACTGGATTTACCAAATGCAACATATGAAGAACAGAGGAGCCAAAAGACTGAGCTCTTTTTTATAGTTCACTTACAAAGTGGTAAAATTACGGTGTGAAAAAAAGGCTTCTATTACCACATTGTCAAATGATTCATTTATACCTGGCACAGGCACTCCATACACATTAACTTCTTGGATAGAGTCAATCAATCCTAAAATATCTGCAACTTCAGTGGTAGCCACGTTTTCCCCTTTCCACCTGGAAAACATACAACAGCAAGTAGGTATCATCATGCCTGGCCACTGCCCTTTCACTTTGTGGTCAAAGTGCACGTTTCTGGGAATCATCAGAGTTCAAGGTAGGACTCTTGTCCTGCCAGCAAACCCATGCATTCCTTTCTGATTACCTTTTGTCAAATGTCAATACTGTGGGTCCAAAACACCCTCTCCCAGCTCTATGACTTTGGGTTGGGGTGTCTTATAGATAGAGAGGGGAGTCCCAGGCTAGATCCAACAGACTGAGACATATGGCTATTTTCATGTCTTCTGCTGTGGATATGAAGATGGTGAAGGAAAGCTATTTCGCTTCCACCACAGCAACTGGGCAGCAGAACCATTCCTGGTGCTGGAAAGCATGGTTCAGCTGAGCTGTCCCCACCAAGAACAAAGCTGGGTCTCCCTGTCAAGGTTCTTCAGGTTACTTTGAGGATGAAACCTCCTGAATCCAAACTCAGCTGTCTGCTTCCATGTTGACAGAGCAGAGCCTACTGAAGGGGAGCTCCAGTTCCAAGTTGCTGGCTATGCTGGGGAAGCTCCAGCTACAATCTGTGAGCTGGCCCCACATCCCTTCTAGATGGTGAAGGCACTTTGAATACATGAGGCCTGTCATCAGAAGAGACTCCCTACACCAACCTTTGGGAAGGCAGGGTGCCAGTTCTCCTTAAAAAAAAGTTACTGTGTAGTTCAAAGAACTATTTAGCAGTCTTGCCAATTAGCAACTTGCATCTAGTCCCTCTGTTTAGAGGCAGGTCTTTGAGAAATATGGGACAGACCGGCAGTGTCTGGAATCCTCAGGTGTCCCACTAAATTGAGCATCAGGAAAAGGAATTAAGTGTTCTTGTTTTTCTTGCTATGAAGTGACACATATGAATGCTCTTCATCAGTCTTTGACAGATAGTACATAAGGGGAGAGAAGAAGTCAGAAGGAATTAAGACAGAAGTAATATTTTCTGCAGCCTTAAACATCTTAATAAACTAACCGGAATGTGTCTCCAACTCTGTCGTGAAAGTAGATGAAATTGTCCTTGTCAACTATTAAAAGGTCACCACTATTAAAATATAAATCCCCTTTCTGGAAGACATCTGTTAGTTTTTTCTTCTCTGTCTGGCTCTCTTCTCCTGCGTAGCCAGAAAACGGAGACAATGGTGTGATTTTGCAGATCAACAGCCCTGCTTCACCTGTGAAGGTGAAAAGAAGTCTGTCACAGGTTTGCAAACCAACATCTAGACTGATGACACCATACAAATGATTTTAAATGATATAATAGTGGTGATGTTTGTAGATGTTATTGAATTATTTTAGTCTGATTTCATAATCACCTTCCCTTAAAATTAGTACAATGCTAGGTTAAAGGGTCAGTCCTACACTTTCAAAACAATGGGCTTTCATGAAGATAGCAGATGTTACAGGATACTACCAACCTGTATGCTAGAGCAGTGGTTTTTAGACTTATTTGATTGTGCCCCACTTCTTTGTGCCCATAGTAGTTTATGCCCCCTGCTACACAAGTACACAAACCGATATAAAAAAAACCAAAACATGCAACTCTCACTAAATATTAAAAAGAGCAAGGCATTGGGTCACATGGATACATTTTCATCTACAGTAGATACTTTCCAGCTGTCTGACTTTACCTTGGCACTGCTGCTGGCATGTGTTGCATTCAAAGCTCAGCACTTGGCCTGGAACCCCCATTCTAAATCCTTGGGCCCCTCCCACCTCCCAAACACACTTCATTCCCCCTCTGACCCTCTCCAGTTTGAAAACTTCCGCAGTAGGGGACTGGAGCACAGAGTCAAAGACAGGCTTTGCAAAGAGATTTGCAAAGAGATCTGCAAAGCCTCTTAAAAATTTGGATGCCCAATTTCTATTAAAATTACTGAGCAGCTTTGAAAATCTCAGCCTAAGTGGGGCTTGATTCTACAACGGGTGAAGCAGGACTATTCCATCACTATCTTCTGAAGCAAGCCATTTTGTACTCCACTTCCCTACAAGCATGCTATATTGGATGCTTTGGAATTTTCTCACCTCTTATCCCCCCCAAGCAGCAAAATGGACCAGCTGTGAGGGGAAACAGCTTAGTATGAATGCAGAATGCACAAAAAAGAGGCCTAGCACATTCATAGCTACACTACTCCCTAGACCAGGAGTAGCTGTAGTAGTAGAGCAGGGGTGGACAAAACTGGAACAGAGCTAGGCACCAGCAATTTTACTTTTGGTCACCAGAGGGCACTCCTCCATTACATTTCAGCAGTGGAGCTAGGCAACTAAAACTAGTTGCCATGATAACCCGAAATGTAGATTTGTTGAGGCCTGTTAGAGTGACTTGTGCTAGGGGATGGGAGTGTGACTTTGGAAGGGAACAGTATTGCATCTTTAACAATATGCGAAGTGAAATTCACCTACTGTGAATTCAATCACATTATGTAAGTGCAATGTTCCAGGGTGAATTTTGCTCACACTGTGTTCAAAATAATTGCAGCTGCACTCTTGGCAGCCTTCTCCCTCCTGCCTTAGGATTTTGCCTCCATTTCACATTTTTATCAATTTTATGGATTTAGTTTTTATAGGTTACAGAGTTTTTCTACAGCACCTGATAATCATTCATAATCAAATGAACACACTGTGGAGCAGATCCTCAGCTAGTGTAAACTGGAACTGCCCCTCTAACTTCAGTGGCATAAGCCAATTTATACCAGAGAGGGATCTGCCCCCCCATGTATAGTGAGTATATCTTCTGCTCACCTCCCTGCCTTATCAGATTCTGCCCTCATAACACTGTGAATCAGGCATTTTTGTAGTCAGGAGGCCCAATCCCAGTCTTAAATATAGTGATGCAATTCTCTTGACATCAGTGGAGTTGCACTAGTGTAAATGAAAGAAGAATCTGTCCTCAGCACTGAATTTTTGAGCTCCATGTGTGAGATTGAAAAGGAGACAGGGAGATACAAAATATGATTGCCTGAATCCTGCACATAAAATCAACAGGTGTATGGTATGTTGACGTTTAAACTCAAAACTGTACATTCCAGTTATGAAGTCATCACCCTTGTGAAAATGCTAAACAGATGTAAAGTATCAAAGTATGTGCCTCACTTTCATAGCTGTGTTTTCCATTACTGACGATGAAAAGTTTAACACAGAGAGTTTACTATACAATAATTAGACAAATACTCCTTTTGGTGACAGGTTAAGTAAATGTATCAGACAAAGAGAAGATGGATCAAGTTGAAAAGTCCAGGTCTATACTGTGAAAAGACTGTTAGTTCAAAGGTAAAAAAAATTTAAGAATCTTCTACTAAAAGAGATTACAAACATATTGAAGGCATTAGACTTATCAAAACAACAACATTGTCCCTTGTCCTTCCTTAAAGCTGTATATCAGGTCTCATTCCCATAGCAATACATTTTCTAATCTATGTTTAAAAGCTAGAACTGAGGCAGTGATTGTCCTAAGCAATCTTTCCCATTAAGGTGGGCATAGAGAACATAATTTCTGATTTTAAAGAATTTCTTTGATTTTTTTTTTTAAAGAAGTATATATTGGTACCTTTGGGAACTCTTATGCAATATCCATTTTCATCTCGGACTGGTTTGTCTTCTTCTGCGTCATATCTAACCAGTTCATAGGGTGACATTTTCTAGTGAAAATACACATACATCTGAATATCTGGATCAAATTCTCACTCTATTCCACCTGTTAAAGTACTGCTTTAAGAGATAACTTCATAGCATTTCAAACATACCAGTCAGAGTATAACTGCTCTTTTATCTGAAATGCTGGCAGCCCTTTGGGGCTATCAGGTTATGTGTTCTCTGCAATCAGACACCACTGGCCTGATCAGCTGACTTGGACTTGTGGGCCTCAGACTCTGCAGGTATAAAACTGCAATGAAGAAATTTGGGTTCGGGCTCGGGCTGGAATCCAGCCTCTGCAATCCTTCCTTGTGAGGTCCCAAAGGCCCAGATCCAGTCCAAGCCCTAACAGCTACACTGCAATTTTATAGCCTTGCAGTCCAAGCCCCGCACACTGAAATCAGCTGACACCATGTCACACGGGTCAGCTGCAATATAGACATACTCGTAATGAGATGGTGCCAGTTATGGTGATGTCTAGCATGAGACGCATAAGAGTTAAAATTAGGGAATGTGAGCATCTCTCCTCTGGGTACATCTGCCCAAAAGTGAGCTGAGCACTGACTAAATATTTGCCTCTTTTGGCTTATGTGATGTGGAGCGTCAATATGTGTTCTTGGCAATGAGTTGAACTTAATCCATCAGGGTCATGATGGCAGCATGAATGTCACGTTTCTTACCTTATGGAAGTAGGTTACTCTCCCCACTGCACCAATTGTTTGTGTGTAGTTATAAAAGGAAATGTTTCCCTCTGTTGAAGCATAGAACTCAATTATACGGATGTCTCCAAATCTTCTGATGAATTCTCTCCAAACATCAGCTCTTAACCCATTCCCTATGGCACTCCGTACTCTGTGATCATGATCGTTGTCTTTCTGGAAATGTAAAACAAACAAATGTAGGTTAATGATTATGTTGAGTAGAGACTTCTGAAATGAACAAGTTTAAAGAAAACATTAGGCCACAAACATAAAAAAAAAACCAAGGAGTTGTGTGGCACTTTAAGACTCACAGAAATAAATCTGTTAGTGTGGCACTTTAAGACTCACAGAAATAAATCTGTTAGTCTTAAAGTGCCACACAACTCCTTGTTGTTTTTTTACTAGACTAGACTAACACAGCTATCCCTTTTGAAATTCACAAACATGAAGCAGGTTTTGAAAAATAATGTGCACATATCCCTTTTAAAAGGGATAGCCGTGTTTGTCTAGTCCAGTGAAAAAACAACAAGGAGTTGTGTGGCACTTTAAGACTAACAGATTTATTTTTTGCATGAGCTTTCGTGGGAGAAGATCCCACTTCCTTAGATGCTTCAAAGATGGGTGAACTTACAGAAAGGAATGAAACTAAATGCAAGGGGGTGTAAAACATAGGATCAGGTCATAAAGTAACAGCGTGGATCTTCTCCCACGAAAGCTCATGCAAAAAATAAATCTGTTAGTCTTAAAGTGCCACACAACTCCTTGTTGTTTTTTCACATATCCCTTGACAGCTAAATGTGCATTAACGATTTGGATAGATGGCCTGATTCTTGTATTGTCTAGTACTGGAGATAGGAGAAGGAATATTGGAGTAGTATCAGGCTGAATATCTGTCTTCAGCTGAAATCAGTGGCAAAACTGATTTCACTGGTGGCAGAACTCAGCCTGAGAGTGACATTCACCGCATGCAGAGGATCACCATGAAACCTATGCCTCATTTTATCTTCTCCTTAAGCCTGTTTTGTGCACAAGACTAGGGGTAGCCATCTGCACAGGGTGCATTTCATCTTTAGTGCCGCCAAAGCTTTAGGAGGCAAAAATTCACTGATTTTCAAATTCCCTATATTCCAAAATGACATTCCAGGGGTGGGAAGGGAGGTAGTTGAAGTTTTTACCTAGGGCCCTAGGAAATACATTAGCCTGAATGATGACTGCAGAACTGACCCCATTAAAATGAGAATATTATCATATCATTTTTGCAGTATGGTCCCATCTATGTGCTCTTCACACAGCAAATAAAATTGTGGGGTAATAAAAACAAGGTGGAGCAGGTGAATTTGATAGTAAGTACATCTGGCTGCTTAAACAAGTTGTTTGTTTGTTTAATCTCAACAACAGAAAACTGTATCTGGCTGTACGCACCATCCGTAAGATACCAGTAATTACAATGTGGTTTAAGAAACAGTGAACAGGGAGCAATATTACTCCAGTAATTTTGGAAAAATCTGGGGTCCTTTCTCTCCTGAACATTTGCTCCTCATAGTTCTGTTAGTTTTCCCTGTCTTCCAGGCTCCCCAGTAACTCTACATAAGTATTCAGACTGTGATTAGCCCTTTGCAAAGTCAGTTTATTACAAAAGGTCCCACGACCGTAATTCAGATTTCCCCAGCACAGTTCATACAGTACAGTCACATTTTCAAGTCCCAACAGGACACCAGCAACAGCTCCAGTGTCTCTCACCACACCCCAGCTCTCAGGTACAGCTCCAACGTCTCTCACCACACGTCAGCATCTCTCACCATACCGTACCCCAGCCGCTCTAGCTGGGTTGCTTCTCTGCCCTAAAGCTATGGATCTCTGTCTTGTTGGGGACACCAGCAGTTTCACTTCTCCATCATTCCTCAGTTTTTCAGTCCTCTCTCAACCTCTGGCTTCAGCTCTACATTTCAGAGAGCCAGTGTCTGCAGCTCTCAGCCATCATCTCACTCTGGCCATGATTCTCTCTGGCTTGGGGAAGTTTGCCCGCACTCTGGCTCCATTCCTTAGAAGGGGATTCTTACCACTCCTTCCTTCCAGGGCATCCGCTCCCAGAAAATGCTCAGCTCTGCTCTTCTGATTGTGCATGTGCTCTCTCTCTGTGGGTTCTGACCTCACCCTCTCTCAAGACTGGGCTCTGAATGCTCTCTAGCCTTTGGACCATCTCTCATTGGTAACTGCAAGGGCCAGCCACACACTCCTCATGACACCAAATGATGGTCCACTGGAGTGGAACAAGAGAGCTGGGCTCGATTTCACTTAAGCGGCAGCTATGCTGTTACACCTATACTTTCATCCTAATTTTTCCCAGCCAGCAGCCAGCATCTTAGTTATCCGAACAAATGAAATTCTGTCTGATAGAATACAGTCTCTGTATTTTCTCAAGCAACATTATCCCAATGGGACCTCATCTGATGTTCACAACCAAAAAGGACAAAAACACTGCCCCGTAATAAGGCTGTAAGTTTTGCATATCTAAAATACTCTAATTACAGTTTCTTTATTTTTTTGATTATTCCAACATGTGATACTATTCCAGACTTCAGTTATGAGGCTTCTCGGTTATTGCTGCTTTTCTACACAATTGGTCCAGCCTTGGAAGCTCAGCTGAATAATCCAAATGAGGAGTTTTGATTGGCTTTCTTCTTTGATTTACTGAGACATTTTTCCATTAAAATGTATGACCAGAGTCATGTAGCACATAAAATGTCTGCTGAAACTCCTCACACTTGAGCCTGAATCCTGTGAAATGACATTCAGTTATTCCAAAGTCTTTCTAGGTTCAAGTTAATTTGGAAGCTAGATGCCTGTACAATATGGTGATCTCTCCTGAGAGGTTGACTAAGGATTTGTAGGGCTTTGAGACTAAAACGGTGTTTCCATTTTGAAATGTTTCACTGGGGATAGGTTGTGGGTTAGCTCCAAACCAGCAGGCTGTCCCTCCTCTTTCAGGGTCTTGATGCCTCTCTCATTTAATTTTTTCCATTTATTAGTTATAGAATCCCAGGTCAGAAGGGACCATCTGGTCTAACCTCCTGTAAAATGCAGGCCAGAGACTTTTCCCAAAATAACTGCCAGATCAACTCTTTTAGAAAAACACCCAATCTTTTTGGCAGAAGGTAACTTATTGCCATGTATAACTTGTTTAGGCTGTCAGCTCTCTGACACAGGGACAGTCACTTTATGTTTGCATAGTCATACTGCCTGGAGCAATGGGACTGGAACTCATGGCTCCTCACAGCACAAATAAGAGTTTCTACCTGGTCAAGCTTTGTGCATACTCTCTCTAAGCTTCTAACTGCAGCTTTTGGAGAGAATCTCATCCACTTGATCTGCTATACAGGTGCGCCCCGTACCAGACAGTTGAAAAGCCTGCAAACCCAGCTTGTGTGAAAATGCTTTCTCTAGAAAAGCTGAATCCTGTGTGCATGGGTAGCTAATTCCTATGATTGATAAATAAAATGAAGCTGAGAGTAGGTTTTTATTTAAAATCTCATCTTTATGTACAAACTGCCACCACTGACAAGTAACACCCGTGGGAAAGCCGCCTACTCTTGTGACATGCAACTCAGTTACACTCCTCCATTGAGGACCTTCACCGCTGTAGGCATTTACAAGTGACCTGTACTTGGATGGTGAAGCTGTTTCTGTCATTGATCAAACTCCGTAGGCCTTGTGACTTCACTATAGTCTATGGCATGACTGCCAATTGATAAAATTCAATGAACTGTGAGCACACAGCATCATTCACTAACCTATTTATTTTAAAAGAAAACCCCATGTTGCAACCAGAGTATTAACTTGGACATAAAACATATAAAGGCATGCACTAGGGAGAAGTTAGTCCCTTGTTAAGTAGTATAGATAACTATCAGTGCTATTGCATTCAGGATTTCTTGGTGGAGAATATTTGCAGTGGTTGTAAATATTTATTGAGTCAAGCAGTGCTGGAAGTATGATTGTGACTATTTATGAATGGCTGGGCTGTTAGATGTTACACCTTAGTATTCACTAGCACACACCTGCTGGTAAGTTGGTCTTCAGGAATAGATTTTAAGCACACTTTTTCTCTAGCTCAGCTTGTATCTGTTCCTCCAGCTTCATGGCCCCTTGCCCCCCAGCCTCAAAAGCTCTGATGCTACTCCTCACTGATCCAAAGCCTGACCTGTTTACACTAATGCTTTATTTCATTACTCAGTGTGGCCCAGAAAATGTAATGAAGAAAAATATTAGGGACCAGTGATCTCACACCCTTAAACCCAGAGTAATTCCTTTGATTTCAGTGAAATCACTCCACATTTATACCCTTCTACTTGAGATCAGAAACAAGCCTTAAATACTTTATACTCTACACAAAAAATCAGGACGAAACCATGGGCCAGATTCTGCATGCAGACAAAGAATGGGAGGTTTCATCCTCTTTTGAGGAGCCACAGAATAGGAATATTATAGTCATTACACTGGTGCCTGATGCCCCAGAGAACCTAACAGGAAATGTCTGTTCTGGTAACCGAAAAATCTACCAACAAGGAGTCCTGTGGCACTTTTAAAGACTATCACATGTGCTTTCGTGAGAGAAAATTCCACTTAAGTCAGTGAATAAAATCATGCTTGAGCAGGAGTATCTCAGCAGGAAAATATCAGATAACAAAGACTGCTATAATGCCAGATGAGTGAAGCCACTCCTTCATGTGATTATTTGGGATACTTTTTATTCACATTTTCACCTGAGATGTAGAGCCCTGCAAATCCTCAGGTATTCACATCCACGGATGCGGATATCCGCAGGTCCTTTTGCAGACTGCAGCTTGGATGTTGATTCTATTTTTATCCACCCAGGGTGCATTAGCTGCTGCTGCCTCTGCCATAGAGCAAGAAGCAACTTTAAACAGCACAGCAGGGAACAAAGGAAGTGCTCCAGCCAATCCCAGCTCAGCTCTGTTTGCAATCTGCCAGCCAATCAGAGACAGACACTCACTGGACCACAGCTTACCAGCTGGTCCTGACTCCCACCTCTGACTCTACGGGTATGTCGACTTTAAGCTGACTTAAAGCTGACCATGTTAATTCAACTTAGAGAGTCCACATTGAAAACTCCTGTCAACTGCTTGCATCCACACTGGCAGGAGCTAGGTTGATGGAGGAGTGGGTGCATTGTGGGTAGCTGTCCCTGGAGAAATGCCCTCCTCTCCCAGGCACTCCTTTAAAACAGGAAGTGAGCACAGCACCCTTCCTGTAACTGTAGGATGGGGCCTGCAGGCCAATTACATTGATATAAGGGCTTTCCCCGTCTACACTGGCTTAAGTTGATTTAACAAGGTTGACTTAAGTATTACATCGAACTTAAGAGGTGGTGTTATTAATTCAACTTAAGAAAGTGCTTAAGTTGACTTAATAAAAGCCCAGTGTGGCCACAGGAGTCTGTAGGTCAACTCAACCTTCTTTAAGTTGACCTAAGGCTCCAGTGTAGACATACCCTAGGAGACCCAGCAGCAGGTCCTCAAACTCCACCAATTAGCTGGTGATGGGCATCTACTCCCGCCCCTTCCTCCCCTGCCAGCCACTCAATCACATGTCTGGCAACTGCCACTGAACAGCTCCAGATTCCCTAGCCCGGGCAGAATAAAAGTTATTGAGATGGGACCAGGGAAGCCTCTGAATTGCATGGAGCTGCTGGCAAACCTCTCCTCCCACCCCATCCTAGGGTCAGCTCAGCAAAACAGTGGCAGTCAGATTGGGTATGTCCACACTTACAATTTAGTTTGAATTAAGGAGGCTTAATTCGAACCAAAATTAGTGGATGTCCACGCTTGCTTTCATTAGTTCGAACTAAGGAGTTCCCTTAGTTCGAACTAAGGAAAGCCTAGTTCGAATCAATAAAACCTCCCTTGAATTTGAATTGAGGTGAATTCGAATTCCTTAGTTCGAATTAACCCAATGGAGCTCTGTTACTTCGAATTAACCACAACTTGATTTTCCATATGCAATAGCGCCCCCTACCTGATTCAAACTTGCAAGTCCTGTGCATGGACATGCTAGTTCAAATGACAGTTTCTAGCGTGTCCGTGTTAATTCGAATTAACTTAATTTGAACCAATAACTATTAGTTCGAATTAATTAGTTCAAATTTAGTTAATTCGAACTAACCTTCTAAGTGCAGACGTACCCATAGAGGCTCTGCTCCTATAGTCAGGGCAGGAACTGCTGTGAGGTGGGGGTGGTGCAGATGGACATAAAAACCTGGCATGCAGATCCCCAATCAGATGCAGTCTGACACTGAGCGGATGCAGATCCACTTTTTTGTATCCGCACAGGGCTCTACTGAGATGGTCAGGTGACTACCCTGGTTTAATATTTCTTGCCTGCTGAAAACTGGTTCTACCCATGTCCAAATGTTAAATGACAACTCCTGCATCTCCCCATAGGGACACGCCATTCATGTTTGGTCTGCAACTATAGATCATAGTAGGCATGAGCTTCTCCATTCATCGTTACAGCATATGAACCCAAAAGCCTAATTATGACTGTTCACACAGTAGCACTCTCCATCAAGACTTCACTAAAGAAATGCCCACTTTAAGTCACCGTACTTATTTTGAAAGAGATTTCATTCTAATCTACATTAAAATATAGACTCCGTTGGCCAAGTGTCTTGTCTTGATTCTTTATCTGCAAAACCATGCAAAATGCTTTTGGTTCTTCAGGTGAAGAGCTCTTTATAAAGATGTAAAATATAGCACACAAAAATGGCCATTGTAGTTTTAAAAAAATCCCAGATCTTAAAAGTATTGAAAATGTGGCTGGACAAAATAATACACCCAGGCCTGTCTACTTTTCACTTGAATCCTTTTGGAAAGCAAGTTACTTACATGCTAATGTCAACACAGACTCGTATGTTCTTTGCATGAAAGGAAAAATACATTATAAAGTTTGATCCATAGAGTAGGCAATGGGAAATGATTCAGTCTATGTATGCAGATATTAAAATAAATATATTGCATTACTATTAAGAGGAACTATTTGGCTAAGACCTATAGAAACCTAGAATCCTGCCCTTGGGCTAACCTGTGAAACACCTCAGACTGACTAGAATCCATTGACTATTAAAAGTAGTACACTGGCAAGCCAGATATATTTATAATCAGATTGCAAAACGGCAAAAAATTTCTAGAGCACAGAAGAAATTACCTTTGGCGTATTGCATAAATACCGAAGCACCTCCCCAATGTATTGTATAACTGTTACATTATATTTCCTGCAGTCATCCCAGAACTGGCTTGCTGAAAATTTGGAACGTAGAGCTATGGTTGCACCTAACACAAAGAAGAAAAAGTAAATAATAGAAAAGAGCTATAGCAAATAGATCGTGAGAACATGGTAATACTCTTAGTAGTTTCAGTAAACTATAGGAAACTTACCAGTGATAAATTATGTAGCTTCATCTTAAAAGTATGTGATCCATTCCTAAAAGAGTTAGGAATAATCCATGGCCAGGAAGTAGCTTTTTCCTTTAACTCTGTCCATCAAAAAGCAAGGGAGTACTCCTACTGGATGAATTTGTGGCACTTTGCACTACTTAACCTTTGTGGCTGTGCTGCACAAAAGGATCTGCCTGTGCCAGAATTTGCAAGTGTATGCAGTATCTTTGGTGGATCATACTGCCTTAAGCTGATGAATGGTTTCCGTTTCTTGGTGGGTCAGGGACTGTGTGCAACTCCGGGGGGGTGCTCCCAGTGAGCCACTAGTCTTAGCGAGCGGAGAAGGCATGTGCCTACCCATACTGGAAGGCCAGAGTGAGGGCAACTGACTTCAGCAGTGTTATTGAGCATGCTCATTCTGCGTAAACATACTCAGTACAAACCAAGCAGCAAATCTGGTGGGGGGAGGGGAAGGTGACCCTGCAATCTGCCTCCACGCATCACCTCTACTAAGGAGGTTTGCCTAAAACTGGGTTTCCAGAGATCAGCTGACCAAGAAAGGGTTTTTGGTATAAAAAGGTTGAGATTCTAGTGACCTAGGGCTTTCTTTCTGGCACAGAAGACAGGATCTTCTGTGCAATGGGGACTCTCCACTCTTGCAGAAGTGTTAGAAAGATTTTGGTTTACAAAGGTCTCATAAGACAAGCTTTTGGCATGTAGATAGGAGCTTTGATTATTTTTATATTGTCTCTGTTATGCTTTTGCCGTTAGAATAAACATCTCGTGCTTTGTGAGGGCTGGTCGGTAACTGGTAATCATGTCTGTAGTCCCAAAGGAAAAGTTAAGGCTAGACCCACAAGGCTAGATCCTGGTCATACGGGGGAAATCTCAGTGATGTGCAGAAAGAATATAAGCATAAACTCTCAGTCTGGAGAGAGAATGATGCACGTCTCCATCCAAGAGAAGTGATGGCAAGGAAGCCTGAAACCTCCAAGTGGGTGCCTTCAATGAGGAGCAGGAGGGAGACAGTGATCAAAGGTGCTGTGCAGGCTTGTGAAGCTGGCTCTGGATTTGAATTTTGCTGTCTCATTCCATGAGCATAATTCATTGATGTTGTAAGGTGCACTGTACCTCTCATGATGCTTCCGTGGACCCCAATCAGGAAGGCAGAACTGTGATACAGTGGCAGGGTGATATACACAACATCCTCAGAGGTCACACCAGTTACAATGAACGCACGACAACCTATCAGCGTGCGGTGGTGGGGAATCACTGCAGCCTTTGGAAGACCTAGGTAAAAACAATAGAAAAGGTGCACTCTGTCATATGAGTGGTACTCCTTATCAGAAAGATAGGCTGGACAGAGACATGCCTTGAGGGGAATTAATTAAAGAGGATACTCTAGAACCTCAAAGAGAGGACAGGCTAGAAGTCAACATACAGACAGGAACTGAAGAGAAACAATCAAATGAAAAAGAGTCCCATTTGTTTAACACAGACAACTAAATAGTGATATATCTTATAAGCACTTGTATATAATTGCTATAAGTCTACATACTAAGGTGAGTGGTAAACAACTAAAATATAAAGGGGAAGTGGCATTTTTATTCTGCAGAGTAAAGTTTCAAAGCTGCATTAAGTCAATGATCATTTGTAAACTTTTGAAAGAACCTTAACGTTTTGTTCAGTTCTGAACAATTCAGAGTTATAAACAACCTCCATTCCTGAGACATTCACAACTATGAGGTTCTAATGTATGTGTAAAAGAAAGCATAGAGTCAAATTCAACAAAACAGGGTACTGTTTGATTAGTTTAAGATACAATTTGATTTGCATGCAACTTTCAAGAAGTTTAATTGCTAAAGTTCTTGCATAGTTAATGGGCACCATGACCTTGAAATCTAGTCAATTAAAACAAAGTTAACTTAAGCTGGGGGACCCATTTAAAGTCGAATTAATCAAGTCAACTTTAAATGGGTCCCCCCGACTTCAGTAAAGTCAACTTAAATGGCTCTAATGTACTGTCGACTTTATAAAGTTGACTTGAATGGGCACACTGTGTTAAGATGACTTAATAAAGCTGAAAAAACAACAAGCAATTGTGTGGCACTTTAAGACTAACAGATTTATTTTTTGCATGAGCTTTCGTGGGAGAAGATCCCACTTCCTCAGATGCTTCGAAGATGGGTGAACTTACAGAAAGGAATGAAACTAAATGCGAGGGGGTGTAAAACATAGGATTGGGTCATAAAGTAACAGTAAATCAGAGCAGTTGTTAGGTTCAATCCATGGGAAGCCTGAAGTCAAATTACCTTTTGTAATGGGAAAAGAAACCATAGTCTCGATTGAGTCCTGCTTTCACAGAATTTAGCTTGCATATTAATTTGAGTTCAGCTGTTTCTCTTTGGAGTCTTGATGTCCCAGGTACATCTCTAACAACAGTCGTTAACAAATCCGTCATTGAGTGATTACGAAGATGGAAGTGCTCAGCAACTGGTTTCTTTGTTTTTTGATTTCTGATATCAGCTCTGTGCTCATTCAGTCTCTTACAGAGCGATTGTCCTGTTTGTCCAATATATAAGGTGTTGGGGCATTTCTGGCACATGATGGCATAGACCACATTAGTAGATGAGCAGGTAAATGAGCCTTTGATGGAGTAGCAGGCTTGAAGCATCTGAGGAAGTGGGATCTTCTCCCACAAAAGCTCATGCAAAAAATAAATCTGTTAGTCTTAAAGTGCCACACAACTCCTTGTTGTTTTTTAACCCTTAAAGTCAACTTTAAGGGCAGGAGTTCTTTAAGTCAACTTAATTAACTCCAAATGTGGCCAGGGAGTTGCTTAAGTCATCTCAAGACTCCTGCATAGACATACCCTCTATGTCCCCCTGCCAATTTTGGACATTTTACAGCCACATTTTGCATAACATCTCCAAGGTGTTAGATGACCAACACAAACAAGGGAAACTAACCATATACAAAGTGATTTCAAAGTAAAGAAAAAGCAGAGGAAAACAATATTTTCCATAATCTCTTTCATTTACAGAAATCTTGGGTTTACTTGTACGAATAGAAGGTAAAATATTTTCAGAGAAATGGTATTTTAAAGCTGATTTTTCAGAATTACTTTTAACTATACAGGTTTAGTAAGGAGAAAAAAAAAATCAAAATCTCATTCCAATCATTTCTGCCCCCCCAGTAGCTGTAATGTTTATTGGCTAACCCTATTTACATTACCTGAGGTCCCAGAGGTATAAATATACATGGCAGGAACATTAGAAGTGACATTTGATCTCCAAGATTGTGGAATAGGCTCATCTGAAACCGCTTCCATTTTGTCAATGAAGCTGTCAACCCCTTCTGTATCAGATGTCCTGCTTAGATAGAAGACTTTTACATTTTCTTTTTTCAGGGTCGGCAATATCTCTTCAACCGCTGCTTTCAGTTCTTACAGAGCAAAGGAAACAGAAAATAATTCCAAGAAATTGTTCCAAGACCAAATTTGCGTCCCCCGTTTTGCCACTGGAGATTTTGTACTTCGGTGCACAGTGCACTCAGGACTGATTCATGCCCTATGTCAGCTCAGTGCTTAATGAAAAGACTTGTGGCCATGCCTATATTACAGTGGCTAGAGAGACAAAGCTATGGTGCAGTAGATCTTAGCACTGTAGTGTAGATGCTTTTTAAATCCACAGCAGTTTTCCTGTTGATGTAGGTAAATTCACCTGTCATATGACATAATCTTTAATTGCAGGAGACTCCAGCACAATCCTGGAAGACTGGCAACTCTAGTCAACCCAATTTTTAGATGCAGGCGGGATCTGAGGTGAAACATTTTGTGCCTCCCTGATCCTGGAACTGATTCAACATATTAGCTCACTGAGAGGTATGGGCCTTGCAAAAACAGGGAGTAGGAATGCCCCAGATGCACATCCACCTGCTTGCAGGCCACCTGTGGGATCTTGGAGGAATGCAGAAGAAACAAACAGCTGACCTGACTAGGTAGGACTGCTGAGAATGTTCTTGAGATAGCTTTTGAGTGTCTTTGCAACCACTTTGTGCCAGATAGGGGACAAACAAAATGGGCACTGTGGGGTTGGGAATTTTCATCTTAAAAAGAAATACACTCCTGTGCAAGAGTTCCAACAACAGGCTTTCAAACCATATAAGGCAAAAGTCCAACCTACATCCTCCATACAAATATAAATTTCAACCTCAGTGAGTCCTACTACAAAGAAAAAAGTGGGAATTTACAATAAAAAGGGTCCAGTGCAAGAAAAAGAGAGCCCATCCATTCTTATAAGTACAGTCTGATGTTTACAGTTCCTCTCTTGCTCTGTTAGAGAGCTAATCTACTTTGACTGGTGGGGTGGCCAGTATAGTGGCTGGTTTCTTGCAATTCAAAGTCCTCCTTTGAACAGCAAATGGCTGTATGAATGAAAACAGAAAAGAGATCCTACAATTTCATAATGCTGGGCAAATTTTTTTAAGGACACTGCAAAGCAAAGAAAAAGACCTCTCAGATCTTGGATGTGACAACCACCCTATGAACTAGCAAGGTCAGATAATTTAACATGGACCCTCATCACCAATTTCACTCAAACAGTTGCTGTTCCAGGCTTCCATTCTCAAAGCAACTTGAAGCAGCGATGGGGGAGAGAGAATAATTTACAGGTATGAAACAAAACTCACACAAATTGCAACAGGGAAAAATTCATACCCAGGGACAAATTGGCCTTGATGTACTCACATAATCACTCCCTCTGAAGTCAAGTCAATGGTTGTTTTTGTGTGAGTGAGTAGGAGGACATTTGGCCCCAGGCATATGCTAGCAAATCTCCTGATGTGTAAAACAAACCAGATTCTCATCTGGTGTAAACTGTCATAGCTCCATTGCCTTCAGTGGATGTCTTTAGGGATGCTCTATTCCAGGGGTGTCAAATTTATGGGCCAAATCTGGCCTGCCAAGGGCACTGAGCCTGCCCACAGAGCTGCTGCCTGGGCTGTAGCTGGGAGCCCTCTGTAAGCATGGCCATGACTCAAATTATGAGTGAGTCAGAACACAGGGAACAAAGCATTCCAACCAATCCCGGCTCAGCTCTGCTGTGGTCTGCCAACCAATCAGAGTCTCAGTCACAGCAGGCTGGGCCAACCCCCGGAGAGCCACTGCACCGTCCCCCACCCCAACTGTTCCCTGTCAGTCAGCTGGCATGCTAATCTGATTGCCTGCAAATTGCAATGAATCACAAGGAAGAAAAGGAAAAAGTGCATGGGGCCCACGTGGGAATGAGCCAATCAAAGGCCAGCCAGGGCTGAGCCAACCAAAGGTCACCATGCTGAATGACTGACAGTGAGGGGGCGGGGATGGGGGAGGCAGGAGCCAAGCCTGCCTGTGTCTGTGACTGAGACTGATTGCCTACTGCCAGAATGGTAGGGGAAGTGGAAAGAGAAGGAGAAGGGGGGTCTGGAAGCAGTTACGCAGGGGAAGGGGGGTCCAGGACCTGCACAATAGAAAAGGGGGGGGTCAGGACACAAGCATGGCAAAGGGGAGTCCAAAGAGTAGGGAAAAACGAAGGTATGGGAGAGCCTCCACAGTAGGGGAGGGGAAAGGGGAGCCCATGCCACTTTGAACGTGGCAGGGGAAAGGGTTGAGGAGCCTGTGTGGACACATGGCCTGTTACAGGTGTCTGCCCTCCAGTGCAGCCCCCTCACATTGAATGAGTTGGACAACCCTGCTGTAATCAGTGCTGAGTGTCAAGCCAGTATGAGGATCATGCAGCAGAAGCTGTGTTGATTTCTATAAGCTACATTGACTCACTGCAGTCATGACTCTGGCCCCAGATTTCTAGCATGTCTAGTAGCATGGAATATTATTTTTAAAGGTGTGTTTGACTAAAACCCTGGCATTGTACAACTTGATGTCTAAAGTTAAATGCTCTAACTTCTGTATCACTAAACAAACAAAAATTATTTACCAAAGCAGCTGACTTTGTAGGGTAGCTATAAACGAGCCAGTAATTTAAACAGGAGACTGACTCAATAGCCCAGGGAATTTTCTCTTCACTCAAAGGGCTTGATTCTTGCACAAGCCATTTCTTAGCTATTCATATAATTTGCAAGAGTCCTTTCATTTACTTTATATTAACACCTTCCCCTATTCATGAAACATTGCAAGAGCTGTCTGTGGGCATTTTTCTTGAGTGTAAAAATGACACTAAATGGGTTGAGACTTGTTCCTAATATGCAACCTGCACTTAGATTCAGCAACCCAACCTGCTGTACTCCAAAGCAAACAAATTAGCCATCCACTTTGCCTCTGGCACCTGGGATGTAAAATTGCTAATAATGGAACCAATATTTCTAGAGTAGTTGCCTGGCAGTTAGAAATATATGGACCCAAGGCCCAGACCCTTCCATCCTCTGGTAAAAACTACCCCAAAATCTGACAGGCCCCAGGGCTATCTGTGTAGAGGCCCCACACCTGACCTAGCAACAGCCCTGATTCCCTACCAACATGACTGCTTTGGAGCTATACCGCCAGTGACATCCTCTTGGGGTCAGGCTGAGGTACTAAAACAGTTAACATGGCTTCAGGCTATATTAAAATTTTTGAACACCTTCTGCAGGACGAGAAAGGAGAATGATGAGCATTCAGGCCTGTAGCTTGCCCCTCATGTTTCAACCACCTTCACTCCACCTCTCCTTCCACATGGACTCTGGACTGCACGGAAGGGAATGTTTCAGGTGACTGCTAAGGGCAGCTCAGTAGAGCCCCACATGGATACAAATATGTGGATCCACATCCACAAGAAATGGTCCGTGGATATCCGTGTTGTATCCGTGGATGCGGATATAATGTGGATATCTGCCTTTTTGCAGGGCTCTAGCTCTGTGAAGATAAAAATAGGTGGACCTGTATCTGACCTGCATCCACAAGAAATGGTCTGTGGATATCTGCATTGTATCCATGGATGTGGATATCCACAGATATAATGTGGATATCCATGGATTTGAGGGCTCTACAGCTCAGATGAGCAGTTCAGGCCTGCACCATGCAGGGCAAAGGGCAATTTAAGATGTAGCTTGGGCCAGCTCCATGCCCAGGGAAGGAGACTCGGATGAGCCCAGGGGTGCTGGCAGAATTTCTGTAGTGGGGATGCTGAAAGCTTCTGCACAGACTGTAAATCTTGTATATGATGGAGATCACTTCAAGCCATTGGTGGAGCAGTACTTCCAGCACCCTTTTTTCCAGCACATATGGTGAGCCCCGGGCAAGAGGTCAGGGGCTTGCTTGAAACCCATAGGTGAAGTTTGGGGAGTCATGGGGCAGCACTACCCCCCTCCAGAGCTTAAGAGGATTCTGGCTGGAAGTAAGGACCAGGAAGGAGTGGGCTACTGCCACCAAGGTGTTGGTTTTTGTCCCCCAACAAATTAATTAGCCAAACTCTGCATATGATGAGCCCCATGTGATGTCTCACTTTCTCTCTGGGAGTTACTAGTCACTTTAGATCACATCAGACATGTTTTCTTTAACCTAGAATAGCACAGAAAATGTAGATTAAAGGTTAAAATACAAATCAGAGAAGAGAAAGATTTTCCCCTCTGGTAAACATTTACTACCTTTTTTTTTTTGTCCTCTCCTTACATTATTTTATCAACTGCTAGTAGAGACTACTAGAGCTAAGATTGGAAAAAAGTGTCATCCATAACTCATTATTTTCAGTCACTCAGCTTCAAAAAAAATTCTTATTTTGGGCTGAAACTTCCTTTGGTTGGTCTTTTCCCAGAGCTGAAATGCTTTTTGGAAAATCTGGGGAAATTATGTTCAATAATTTGAGTCATAACAGGAGGGAAGAAAATACACTAACTTTTCCCCATGCTGATAACTTAAAAATTGATTAACTTTGAAAGTTCAAATATAGTACAAAATTTGTTCTCACTGAAGTGTATTTCTTTTGTCAGGCTTCAGAAGTTTTGGTTTTGAGTTCACAGAAGTTAGAAGAATTTAAACCTCTGCATAGCAAAGGCCTTGACCCAGAAAATATTACTCTGTACACGTGAGTAGTCCCTTTGATGACCCATACATAAACTTAAATATATATGCAAAACTTTGCAGAGCTGAGCCTAGACAAAGGAAAGGCAGGGAGTCCTAGTGGATAGAAAAACAACAAGCAGTTGTGTGGCACTTTAAGACTAACAGATTTATTTTTTGCATGAGCTTTCGTGGGAGAAGATCCCACTTCCTCAGATGCTTCGAAGATGGATGAACTTACAGAAAGGAATGAAACTAAATGCAAGGGGGTGTAAAACATAGGATCAGGTCATAAAGTAACAGCAAATCAGAGCAGTTTACAGGCTTAAAGAATGGGAAGCCTGAAGTCAAATTACCCTTTGTAATGTGAAAAGAACCCATAGTCTTGATTGAGTCCTGCTTTCACAGAATTTAGTTTGCATATTAATTCGAGTTCAGCTGTTTCTCTTTGGAGTCTTGATGTCCCAGGTACATCTCTAACGACAGTCGTTAACAAATCCATCGTGGAGTGATTAGGAAGATGGAAGTGCTCAGCAACTGGTTTCTTTGTTCTTTGATTTCTGATATCAGCTCTGTGCTCATTCAATCTCTTACGGAGTGATCGTCTTGTTTGTCCAATATATAAGGTGTTGGGGCATTTCTGGCACATGATGACATAGACCACATTAGTAGACGAGCAGGTAAATGAGCCTTTGATGGAGTAGCAGGCTTGATTAGGACCTATGATGGTGTTTCTTGTGTAGATATGTGGGCAGACTTGGCAGTGTGGTTTTTTGCAAGGGTGTGTGCCTGCTTCAATGTTCTTGTTGTTAGATCTGTAGTTGCTGGTGAGTATCTGTTTACAATTAGGGGGCTGCCTATAGGCAAGGAGTGGTCTGTCGAAGCATCTGAGGAAGTGGGATCTTCTCCCACGAAAGCTCATGCAAAAAATAAATCTCTTAGTCTTAAAGTGCCACACAACTGCTTGTTGTTTTTTTACTGGACTAGACTAACACGGCTATCCCTTTGGAAACTAGTGGATAGAGCCCCACACTTGGGATTCAGACTCTCTGAGTTCTATTCCTGGCTCTGCTACTAGCCTGCAAGGTGATTTGAATGTAACTTCTATAAACCCTAAAGCAAATAGATTGATTATTAGTAAAGAAGATTATTTTATTTCTCAAATTGCACAGATTCATAGGGAAGGACTTTTAGACTTTATTGCACAGTAGATAAAGCACCAGTTGCCTAACTCTTTAAGGGGGCAGGAGTTCTTAAGTCAACTTAATGAACTCCAAATGTGGACAGGGAGTTGCTTAAGTCATCTCAAGACTCCAGTTAACTCTGTTTTCTCCTTACCCTGTAAAGTGAAAATGAAAATATATTGCAAATGATTTGGGAACATTCATACATTCTAAGGCCAGAAGGAACCAACACAAGCCATGGAGCTTCCCCAGAATAATTCAGAGAGCAGATCTTTTTTTAAAAAATCCAGTCTTGGCTTAACAATGGTCAGTGATGGAGAAGCCACCATTACCTTTTGTAAATTGTGCCAATAACTAATTCCTTTCACCATCAAAAACTGAAATGTTATTTCCAGCCTGATTTTTCTACAGCTTCACCTTCCAAGCCCTTTGGTGGATTTATACTTTCCTCTGCTAGAGGGAACAGCCATAAATCTTTGCTTTTCATAGTTACTTACAAAGCTCTGTTAAATTTTTACACCTGACTTGAAGCATCTTTTGCTCACCCCCAAAAGCATCTATATGTTTCATGGCTACACTGCAGGCCTAGAACTTTGACATAAACTTCTTACCACCTATTTCATCTGGGCAGAGTCCTGTCCCCCTTTCCCACCTACAGTCCCATTAACTTCAGAGGGGCTCTGTGCAGGGGACTACCTAGAAGGAGTCAATTTCAGGATTGAGGTTTAAGGCTCCAAACCTGCCAAGAGATCTGTGTTGATAGGGCTACTCACAGTGTATAAAGTTAGGCATAGGCATTGGCAGGAGCTAAATACTGACAGAAGCTTTCCCCCAGCTCCCAGGAGAAAATGGCTGGCCAAGGCACCTTCCTTGCCATCTCTCAGCAAAACAGCAGGAACTGAGTTGAGGCAGCACATCAGAAAGGCCTTACATAAGACTCAGTTCCAATGGGGTAGCCGCGTTAGTCTATTCCAGCATAACACTCAGTTTACCATATTCAGTGTCTTTTGACTCAAACAGATGGATAACAAATCAAAGCTTCAAAGAGAAACTGTGAAATTGGAACTGCTATATAGATTTGACACCATTGCCTTAGTGTTAAATAAGGACTATGGATTTTTTCTTATTACAAAAGGTGATTTGGCCTCATTTTCCTCTATAAGCTGTACCCCAGCATTTGAGTCTAAACAACTGCTTTGATTTGCTTTAACAGTCCAACTTGGCTCTATGACACACTTCCCTGAATTTCTTTTCTTTCCATTCTGTAAATTCCCCATCTTCAAGCATCTGACAAAGTGGGATTTTTCTCCCACAGAAGCTCATGTGATAAATAAATCTGATACTTTTTAAAAGTGCTACGGGACTCCCTGTTTGTTTTGCTGAATAGGACTAAGCTGAAGACCCCTCGGGAATGTGTCTTCTGACTCAGTTACTTTTGTTCTGCACCAGCTTGTTGTTTGGACACTGTTTATTGATCCAAATGATTGACACTGGATGGGCCAAGTCTTGACAAAGAAGTTGTAGTAGAGATTGTATGTGTTAATCCAGGGGTCTCAAACATGCGACCTCCGGGCAGAGCTGTGACTACAGTGGGATTGACAGGGCAAAGTCCTGGGCAGCCTGAAGCAGCTCAGTGGAGCTGTGCTATTAAAGGGGCAGCTTTGCAGTGTCAGCTCTAAGTGCCACCAACAGGAAGGGGCACGTTGTGATCAGAATGTGCCCCGGGTGGCAAGACACCATTACAGCTCTGCTTCTGGGCTGCATGCGGCCCCTAAAGCTAAGTCCTGGGGCCTGCAAAAACACTATTGTTACTGATATTTGCTATATCGCTGTATGAAAAGGTTTCAGTGATGCATGACGTACTATCCTCAGGTGGGCCTCTACTTGTCCTCATGTGGCGCTTGGAGTGATTTGAGTTTGAGATCCTGTTTTAAAGGGACAGCGTTCCTCTTCTACCCCCCCCCACCCCAGGGGCTATCCCACATGCCAGGCACCCCCTTTGGGGCTCCGATGGCTGCAAGGCAGGTGAGCGGCAGATGAGCAGCAGAAACCCAGCAGCGGGTCTGGGTCCCTGCCCCACTTTCCCTCTCCCTCCCCCTAGCACTCTCCCCAGGGCTTGAAATTAGGGGAGGTTTGGGGATGCATGGGGTGCTCACCAATCTGGTACAACAGTTATTAGCTGACAAGTGGCAGGGGGTGTTAGGGAAATCCCTGGGGCTCTCACCTGGGGCTGCCAGCAGCACCTTGGCCCCGCTGCTGTGGAAGCAGTGCAGCAAGGACTTGCCCCTGATGTTGTAGTTGAGGAAAGCCGGGATGCAGCCCAGCTTGGCGGCGCCCAGCCAGACCCAGAAGAAGGCAGGCTCGTTGCCCAGGAAGACGGCCAGGCGGTCCCCCTGCCGCAGCCCTCCGCGCTCGCGCAGCGCCCGCGCCACCCGCCTGCTGCGCTGCTCCACCTGGCCGTAGGTGTGCACCTGCCCCGCGAACAGCACCAGCGCCTTGTGCGGCGTCCGCGCCGCGCGCTCCTGGAAAATCTCCACCAGCGTGCGCGGCGGGCTCCGCGCCGCGTAGCTGCGCGCCATCCGCGCCACGCGGGCGCTCTGGAGGAGGAAGCTGAGGTCGCGCAGCAGGTAGGGGCAGGCGAGGCGCAGCAGCAGCGGCAGGAGCAGCAGCAGCCCCGCCAGCGCGCTGCAAAGCAGCGAGAGCATGGTCCTGCGCGCCGGCTCCGCGAGCGCAAAAAGCGCGCAATGCCAGCTGGGCGCAATGCAGCGCAGCGCAGCAGCGCCCGGCCGCCGCTAGGCACCGGGCTGGGGCGAGGCGGGTCCGGGCGCTGCTCCTCCTCCTCCTCCCCCGGCTGGAGGGACGGGGTGAGCCGGCAGCGCCCGGGTGCCAGCCCTGTGCAGGGGTTAAAGTATAATTTGGAGGCCCTGAACACTCCTAATCCAGCGAGCCCCCAGGACCTGCCCCCAATACCCACTTCTCTGTCCCCAATAGCCAACGGGCCCCTGGCACACACCCCCAAAATCCACCCCCTGCCCCCAAAACTCACTCCTCTGTCCTCAGTATCCACCAAGCCCCTGGCACACACCCCCAATCCATCTTCTGCCCCCAATACTCACTCCACTGTCCTCAATATCCAACAGGCCCCTGATA
>ML682019.1:5063002-5084911 GCA_007922195.1 Podocnemis expansa
CTGATACACCCCCCCAAATTCCACCCCCTGTCCCCAATACTCACTCCCTGTCCCCAAAATGCACCCCTGCCCCCAATACTCACTCTCCTGTCCTCAATATCCACCCCCAAAATCCACCCCCCGCCCTCAGTACTCACTCCCCTGTCCCCAGTATCCACCAAGAAGCCCCAAATATCCACTGCCAAATTCCACCCCCTGTCCCCAGTACTCACTTCTCTGTCCCCAGTATCCAGCAAGCCCTTGATACACACCCCCAATATCCACCCCCTGCCCCCACCACTCACTCCCCTGTCCCCAGTATCCAGCAAGCCCCCAATACACACTCCCTGTCCCCAATACTCACTCTCCTGTCCCCCATATCCACCAAGCTCCCAATATCCACCCCCAAAATCCACCCCCTGCTCTCAATACTCACTCCCCTGTCCCCAATATCCACCAAGCTCCCAATATCTACTCCCCAAATCCACCTGCTGCCCCCAATACCGGACGCTCAGCTCAGGTACCTCCAATATTCCCTCCCCCCAGCATGAGCCAGGCTGCCCCCATGCTCACAGGGGTGTCGGTGGCACAGGGAGGGCGGGTACAGGCCCCGAGTCTCAGTCAGTGCCCCAAACCCCTGCAGCTGTCCTGAGCTCATCCGCGCCTGCCTGGAAGGAGCTCAGGCAGGCTCCTGCTCTGTAGCACGTACTGCAGAGCAAGAGAAGAGGAGGAAAATTTTAAATTTCCCCTCCTCTCAAGTAGGTAGAGGTGAGGGGAGAAAGCGGCGGCTGACCCTGGCCCAGATTCAGGGCCCAGGGCCTGGCGGTAGCAGGCTGGCTTGGGCTGGGACCCAGACCATGCACCCAATGGTGGCAGGCTGGCTAGGTCTGGGGCCCGGGCTCCATGCCCGGTGGTGGCAGGGAGGCTTGGGATTGAGGCTGGGACTCAGCCTGGCAGCAGCAGGCCACCTCAGAGCCAGGCCCCAGGACCCATGCTGAGGGGCAGCAGGCTGGCCCATGGGCTGGCAGGGGCTGGATCAGGTGCCAAGGGGCAACAGGCTGGATTGGGTCCACACTGCAGGGGCCTGTGCCCTGAACCTCTTTCTGGGGGCATCAATGCCCCTGGAGCATCCTGTGATTCGTTAAAGAGTAACACATTTCTTTGGGCATGAGCTTTTTGATGAAGTGGACTTCGGCCCACAAAAACTTATGTCTGAAGAAATGTGTTAATCTTTAAGGTGCCACAGGACTCATTGTTTGAATGGAAGGGCCACCCTCCCCAACTATACTCTTCTGCGCAGCCATGCACAGGCAGCCAGAAGTGAACTCTGTTCTTTACCAGGAATGGTGGCGAGCTGGCTGGGACTGGGACCATTCACTGTCTAGAAAATGGAAAGCCTCCATCAGCTCGTTCATTTGCAGAGAAACTGTGCAAATAAACTGTAGTAATAGTTACAGGAAGGCATGCCCAAACAGCCATATACTATATTTTCTGGAGCTGCTTTTGTGTCATGGAAAATCCAGCTCTGGTCACTAAGTCCCCATTCTCATTCAGTAGTTTTGTTGGGATTATACCAGAAATGACAATCCAGGATTTGGAGGGGATTGCTCAGTGCATACTATTGAAGCTGTATGTAGATTAATTGCTAGGACAGAACCATGAGCTGCAGCTAGTCAGGAGACTAGCACAATGGTTCTCAACCTTTTTTCCCTCATGATGCACCTGACAGATGATGTTCCCCTGAATGACACACTACAATCTGCTGGTGGTGGTGGTGCTTTTTGAGAGACTGCAGCCAGGGCCATAACTAGGGATATGGGCACCGGAGACAAGCAGCCCCAAAGGCCCCCCCCACCCCACTCTCCGCAGCCAGAGCCGGTCGGTGGGGGGGGTCCCTACCCTGCGGCAGCCAGAGCAGGGAGTCTGTTACCTGCTGCGGCCGAAGCCAGGAGGTTCCCTTCTCCCAATGCGGCTAGAGCCAGGCAGGGGGTTGCCTTCTCCCACCACGGCCAGAGCTGGGCAGGGAGTCTCTCTCTTCCCGTGTTGCTGCTGGAGCCGGGCAGGGGGTGCCCTGGTCACTCTGAGACGAGTGGCAGGGAAATCACCCCCCACAGCCCAGCTCAGCGCAGTTAAAGCTGGGCAGGGAGCGTTTTCCCCGGCTCTTTAAAGCACATTGCTCTTTGGAGCCAGGAAGGGTCTGGCGTGGTGCCCTCTTTAACTTGCACCTGGGGCATTGCCCCATTCACCCCACTGTAATTACAGCCCTGGCTGCAATGCTGTGCAGAATGCAGCACTCTGGGACCTGGGTGGGGGCAGTCACGTCAGTGCAGGATGGTGCCCTGGAGGTCTGGCTCGATAGGGCTGGGTTTATTTTTGTGGGGCAGGCAGTGCCCCCCCCTCACCCAGCCCAGGATCTCTGGGTTGTAGCTCCTAAGTCCCTTTGATCATCTGGCCCTGGCTGCTGCCTGTGTTGTGCAGAGGGGGCAGGCTGTTGAGGACAGCAGAGAGTGGCTGGTGGCAGGAGCCATAAGGTGGCTCCAAACTGAGCTGCCAATTTTCCGTGACACACCTCCTGGCTCTTCGCGACCCACCTTTGTGTCCCAACACAGTGGATGAGAACTGCTGGAGTAGCACAAGTCTTATGTACCACCTAAACCCACATAATCTCTCAAAACAAGGCTCAGGTGGGACTTAAGCGGTACATTGACATTGTCCTGGCCCTCTGCATACCCGCCAACTTTTAGCTGTACTCACTCTAAAGCTGTAGGTGCAAATCTTGCTGTCAGGTACAAACAACAGCTGCTGCTGAAAAGTAAACGCAGCAAAGGCAAGTACTAAAGAGGGGTAGCAGTGGGAACTGCTGTAAGGCTTTAAGTCAGACAAAGAACAGGGAGAGCATGAGGGCTTGTCTATGTGGGGATGTTATTCCAGACTAAGGTAGGCTAGGAGATTAAAGTGCTTCAGCAATTCCAAGAGTAGCTGTCTCACTTAATTTCCTCATGTAGTTAAGCTCTTAGATAAGCTATTTGGACTACCTCCCACTCTGGCGACCCTGAATTCCTGATTCCAAACCTACTTTCAGGTCAGTTTTCTGTGTGGAATACAGGTAAATAATAGCTCAGCACACAAGGCATTTTGAATTTACTGTCCAATTCTCAGGAAATCCTAAAGGTCCTGTAGATAAGAAATCATTACCTGGGCTGGTTAAAGGGTAAGTCTAAGCTATGAAAACTACTACCTTCTTCCATGATCCCAGAGGCTCTATGGTCAGCATTTTGAGGCACTGGACCTTTTTAAAACTCATTTTCTGTTGCACAAATTGGATTAGGTTCCTAACTGCTTTTCACTAGAAAATGAGAAATGAAACAGCGCCTGGTCCCCAGACAATTTTGGAAAGGGCAGCTAGGGTCAGGACAGAAGCGTTCCGTGTAATCACACAGGTAGCAAAGCATGAGCAAAGCTAAGCCACGTGGTTTGAGGGGCTGTGATGCCTCTGTGCTTAGAGTAGCCCACCTGAAAATGCCAAGGTCAGATTTGTGCCATACTTCGAAGAGGCAGAGTGCTAAGTATTACGGTTCCATGACAGTGACTATGGGCCTGTCAGATTCATGCCTGCTGAAGCCACAACTGTGTCAGCCTGACTTCACCGGGGGTCGGATTCGGTGCCAAAGGCTCAACTCTTGTTTATACTCAACCTTGGATATTAGAACCTGCGCTATTGAGAGAGGACTTTGTTCATTACCCTTGCATTCTCTGCTCCAGGGCAGGACTCACTCTACTTGTTTTCCTCATTTTTACTTCACAGGATGATTTTAGTCTATTTACTGATTTCAGTGATCTGTAGAGGGCTTCCAGGTGTTTCTGTCAGACTCGTTGAAGATTGTACGATTTTCTCCCATGAAAGCTCATGCGATAAATAAATTCTAGTCTTTAAAAGTGCCACAGGACTCCTTGTTTGTTTTGCTGAACTAGAATAACACAGCTACCCCATTGAAATCTTACAGAGTTACTTACATTATCCACATGTAACTAGGATAGGGGAAAAGAAAGAAAGAAAAGCCAAAGCAATTAATTAGCAGTTGCATCATGCCCAAAGTTCATTAGTTTTATACTCCAGGGAACTCCTCACTGTTTTATCACAAATAAATTACTGTTCTTTGCAGAAAACACCAAGTACTATTCAACTTCCAGTAGAATGGTCACTAGTGTGGTGTAAATAGTGCTTTAGTTAATACCTCATTTGTAAGGCAAAGCAACCTGTAGTGAAACTGCCCCTTTTTATTGCTCTTCTGCCTTAGCACCTTTGTGAGAATTAAACCCAACTTCCTGCTCCCCAGAAGGGAGAATGCCATCAGCTGAACTTTACAGATAATAATCACTAGACTCAAAGTGATGCAATTATTTAAGACAGTAATGATCCACCAGGTGTCGTTGGAGGGTAAGTTATGCTAGGAGTCTCTGTGGCACTTTTAAAGACTAAAATTTATTTAAATAACTTTGTTAGCCTTTAAATGTGCCACGACGCCTTGTTTGTTTTACTGAGCGAGGCTAAGATGACTGCCCCTTTGGAACTCAGGATAGGAAGTTTATGGTAAAGTAGAATTTGGGACATATGCAACTGAAGAGATGGCTGTGGACAGGGAGCCCAGGGAAGCCATAAAGTCCCTATACCCACTTAACCACACGAAGCTCTTGTCCGAAACCTTCTCTATGAAAGTTTCTAAGTGGAAAAAATATCAACCTTCTGTCTTTTATTTCTTTCTTTAATGGCTTGATCCAGCCACCTTGCCTTGGGGCTTTACAGTATCACATTTGCCTGTAGGTTAAGCCAAGGTTAATTCAATTTCAAGTTATTTTTAACATCCAGTTTAGAGTTATCTGTCAGATGATTTATGGCAGTATGCAGTTCTTCCTAGAAGAACTGGAGCCATGGAGAAGTTGATCACAGAAACCTTAGAATGAAACCCTAGCTGCCCAGAGATAGTTTTCTCACAGCCATGTGAAAGATGCCAACTTTGGTCCCTGGCACAGGACTAAGTCTGGATTCCTGGCACTGGGCCCTCTTGTGCCGTGACTGAGCAGGAATGGGAGGAGATTGCTGCAGAGCTGGTGTGCTCCTCTAGAAAGGGAAGGGCAGCCCTACAAATCTTAACAACTGTTCCAGTTGGCACAAGGTCACCAAATTCCTAATCTTGTCCTGTTTCCTTCCCCTGAAGTATATGATCACAATACAAGGTGATACATTGTGGAAATCCTGGCTGGCTCCAGAGGACAGCCAGAGAGAAAATGTAATACTGCAACGACTGGATTTCTCTTCAGATGGTGTCTAATTAGCTGCCGCTCAGCTCATAAATGTTACAGTTTCTGAACACTGCAGTTTTAACCTGATTTCCCTATTGTGGCACTAACTGACCTTACAGAACTCCCTCTGTTGTTGCAAAAAGGTGGCCTTGCTTTGGTACGTGGCTGTGATTTGAAGAGCTAATTTTGTTGTGACTCAGAATATGATAATCATTTAGACAGAACACTGAAAAGTGGATTGCCCAAATGGATCCTTTCCACAAGATTCCACTGTAGTATGAATATTTGAATGGTTATTGACATTGGCGGCTCAGATTTTAAAAACCACTCTGCTCATTTAGGCACCAAAATAAGGGTCTAGATTTTCAAAATTGCTCAGCAGTCTGGTTGCTGAGTTCTCTGAAGATCTGCTCGTAAGTGTCACGGTCAGAGAAGCTGCATGAGGAGAACTTCTGAACAGCTGCCCCCAGTTGTGGAAAATGATTGCTTTTGAAAATTGGGCCTCATGGTGTAAATACAGCATTAAATAGCCTGATATCCATTGCTTTAAAGAATATGTATTACCCAAATCTTAGTAGCGGTTCTGGGTTGACTGTGTTAAAAAATATCCTAGCCAGATAAGCCTAGCGGTACTTTTCTTGTAAAGCTGCTTCCATTCTATAACTAGATTTTGAAACTGTAATTTTGTTGTAGGTGCAGAGCCAGTGTCACGCCAGGACTATGCCAACAGAAGCTAGTTTAGCTGCTAGTGCAGAACCCCTAGTGGTAAAAAGTCTCTGGTAAGGCAAGACCTGTGTATGAGATGGGAGCAGCCCCAAATGGGGTAGACTGGGGAAGCCTAGGACAGCTGAAGGTGTATGGATCAGGAACATGCTCACACTGCAGAAATTAATGCTGGTCTTCTCCAGCAAAAGTAATCCTTGTCACTTTTTCCATTGCCATCAGTGAAGGCAGGTGATCTCTGACATGTGTCTGGTACAATGTTAGTTTTGAACTGAGGCCAACTTTAGGGCCAGATTCTGAGCACCTTATGCAGGCAGAACTCCCACTGAAGTCAAGGAGAGTTGTGTCTAAGTCAGGCATTCCGAATCAGCCCACGGGTGTAATTTTTTACCAGCCTACATTTGAAGCAGGTTTACATTTTAGCTCAAGTAATTTTGTGAGAAGTAATATTAACCATAGTCATCAAGGCTGCCAGCAGATCATCAGATAATGGAACTAAGTTATCAAATTTCAGTGTTTTCTAAGAAAAAGAAAAGGGAGAGGAGGCTTTAGTATTAAAACTTAGAGCCAGATTTATTCAGCTGTTAGCAAAGCCCATTGAGATGGCTTGTTATAATTCAAGATAAGTCACACAGGAAAGGATGCATATTCTGTGGGAACCCTAATGGTAATAATGTGCATATATTTCCAATGCATCATTAGAGAACAGCATTCAAGTGCCATGGGCTCCAGTTCAAGCTAAAATTCACTCCTCTGTCAAAGGAAGGATTTATTCCAGTTAGTGCAGTGTGACTGGCCCAATTAATTCTCAGGTCCTACGCTCCCATTCCCAGTGAAGTGCAGAGTGGAGCAGAGATGATTAGATGAGGCAAAGCAGCTGCTAGGAGTGGAAAGAGTGGAGGTAGTTCTTCTGAAGTTTGCTCTGTCTTCCTAGAAGCATTCCCATCAAGGCTACTCCATATGCTCAGTACTCAAAGAATATGTCTACCCTGACTGTAGGCCTACGATCAGTTTCAGGATCAAGCCTAATTCCCCTTCCATCTACATACAAATCATGCTAATCCAGGGCTTGGACCCAGAGCCACATGTCTACAAGGAGGTACATGGTCTGAGCCTCAATCAAATTGAAACCCTGGGTTCAAGCCCAGTTATTTTGCAGTGTAGACACAACCCCACTGGACCTGTGCTCTGGGAGTTCACCAAAAGTATTCCACAGTCTCATGGGCTGTCTTGCTTTGTCCTCCAGACCAGTGATTCTTGACTTTTTGTGGGTCACAACATGCTTGGCAGCATGTGCAACCCTCTAGGACACATCCAGCCTCCCACCCCGCTCTCCACAACACAGTTACTGCTGTACGGCAAGTGGCAACACAGTCGTGTGTCCAGATGCAGTGGTTGAGAACCGATGCTCCAGGCAGTCAAGTTTTCCCACACCATATCACATACAAAGGGCCAGAGTGGCCACATTTTGGGAGAGTGCTAGGAATGCCAGGATATAGGTGGTTGGCTTTGGATCCAAGTAACACAACATTAATACCGGAGCCCAGGGTGAAGTTTATAACAGGCAGGGTGAGGCACTGCCTCCCCTGATTGGCTGCTCTCTGCCACCCTGATGAGGCAGGAGTGAGCCCTGGCTGGGACCCAGGGCCATCAGCAGCAGCAGTATCCGGTGCTGTTGGGGACCTGGAGCCATCACTGGTGGCAGGGGTGGGCCCTGGCCAGGGACCCTGAGCTGCCAGCAGCAGCAGGATACAGCCCCAGCCCTAGCTGCAGGAACTGGATCAGGCTGGCAGTGAAGGGGGTGCCTGGGGTGGAGCTACTGGTTGGGACCCAGGGTTTAGTACTTCCTAACCTGGAGTCACAAATAAGAGTAGAAGCTCAAGCCAACAAACACTGGGTCTGGTAAACTGAGTTCTACTAACCCTGGGTTTACATCGGCATGTAGGTGTGCTCTAAAGCTCAGTATAGGAGAGACGTATCAGGATGGGAGAAGAGAGGAGAAAACCTGCTCTTTTGCTTCCCCATGGAAATACTCTGGGCTATGTCTACACTACAGAAATTAGTTTGAATTAGCAAAGTTGAACTAATCAGTTCAACCTTAATTTGAGCTAACCTCGACCTTAGTAAATCGAATTCACAAAGTGTACTCATTTGACTTAAATGTTACGTTGAATGAGTGCACTTTGTTAATTCAAAGTAACTGCCCTAGTTCAAACTTATTGGATACGTCTACACTGAAAAATCTTTTTGGGATAAGGAGGTTTATTTCAAAAAAACTTTTCTGTTTCTGGGTATTAAATTTGCTGCTTTGAAATAAGCTGTTCCATATCCCAGAAAAAAGAACCACTATAGCGATTCTGTTCAATGTGTTTTTCTGTTGATATGCTGCTTATCTCGACACAGCTATTTCAAAAAAACCACTGTTTTGGCTGCAGAATAGGGTTTTTTCAAAATAACTTTGCTTCCTGTGACCTTCTCCCAGGACAGACCTTCCTCGCAGAGTTTCTGGAGGAGGAAGAGCCTGCCCTGGGCAATGAAAGGTCAGGATTCAAGCCCCTGGCTAGACCAGAACTGGCCGGCTCTGCCCACAGACAGTCTGCCATGGCAGCACAGGGGAGCCAGCGCCAATGAGGGCACCCTTGTATAGCCACGAGGAGATCCTCGACCTCCTTGCTGTCTGGAGCCAGGAGGATGTACTCACCTCCCTTTGGGCCCAGCACAGAAACCAGGAGGTGTATGCCTCCATATCCCGGGACATGGCAGCAAAGGGCCACACCCAGGACACAGAACAAGTACGGGCCAAGGTCAAGGATCTGAGGCAGGGATACCAGTGGGCCCAGGAGGAGAGGGACCCCACTGGAGCCTGCCAGTATTTCTGGGAGCCAGACTCCTTCCTGGTCCAGGAGCCCAGTAGCCTCCCTGCTGCGGTGGTTGACTCCGGGGAGCCATCGTCCACTGGGCAGTGGGAAGCACGCAGCAGACAGGAGGAGCTGCAGGCCACCCAGACAGTCCTCCACCCTGCGGCCAGCCTGGAGCCAATCCCTGCTCCTCCAACGGAGACCACTGTGTCAGAGGAGCAGGAGGGGGCTCCCAGTGCGGAGGAGGGAGGTCCCGGTGAGGGGACATCAGGCCACAGAGCTGCAGCACCAGCAGGTGAGTGCCTCCTTCCTCCATCAGTGGGTAGGGCTGGGCACGGCTGTGGATGGGGAGACACAGTCCAGGGAGAGGTGGAATGGGGAGAGGCTGGGTTGGGGGGGGGCATCCACAGGACCTCCCATGGGGGCAGAGGGGCTGGTGGCCATGTGGCAGGGGGACATGGAGCTGGGGAGACTGGCACCATCTGGGGAGATGTGCTGGCAGGCGAGGCAGCATGCCATCGACCCTGCTGGCATGTGGTCCTCCGAGGAACCTACAGAGCACAGCTGCCCACTGGGTGCCACCGTGGGCACCACGCCATACCTGGGCGGGGAGCACTGCAGAGCAAGGCATACCAAGGGGGCCCCACCCCAAAGGAAGAGCACAGGGATTGCAAGAGGACAGCAGGTACCCCCACGCGGCACAGCTCTGGAACTAATAGAAGGCTTTTTTCCTTCATTTCTGTCCAGCAGCTAGAGCACCCATGCCTGCCAGCCTTTCCAGGGTAACACCTGCCCAAACGTGGAGGAGGAGGAGGAGGAGGGTGCCGTGCTTCCAGGCAGAGCAATTTGAAGTTGAAGATCTCATCTGTCTCAGGAACGGTGCGGACCAGCGAATGGACCTGTGGCTGGAGTGGGAGTTCAATCACCGCAGGGTCAAGCGGGGGCTGTGGGCAGCACTGATCAGGCTGCTGGAGACCACGGTAGAGCTCCTCTGGGAGCAAAACTGCACCCTCCAGCGCCTGGAGCACCAGCAGTGCTTCCCACACCCTGCACGCTGCTCCAGGACGCCTTCTTCATGGCGCCAGGCCAGGACTCGGGTCAGCCACCTGTAGACCTGGGACCCGCTGGCTCCTGGCCAGGACCTCTGGCCTGGCACATCCACCCTCCTTACCACCCCAAATGGCCCCGGCAAAACTCCCCCTTCCCTGAAAGGCCCCACCCCTGCCCCAACTCTAACTCTCACCCCCCAACCTTGCCCCTCTGTAAATAAAACCCTCATGTACTGCAGTTCAGCATTTGGTGACTTTTATTAGTGGAGGCTGCATGGGGAGATGGGCAGGTGGTGGCAGGAGGGGAGCAGGCACAGGCAGGTGCAGGAGGGGAGGTCTTGGTGGAGGAGTGTGGTGGGAGGCTCTCCCCTCAGTTGTCCTCTTCTAGAACTTGGGCGGCCAGCGCATCCCAAATAATCTGGGCTTGATGGTGGGCCCACTGCATGCGGGGCTGGATCTCCTTTGGCTGCTCAAAGTTCTGCATGAGCTGTTCTGCCTCAGCTTCCCAGACTGGTGGCTGCCTTTTCTCCTGCAGCTCACACAGATTATGAAGGCAGCAGCAAGAACTGACAACCAGGTTTCACTCATCGAGCTGCAGGTGGGTCAGGAGAGCTCTCCAGTAGGTCTTCAGACACTCAAAGGCCTGCTCTACCACCGAGTGGCAGCAGTGAAACCTTAGATTAAAAAGGTCCTTGCTGGCGTCCCTCTGCCCCATGTGGGGCCACATTAGCCAGAGCATCAAAGGGTAGCCTGAATCCTCCAGGATTACGAAGGGCACTTGCACATACCCGCCAGTGATGCTATGCTCAGGGAACAGGGTGCCCGCCTGCATCTGCCTGTAGAGGGAGGAGTTGTGGAGAATGCGGGTGTCATGTGCCCTCCCTGGCTAGCCCACACAGCCGTCCTGGAAGTTGCACGTGTGGTCAACCCAGACGTGGAGGATGACTGAATGATATCCCTTTCTGTTAATGTAGTCCTGGGCGCAGTAGTCTGGGGCCCCGAATGGTGATGTGCATCAAATCCAGCATCCCTTCACAGTTGGGGAAGCCAAGTCTATGGAGGCCATCAAGGATCTCTGGAAGGTTTCCTGGGGTGATGAGGCAGGGCAGCATGACCCAGTTTATGGCCCTGCACACGCTGACAATGGCTCCACCCCTGTGGACATCCTGACCCCGAATTGTTGCACGATGGAGCAATATGAGTCTGAGGTTGCCAGCTTCCACAGAACCACAGCCACTCGCTTCTCAATGAGCAGCGTGGGTCGAAGCTGGGTGTCCAATCATTGCAGAACTGGGGTGAGCACGTGGACCAGCGTGAGAAAGGTCCCCTTGCTCACCCGGAAGTTCTGCAGCCAAAGGCTGTCATCCCAGGTGGTTGGTACGACTCTCTCCCACCACTCAGTGCTGACCTCGCATGCCCACAGGCGGCGAGGCATGGAGTGCACTGTAGTGAGCATGGCTGCCTCCATGGTTTGCTGGAAGGGGTGCAGGGCACCATGTAGTAACCCAGTGACTATGTGCTGGGGACATTTGCCCCAGAGTGCAAGCAGGCTTCCCAGACCCTGCCAGGTCTCGTGTAGGCGACTCAGGAAGCATTTTAGCGGGGTCTGGCCCGTAAGCTGCTCTCCCTCCATCTTGCCAGCTACACAGGAGAAAGGCCTGAGCCCCCTTTCTCTTTTATAGCACTGGCTGGGGATGGGGAGCCTATCAGCTGTGCCTGGATGTCACACTTTCCACACTGCACCCCTCCTCATCTGCCCTTGCCCCCTTTATTTTTGGCACAGAAAGCCCTGCGTGGACTTGCCATTTTATTTCAGTGCTGACCGCCTTCAAAATAGGCATCCTGTGAGGATGCTCTATTTCAATATAACTTTTTTTCAAAATAACCTTTAAATAGTTATTTTGATATAGCTTTTTTGAAAAAAAAAACCCTACAGTGTAGACAATAGCCATTTAGTTCAAATTAAGGCTTAATCCTGGTCTACACTGCCCTTAGTGGGAACTAAGAATCGAACTAAGCACTTAGTTCGAACTAAATGCAGGTGTTAGTAATTTGAACTAAGCTTTCATTAGTTCAAATTAAAGAATTCCTTAATTCGAACTAGGGAAAGTCTATGCTGGATGGGGACTAAATTACTTCAAATTAAGGCTCCTTAATTTGAACTAACTTGCCAGTGTAGGCGCACCTGGTGTCTTGTGCTGTTTCCTCCCAACAGTGGAGCATAGGCCTCAGGCTCAGTGGGGAGCCAATGGTAGCATGGTTCCTCAAGAAGGGAATGCATGTTGCACCAGTGCTGTGAGACTGTAGCCCCAAAGCTGCAAACTCCTGCAAAGACTCTTCCCTGTAGGATGGATGGCAATTTGCTTCGAGCTCATTGGTCCAAGGAAAATAATACTGTTTTCCTCGGCACCTATTGCTTTCAGTGACACTGCTCTAATTCTGAACTGACTCCACTGACATTATTCTGTATTTACTCACGTGTGAGTGAGGACAGAATTTTGCCTGTTATCCCCTTACTTTACCTAATGGCTTGCCAACTTTATTGGTTCACATATGACCTTAGAAATATATCATGCAGTGACTGGTAGAACATAAGGCTCACGTTGTCACCGGTGATACAAATGCCAGAGTTTGGGACCTTTGAATCTTCTTAATGGACATATTGTGGAAATGTTAATAATTCCCATGAATACTCAGCAGAAAAAAAAATTGAGCACTTTGCATGTTTTAGGCCCAAATATGCTGCAGAGTATGTCAGAAGAGAATATGTGTGACATTTTACAGGATTTCAATTGTCCCCACAGCTTTGAAGTTCTCCTGGCAGCTGTGCAGAAAGTTTTGTTGTTACCCTGCTGGTCACTGGAAAGTGTAAGGAGTTCATGTTACTGGGAGCATGGGGAATGTTGGTATGAATGAAATATATCCCTCTGAGTGACTTGCCTTATGCTGTATGACCTGCTTGAACTTTTCAGCCGTCAGTACTGTACTGATCCTGGGAATGGTAGACTGTAAAATGTCACGTATTATGGTCATTAACTCTCTTTCGCTTGGAATACACTCCGTCTCTGTCTTCTCACCTGGGGGTAGAAGCAAGGCCATCAAAACTAAACAAATATTTACATGTTCTTTAGAAGTTTATATGAATAGACATATATTAATATTAAAATCAATCTACAAGTTTGAAGTATACATATTGAAATATGTTTATATGCATTTTTCAGTTTTATTTTATAATGCAGCTGAGGAGACACAATGATGAGGCAAAGAGGCATGACCAAGTTAAGCAGTAATTGAATGAAATAATACAATTAGAGATATCCTGCCACTGTATGAGTTTACTGACTGAGGGATTTACAGTGGAGGAAGTGTGATAAACTTCATGGTCTGCAGAGAAAGTGACAAATAATTATTTGGTCTTGATCCCTATTCAGCTTCAATCCAGATTTGATTTCCACAAAGGCAATGGAGCGTTTATAAACTGGTTTTGTACCAGGCAAATTAGTGCTACAGTGGAATTTCAGTGATGTTTTAAACAGTCCATTATGTCAACGTCTGCAGCCACTAATCATGACGTATATTGTTGAGATCTGCACAATGACTCAGCTTCCTAGATGTCTTCATGCTTTGAACATCACTGGTAAGAACACCGTGGCTTGGTTTGACCAGATTGCATATGCCAAATATAGAAATGATGAGTTTTAAAAAAACTGATTTACTGCTATATAAATTGCATGTAAACCACGTGCAAAGGACCCATCCCCTATAAGATCTAACTAGTTTTTCTCTTTTTTTACTTCTTAAAGATAAAGGAAAGAAATTATACTATTTTAACATGTAATTTTAACCTTCTAGAATGCAAGATGAGAAGTATTTTGCTTTCTGTAACCAGTACGCACACTGGTTTGTCTTGCAAACCTATAGCTAAGTTTTTTAAGTTGTATTTTTCACTTGTATGTTTAATGAATTAAAGTAAAAGAAGAACTCTTTCCCTTATTCTCAGTGTAGCTGTAACTATGTCAATTCTAGAATACTGGAGAGACAAAACAGGTGAGGTAGTATCTTTTTTTGGACTAACTTCTCTTCAGAGCTCTGTATAGCTTGAAAGCTTGTCTCTCTTGCCAACAAAAGTTGATCCAATAAAATCCTTTCCTTTTTATAATTGATTAAGAACTGAGAAGTAAGGGACCTTCTCTTCAGGTCCACATAAAGCCTACATGGTTTTGTTTTCTATATGGCTTTTAAGCAAGGTTTTGTATTATGTGGTACTAGAAAATAATGAGACTTCCCTTCAATGGATTTTGAAACATTTAAATAAGATAAAGTTTTCTTAAAGATTGTGTTTTCTGAAGAGTCACAGGTAAAATATATCAAATTAAAATGTTTGCTTCTAAATATTGCATAAGAGAATACATGCATTGAGTATTATTAAAATGTATGCTTAACTATTGAAATACAAAGCTAAAAGGAAAATTGTTTAAATTATAATCATAACATTATGAGATGCATTGCTTTTGCGCAGACTTTGACATTCCAAAGAAACCATTAAGGATCCTCAGGAATTGGTAAACTAGATTCTAAATAAAAAAGGAGTTCTGTGGCATTTTTAAAGACTAACAAATTTACTTATCACATGAGCTAAATTTGTTAGTATTTAGAAGTGCCATAGCCTAGACTTCTTGTTTCTTTTGCTGAACTAGACTAAAATGGCTACCCCTTTAGATTTTAAATGTACAAGTAAATAAAGCAAAAAGATGTTCTTTTTTAACTATCAATCCTGAAAATTCAGCTTGGCATCTGAGAATCAGGTAGGGCTCTAACAACTTGTGCCCCATCTCCAATAGTTTTGCAGACCAAATTCTGCCACTAGTGACCTATGTTCAAACCCATAGCCTACCTAGGTGTAACTGGTTGGAATTTACTGAACAATTACTTTGCCTTGGCTATCCACTAAAATACTTTAACCCACTCATAGCTGCCTCTTCAGGGCTAAGAGAAGTAGAAAGCTGCACAATATGATGGAATATGGATGGAGAGAAATCCTGCAGAGTAAGTACGTCCCTATTTCATAATAAACAATTTTTAAGATGTTCAGCAAAAGACAGTGTTATGTTCCTGAATACAAAAAGCCACATAGCTCAATTTCACCTTTTAAAATAAATGCATGTAAAAGCACGACTAACTGAGACAAGACAATTTAATACCAGGTTCTTCAGCTCATTTATAAAGCTAAAATACTGGTCAAACAGGATCTATTGCTTAGCTTTCAGCAGCATGCCCCATAGAGCGTAACAGGCATGTTGCCATACCACATTAAAACTCTACAGGTGCGCTGCTCACCAGTTATGGTGCTGTAGGACATGTGTGATATAAATGTTCTCATTAACCAATGGTGTACTCCTTTAAAACTTCTGTTTCTCTAACAGGTATATCTTTAGGGGAAGAATCCGCCACTCCAGTGGGAAAGACCATCCAAGGTGATGGTGAAGGACCATTTGAGCTTATACTTAGACCCTCACTCACTGTGACTTTTGCAATCAGGGATGATACCTATACAATAAATATCTGCAAGTCTTTCTTTCCAAAGATATAATTCTGAAGCACCTTTTAACTGGAATCGTAGCATCACATCTGGCTCACTATCTAAAGCCACAGAACTCACTCACACGGCTAGAACTTCAGTGCCATTGTTCAGTTACAGAGGACAGATGGTTCTGTCCTCAAAGCAATTTTGTGCATCATCCACAAAAGGTAGATGGAATATTACCAAAAAATAATCCAGTGAGCCCAGTAAAAGGAGAGCTGCATGGATGTCGGTCTGTGCATGTTAGGTATCAGTAACAGACAGGAGTCTTTCCTCCTCCTGGCTGGGCAGTGATAACCCTTACTCTAAGTTATAGAATCATATTGCAGCAGCATGAGACCAGCTCTGGCTTAGGAGAGGAAGGCTACAGGGTAGGTCAGATTTCACATGCTGCCTTATTATTAGACAACTTTTCAATTAACTTTGTGCAATCCTGTCTGTATTCCCTGTGCTTTCTCACCTTTCTCCAGCAGATGGTGCAACACTTATTGGTTAGTTTCAGGAAAGTGGTGTTCATAGGTTTTGATTTGATCTACTTTTAGTCTTGATTGAAAAATAATATAAAACCAAGTTTTATAGGACAGACAACCTTAAAACCAACATACTAAAATGGAGAATACAAGTACAGAAGTCAGTCAAAGTGGTCAGACTCCTTGTATGAGGCATTGTAAGGACCATTAATGCATTTGTTTGCAAAAGGTCACCTGGCCAGTGTAGCATGCAAAGTGGTCAGTTGACCTTTTGCAAAGAAATACATTCATGGTCATTAAAATGCCTTATGCAAGAAGCCTGACCACTCTGAATTACGTCTGTACTTGTTTCTCCATTTTAGCATGTTGGTTTTAAGATCTGTTCTAAAAAACTTGCTGTTATATTATTTCTTTCTAGTTGTCACATGCCAGTCCCATTTCTGCTTGTAACAGATTCTCATTCAGATTATGCTTCAAGGCAACCTGGAAGCTATAACACAGATAGAAATTATGTAATGAGCAGCATTTCCAAACACCTTCCTCATCTCATTTTGTCAGTGTTGAATATGCATAGACTGAGATTGTGCCAACACACCTTGCTGCCATTTTTCATTCAAATTATGACAGAGAAATGCTACGGAGGGCTGCCAGCTGCTATGGGTCAGCAGCGGGCTGGGCTGTCCCCAAGCCAGCCACACCGCAGGCTGGCAGAGGGGCTCCTGCTCCCCGTCCCTCCCATCCGCTCCTTCTAGCCCACACCCAGCACTTATCTTTTCTTCAGTGGGAAGCGGCAGGGCTGTCCCTATGGGGATGTGGGGCCAATGTGGGGCCCCCACACGCCGGGGGAAGGATGGGCTGGCCCTGCACTTCCACCCCTCCCCTAACCCTGCCACTCTGCCCCTGGAGGCGGAGGGGGCTGGTCTAGGAACTGGTCTTTGCTCACCCACCTTGTCTCTGGGGTGGCCTGCTCTGCCCCTAGGCCAGCTGTTCCCCTCCCTGGGGCAGGGTGATTCAGCCCTGAGCAGAGGTCGGTTCCACACTCCCACCTCTCCCCACCGCTGCCTTTGGATCCGTGCCGAAGCAGCAGAGAGGCGGCATGGGACAGTGCAGCCATGGGGGGCAGCAGTGCGGAGCCCATGCTGCCCTGCTTATGGCAGGACAACGCGGGCCCCCCGGAATGGCAGGGCCAGGGGCAATTCCCCTCTGCCCTCCCCCCCTTGAACGGGACCAGGGAGCAGAGCCAGCTGAAAAATCTTGTCACCCTGC
The DNA here is from genome assembly GCA_007922195.1 of Podocnemis expansa. Lineage (NCBI taxonomy): Eukaryota > Metazoa > Chordata > Testudines > Podocnemididae > Podocnemis > Podocnemis expansa. The sequence goes on from ML682019.1 coordinate 5,080,230, forward strand.
TGTGCACTGGGCTACATTTGCCGCCCTAGGTGACTGCCTCGGTCGCCTCTATGGTAGGACCAGCCCTGAAATCAAAGGAGATATGCAATCTATGTGCCGCAGAATGAATAGCACCTGTCAACTTACTTACGTTCACTTACTGCAGCATCTTCACTTGTCTGCGTCAATGGGAAATGCTCCTCCTTTGTTGCATTGTTAGTTCTGTTGGAGGGGTGTAGTTACTGCATCAAACAAAAGGAGACCACTTCAGGGATCAATTGAATGGCCACTCAATCGATCCCACTGGATCGATCCCCATGGGGGTCTGCACAAACTTTTCAGTGTACACTTGACCCATGAAGATGCTGAAAATCTTGCAAGAAACCTAAATATAGGAGTGGCTACAATTGCCCATAGAAGCTTTTCTTTTGACAGACTTGGTGGACTGAAGTGGGTAAAGTAGAATGAACCATAAGTTCAAGATAGGACTGTACAGATTTAGCACCTGATTCTGCAAACATGAGCATATTTTTCTTGGGTGAGTAACTGTGTTAGTTGTGAATAAAGTTTATGTATGCATTTAAGCATTTGCAAGAGCAGGCTTTAAGGGCCCTATCCTGGTCCCCTGGAAGGTTTGGGGGGGGCGGGTTGGTTTCTTTCTTTTCTTTTTTTTTTTCCATTGACTTCAGTCAGAGCAGAGTTGAGCTGGTCTTGAATATATTTTAACTACAAGTGATTTCCACTCTGTCTTTTTCAGATTAAGATTTAGATTACGTGATTTCCAGACTCTGAAAGTTGTTCCTGCAAAATCTTCAATACATCTTTGTGGATTAAACTGCCAAATTGTAGGTAAGGAGCCACGCCTGTAGCTCACAAGCTGAAGGCTCTGATCCAGAGTTTGGGGGTGGAACCGCTCAAGTTCTAGTAATGGGAATAGAGGTTGTTATAAAGATAATAATTTATAATAGCTTCCACAATAGGCACGTTCAACCAGGAAAAAGGCATTCTTCTCCTAAAGAACACACCATCCCTATGGCACCTGAAAGTTCTACTTTTTTATGCGTTCAGGTTCTGTCTTGCTCTCAGTGGCATCAAAGGCAACACTTCCGTTATCTTTGCTGGTTAGGATCAAGTCTTTTATTGTGCAAGAGGCAGAGTAGCCTATGATAACCATATAAGTATAGTCATGTGCACAGAGAAGAGATATCTCTCTCTTTCTTCCTCTCTGCAGGAGAGTATCCTGGGAGGAATGGCTTTTAGAGAACACCATGAGCTTGATCCAATGCCTACTGAAGTAAACAGATGAAGAACTACCATTGACTTTAATGAGCACTGGACATGTTCTAATGAGGGTCTAGTCTGTTGGGAAAGGTATGAAGGAATGTAGGCAATGATGAGCAAAGAAATACAAGAGTGACTCGTTTGTGGGAGAACATTAGGCTGAAGAGTGAGATTTTTGAAGTGACCCGGAAGCCAGTGAAGTGAAGTGATATTGGGAAGAAATGAACAGAGTGCATTTTAGAAGACCAGTGTTGCTAGACAAGAATCGAGGCGCAAGTGCATGGCCCAAGGGGGGCTCCGTTCTGCAATTTTAAATATTTTTTCGTATGAGAAATCCCATTTAGTGTACTGGGATTACTTCTGCAGGTAAATGCTATTCTGTAAGAGTGTAGGGTTGCAAAGTTAGTACCTAACAAGACAATTAGGAGAAAAAAATTAAAAAGGATTTCTGTCTTGGCCATACTTTAAATTAAGGTTTGTTTTCATCCAATAGGAAGTGAAGACAAGACAGAATTGTGAGATGCAGGCAAGAAACAGCATCATCACACAGACCATAAACAGAAAGTCACTCAGCAGGAAAGTATATAATGAAAAGTGTACAGGGTTTTAAAAAAGCACTCACTGCAAGAAGTTGGCCAGAACTGTCTGTCATAGAAGACAAACACATATAGTAACTAGAAGAAGAAATACTGGAGTGCTGAGTCAGAAAAACGACATATACCAAGCTGATAAAGAATGATCCAACGTTTCAAAAGTAGCTGATAAGTCAAGAAAGATATGAAAAGAGACCTTTGGATTTAACTACAAGCCAATCATTAATTCTTTGAAAAGGGGCTATCTGGGTAAGCTGACCTGAGCAAAGACCATGATGGAAGGGATGAAGAATCTAAAAACCTGAGACCATGCAGAATAAACTAAAATTCTAGAAATGAACTGGAGAGAAGAAACTGGTTGGTAAGTGGGATATAAAGCAGGAAAAATAAAAGGACTTTTTTTTTTTGAGTTAGCAGGTAGAATAGTCTTTTGGAAGCAGAAAAGGTAGAGCCTGAGGAAAAAGTAGTTAGTGATGAATTGTGATATAGAGTTAGAAGAAATAATGCAAAATGCAGTTTAGAAGTTGGTATAGGATAGAACAAAAGTTCAGCATCATATCAGCTAAAAATGACTAAACCTGGGTCCAAGGCATATTCATCTTAGCTGATGCAAAGTCAAATGTCACTGTCTGTCATGTAGACTGATCTCTAAAGCCGCAGTTCAGTGTAATATTTAAATTTGTGAAGGGAGCAATCCCATTGGCCCACTCTTTGCTGGGAAAGAGGTGTAATATTGAAGTCCTAGTACTGACAAGGCAAATTGTAGTTTTAACACCTTATCTGGTGGAGGTAAACGAGATTCTGTTTTATCTTCACTTCCTCTTGGATGAAAACCAATCTTGATTAGCTACCACATCTTAAAATGACAACTAGTGTGTCCAGGATTTCAACATGTTGGATGTATTTTTAAAGCATGTTAACTTTTTTTCCAGTGTTAGGTGGGCGATTGACTTCAGTGGGACTCCTCATGTGGTTTGCTGACTTGAGGCCTAAGCCATTCAGTATCCCACCAGCAAGCTCGTTTGTTTATAACCATTGTGTAGCTGTGGTGTAGGAGAGACATGAGGGAATAAGGTTGAGGGAACAAATATTAGGCCATGCCCAGGTAAATAAGAGATGCCATCAAGGGATTAAGAATGGATAGGGATTCATACTACTTTTGCAAAATAACTTGGATGAAAATAGGGTTTTTTTGGTTTTGTTTTTTTCTGTAATCTGGTCTCTGCTGGAAGGCAAAAAAAAAAATTAGATTTAAAATTTAACTTATCTTGTGCAAAGTTGAAGAATGATGAACTGCAAAAGGGTGTCGTATCTGGTCATGTGAAAATTACATAAAAGTAGAGCTGGAGGGCAATGTTCTCCCTAATTATTCGTAGGCTGTGTGCACAAAAAATTTCTATGTGTGCGCAAAAATACTTCTTTGTGAGCACCATTATTAGCACTATTGAATTAACACTTTATTTTGTTGTGGGCGCAGGTTTCATGACCTGTGTGCGTGCACACGTGCGCACAGCTTAGAGCAGTGGTTCCCAACATTTTCTCTGCTGTGGCACACCTTGCTGCCTTTAATTAATTTGAGGCACACCACCATATAGTTGCCAAATTAGCTCATGAATATGCATGAGCCAGTGAGCCAATCTTGAGATCTTTGAGTAGTTTTTCAAAAAATTTTGTGTGGCAACCCTGCTTAGACCTGATGGCACATGTGTGCCATGGCACACTGGTTGGGGAACACTGGCTTAGAGGGAACAGTGCTGGAGGGAAAAGCTTTGAAGGAAGCTTTTTTGTTCTGTTTAAATCAAAACACTTTATGAAGCTGTTGGTTTTTCCAAAACTTTGTTTTGGTGAGAAAAAGTGCTAACAGGTTTGAAACGTCCCACCGCTTTTGAAATGAAACATTTCTTCCTTTTGAAACAACATTTTTGTTTTGAAATCTTTCATTTTTCTATTGTATTACAAGCATAAGTCAAAATCAAAACACCATTTCATTGTTTTCCAACTGGAATCTTTAGATCCATCCAAATTTCTTTTCCCTGAAGTTTCTTTTCCAAAATTGCAGCATTTTGCGGTTTCGTTCCTAAGCCGAACAAAACCCGATATTTGAAATTTCCGAATCCTCCCTTCTCCTCTACGGCTCTAATGAAGAGCGCTGGTACAGAAGAGACCGGGAGGCTGATGGAGGGTGCGGAAACTGTGGCGGGCAAATGCCGGGTGGCTGTCGCTCCGCCATCACAGGACAAGGACACGCTTGGGAAATAAAGCCGGATATTCTCCGCCAGCTGTGGGCAGACGCCCCTGAAGAGCAGCAGGCTGGGGTGAAAGAGGAGAGGGTAATGCTGGCCACAGGGGCCAGGCCCAGCCACTGAGGACAGGGCGCTTGGCCCAAGCTTTGGAGGGGGCGGCCCTGGCACCCTCCTGTGAAGTGTCTTGTCCCTCCGCGGCCGGGCGGCGCACGGGGCAGGAGCGGGATCCTTGCGCGGTGCGGCAGCCAATGGGAGGCGGCGGGACCCGATATAAGGCGAGGTCCGGGAGGCGCTCGCGGCTTTGCCGGGCTGCGCGGCGGGCGGGCGCGGGGATGCTGCGGGTGCGGTGCCTGCGCGGCGGGAGCCGGGGGGCCGAAGCGGCGCATTACATCGGGTCCCGGGTGGGTACCGAGCCGGGGGCGCTAGAGGGGGATGGGGGCATTGGGAGGGTCTGGGGGGTGCAGAGAGCAGCACGAGGGGTGCTAGGGGGGCACGTGGGGTTACGGTGGGGGGCAGCTGGGGGCAGTGGGGATGATCTTGGGTTGGTGGGGGGCTGTAGAGGGAAGCACGAGGGGGTGTTATGGGG
>ML682019.1:5085311-5222595 GCA_007922195.1 Podocnemis expansa
GGGCAGAAGGGGGCACTTGGGGTTATGGTGGAGAGGCAGATGGTGGCACTGGGGATTATCTTGGGGTGGTTGGGGGTGCCAGGGGAAGCATGAGGGGAGTGTTGCTGGGGTTATCAGGGGCACTGTTCCCTCTAAGCTGTGCGCATGTGCATGCGCACACAGGTCATGAAACCTGTGCACACAACAAAATGAAGTGCGCACAAAAAAATTCAATAGTGCTAATATTGGTGCTCACAAAGAAATGTTTGTGCGCACACAAAGAAATTGTTTGTGCACACAGTCTATGAGTGGTTAGAGGGAACATTGGCTGTTGGGGTGCAGAAGGAGGCAATAGGGTGTTATCAGGGTGCTTAGGGTTATTGTAGGAGTCTCTGGGCAGGTTTTCAGGTAGGGGGACAAGAGGCTTTGTTTTATACAAGCAACTGTTCACTCCCCATCCCCCAGAAGTGTCCTGATTTTTCACACTTTCTGCCTGGTCCCTGCTATTAGGTGGCAGTGGGGTGGTATCCGCAATAGGAAGCAAGGGTGCCTCCCTTGCTGAGAACCCTGCTCATGGTGGTCAGAGCATCCCCTGCCTGCCTCTGAGATCTTCTCTGCCTGCGAGGGAGTTCAGCTGCTCCATGTGTCTCCCCTTAGCAGCCTCACTGCAGCCTTGTCTGGTCACTGGGTCTCCTGATTCTTGAGCAGACAGCAGAGCCCTGCTGTTTCCATTTTCTTGCTGGTCTGGAGGCACCTCTGTGCCGAGCGACTCGGTCCAGCAAGAGAAGACCCCATATGCCAGAACCTTACACTGAACTAAGCAGGCCTGGAGCAGCCTAGGGTATCCATCAGCAAGGCAACAAAGCTGCTGGCTGGGAGCCTGATTCCCATCCTGCCTGATGCCTAGCGCTGAGGAGGGAGGAACAATTGCCCTGAGCAGGGTGGTAACTGCGGCGGGGTAAAATGGGGCTTTGCCCTGAGGCAGCTCCATTGAGCCGCCCTATCAAAGGGCATGTTCCACACCTTAAGCTCCAAGCGCTGCTCATTTTAAGGGGTGCCAAAATGACTAGACACAGTGCTGGTGCTGACCCAGCAGATGCTGCACCCCACCCTGCAGTGGGGAGTGTGTGAACATTAACAGGCCCCTACAGGCTCTGCCACGCTTGGTGTGTTTGCTGTGGCAGGAGTAGTCCTGTCGGCTGGCTCATGTTTCCCAGCAACTGGTAAGTGAACAGCTGGGGCTTGAGGAATCCAGGGGGGTCCAACTGTCAGGGCTTAGGCGGCTAGGGAATTGCTTAGAGCTCTGAGTGTCTGGGGGGGAGGCAGTGGGAATCTGGAAGGAGAGCATGGTATTTGGGCTACATGAAATTACAGTATGACAAGCTCTAAAGAGGTAACCTTGTTTAGTTCACTAAAACAAACATGGAGTCTGGCAACACTTTTAAAGACTAACATTTATTTATTGCATGAGCTTTCACGGGGAGAGAATCGTCTTTCATCAGATGCTTTCCTCCATCTTCAAGTGTCCAACAGAGTGGGATTTTCTCCCACAAAAGCTCATGCAATAAATAAATGTATTAGTCTTTAAAAGTGCCACTAAACTGTTTTAGTATACAGTCTGGGTTCTCAATGTTTTTTTCCCCGGGATCCCCTTTGCAAGCATTTCAAGCTGTGCCAACTCCCCCAAAAAAGTGATGCCCCATGCCATGCCACCCACATCCCTATGCCAGAGTACCATTACTTCTGCACTGCTGCTGGGGGGTAACATTATCTTCAGAGCAGCAAGTCATCAGGTGCTGCTCTCCAGCCACCCCTATCTGAAGGGCTCTGGCTGTCAGCTACAGAGGACTGACAGCCCCAGCCACAACATGTGCAGGGGCTGACAGCTCATGACCCCCCCCCAATAATCTAGTGACAGCTTGGGGGGTCCTCACCCCCAGTTTGAGAATCCCATTTACACAGGGTGCAGGTTGATGTGACTGAAATTTCTGTGCAACTCTTTGGGTGGGGAGTTAGATTTTTTTGGATTTATTGATAAATTTTGCTTTCTGTTTTCTAGTTACAATAGTTGACGTTTTGGCGTGGAACTAACATAATTAAACCAATATGCTCAATTTGCTGTGATTTCACTTGCAGCTTTGAAAAGCTGTATTTGAATTATGCCCAAACCCCAGTACTTCACTTTGTATTTTTACATTCCCAGTTGTCCCCAGTTCTGCAGTGCGCACACAGTCTGAATTAGTGAAACAGGTACAATCACAGCTGTTGCCAAAGTACCTTCCCCCATTCATTATTCCTTTTGCTGTGTTGATGAGGGGGCAAATTAACTGCTACTGCTTAAGCTTGACCAATGAACAGTTAACTATTGTCTAGCATGGCTGTTTTTTTTTCTTTAAAGGTGGAATATTGTTTACAATTACAGTGGAATGAGTATAATAAAGTGCCTCATGATGTATAAATGCTTCGGGCTAAAGCACATGGCACTGAAAATACTGTGTAAAACAAACAGTACTTAATACTCATCTTATTTGTCTAGCTTGTGATAGGGCTGATTTTTTTCCTCCTGCCCCTTCCCTTTAAGCTTGGCAGATCCTTTACAGGATGGGTGCAGAGAACTTTCCAGAGCACCCAGGCAGCTGCGGCCTCCCAGAATTCCTCTGCTGCTGATGACAATAAGGCCACTGCCCCTGTTCCTGAGGATTGCCCTGTCTGCTCATACAATGAATGGGACCCCCTGGAGGAAATAATTGTGGGGAGAGCTGAAAATGCCTGTGTCCCTCCTTTTTCTATGGAGGTTAAGGTAAAATTCTTATCTTAAAAATATTAAAATGCCTCTCTTGTGTGTAACATTTCTTTTAGTTTACAGAAATAATTTTAAAAGGAAAACTCAAAATACCTTAATGCCAATACTTAAGCAAATGCTATGGCTAGAACTGCTATCTTTTAAACTCAGATTTTAGGGTGGGTAAAAATTGACAAGGTTTAGTTTGATTGTCGTGTGCATTATTTAAATCTCTTGCCACAGTCAGGAAATGAATTAAAATGATAGAAAGTTCTCAAGCTATCTTTTTATTCTTTTCTAGCTGATAACGCTTGTTTGCCCTTCAGCTAAAGGCATGTAGCTAATAATCAACACCTGTATCGCCACTTGCTTATTACTATAACCCAATGTAATTAGGGTCTTATTTGCTTCCCAATTCTGCACTAGCCAGGATATCATACTGGAGTTATATGTACAGTCTTCACTCTTTCAGCCATATGGTAAGGATTTTCTGACAACATTCTGGTTTGTGCACATTTTTTGGTGTTGTGGCTGTATGGATTTGGGTGTTGATCTTTTGACTGTTCAGACATACTCCCTAGAAGAACTAGTAAGGTGGTTTCTTCAGCATAATTTCCCCAAGACAAAAGCATAGGGGAGAGACACTGTTCTGGACACATGCATCTACCTTGTGTTCCTTCTGGCTGAGTGCCTGGCTCATAGTCCCAGCCAATCTGCCCACTTACATGCTAGGCTTTGAGACAGTACAAAATGATAGCTGCCGCTTAGGAGGATTCTTTGCTTTAAACAGAAAGCTGTTTGCTGGAAGTCCCATACAGTAGATGCAACAATGTATTGAAATGTGTTTTCCAAATGTATTTTGAATTAAGGTTGCAGAATAAACTTCATCCGCCCTTTGGCTCTCAAATTTAGCTCTATTTTAAGGAGCTTTATTTCAACTTACTTTTTTGCTGTATGTTTAAAATGTTCCTTTACTTACCAGTGAACTGAAATGCTTTTAAAAGAGACATTAAACTCCTGCATATACCAACCACTGAACAGGATTTCTGCTCACTTACTCATTCTAAAAGCAGAATGGAAAGGTTTTTAATCTTCCAGGGATGGAGTTCAGAGGTTAGACCATCAGGTTACAATTGAACTTAAAAGAATGCTTCCCCCACCTCCAAAGATAAGATTCATTCTCTGCCTCTGTCTCCTCTCATTTGGACACTGGGGTGAAACCCTGGCACCATGAGATTAATGGAAATGTTGCCGTTGACTTAAATGGGGCTTAGATTTCATTCATGGAGAGCTAAAGTTGTTCAGCTTCCAGCCCTGATATCCCATTTCTGGTTTTCCAAACGATTACCAGCCTTTCAGGAAAAGAAGGAAATCAGAATGTGCTATTTCTGATGGAAAAGAAAAAAACAGGTAAGATATTTTAAAAACATCTGAGGTAATATCTGCACATCATGAAAGAGCTATAAAAAGCACGAAGAAAGGTTTTGTTTTGCTTTGTTCCTGACTTCTGATATTATGGGCAAAATTCAGTCCATCAACACTTGCCAACACTCCTTAAATTCAGTAAAATTACTATAGTCTTAAAACTGGAAAATCTTAAAATAGCTGCTGCTGTTGTTACTATGTGTTAACCCAGTCCTTGTGCTTGCCTGAGCCCTTGGTTTTAGTTGTCAGTTTGTCCCCTGTAGCAGCTGCAACCTCTGTAGCACAGAAAGATAAGTCAAGTACACAATTTTATCTTTAATTCAAATTACAAGTTGCTGGGTTTTAAATACTGGATTCTCTGGGGAAAATGAAGACAGATGCATGCTGTATGTTGCTGGAAGCATTTATTGAACTGGTATTCTTGAAAAGCACCTAAGTTCCATGTGTTTAAACAAGTCCTCATAGAACATAAGCAACTTTAATAATGTTGCAACTGCCAATAAATTAATGAGACTATTCTTCAAAGAGAAAACAGTGGTGCTTGGAAAAGCTGCAAGGGTATTTGGAACATATCTCATATGTAAATATAGACCTCCCAAGTAAGGTGCACTTATGCACAAGTATATTACTTCGAAAGTTTTTTCCTTATTGCAGTTCAGCTGATCATATCTCGTCTCTCAAATATTGCTACAAACTCCTTATTTGAAATAGCTGTGCAGTGAAGTATGGCCGCAGTTGTATTCTTTTGCAGTTTGTGAGACTTCCTTTTGGAATGCACTTCAGTCTTTTGGCTGTAATCTGTGAAGGATGTGCGTGGCATAAGAAAGAGGGAAGAATGAATAGAAGCATGGCACCCCATGCATCTGAGACGAATACAATTAGAGTTCTTGCCTGAGAGCTACTGCGTGAGTTTCTGGGTGGCACAAAACGTGTAAGGATCTCCATGAGCATCAGTGTCACATTTGGAATAATGTTCAAAGTGTAAAATGACAAGATTGGCTAATTCACACGGATGACAAGGAGACAGTTTGTGAGCTTAAAAAAATCCCACAGCCAGGATGTCATCTTCTGTGGTGGTTCAGTTTAAATTAATATTTAAACTGCAAGTATTTTGCACTTCAAGGTATGCTTGCAAGTGTTTCATAGAATATTTTGTGAAAATGATGCTCTTAGTAAAGAGGACTCATTATAGTTCTCTGATATTGTATCTTTACTAAGTAGGGAAGCAAAATGGTAGTTTGTGCTAATTATAAAATGTCATATTAGCGAGCTTCTGCAGTATTTTGATATGACCCTCTTTCCTCTGTGTGGACCGTCTCTTGACAATCTGCATTTCTAATTTTAATGTATAAATGTTGAACATTATCTTCACTCCAAATAAATAACTAAATATGAAACTTCTTATATGTATTTTTACTCTATATGAATATTTAAAATAGCCTTTGTTCAGTAATGTATTACCCCTTCAGTGTTTATGGGAAGGGTAGTAAATATAATTTTTTTGAGCTGGAGTTATTAGTGATGCCACAAACCCATGATTAGAAACCATAATTCATTACAAAGAGAGCGATGTCAAATGTTGGCAATGACATCAAGTAAATTTGGTAGAAGCAAGATGCTTAGAAAAGATAGAGCTTCTCTTTAAACAGGTTCTGACAGTGTCAAGATAAGGCAATTTAAGAGTTTGAGGTAAGCTATAATGTTAAATGTTCCTTATTGTAGCAGTGACTCTTTACAGGTCTTTTAAGATTACTTCAGTCTTGCAGATCATATGTCAGAAGGTGTGGAGCCAGAAGGTGTGGGTGCTTTATCTGCCACTTGTTTTGCAATATGGCTAGTTAACTGCTATGCTTATATTTCAAACTTGGTAGCAGGGAGGAGAGATTTAGACAGGTAAGGCTGCTGATGAAACATAGAATCCTGGGTCTCGTGTGCTTTAGATGACCACAGTCTTCCAGGAAGGGTAAGATTCAAAACTTCATGGGATGCTGTGCGCCCAACAGTGAACTCTTCACTACCAGGATGAGTGTGAAAGAGAGGAGATGGAGAGGAGCTGGGGAGGCAGAAGCCATTCATGTACCTCAGCATGGTGGTGTGGTGGCACCTTCTGAAAGGTGGGGCCCAGCACAACTGCCCTGCCCACCCATCTTTAGACCTGCCTGTGCCCAGCAATAGCAATGGAGCAATAGGAGGACTCAGTGTTGTGGCTAGTTTTGGGAGAAGGCAGAAGACTACACAGATGTGTGCCAGGTGCACCTAAATGTTCTGAAAATACGTGGTCAATGTCTCAGGCGCATCCAGAATGCACAGAGCACAAGTCATTGGGTGGCATGCAAAGATGGTTTAAAGCTTTTTGTTCTTCTTTTGAGTCTGGTGTTGGCCTGCAGGCTGCTGTTCTTCCTGTGCATTCAGAGCATCCCTCAGACTATTCTAAGTTTTATGGTCTTACGGGACTGAGATCTCAGCCTACAGTCTGTGTGGTATAAGGACATCTCTGCCATGCACCCTTTTACCCAGCTATGCTGAGAGTGGGGATGGTGTGTGGATCACTATTCTTGGTGGCTCTGGAAATAACTGATGTGTATCCAGTATGACAAACTTGTCTTGTTAACTGAACTGGATTCCACTGGAATGCTGAACACTTCACATGATCAGCACGTGTCTTCTGAACAGTTGGTGAAGTTGGAGAGGTGATCAAATTACCCAGACTTGCCTGGAAAAGAAAATAGCTTTGCTCACAAAAAGGAAGCAAGAGGAGCTGCTTCAACCAGTGGCAAGTTGGCCATGCAGAGGCTCAGGCTTCCCCCTTCCCTATTCTGGAATTTTGTGGTGTATTTGGATGTATGCAACTTACTTGTGATTGGCTTGATTTTTCCTTCACTGCCCTAGCTCCCATGGTAGGAGAAAGCAGGCAGGCAGAGGGGGTGAGCAGCAGGGTTGGCTAAAGTCAATCTGGCAGACCCTCTATAGACATCATTGGTCATACCTCCTTAGTTGCTTCATTTTGCACTGACCCAGGGTTCAGGTCTTTGGTTAAATGCACAACTGCCAGTACAGCTTTTTTAATTGTTTGGCTTTTGCATATGTACCAGGGTGCATCTGCCTGTACCAGACACAAGTGTTCGCTTGTGTGAAAGCAAAGTGAAGTCCAGTGGTATGGTATCTTTTCTTCCATAGGAGTAAATATTTTTTTAAAACCCTCCATTTTGGGGCTGTCATAATGCTCCTACACTGAGAACATTAGGTTTCAGGCAAGTGGTTACTTGTGGGATGGGTTGGAAGAAGTTTGTGAGATAAAAAAATAACAAATAGTGTGGATGAAAGCATCATGACAACTCAGGTTGCCTTAATATGAACTTGGAGTTCTTTATTCTTTGGTATGTGTCTTTAGTCAGGTCAGCCAGTGTGATACTAGCCCATTGGGAGCCCTAAGCAGGAATCTTTTTGGTCCTACCAATGCTAAAGCAAGTTCTCATCAGAAGTGAGGAAAGGGTCCCCTTGAGCTGCAAGAAGCCCGGAGCAGTTGCTTAGTCAGCTCTGCCTAGCGCTGGCTCTGGAGGTCACTATGAAGGGAACGATTTCTGGGCAGAGGGAAGGATTTCTCTCCTCAGATCTCTTGTCTCCTTTTATGGAGACAAGTAGTAAGGTCATGTGGAGCACACACATCTGTATAAAAAGATCTAAGATGACTGGATGAAATAACTCAAATTCTCTCTGAAAGATAAGTGCTGAATTTGCAGGTTGTGAAGAAATTTATGCTCATGTCACATTCCAGGCCACTTCCATTCTCAGGTCTCTTTCTGCTATTTGTAGATCTCTTAATCTCAGCAGCATGCAGTACATGCAGACTGTAACTGCTACTAGAGCTATTTGTCTTCTGGAGGTCTGAACATGTACGAGTGAAATTTAACTCCAGTCACAGAAGTAACTGTTGGCTGAGCCATGCACTGACCATTCAGAGGCAGATTGCCAAAAAGTGCTCTTCTCTGTGCAAATAGCAGTTTATAGATCATAGATGCACAAACCATATCAATTGTACACACAAATAGTATTTAAAATACATACACATTAACTGCTGCCAACTTCTGTCCTCATGGCATTATCTGCGGTCCTGAGCCTTCTCTTATTACATTGTTTCGGGTCCCTACATGCAGGAAGGACTTGTAAACCATTAACAATTCTTTCTGTGCCATCTCTAACTTATTATGGGGATGACTGCAAAGCATTCTGAGGCAGGGACTAGGGAGCTGATATGAGTTGGTGAACATAGAGGTAATGGAGGCACAAAGCTGAGAATCCTTTCACAAGACCAGTAATGTGTTAAATATTACAGTCAAGTCAACTCTATTGTATAAAGTATAACCAAATAGAGCAGAGTCATTATGGCTACTTACCTGTCTTTCTGTTTTCAGGCCAACACACATGAAAAGAACTGGGGATTCTATAAGAAGTTTGAAGGACAAAGCTTCCCCAGAGATCACTTAAAAAAAGCTATTGCTGAAATTGAAGAAATGTGCAATGTTCTGAAAATGGAAGGAGTGATTGTTAAAAGGCCTGAGCTTATAGACTGGTCAATCAAATATAAAACACCTGACTTTGAGTCTACAGGTAAATGGCATTTTCTGACTGGGGTACTTGTAAGGTATCTGTATGGCATCTAGCTCCAGGAGGTAGGTCCTTTCCATTTTGCTGTTGGACTGGCTAGCAGACCTTTGAGAGATCACTTCTAGCTGAAAAGAATCTATGGAAGCTAAGCGCTACTTGCAACATGGATCAAAATGACAAATACAGGAAACTCTTGCATCACTTGCTTTTATGTATGCAGTTATTTCAATTCTGTATTTATACAGTGACTGGACTATAGGAGTTCTCATTATTTTAAATGTCAGATATATCCTAAGATCAGTAGTTCCCAACCAGTGTGCTATGGCACACAGGCATGCCGTAGCAACACCCAAAGTGTGCCATGAACATCCCTGAGAGCTGGGATTAAAGTTCCCTGTCTGCTCAGCCCAGCCACATGGGCTGTACAGGGCTGGGAAAGGGGAGGGGTTAAAGTAAGGGGGAAAGCACTGGAACACAGTTCTGGGGCCCCCTATTTTTAGGCAGGCAGCCTTCCAGCCCCCCTAAAATAGAGGAAGGCACCCAAATGCAGAGTTCCAGGGGTCCCCCTAAAAATAGCAGGAGCAGCTGGAATGACAGTTCTGGTGGCTCCACCTTAAACCTCGCTCAACCTCAGAGGCGTCACTGGCGTTGGGCATGCCGGGGCACGTGCCCCAGGTCCCAAGGCCATTGCCCCGGATCTCCGGCCCAATTGGGCCAGGCATCCGGCACCTGATCCCTGGCCAGTTGCGGCCGCGGTGGCCCTGTCCCTGGCTGGGGATCCGGGGCCTGGCTGACTGCCCAGCAGGCCCCACCCCTGGCCAAGGATAGGGCCAGAGGGAGGCCACGCCGCCGCGGGCGGCTAGGCCGCGGCGGGGCTGGGCCAGAAGTGGCCGCTGGAGGCAATCCCTGGATGTGGATCGGGGGCCTGGCTGCCCACGGGTGCAGGCCTGGCCTCCAGCAGCTGCTTTTGGCTGGGCCCCACTGCAGCCTAGCTGCCCATGGTGGCGTGGGCCCCCCTGCCTTGTCCTTGGCTGGGGGCGGGGCCTTCCAGCTGGGGGCCGGGGCTGGGGCTGGGCCCGTGCCCCGGGTCCCTCCCCACCCCAGCACTGCCTCTGCTCAACCTTAAACTCAGCCAGCAGGGAGCTGTGGGAGGCCAGGAGTGTGTGAATCTCCCCTTCCAGGGTGGGGCAGCTTGTCAGCCAGCCTGCAAACAGCCCAGGTAAGGGCTTTGGGGGGCAGGAGGGGCTGCTGGGGGTTGCATGGGGCACACATGTGTGGGGGGGGGCAGAGGTGGTTGGGAGGTAGCAGATGGTGTGTAGTTGGGGTTGTGGGATGGCTGTTTGGCTGGGGTGGGTGTAGTTGGGGTTGTGGGGGGGTTATCTGGGGGCTGGATGTCTAGTTCTGGCACCTGCAGTGATGGAAGGGTCCATCAGAGGCTGAAGGGCACTGGGGGAGGGGGGACAGGACCCACTGGGGTGGGAGGGAGCAGCAGTGGGGTGAGGATTTGCCCTGGGTGCCAGGTAGCCACTGTGGAGAAGGGGGAAGTGGGTGCTGCACCATGCTCCCCTGCCCTACCTTCCCATTCCTCGGGTTCCCATGCCCCCCCCCAAAGCCACTCTTGTTCTCTCTTCCTCTCTCCTCTCTCACCACCCTTGTGCTGTTCGCCACATGGCTGCTCTTGTCCTCTTTTGCCATCCCTGCCCTGCTCTGTTCCCCACATTCACTCCTGCCACTGCACACGACTCCTGACCTCCCCTGTTTTGCCACCCCTGCTCTGCTACCCGTACTACCCCACGTAGCAGCATTTCCAAAACAGTGCCATTGTTCATGAATGTTCATAAGCAATAACCATTGCCTTAGATATGTGTTTTTCTATTTTGAAACAATATTTCTCAGGAGTGATGGTCAAACTTAGTATCTTTAGACAAGAAAAACAATGAGAGTCCTGTGGCGTCTTAAAGACTAACAAATTTCTTTGGGCATAAGCTTTCGCAGGCTCCAACCAACTTCATCAGATGTATCTGGAGTCCACAAAAGGTTATCACTGAAGAAATTTGTTAATCTTTAAGGTGCCACAGGACTCTCATTGCTTTTGTGGTACATAGACTTACATGGCTTCCCCTCTGGAAATTTAGTCAGGAAAATCATCTTCCTGATAATTGTTTTGTCTCCCTGCATTAGAGTAGGATTATCTTCTGTACTAGTCACCTCTGGTGATGGTGCTTTGGTGGTCTCTCTTGGTAAATTATATTGACTTTCTTGTTAATAAAAAAGTCTAGCATTTTTCATTTGGAGTCTGTGCTCATCATAATTCATTAATCACTTAAATGTACTTCTTAAATACCTATCACTTCTCCCATTTTCTATAGTTGTAAAGGGCTCTATCTCACCTAAGCATCTTAAATTAGGCTGTTGGAGCAGTTCATTAATAATTACCCTGGTTAATTTGCATTCACCAAATGATACTCTGTAAACTGGGTGGTTTTGATGTATTAGTGACCGCTTTGGCCCACTTCATATGACTAACTGCAGTGAGATGTCTCATCTGTTTTAAAGGGACTCTTCTGAAATTTACCCAATGGGGGACAATAGTTAAGGTTTGGGAACAAACTGAATCATGAGATGCCCTTCCAATTTTTACAATTTAAAAAAAAATTCTTTCTGGCTGTTTTGGAAAAAACATACCAGCAGAGGCAACAGTAAGAATGACTCTGTAGTGTCATCAAATGGAGAAAGTGAACAAACTGAAAGATTAGATGAATGTTCCTCTATTTTTTTTTCAATTCTACTAATTTTAGGTGAGGTAACAATAGAATTTTTAAAAAACAAAACTAGTTTTTATTTTTTGAATGATCTTGTTTCTTTTCACATGATAGGCATTCTTGCTTGTAGCATGAGGTGCAGGTGTAGTCATAACAGTCCAATGGTATAAGAGGGACAAGATCAGCGAGGTACTATCTTTTGCCAAAATTTGAACCATCTTCTGCTGGTGAGACACACATCTTTTGAGCCACACAGAGCTCTTCTTCAGGCCTGGGAAAGGTACTCCCAGGGCAGGGCCAGCCCAAGGTGTTTTGGTACTCTTAAGTGCCTGCACACGCACACACGCATGCACACGCCCCCACCTACCCACCCACCCACCCCACCTGGCCAAGCGGTGGGCTGGCCAAGGACTGCAGTTTGAGTGGCAGCCTGCAGGCTGGATGGTGGGCTGGCTGGCGCAGCAGACCACGCAGGGGGTCAGCTGGTGGGCCGGACCTAGCAGGGGACCATGTGGCGGCTTGGCTAGTGTGGGCTTCAGGCCAGCATAGGGGCTCCTGACCCCCCCCACTCTTCCTCGCTCCCCCCAGCCCCCGCAAGAAAAAGCTTCTTGCCTTGCAGCGCAATGGGCTACATGTCTGTGTGCGGCAAGCCAGTGCCCCCTAGTGTTAGGCAGTAGCCTAGGGCACCAAGGTTGCCTCTATGGTAGGAGCAGCCCTGTCCCAGGGCCACCCCTAAACGCAAATGATTGTTCAGCATAAATAGTTAACATATATTCTGAGGGACCATTCAAAGCAGAGTGGTCTGTTAACACCTTTGCAATTATAGGACAAAAGGAGCGAGTTAGTGGCTTACAGGTGGTTTTAATAAGCCATAAATCTAGTGTGTGTGTTTAGTGCAGGATTTTTAGCATCAAGCAGAATTATCGATTTAAGTTCCCAGGTTCATCTTTTGAAAGTGCTGTGCAGGTTTCCTTTGAGTAAGAAAACTGAGAGATCAGATGTGGTGACCAGTTTGTGAAAAGTGTTTACCCATGGGTGATGGGGTGTTTTAGTCTTATCTTCCTGGGTGGATTCATCTGAGAGTGCAGTGATTGTAGGCATGCATACATAGGTCTGAAATAACTATCCGAATAGCCTAATCAGTTCTAATGGTTTTTTCTTTCCCTTGTAGGTATGTATGCTGCCATGCCAAGAGACATCTTATTGGTAGTTGGAAATGAAATTATTGAAGCACCAATGGCTTGGCGTGCTCGTTTCTTTGAATACAGAGCCTACAGGCCAGTTATCAAAGACTACTTCCAAAGGGGTGCCAAATGGACAACTGCACCCAAACCCACAATGGCTGATGAACTCTATGACCAGGTATCACTCTCACCTTGTCATCTTAACATCACATCAGAGAATTTGCTGTTGGCTGGTTTCAATCTCCAGTTTAGGTTTTGAAAAACTTTACAAAACTCATGACCATATTTCTTCTCACCTTGAAACAGAAAGAAATCAGTGTTATGGGTTGGTAGTTGTGGTTTTTTTGTTTGGTTTTTCTACCAGAGACTTAAACAGGGCTGGAATGTTTTCTCATGCCCTGCTCCTAGCCTGCAGAATGAATGAAACTGACTAGGAAGTGATTATAGCTAAAAATGAAACTAACCAGGCTATTGTCATTAACCAAAGGGAAAGAAACATGAAAAAGCAGAGGCACCAGCTAGTGTAGTGTGCAGCTGTTTACTTTCAAAGTTCTGCAGTGATTCTTTCTAGCTTCTGCTCCACCAAAAGACAATTTCCAGTTAATTTTAGCTACTGGTTCTCAGTGTTAGGCGGCTATGTAAAGCCCTGAATGTTCTGTGATTGACTAGAGGAAAGAAATCTTTTCACTTTATGCCTCATTGGAATAGGTAAAATGGGCTAGGGGTGGGTCCTCTTGATAACTATTCAGGAATAATGAATAAACTCAGTGCTAGTGGCCAGCCAGAACTGGGTTAGATGGCCCTCACAGCATATTTCAATGCATGTTTATTCAGCTTTTTGTTCCTTGTGGTATATTCTGTCTTTCACCAAAGGCATCAGCCCTTTAGCACTCATTATGGGTAGTTTCACATCATTTGTTTTTAATTCTAGCATTAAATCACCATGGTATAATTTGTTTTAAAAATCTGGAAGGTTTGGCCTTCTAGGTTAAAGTACCATGTGTTGGAGGCTTGTGCTTTCTCCTGACTCCATTCTAAAAGGTGTAAAAGCACAAAGTACAGGATTTTTGGACATGAGGGGTGGCCAAACTTAATGACACACTCTTTTCCCTCCCCCCCCCCCAACACACTCTTCCATGCTGGATGGAATCTGTAGCCCCCACTGTTCTGCAGATGCTCTGAGCTCCCTACCCCATTCTGGTGGGTGGAGAATGGGATGGGGAAGGACCTGGAGGGCTCCATGAGCCACACTTTCACTATAAAAGAACTGTGTGAGACTCAAAGCCACAGTCTGGCAACCCCTGATTCATATAAGCACGCAAGGTATTTCTACACACAGTGCAGCGGTTCCTTATACTGACACTTACACCTTGAATTCCAGGGGGGTAGCTGTGATGGTCTGTTTCAGCAAAACAGAAAAAGGAATCCTGTGGCACTTTTAAAGATCAACACATTTATTTCCACACTCCTTGACTCAAAACAACTTGTTTACTTTGCTGAGATAGGCTAACAGACTCTCCCTCCGGATTTGTTTTGAATTACTGTAACCTTGTGATCCACCCTGCTTATGTGATAAATAAATTTGGTCTTTGAAAGTGCCACAGTGCTTGTCTTTTGTTTTGTTTACACCACAGCTTTTTGTTAAACTTGGACATGTGACGAGGCTTGATTGGTAATGAATACCCTTTGTCCAGAGGTGACCATTATCAAAGGCAATCCAATCCATTTTTTGTAACAACTGACTTCCTTTATTTTAAAGTATCACCTGTTTCTGAATACACTTGATAAGCTGCTGATTACTTCAGCTACTTGAACCCATACTCCAGTGAGCTTCATTGATGCTCACTTTGTTTGCACTCGAAAAACAAGAAAACCACATTAACTTCAAAGAAAGTGATAGATGCCAATATAAATACTGCTGTTTTTTGAACTCCAACATACTTGTGTATCAAGCTTTTCCCTACCAATTCAACCTGGCTAAGTATCTTATGTATGCCTTGTTTTCTTTCTTACAATCAGGATTACCCCATGCAATCTGTACAAGACCGACACAAACTGGCTGCTCAGGGAAAATTTGTGACAACTGAATTTGAGCCATGCTTTGATGCTGCTGACTTCATTAGAGCTGGAAGAGATATTTTTGTACAGAGGAGCCAGGTAGACAGCCTGATTCCTGCATTTTGTGATATTTTAGTTACTGAGCTAAAGGTAAAATGATATAGGTGACCATGAAAGGTATCCTTTGCAGACAGAACGTCTGACATGCAGATTGAGAACACAGCATGGCTGACATGATAAGTTGTTAGTGAAAGTATATATGATAACATCATCAAGTAATTTGGGGGAGAGGGGAGTTTTAAATAAAAGGAAGCAAGACCAAATTTTCTGGATATTGTGGCTTAGAAAGCTTAAACCAAATCTACAGATGATCACATTCTAGGTTACCAACAATTTGGGCATCGAGTGGATGCGGAGACATCTTGAACCAGAATATAGAGTGCACACACTCTCCTTTAAAGACCCCAACCCAATGCACATTGATGCCACATTTAACATCATAGGGCCTGGACTTGTGCTGTCCAACCCAGATCGTCCATGCCACCAGGTAAGACAGTAACCAACGTGTGGGTGAGGCAGCAAAACTTAATTGCAGCCATCTTGGCTGGAGTCAATGGCAGCTGTACAATTACTGATTCCTAGCTGTGTGGTTATTTTTTAGTCATGTAAATGCCGGTGTTCTAGCCACTGAAGGCCTTCAGACAAGCTGAGTGCTGGGATTTGCAGAGTGGTTATCTGGCTGTGAAGTACGCTTTAACTCTGAGCATAACAAAAATGACCTAGTTTACTCCCCCATTACTCCTTCCTCCCCCTGTAGAAAGGACATGTGGGATGCATGTAGTTTCACTCTTCTGTTATGTAGTGAGATTGTAAATATCTGAACATTACCCCTTGCATTTTAGATAGCGTATAATCTAAAGGCCAATGTATAAAATAACTATGCTGCTTCTTGCCAAGTTCCAAAGGGGCAGCCATGTTAGCCTAGCTCAGCAAATGAAGCAGGAGTCCGGTGGCACTTAGACTAACAGATTTATTTATCACATGAACTTTAGTGGAGAAAATTCCACTTCGTCAGACGCTGTTTTCTCCCACAAAAGCTCCTGTGATAAATAAATCTGTTGGTCTAAGTGCCACAGGACTCCTTGTTTCTTATGCTACTTCTGTAGGATTTGCACATTACTTTTATCATCATCTCAAATTCAGAAAGAAGCTGTTTCTTTTAAAAATAAATGTTAGTCTTTAAGTGCCACAGGATTCCTTTTTTTTTTTTTTTTTGCCGGACTAGACTAACATGGCTGCCCCTCTGGAACTTGGTAAGTTTCCTTTACTCTTCAGCTGAATATTTTTTCTTTGTATTCTAACAAAATCTCTTTTCTGGCAGCTATTACTAAAGCTACTAGAAAGCCTGTCCCCATTCAGGTGTTAAATAACTCCAAGATGTTCTTTGAAGGAAAGGAGCAAGGAGCTCTTGTAATAAATGTAGAAACCCAGAACCTCCTTTATTATGGGATCGGAGGTTTATACAGCTAAATAGTGCAAGGTCAAAGGGAAGGAGGGCACACTTCAGGTTAATAATGTGTAGTATTGCCTGGGGATCAGAGTCAGGAGTCCATTGTGCTAGACACTGTACTGACTCTTAATGAAGATAAGACTGCTCCTATCCAAAAAGTCACAGTCCAGCATGCTTCTGTAACAGCCTGGATGTGTTGCCAACATTTGAAGGCTCCAGCCCTCCAAAAGTGCCCTGCCATGCTAAGCCCGTGAAGTAGAGATGAATGTGCACATAGATTGGGAGGTGAAGGAGCAGGACTTTTTGATTTGTAATCCTGACTACAAGAGGAGGCAATGCTATTTGGTCAATGCATGGAAGTGCACTTGCTGGGAATGCCTATCCTTTGTTTCTGAAAACTGCTGAGTATATTGATGGTATAACAGTCCCTGTTGTACAACTGCAAAGCTCCTCCTGGTGGTGGGATTTTAGCAAGGAGACAGTGCAAAAGCACTCTCCAGCACACACTATACCAGTGGTTTTCAAACTTAGGGTTGGGAGTCAGTGTTGGGTCGCAGACTTTCAGGGACTGGGTTGCAGTGTCTCCTGCTGCAGTTTCCAAAAGACTGGAATACATTGCTCAAAGATGTAATTGCTGGGTCGTGGGCACAAATGATTTTTTAACTTGGTCCCAAGGAAAAAACTTTGAAACCCACTACATTATTCTGTCTCCTGGCCTAATAAATATCTGTCAACTTCTAAGTTAGATGTAACCAAATTGTCATATTTGTTTTGAGATGGTATTGTATAGTTATAGCAAATATTGTGTAGTAAAAATAAATTGTTCCTTGGGATGCCCATAGACTCCTGCTGTTTGCCAGGGCTGTTTATCAACCAATTTATTCTTGCTGTCTATTTTCTGTGGAGCACAATTCATAGGAAGAATAGCAATATATTTTGTTTCAAAAATCCATGTCCTTGCATAGAAGTCTCACCGATATGACTAGCTCTCTACACAGCAATCTACAAAGAAACAATGCAGCAAATATGAAATGAAGTATCATTCACTCTGTTTATAAATCCATTTTCTTCTACGGGGCCTAACCTGTTTTTACATGAGATCTGTTCTCTCAAGCTGTATGTCTCTAATATGCAAAGCCCAACAAAACTACTTCTGATATGGTAGTGATATAACTTAAAGTTGTGTGATCACATGAAAAGTGGATTTGTAGAAGGATCTTGAATGAGGAGAAGGCTGTGGCTTGATTAAGTGGAGTAGAGGAGCACATGTTATGAATAAGAAAAGTTGTGGGAGGCAGTTGATAACATACTCTGATTAGATTTCAAACAGTGACGAAATCTAACATCTTTCAGATTGAATTCTTCAAGAAAGCAGGCTGGACAGTGATTCATCCTCCATTGCCACTAATCCCAGATGGTATGTTGAGTTCATTCTGCAGCTGCTGCTTTTTAAAGACATGCTGGTTTTCACTTGGTAAGGCAAAAATGATACAAAATGTATAACTGCAGTATTAAGAGAACCATTTTAATGCATTTAGACCACCCACTGTGGATGTCTTCAAAATGGCTTTCCATGAATGTCTTAATGCTGGATGAAAAACGAGTGATGGTGGATGCCAATGAGACTCCCATTCAGAAGATGTTTGAAAACCTAGGTATGTTCAGAGTTTGTTTACACAGTAAGGCTGTTATGGATCATTTTATGCTCATAGCTATGGGTGAAGGTTTCTTGCTTAACAGGCAGTTTGGATAGCACAGTACCTTTTAAATGGAAGACCTCTGAACTGCTGAATTAATGAGAACTGACAATTAAATTACTTACTGCACACCTCAGACAATCTATGAATATGGGTTTAATTTTTTTTAACCCTTGACTGTCCTGTTCTGCTTTTTAAGGCACTCGTCTGCAAGCCAAAGAATTCTCCTAAAAGAAATTCTAGGGTTATTTCAATGTAAAAAGTTAACTTCTTCCAAGCTTGTAAATTAAAGAGATATTTGTAAAGAACATGAGCCACAAGCTAATATTAATGCATTCAGACAGCCTTATTTATCCTTTGTGGACAAATTCTATTAAAATTTTTTAGCGTTTCAGTTTGAAACTTTCTATGTGCCTTGAATTCCTTTCAGACAAACGGAGAATACTTTACAAATCTTTCAGCTCCTTTAGCTCACACAGGAGTGACAGATTCTGGGAATACTTTGTGGCAGGGCAAAGTTCATTCCTTCAGTATTGGGGGTGGGGGGGGGAGTGAAAGAGAGGAGAACTCAAACTAATTACCTAAAATGAATTTTATTGCACACTGCTTAAAGGGGTGAGGAACAGCCTGTGAAAATTTGCTGCCAGAGGAGAGATGGGGTCAATGAATCCAAGAGCTTCAGTCACAGTAGAAAGAAAAAAAAGTATGCAGAAATTTAAATTTTAGCAATACAGCAACGAAGGCACATTCTGTACTTGCAAGAAGACGACTAGCAGCTAATAAGAAATAGCATTCACAGTTTCTTTAATTATGACAAAACTGTTTTGACTTAACTGCCATCTTGCCTTTTCATCTATGTTGTATTCTTGTTGAATTTCTGTTAGACTGGAAAATAAGGGTTGGATTTGATCAGCAAATTGGCGTTTTGACCCCCTACAGCTGGAGAGAATTTAGCAGAAAGCAACAAACATGATAAAAACCTGGCCTCTGAGGAAAAGTTCAAAGGGGGGGGCATGTTGTTTAGTATTGGGGAAGAGACAACTGAAGGGGGGATCCTGATAAGTCTTCAAATAATATTTTGAGGACTGTTCTAAAGAGGACATAGATCAATTATTCACCATGTCTCTAGAGGCAGTACTTCCCCTCTTGCAAGCACAGAGATTGAGCTTAGAAAAAAGACTTAATAAGAAGGTGAAAAGTAACCCAGCAATAACTTGAGAACAGGACCGTAACTAGGGTGGGCCCTGGAGCGGCTCCATTTCACTGCTCAATCAATGGGCGCGTTCCCCACCACTTGCTCTGGACACGGCTCGTTCTAAGGCCGCCTTCCACTCTGGACGTGCCCTGGGCACTGAAATTCCTAGTTCTGGCCCTGCTTGGAAAAATGCTGACAGTGGGCTTTATGCACATAAAATCATGGAAAAAGCATGTCATCCTTCCCCCCTCGATTATGTGGGGCAGGTCCCTTTTGTTTTAGGTCAGGGGTTGGCAACCTCTGCCAGCCCCCGTGCTAGCTCTGCCCACTGCACACTCAGCAGGTGCCAGGGACAGGGCCAAATGGGGGTGGAGACAGGGACTCTGGGTTGGGAGAGGGGTGACTAGAGTCCCTGGGGGCAAGCGGCCCTGGGGTGAGGGGGGCATGGCTGAGCCGCCTTGTTCCTCTTCACTGCAGGGACTGACCCTGGGCCCCACGCCAGCCTCCCTGAGCCAAGCTGCACCACTCCAGCCCCCCTCACACTGCGCTGGCTGCCAAGCCCTGCTGAGCACTTCTCCCCCCCCCCCCCCCGACCTGCGCTGCACTCGCTCCTGAGCTGCGCCAAGCCATGCCACTCTGGCCCCGCGTACTGAGCTGTGCCATGCTGGCTGCTGAGCCGCTCTGGCACCCCATGCTGAGCTGTGTTATACTGGCTCCAGAGCCATGCTGAGCTGCTCTGGGCCCATGGTGCTGTGCCGAGCACCCTCCCCCCCCGCCCAGCTGAGCAGTGCCGAACCATCTCCTGAGCAAAGCCGTGTTACCATGCTGCCCAGCTTTTGTGGCACCAACAGGCCAAGCTTGGCAGTGGGGCCAGTGGGGAAGCACTGCATGCTGCTCAGGATCAGCCCTTGTGCCAAATTTGGCACACATGCTGGGGGTTGCCAACCCCTGCTTTAGGTTCTTGAGCCCAGCAACAGGAAGTTCCTTTAGCATGTTCCTCCCTTCACTGTCTGCCAGTCATAGGTGTTGTCTTTTGTCAAGGCTGACTCAAGAG
Organism: Podocnemis expansa; assembly: GCA_007922195.1. NCBI lineage: Eukaryota > Metazoa > Chordata > Testudines > Podocnemididae > Podocnemis > Podocnemis expansa. Next base: position 5,105,563 of record ML682019.1, read on the forward strand.
TCTAGCTGTGCTGCTGAAGACTTCATCTTCCACCCCGGTTGGGGAAAGAAAGCACCTTGCTCACTAAGTTCCAGTTGCTCATTGTTATGCAGGCTGCTGCCCTCCCAGCTGCTCCACTAGCTGATTGGTGGGGGGCCCTGGGACCAGAGGCTGGCCCTGACCCAGCTAGTCGGCCCTCAGTGGTGGTGGGACCAGCTGGTGTGTGCAGTGCAGCTTCTGGTGCAGCCCGAAGGCTGTGCCAGAGGCCATACTGTATGCCAGCTGGCCCCGGCCACCCCCAGAGAGGGGCAACCAGTCATGTTGGACTGCTCTGCTGCCTGGACCAGCTGGCCAGGGCGTCAGGCCGGAGTGCAGAGCTTGGTCTCTGGGTTGCCCTGCCCCACTCCCCTCCCGCTCAGTGCCTGCAAGGCGGAGGTCCCCCACACCATGCTGGGGCCCCAGAATCGGTTTCTGTCAATCTGCTAGCCTCTCTTCTGTACACCATCATCATCTCTTGAGATTCCACCCAGTTCTCTGATTCTCACCTCCCTGTAATTGCAGCTCTCTGTTGGGTGAACCACAGTACAGGAGGGGCACTTAACAAACCCCTAATGGATTTCAAATAGTTCTGTCTCTCAACCATGGGAGGGGGAGATTAAATCATGCCTGAGGCTCTTAGGCAGAGGCCACAGCTCTGAGCAGGAATACTTGTGTTATTTACACCTGCTGGAGTTTGCCTTGATGTACCTGAGAAAGAGCCTGAGGCTGGAGCCAGGAAATCCTGCAGTTTAAACCCAGCTCTACCAATGACTTTCTGTATGGACTTGTCTATACTGATGGTGGCAAGTTTGCCACCTCAGATCAATCTCCCTGATTGGGTGAGTGGGTCTTCAGTCAGTCAGAAAGCTGACACTGGAAGACCAACCCCACAGAAGAAGTAGGTCTGAGTTGAAGGAAAGGGGTTTCCCTCCATCTCCAGTTACTGAAGACAGTATGGTAAGTAGAAGGTAGGCAGTAGGAGGGAGGATATGCAAGGTATTTTAAGTACTTTGCATGTGTCCCTTCAATTGTTGCTGAAAGTGTGCAGTGGTACAGACCAGGACTTTGGCTCTTAGCTAGTTCCAAAGAGGTAGCCATGCTAGTTTAGTTCAGTTAAACAAGGAGTTCTGTGGCACTTGTAAACATGAACAATTTTATTTATCTCATCAGCTTTTGTGGGAGAAAACCTCACTTCGTCAGATTTAATTTATTTTCCTCCCATCCTGTAAGTTCCCCATCTTCAAGCATCTGACAAAGTGGGATTTTCTCCTACAAAAGCTTATGTGATTAAAAGTGCCACAGGACTCCTTGTTTGGTTTTGGCTCTTAGCAAGTATCTAAACTTCTCTTTCCCAAGTTTGAAGTGGGGATGTACTTCTCTACTTAGTGGAGGGGCTGAGAATTCACTGTTTTATATAATGCTTTTAAAATGTAAAGCTCTTTTGGTGCCAGTCAAGATACATCCTTCAGACCTGAGCTTCACTGTGTGAGTTGCTGGGCTCAGTGAGTTTGCAAACTAAAAACGATTTATTCTGTCAGTTGCTTTATAGTTATGCAGTGAGAAACCCCAACCTAAATGGCTCTTCTGAGCAGCCAGTACTCCAGAGTGCTGCAGACTCCTGAGCTAATGAAGTGCCTGGAGTGAGAACACACATTTTAGAAGTTCTCTGTGCTCTCATCTTGGTCTACCTGCTGGTGTTTTGTGTGAGCAGAATGGCTCAGACATGAGGGATGAAATGAAGCTCAACTTGTTCCCAGGCAACAAGTCTGTCACTTTCTTTTCGCTGACCAGAGGAAAAGTGTGGTAAACTCCGAGCACTTCTTGCATATCAGATTCCTTGGAAGTCACTATTTAAAAAATATTGTGTCCATTAAAATCCACTTACTCATGCTGAGAAACCTGCATAAATCAGCCCTAAATGTATCCTGATTTTTCTGATTCTTCACTGTCCTACACCAAAGGCTGCTTCTCTGTTATTTTTTGACCAGTGCACTATAACATATTAGACCCTCTCTTGGCTCCAGACCCCACATGTTCCTGCGGGCGTGGCTGAAATAAACAGACTATGTTCCTAGCTTTCTATACTTTGGCTAGAAGTTGAGTTAGCAACGAGCAGAGGAATTCTTGACAAATGGGTATGAACTATTTCGTATAACACACATGCAGCTATAAGAGACCTCTGAGCATAGTTTAAAATTATGACCAAATGCCTCATATGTGTATTAATGTTCATTACCTTATATTTCACTTACAGGCATTTCTACGGTAAAAGTGAATATTCGCCATGCTAACTCTTTGGGAGGTGGTTTTCATTGCTGGACATGTGACATTCGCCGCCGTGGTACTCTACAGTCTTACTTAGACTAGTCATGAGCCAGATGAGCAGCCATGATTCAGTTTGTGTGAAATAGGCATAGAAAATGAACAAATTACTTCCTCCTTTCTGCTAAAACAAATGCATGAGCTGTAGTGCTTAAGCAGTGGTGTCCTGACAGTGGTCTGAACAGTTATACTTTGCTCTTCACAGTAGGCAGAAACATTTGAAACTACTCCCATCAGCAGTACAGGTCTTCTGGCTGGCCTTTTGAAAGATTTCCTCTATTCATGAATCCACTTCAGCAGGCTTCAAAAGGAAAAACTTGACAATACATCTAAGGCTCTTACTAGCATTGAACATCTACCTCTATTTCGTATTCTATCTAAAAGGCAGCTTGAAATGTTAGACCTGTGTTTAACATTCATTTTCCTTTCCAGTTAGGGTTATGTGTGTATGTGTGTATCACATTTTTAATATTATTGAGAGGCTTTAGGCCCACCTATCTTAACATGGAACAGGTAATTACATCATAACATTTTGAAAACAGTTGAATTATACAAGCATTTAGGAAATTGCTTCCAAATTATTTTAATCCTCACAGTTATACTTTGGAAAAAAATCTGGATTTTTACTTATCTCCCTTGTTCCAAAAGTTTTTACTTTGTTTTCCTGTTCTAGAGTATAATATCCAATGTATAATGCTTCACTGACCACTTTTATATTGCTGTAACAGGTTCTCTTATTCTGCTTGTCTGCAAATATGTTACCTGAGATGCTATGTCTGGAAGTTTCATCTTGTGAATTTGTTTACATAAAATTTAAAGTTTCTTAATAAACTAAAGGTGATAAGCTAATGCTGGAGCTGTAATGAGAGAACCCATGATGCTGAGAAATGGTTTTAATGTTGGTTACTGAACATGTATTTTTTATGCTAATAAAAATTCACAATTTAAACGCTTGTTGCAAGTTTTCCATACAAACGAGTAATTGTGAGCCAAGACAGGATACACTTTGGTATGTATGCTAAACTCATAACTGATTTGAGCTGTGAAGTAAAGCCAGTTTATTAAGAATGATACTCCAACTTATACCTTACACAGACAATGTGTTTTGTTCCAGAAAGTAATCCTCTCACTTATACCATTAGTCTGATTTCTTTTAGGGATTTTACTGAGCTAATACTGTAGTATCTAATGTAAGGGGGGAAAGGAGAGTTAGGCACAGTTAAGAGACTGTTTTTGGCAAACTGGTGCAACTTAGAAATGAAATGGGGTCTAGTAATAGGGATCTCTGGATTCTATTGGTGCATAGCCCCTGCCTTTTGTAGCCTCTGAGGCTGTGTTCAGACGAGAGTTTTATTTCAAAACAGCCGTTGTTTCGAAATAAAATTTATGTCCAGATGATGTTGTGTTATTTCGAAACAATGGGACCCATTGTTTTGAAACAGTAAAACCTTGCATTTAGTCAAAATAGCCATTGTTTCGAACGCTTGTTTTGAAACGACGATGTTCAGATGTGTTATTTTGAAATAACCATTATTTTGAATAACACTTTTGCCCTTCTTCCCAGGGTGCCTTTCTTTTAGGCTTTATTGGGTGGGGGGATGGGGCCATGGTGCCACACCTCCCATGGTGCCCCTCTCCTAAAGCGAAATAGCAAGTCCTGTCTGTGGACATGCTATTTTGTTTTGAGCTTTTCCCTTAATTCGAATTAACTTATTTTGAATTAACCATTATTAACCCTTAATTCGAATTAACTTATTTTGAATTAACCATTCTGTTCATTTTGCAAATGTGCTTTACCTTCCAGCTGTTTAAGAGAGAGACAGAATGACTTTCATCATTTGTTTGTCTTGGCTGTAATAATGGTTTCCCATATTTCCTTGTTTGCTCCTATTTTGAACTAGTTAAATAAATGACCTTAACTAAGCTTTGCTGGGTTTTTAGGAAATAACAGGGTACATATTTCTGTAAGAACAGATGCCTGAGCAATTCTCTCTTTACAGTTGGCTTGTAAAAGTTCCTTATTGATTTTTCTGCTCAAGTGAGGAAGCTGAAATTAATTACACATCAGGAGTGAAAGCACAATCTAGGTTTTTTAGCTTGCTTTCTTTAATCTGAAGATCTTTTCACCATGCTTTCACATCTAGACCTTATCAAAAGCATATTTCCAGGTTTCTGCTGGAATAGTATGGCCTTTGGCTTTGGTTGCTTACTACTAATACCCAGTTTGAAGGCAGCTTCAGGAATTAAAGGCAGTCTTTTTTAAATTAGGAATCTTTTCATCTTCATGCCTTACTTTTGTTCAGGGGAGATAATGTACAGCATGGCTTTTCATGCAACTGAGATTTAGGCTTTTCTGTATCCTTTGGATAAGGTAAACAGCATGTAAATATTTAGGTGACATGATAAAAAGGGATGTCATCTCAATTTGTAGTTGTCTAGATTGTTTACTAGTGTCCTTTTGTATAGTAAGATAAATGTCCTTTCCCAGATGGCAGATATGTTTTAGCTCTTAAGTTAGACTCCAAAAATTCTAATTTTGCCAGGCATTTCATCCTTTATCAATTATGACTCCTGTACCCTCTGTATTCATATATTTACAGTAGCGTGTAAGACAGTGAGATTCCCAGTCTGAGCCATCAGTATAATTTTGTGGAGTCATGAAGCTGATAGGAAAACAAAAAGGGTCTGAAACCTGGTGGTTCTCCCTTGTTTTAGGGTAGCTTCACCTTCACTTCTCTCAGCCAAGAGGAAATGGAAGAAAGTGCAGTCTCACTCCCATAGCTCCAGGAGCTTGCTTTCTGCTTTTAGTTGTAAATCCAGGATGAATAACGAAGCTCTGCTTGCAGAGGGCTCATTTGCAATCTTTTTAAAGAGGGGGGACAATAACCAGTGACATGAACATAAAACAGGGCCTTGACTCCTTCTCAGTTCTAATCCCATCTAGGACTCTGGTTCCAGGAGTGACCTCGCACTACACTTAACAGAGATGTCGCTGGTGCTGAGCACTGGGGGCATGTGCCCCGCATCCCAGTGCCGGTGCCCTGGATCTGGTGGCCCTGGTCTCTGGCCCAATCGGGCCGGAGCTCCGGGGCCCAGCTGCCGGCGGCCATGGCAGCCTCGTCCCTAGCTGGGGATCTGGGGCCCGGCTGCCCGCGGCTGCAGCGGGGAATTTGGGGCCTGGCTGCCTGCAGCGGCAGCAGCCCCCTCCCTGGCTGGGGATGCGGGACCTGCCTGCCTGCAGCTGCTTCCGGCTCCGTCCCTGGCTGGGGATGCAGGGCCTAGCCACCCGCAGCGGCTTCTGGCCTGTCCCCAGCCAGGGGGTGGGGCCTGTGCCCCGGGTCCCTCCCCGGGCCAGAGACGCCTCTGACACTTAATATGTTTGTCTCCTCATGCAAAATGGGAATAACATATCCCTACCTCAAGGGGTGCAGTGAGGATTAAAAGAAATGCTGCTCAGTGCTCTAGTCTATACATGGAAAATATTGCTTGGAATCCTGCAAAGAACTCAGGAGCATGTTATGGGTCAGAGGAAGACAGGTATGAGTGGATGCCTGGATGTGCCACACTGAGGCGGCTACACTCAGGGCAGAGTGCAAGAAATAGGGCAGACAATCCACCCACACTGGTGTTTTATTCTGTAATTAGCCAATAATGAAAGAATTTCTGTACCACCGCACTGGTTAACAAAAAGCCAAATGGTCACCTTTAGGCATTCCAGCACTTGACTCCCATTTAGACAAACAGACCTAATGAAGGGCTGGTCTACATCGCAAGGGGATTTTGGCAGCCATCAAAGGGAGATACGCAAAGTACTTAAGTAGCTTGTGTATGTCCCTTTGATTGCCTAATGCCTATTCACTGCAGGGTCCCTACAGTGCTGATTTGATGGGAAATGCCTTCTCATTAAATCATGGCCATGCTACTTGTCAGGTCAGTCTTAACAAATTGACCTCTGGCTAATTCTAGGTACAATTGATTGTTCCTTTACAGATGCTCAGTCAAACCCACACAATTGATGCTAGGCTGTCAGAGGTGCTGCCAACAGTGGAATCTAGTCCATAGTGACAGATTATTGCAATCCCAGGTTCTGCTGCTCCCAAAGGATTAGATACATGCCCTCAAGTCAATATACAATGGAGATCTTACCCAAGTATCCCCTGTCAGCCAAGCCTTATCAAATTAACTAAGGATTTATTGATAAAAGAAGAAAGCTGTCAGTGGTTAAGGAATCATACATACACCTATGATTGTTAGTGCTAATAGCTAGGCTCTTAGCAGTGCTGTTGTATCTGCTGGTTGGCAAATGTCTCCTTGGAATTACCCTGACTGGACAGAATCCAAAGGCAGGATGGACATATAGCCATGCATTCTGAGGAATTATTTGGAAGATCTTCATTTACTGTGTAAACTTCCTCTGTTTAAAATTCAGCAAACTAAACATGCAGAATCAGGCCTGAAGGGTCCTTTTCAATAACTGAAGCAGATGGGCAAGCTGACAGGCAACTTCACCACATGGGCTTGGTAGGCTGCTGTCTTTATTTAATGGGACATTCAAAGGTAATGGCCATTTAAACTACTAAAATGGTTTACAGATGTTTCACAATGTGGAGCTGTATGTTTTAAGCAGAGATGAGGACAATAACTTTTATTACTTCCCAAGCTTTGTTTATTAATATCCTGCAATCTAGAGACAATGGAGTACAGTAATAATATAGCTTTACAAGATATAAAAAAGAATTAGCATCAAGGATCTCCTTTGGTTTCTTGTAACAGGACACATGTAAGACATAGACACATACTTAGCAACTGTTCTTTGATCCTTATCTGTACAAAGTGAATGGGCTAGGCATTGCTAACCTAATTAGCATTTCTTTCATGCCAATATGTGAATGGATTGTCTTGACCACGATCACAATGCATCATGTTCAATTATTATAGGTCATACGCTCATCTGCCTGGGGTCAGATTAAGTGGCTGTGGGGGGCAGGCTGCCCCCCACTGCAGGACCCTTCCTGCCTGCCCCCCCACTGCACAGGCTGCTCCCTTCTTTCCCCCCACCAGGCACTGGGAGGGGGGCCCTGGGGCTAGAGGTGCCCCTGCCCCTGCTCTAGCTAGTCAGTCTGGGGGCTTGGGGTGGGGCTGGCTGGCATCCAGTGTGGGAGCCTCCAATGCAGCCCCCACAGTGCCATGGGCCCTGGAAGACCATGGCAAGCCAGCTGCCCCCCTCCCAGGTTGAGTGAACAGGCCTCCTCCCAGCACCCACAGGGTAGGAGCACTCCTGCCGTGCCAGCCCTGAGCCAGCCAGGTGCTGGATTATTGGGGTTTTAGGGGCTGGGGCACAGGGCCCCCTTTTCGATGAGGGCCTGGGGTTTAAGCCCCTAAAGCCCCTTTGATGATCCAGCCTTGCATCTGCCAGTGTTAGGGCAAGATTGGGAACTCCTGCTCCACACAGACTATTTTGTAATCTATGTTGCAATGTTTTCCCACCAAGTGACCTTGCTCCTAAATCTGCTTAGGAAGGTAAATGGTGTAAAGAGAGGAGTTGAGTGAGGTAATGTCTTTTATTGGCTCAACTTCTGTTGAGCTAGACAAACTTTTGACCTGCACAGAGCTCTTCACGTCAGTGTTCTGTAGCTTGAAAAGGTGTCTCACTCTCCAAAAGAAGCTGGTCCAATAAAAGACGTTGCCTTGCCCACTTTATCTTCCTAATAGCCTGGGACAAGACAGCTACAACATCACCGTACACACTGGTGTAAATATATATTTCTGTACTACATTGTTACCAGTGTAAAACCACATGCGTTCTCCCAATTCTTTCCTTCAGTAAATGCCTATCTCAGATACAGCACTCTGGCTTCCTACATAGCCTATATGTTTATAGAAAAGGTGTTTTAATGGAGCAGGGTGGAGGAGAAACCAGCAAGGATACACTTTAGAGCTCTGGTACCTAGTCTAGAATGGTCAGTTCAGCATTTCAAGTGTGCAGGATCTCTCTGTGGAGGACTGGTAATGCTTTTTAAGCCAAAAATGCAAGTTAACACTTCAGGTTACTTAAAGAAAGAAAGAAAGACGACAAATTCCCTGGAGAATGCAGAGATTGAAAGAAGCAGCACAAACTGATTAAAGGGGCTAATGTACATTATTGTTATGGCAGATGTCACCATGTGATACTGTTAGAGTTTTCCAAGGCCTTTTCCTTAGTGTGCAAGCAACTGTTCATTCTTGAGAAAACAAGCTGTGTTGGTTTTAAGTTTTGATTGAACAAGGGAATTTGCTCACAGTTTTAGTGTCCGCTTACAGTAATTTCTTGAGGCAGAGTTATCCCTGAGAACTGCGTACTGAGAGTATATTGAGGTTGTTGAAAGAAGAGTTTACCTGGATACTGTTTGACCACTTCTGTTCCAGGGCTGATGAATGTAGTGTAAATAAAACAAGCTGCACTAAGACTGTCCTCAAATTCCATGTCACTGATTTCTCTTCCTCTCAGAAGTTGACCTGCAAGGACCTGGACATCTGCTACTGCTCAAGAGGAGCAACATGGGTGTCAGAAACCAGACAGTGATGTCAGAAGAAAGAACAACTGTATTAAGAAACCCAGGATGGGGAGTTAATTAGGTGGAAAGGATTCAGCATAAACCAGTTCTGCACTTTTTACTTCTGCTTTACTATTTTGCTTTTAAACCATTGTGTTCTACGGCCAACACACTTTCTCCATTTTTCTTCCCCAGGTTAAATTGTAGAGGAGCATAAAGGAAGAAATTAATCCACCTCTTCCTTAACCACTTCCAGGTTAAAGAAAGATTCATAGTCCCCTGCCCTGAGTGTGTTTGCAGCATAACAAGGATGGGCTGCTGAGCCCAGCCTAGCTCAGCTGTACAGTATCAATTAATCTAGAGAGCCAGTGTTTGTTACCCACTTTTGCTCTGGAACTGCTCTGAAGCAAGCTTTATTTTAGTTCTTTTTCATGGACTTTGGCTGTAGGAAGCCTGTTGTATTTATGCTGATGCTTCAAGAAGTTGGATGTTCTTTACACTTGGATATTTCTGAGGGTATTCATCTCAAAGGTGGAAAAGCCTCTTAGTCTTCATCAAAGAGGACAAAGAGCAAAGGTAATCTCTTCTGGGCTGCAATTGTCTCTTACTATATGTTTGGGACTTATAGGTAATGAAGTAATTCAGATAAGAAAAGATAGAAGAGTAGGTAACAACTGAAAAGGGGATTGGCTGGGACATGTTCAGTGTGGTGGTGTAGAAACAGAAGACAACATTCTTGCAGAGAGCTGTAGTTTGAGTAGTACTAAAGGAAGTTTGCCTTTTGATTTCTATGCCCTCCTGGTGTGTGTGGTTTTCTCTTTTTTTTTTTTTTTTTTCTTTACAGTTTTCTCGTGGGGAGTGATATAGTGGGGAGATACTGGATTTTTCTCTACCCTGAGAGAGATCATCATTGTGTTGCATTGTCTGTCCGAGTCTCACCTAGACCAGTAGAACCTTTTGGGATAGGTGAGGCTCTTTCAGTTTTAGAAAGAACCTGGTATCCTCTGCTAAACTGATTGTTGCAGAACCCCTATTCCCTTGCAGTCATTATTGTTTCTAAGTATCATCTTCTGGGGTAGTTGTTTCTTGATTTGCAAATGGGAGTTAGGCACATATGTTCCGCTTAAGAAAAACAAGCAGGATCTTATTCAGGGGGGCAAAGCAATATGCCACATTTATCATAAGAAAGCACAGTTGATAACTATCTAGTATCCACACATGCATGCACACATTCTGCATTTTATCAGGTAGTTATGGGTCCTGATTGCAGCTTGAGTTCACTGCTGGAGTTTGCAGCTCATGACAGCTACCTGGCCAGGGAAGCTGAGCATGAAGAGCAGGGTCTTTGTCAGGCACAGAGCTGTGCACTGATGCTCTTGGATGCTGTGCAGAGCATTACCCAAAGCTATGCAGTCTCGCCCATCTTTTATGTCTCTTTGTCCACAGATGATATGTCCACACTGCCTCAGGGTACTGTATGACCATGAGTCAGTTAATAGTAGCTGTGATCTTGTTCTTGATGGAGCTTTTTGTCCCTTTCTTTCTAGGGTGGATTCTTCTTGCTTTTGCAGGATTTGTCTGCATTGTTCTTCAGTTATTAAGGTGGTGCTGGCAGTTTGTCATCAGGACAGGTTGGTGGTTGGAATCTGATCCCATCTGATCAGCATCTAAAGAAAGTTTCAGCAAAACTTAGGCTGAGCAACACAAAATGAAGTAAACAATCCAAAAATGGAGTTTTGGGTATAATATGGAGTTACAGGTGAATGGATGAGCATGGCATTTTTATCAATGAATATTCTATGTAGACAATTTTATTTGAAGCAGTTTGATGGTATAAATAAGTACCTTTGGAAATCTCACTAGTCACTTACCTGTTTCTTTAGACACCGAACTACATTTTATATTGAGTCCTAGTGTCCCAGTTACTTCAGAATCCATAATACTGCATTGCCTACATTTATTGAGATTGCTTCTGATGAGTTGAGCATTTTGGACATTTTCAGTGGAGTTCAGGCTGCTTCGACTTGGCCACCCCAGGGCTGAATCAGCCTGATGCAGGGCCTGGGGGCAAGGCATCCTCTGTTCAGGCCTGGAGTGGTCAGGTCAAAGTGGCCTGAACTCCGCAGAGGGGCCATTCCAGGGGTCCCACCTCTGCAAGATGCAGTTCTCCACTGGCTGCTCTTGGGAGGGACTCTGGCTGGGGGTAGGCAGGGCAACACAGCTCCGCTCTGCCAGTGGAAGGAGGGATGGAGAGAACATGCGCTGCACGTACACCCCCCGCCAATGCTACGGGCTGCAGTGTGGCCGCTGGGCTGCTTCTGGCTTGTGCAGTTGTGGTGGGAGGGTGAGGGTGACCCCAACACCCCTGATTTGGCCATGATGCTGGGGCCAGCTGGGAGACCCCAGAGCACACCTGGCTCCCTGGAAGAGATTACCAGGGAGCCAGAAGGGGATGCTCAGGGAGCCACATGTGACTCACTGAACCTGCATTGCTGATCCCTGGTCTAGAGTTTTTGTCTGAATAAGGCAACAATTAAAAATCTTCTAGGAATCCAGAAGGGAATTTTGAACACTGTAAGTAGCTATCATCCCTCTTTAAAAAGAAAGTGCACTGAGAAAAGACAAACCATTGCATTGTGTACAGTTCCAGAGGACCCAGGATTTAGACTCAGACCATTATTTCTTTGCTTTAAACAAAGCAAAAGATGTAAAAGATTTCTAGCTATGGGTTGTGATGGTTAGTTGTGGTAACTGGTAAAATGTTGCGGTATAATTTAGAAGTGTAATGTGCATTATTCTGAATGTTTTAACAAACCATAAAATGATGATAAATAATAGAAAATAAGGTGTTTGGGTAGTTCACGGTGGGGGGGGGGCAGCAAACAGGCACTGCAGCAAAAGTTGAGAGTCAAGTTATAGGACTTGATTCCCATTATCTTATAGACTCTAAGGTCTAAGAGGACCAATACAATCATCTAATCTGACCTCCTACACAATGCAGGCCACAGACTCTGCCTGCCTCCCCTGCCCCCTGTAATAAACCTCTAACCTACGACTGAGTTATGAAAATCCTTAAATCATGGTTTAAAGATTTTAAGGTACAGAGAATCCACCAGTAAGTGAGCTGTGCCCTGTGCTACAGAGGAAGGCAAACCCCTGGCTCCTGTTCCTCTGAACCTTTGTCAATCCACCCTTGGGAGGGGGGAATTCCTTTCTGACCCCAAATATGTCAATCAGTTAAACACTTAGCATGTGGACAAGACTCATAGTTAGACACACAAGAAAGAATGCTGTGCAGTAAGTCAAACTATACCATCTCAATCCATTGGCATATTTACCACCAGCAGTCAAAGATCAGTCAATGGCCAAACTAGGCTGATCTGTCACATTATCTCCTCCATAAATTTATCAAGCTCAGTTTTGAAGCCAGCTTGGTTTTCTTCCCCACTGTGCCCATTGGAAGGCTATTCCAGAACAGTGGGTTACTGACCAGTAACTGTCCTTTGAGATGGGCTGCTCACACACATTCAGTTACAGGTGTCTACGTGCTGCAGCACATGGTAGCTTGGAAAGTCTTTAGCCTTAGCCTGTCAGGTCAGGGCACAGGCCAGTGCCCTGCGACCATAGCTATATAGGTGACCATGACCCTAACCCTTGCAGTCCCCCATACCTTAGCCAACTCCGTTAGCGGGGACAGCAGAAGGGCCCTGAATGTATGTGAGCAGCCCATCTCGAAGAAGGACAGTTATTGGTAAATAACCCACTGTTCTTCTTCGAGCACCGCTCACATCATTCAGTTACAGGTGACTGCTAGCCATACCCAAGGATGGTGGGAGGAGTTACTGTCTGCCCACTCTGAGTATGGCTCTGCCCAGTGCGGCATCCTCTCTAGCCTGTTGGGTGATAGCGTAGTGCGTTGTGAATGTGTGCACAGATGACCACATAGCTGCTCTGCAGATTTCTTGGATTGGGACCTTGGCATGGAAGGCCGCTGACAATGCTTGAGCCCTGGCAGAATGGGATTTAACCATCTCAGGAAGGGGTGTCTTGGACCTTCCGTAGCAGTCTTTGATGCAGTTCACTATCCATTTGGAGATGCACTGAGAGGACACTGGAAGACCTCTTTTGTGCTCCGTGGCCACCACAAAGAGTTGGGAGATCTTGCAAAATGATCACATGCATTCCTAGTATGTTAGGAGCACTCTCCTCACATCCAAGGTATGCCACCACCTCTGGTTCTCTGTGGCAAGCAAATTTCCTAGTTAAGGTGGAAGGGAGTAGGCACCTTAGGAAGGGTGGTGACACAGAACAACTTTGTCAGGGAAGAACCTCATGTACGGGGGTTCTGAGAAGAGGGCCTTCAATTCTGAAACCTGTCTGGCAGAGGTGATTGCTACCAAGAAGGCCACCTCCCAAGAAAGGACTAGTAGGGTGCTTGAGTCTAACAGTTCATAGGGCAGCTCTGTTAATGTCCAGAGCACCACATTTAGGTCCGGGGGGGGGGGTGATGGGGTTGTGGAAAGAGTCTTTCAAACCCTTTCAGGAACCTTGTGGAGATAGGGTGAGTGAAGACAGAGATTCCATCCGCTTTCTTGTGGAGGGCTGAGATTGCTGCTAGGTGGACTTTCAGAGAGGAAAGTGAGAGGCCTTTGTCTCTGAGGTCTAGCAGATAGTCAAGGATTTGGTGAAGTGGGGCTAGCCCAGGGTCTACACCCCTGTCCCGAGCCCGGATGGAGAATTGCTTCCATTTGGCTATATAGGTGGAGCTGGTTGATAGTCTCCTACTACTAACCAGGATCTTCCTAACCCTGTCTGAGCAGAGCTTTTCCAGCTTATTGAGCCAGAGAGTTTCCAGGCTGTCAGGTGCAAGCAGCCTGGGTTCAGGTGCTGGATGCGCCCCGAGTCCTGTGTCAGCAGGTCCGCCCCCTGGGAAAGGCGGAGTGGGGTCTCTACAGACTGCTCCTGTAGGAGTGGGAACCAATGTTGCCTGGGCCAGTCCGGAGCTATTAGTATTATGTTTGCTCCGTCCAGTCTGATCTTCAGAAAAATGCTGTGTAGCAGAGGGGCTGGTGGGAAGGCATACATCAGGGTACCAACCAGCTAATGCGGAAGGTGTCATTTAGGGACCCTTCCTCCCGACACCTGAGGGAGCAAAATTGCTGATGCTTGTTGTTCTGTTGTGTTGCAAACAAGTCTATTTGGGGTGTACCCCCATTTGTGTACCAGGCAGGAGAACACCGTGTTGTGGAGTGGCCACTCATGGTTCACTAGGGGTTTTCTGCTGAGGGAGTCTGCCCACTTGTTGTCCACCCCCACTAGGTGTGCTGCCACCGGGGTGAAGCTGTGTTTTAGGGCTAGCTCCCAGAGTTTGCACACCTCTTTGCAGAGTGCAGGAGAGCAGACCCCCCTTGCCAGTTTGTGTAGAATATGACTGCGGTATTGTCCGTTAGAATCTGAACCGATCTGCCATGTATTCTGTCCAGGAAGCTCGAACAAGCCAGTCTGATAGCCCGCAGTTCCTTCACGTTTATGTGAAGGCGATTCTCTGTGTGGGACTAGAGCCCCTGGGTGGAGAGTCCCCTGGATATGTGGGCCCCCACCCCAAGTCCAAGGCATCGCTTATCAGAGTCACTGAAGGTGTTAGCTCTGTAAAGGGAATGCACCCCTATGGCAAACTGGGGGTCCTTCCAAATTTGTAATGTCCCCAGAAAATCTTGGGGAATTGACAGTACCTTGGTTAGGGAGTCCCTCCACGGGTGGAACACCATGGAGAGCCAGACCTGGAGTGGTCTCATTCTCAGGCGTGCCGTCTGGGTCACGGAGGTGGAGGCTGCCATGTGTCCGAGGAGCTGTAGGCAGCGATGGGCTGTGGTTACCTGCGAGTTCTGCAGCTCTGTAATGATGGTGCAGATGGACTGAAATCTTGAAGGTGGCAGGGAGGCCGTCCCTTTGTGAGCATCTAAAAGGGCTCATATGAACTCTATATTCTGGGCTGGGCAAAGTTTTGACTTTTCTTGATTTATGCAAAGACCCAGGTACCCGCAGAGCTTGGTTACTGCTCTGACGTGGAGCCTTACTCGATTCCCAGAGTATTAGCCAATTGTCTAAGTAGGGGTAGATTTTTATGCCCTGCTGGTGCAGGAACACCACTACCAGCACCATACACTTCATGAACACCCTAGGGGCCAGATAGAACCCGAAGGACAGCGATGTAAATTGGAAGTGATTTCCCACCCCCCCATGAACCTTAGATACTGTCTGTGGTAGGGGTGTATGAAAGTAAGCATCTTTGGGATCGAGGGCTGTGAACCAGTCCCTCAGAGACAGAGATGGGACAATCTGCGACAGGGAAACCATGCAGAGCTTTATTTTCTTTATGTGCTTGTTTAAGACTCTGAGATCTAGAATGTGTCTCAGGTCCACGTTGGGTTTGGGGACCAGAAAGTATTGGGAATAAAACCCTTTTCCCCATTCCCACTTTGGAACCTTCTCTATGGCCCCAATAGACAGGAGCTTCTCACACTTGATCTCGAGGAGGTGATCCAGTTCCTGGTTTCTGAGGTTTGGTCGAGGGGGCAGTTTTCTGACCCGAGGAGTTGAATGAAAGTGAATGTGGTACCCCTTTTTTACCGTCTCAAGGACCCATTGGTTGGTTGTGATATTCGCCCAATGGTGTGCAAAGCAGTGTAGACGTTTGGTGAAGATTGGGGTTGAGGCTGTGAGTTCACTGCCCTCATGGTAACAGTCAAAAGTGCTGCTTCCTGCTCAACGAGTGGACAGAACCTTACTGACACCTGCTGGACTGGGAGGCCTGGGGCTTCCTGTTCTTGCTGGAGAGGGCCTTGTCCTTATCTGCGTCCCCGAGGTGACATTGGGGGCATTGGTAGGAATGGGGAAAGGAAGCTTGCATCTGAATCTGTTGTTTCAGCTGTTGCAGCTGCTGTTGCAGGAGTTGATGTGATTTCAGGGGGTGTCTGGAGGGTTGTGGGGTGTACATACCCAGTGAACAAAGAGAGGCTCTCGAATCCTTCATACCGTGAAGCTTGACATCTGTGGACTCAGCGAATAGGTCAGGGCCTTCAAATGGCAGATCTTGGATGATGAACTGCATTTGTGGGGACAAGCCCGAGCCCTGAAGCCAAGTGGAGCGATGTATGACCACAGCAGAGGCCATGGTGCGTGAGGCTTGTCTGATGCATCCCAAATAGCCATAAGGGCGTCCTTGGAAACCAACGCTCCTTCTTCAATCATTGCCTTAAAGTCCCCTAGGCGATCCTTGGGGATGAGGTCACAGAAGCCTTCCATGACTTGCCAGAGGTTGAAGGCATATCTAGTCATAAGGGTTAGATGATTCTATGGCAGCTCTACAGCTTTGCATCTCTAGGCCTTCCTCCCCAACAAGTTGAGCTTTCTAGCCTCCTTGTTTTTAGGAGTGGAGCTTGGTTGTCCCTGTCTCTCTCTTTGATTGACTGCGTCGACTACCAGGGACCCTGGGATAGGGTGCTCAAAGAGGAAGGTGAACTTGTCTTGGGAAACATGATATTTACGATCTGCTGCTCTTGACACTGGTGGAATTGAGAAAGGTATCTGCCATTGCGCCCTTGCAATTCTGTACACCCCTTCGTGTAGGGGAACAGATACCTTGGCAGGTGAGACATTGTCCCCCACATCAAAGAGGGGGTCGATTTTAGAATCATAGAATCATAGGGTTGGAAGGGACCCCACAAGGTCATCTAGTCCAACCCCCTGCCAAAAAAAGCAGGACCACTCCCATTAGATCATCCCAGTCAGTGTTTTGTCCAGCTGGGACTTGAACACCTCCAGCGATGGAGATTCCACCACCTCCCTAGGCAACTTATTCCAATGCTTCACCACTCGCCTAGTAAGGAAGTTTTTCCTAATATCCAGCCTGGACCGCCCCAGCTGTAACTTGAAACCATTGCTTCTCGTTCTGCCCTCTGTTACTACCGAGAACAGTCGAGCTCCCTCCTCCTTGGAGCAACCCTTCAAGTAGTTGAAGGTTGCTATCAAATCCCCCCTCAGTCTTCTCTTCTGCAGGCTAAATAAGCCTAGTTCCTTCAGTCTTTCTTCATAGGGCTTGTGCTCCAGCCCTTTGATCATTTTGGTTGCCCTCCTCTGGACTCTCTCTAATTTGTCCATGTCCTTTTTGTAGTGGGGAGCCCAAAACTGGACACAGTATTCCAGATGTGGCCTCACTAGTGCAGAATAGAGGGGAATGATCACATCCCTTGATCTGCTGGTAACACTTCTTCTGATGCAGCCCAGTATGCCATTGGCCTTTCTGGCAGCAAGAGCACACTGCTGACTCATATCCAGCTTCCCATCCACCATGACTCCCAGGTCCTTTTCTCCAGTGCTGCTATTTAGCTGATCACTCCCCAGCCTGTAGCAGTACATGGGGTTTTTTCGTCCCAAGTGCAGGATTTTACACTTATCCTTGTTGAACCTCATGAGATTCCTCTTGGCCCACTGCTCCAGTTTGTCTAGGTCTCCCTGAATCCTGTCTCTGCCCTCCAGGGTGTCTACCGTTCCCCCCAGTTTGGTATCATCTGCAAACTTACTAAGTGTGCAATCTATCCCATCATCCAGATCATTAATGAAAACATTGAACAGAACTGGCCCCAGGACCGACCCCTGGGGCACACCACTCGTTACTGCCTGCCAACTTGACATGGAGCCATTGATTCCTACACGCTGAAACCGTTGTTTTAGCCAGTTTTCTATCCACCTTACAGTCCATGCATCTAACCCATACTTCCTTAATTTGCCAATGAGAATGCTGTGGGAAACCGTATCAAAAGCCTTGCTAAAGTCAAGGTATATGACATCAACGGCTCTTCCCGCATCCATAAATCCAGTCATCTCATCATAGAAGGCGATGAGGTTGGTCAGGCATGATTTACCCTTGGTAAATCCATGCTGACTATTCCTGATTACTCTATTTTCCTCCAAGTGTTTCAGGATGGATTCTTTGAGAAGCTGCTCCATGATTTTTCCAGGGATTGAGGTGAGGCTGACAGGTCTGTAATTCCCTGGATCCTCCTTTTTGCCTTTCTTGAAGATAGGTACTATATTTGCTTTTTTCCAGTCCTCTGGCACCTCCCCCGTTCGCCACGAGTTTTCAAAGATAATGGCCAACGGTACTGCTATCTCATCAGCCAGCTCCCTCAGCACCTTCGGATGCAGTTCATCCGGCCCCATGGACTTGTGCACATCTAGTTTCTTTAAGCAGTCCCTAACCTGACCTTCTGTCACCAAGGGCCTCTCTTCTTCTCCCCAGTCCCCCGTACCTAGTGTAGTGGGCTGGGAGCTGACCTTGCTTGTGAAAACTGAAGTAAAAAAAGCATTGAGCACTTCAGCTTTTTCCTCATCCTCTGTCACGAGGATGCCTGCCCCATTCAGTAAGGGACCTACACCATCCCTGATCCTCTTCTTGTTATTGATATACTTGTAGAACCCCTTCCTGTTATCCTTCACATCCCTTGCTAGTCGCAACTCCATTTGTCCTTTGGCCTTTCTGATTTTATCCCTGCAGTCCCGAGCAATGTCTTTATATGCCTCCTTAGTCATCTGTCCTAGCTTCCACTTCCTGTAAGCGTCCTTTTTATGCTTCAGCTCAGTGCAGAGCTCTCTGTTAAGCCACAGTGGGCGCCTTCCACATTTGCTGTGCTTTCTCCTTATCGGAATTGTATCTTGCTGTGCCCTTAGCAGGGTTTCTTTAAAATGCACCCAACTCTCTTGGACACCTTTCCCCTTCAGATCAGCCTCCCAAAGGATCCTGCCCATCAGTTCCCTGAGGGAGACAAAATCTGCTTTTCTGAAGTCCAGGGTCTGTGTTTTGCTTCTTTCCTTCTTTCCTTTAATCATCAACTTGAACTCAATCATTTCATGGTCACTGCTACCCAGGCTGCCATTGACCTCTACTTCCCTGATAAATTCTTCTCTATTTGTGAGCAGCAGATCGAGAGGCGCAAGGCCCCTCGTCGGTTGCTCCAGCATTTGTACCAGGAAGTTGTCCTCAACACTCTCCAGAAACTTCCTGGATTGCCTGTGCACTGCTGTATTGGCCTTCCAGCAGATGTCAGGGTAATTGAAGTCCCCCATGAGAACCAGGGCCTGTGCTCTAGAAACTTCTGTTAGTTGTACACAGAATGCCTCATCCACTTCCTCCTTCTGATCTGGTGGTCTGTAGCAGACACCTACCACAACATCCCCCTTGTTGCTCTCCCCTCTAAACTTAACCCACAGACTTTCAACTGGCTTGTTTCCACTTTCATAATGAAGCTCTGAGCAGTCATAGAGCTCCTTTACATATAGTGCTACTCCTCCCCCTTTCCTTCCCTGCCTGTCCTTCCTGAACAGTCTATACCCATCTATTGCAGAGCTCCAGTCATGCAAACTATTCCACCACGTCTCTGTTATCCCAATCATGTCATAGTTCTTTGTCTGCACTAGTGCTACCAATTCCTCCTGCTTGTTTCCCAGGCTCCTTGCATTTGTGTATAGGCACCTAAGATACCCAGCTGATTGCCCTACTTTCCCATTTTGACATTCAATTCTATTGTATCTACCTCCCTGGATTTTCTTTTGGTGTTGACCTCCCCCACCTGCCTCAGGCATTAGGGCTTCATTAGAGCATCTAAGAAAGTTATTTGATTCCCCCCGCATGTTCCAATTATCCTCTCTTCTATCCCTGTAGTTACAGTCCCGGCACCCCCCAAGTTCCATCCCATCCCCCTGGTCTCCCACATAGTCACTTACCTGTGAGCTTTGGTCTCCTTCCCCCTTCAGACCTAGTTTAAAGCCCTCCTCACTAGGTCAGCCAGTCTGCGTCCAAATACGCTCTTCCCCTTCCTCGAAAGATGGAGTCCATCTCTGCCTAGCAGTCCTTCTTCCTGAAACAGCAACCCATGGTCGAGGAAGCCAAAGCCCTCCTGACGACACCATCTTCGCAGCCAAACGTTCATCTCCAGGATTTTCCTGCTGGACTACCCCCAGTTCTATATTCACGTTCACTGCCATGTGGCAGATCAAGTCCTGCTGGGCACAGGAATCCTCCTTATAGGCTAGAGGCCTTTCAAAGGTGAGCTCATTCAGGGACGAGGACGAAGGGGCCGAGATCTACTATGCTGGGTCGAGTCAGGATTGGGCTCATCATCAGAAAGGTCCAAGGTGGAGATGGTCCTAAACAGTGCTGTGAAGTTGGGTTGTTGTCTGCCATCATGGCTAGCCAGTCATGTGACCAGTCATTGAAGGGAGTTCTGGGCGCAGTCCGGTGCAGGGGAGAGCAGCCCCCACCTGGCTGAAGGGTTTTGGCAGTACCGGAGGAGCTGGGCCTCGGTGAGTGTTGTGGGGCCTGTCATGCTAGGCCTGAAAAGGCCAAGCCATCTTTGTAAAATACATGACCTAAGGCTAACCTTTGAAGACATATTATATGGAAATGCAATGTATGAGTAGGCTAGTGCTTTGATATGCATTTGTATTCTTAGTTGTTTCTCGATGGTATTTACAGGTATCCTGTTAGAGGTTAGCAAGGTGACTGAAGTGCTTCTCTATCTGTTACCATTGTTCTATTGGAAGGGGTCAAGAGGGAACATTAACATCTAAAGGGACCTTTGATGTACCAACTTAAACTGTCTGTTAATGGCACTAATGCAGTTAATTACCTGGGGTACCCAGGAGGTGAAGGTTTTCCTTCAAAGGACAATGTGTATTGCTATGCTTCACTTAAGGAAGACCTGGAAACTGTCATCAAAGCCCACGTGAAGAATTGACCTGCAAATGCCCACCTTGCTAGCTGCAACTATAAAAGGACATTGGGAACCAAACTCCGGGGTCTCACATCTGTCCAAGCTTCTCAGGGAAAATTTGGGCCGCAGGATTGAGATCCCAGCCAACACTGGCCTGGAAACTGCCCTGCTAATTCTCATGGGGGAGAATTAGAACAAACTCTACACTTGGATTATTTGGTCTCTATTCCTATAAACTGGATTACTAACGACTGAAGCTGTGAAACAAGGACTTATCTTCTTTGGACTCTAAATCAGTTGTATGTATGTGATTCACTTTGACCTTATAACATCTCTCATTTTGTTTCTTTTCTTTTTATATTAAACCTTTAGTTGTAGTTACTAAAGGATTGGCTGGCAGCGTGTTATTTTGGGTAAGATTCAAGCCTGTATTGTTCTGTGTAATGTGGCTGACCCCTTGGGGTCAGAAGAACCCATTTCTTTAACGGACCTAGTGGCTGTACTGGGGACCGGTGACTGGAATGCAGTAAAGGGAGCTGGCTATACTATACGGTGGCTTCTTGATATCCATTGTGGGGGATCAGAAGCATTGTTTGTGACTGGTTGGGGGAGTTTAACTCTAGGTAACCCACCAGTGCTGGGAGAATCTGCTCTCCTTTTTGCAGCTTGCCCTGATCTTTGCATATTCAGGTGGTTATCCCAGGAGGCCCGGGTCACAGGGCCGATGAAGATGTCCTGCTCCATGGTCTGGGCATCAGGGAGTGCTTATGGCACCGTTTGCCAGGCTGTTCCCCGTCTCCTGAGGTCAGTTTGGGGGGGAGAGAGGAGTGGACGGAGGCCAGTGATGATGAGGACGAGGAGCTGGACCTCTGTCTTGGGGAGCCCTCAGAGCATGGTACCGAAAGCTCATGAGACGAGCAGCGAGAGGAAGGTGCCTCGGAGCATTTGTCGGCCCCAGTCTGTGGTGCCGGAGAAGGGCTGGATGGTACCAGGCTCGAACGCAGTGCTGATTTCTGCATCGGCTGCTTTGTGCGTGCCAAGGGCTGCACCGTTTTGGACTTTGCCTTTTTTGTTGGTACCGGAGCTGGGTCTCGGGGCCAAGCCCCAGTCTTTGTAGAGGCCCTTGGTGTTGACAGTACCGAAGATAGTCCCGATCTCGATTGACCAGGGGAGAGGTTCGGCAACCGAGCCAAGCGGTGCTGTGGCTGTACCACAGAGGAGGCTGACCCGGTCTTTACGGGGGCCCGTGGTGTTGACAGTGCTGGAGGTGGCTCCGATGCCAGTTCGGCAGAGCAAAGGCTCGACGACTGAGGTGGTGCCGTGGTGGTACCGAGCAGGAAGCCAACTGGGGCTTTGGATTCTGCACAGGTGGGTGGTGCCGAGGCTCCGGTGCAGGAGCTGCTCGGGGTGCCGGCGGAGCACTCACGGCTCAGGTGGCATCAGAGTTGGGTGCACTGCTCTCAGTAAGAGTGCGTAGGCGCCGTGCTCTTTCCTTGCAAGTCTTCCATTTAAAGAACTGGCAAGTGGAGCAATTTGCAGCAAGGTGCGACTCACCCAGGCATGTGAGGCATCTCTGTGAGGGAAAGCTTTGGAACAGGCGGGCACGGTTTAAACTCTAGCATTTTAATTTTCACATGAAAGACAGGCACATGCTTGCGCAAGTTTTGGCTAATCCAAAACCGTTGCTGAAGGCAGAAAACAGGAACGGGGAGGGTCAGGGTAACGGTCACCAATATAGCTGCAGTCATGGCACAGAGGGGCCTTGGCTGTGTGCCCTGACCTGACAGCCTAAGGCTAAAGACTTTCTGAGCCACCGTGCACGTAGACACCTGTAACTGAATGACGTGAGCAGCGCTTGAAGAAGAACTTCTCTTCTCTGATGGTTAAAATCCTGTGTCTAACTTGAAGCCTAAACTTCCTGATGGCCAGTTTATAACCATTTGTTCTTTTGTCCACATTGCTGCTGAACTTAAATAATTCCTCTCCCTTCCTGGTATTTATCCCTCTTTAGAGAGTAATCATTATCTCCCCTTAGACTTCTTTTGGTTACAGTGAACAAGGCAAGTACTCTGAGTCTCCTCTCACAAGGCTTATTTTCCATTCCATAGATATTCCTAGTACCCCTTCTCTGTGCCTGTTCCAGTTTGAACTGATCTTTCTTAAACGGGGGACCAGAACTGTATGTGTTCCAGAAGAGGACTCACCAGTGCTTTGTGTAACAGCCTTCTGCCTTGCTGGAGGCAAAATGCTACTACATCAGTGCTGGATTTCCCATTAGGCACTGTAGACACAGTGGCTAGGGCCTATGAAAGAGAGAGAACATTTAAAAAGCAGAAAGAATGAGGAAAATCATGTGGTTTAGCATTAGAATAGTTCAAAGTACATCATGTCAATTGATGTAGTTCAATTGGCATTTACCCCTCTTTTTGCACATTTCGGAGTGAAAGTGCCTAGGGGCTACGAACACCAAAATCTGGCCCTGTACCACATCAGATGGCAGAAGTTACAAAGCAGTGGAGAATCAAGCCCAGAATGTATCTGCCAGGCCTGGCACTTTGAGAGCACAACTGTGCTGCATCCCCATGTGTATGTTCTTTCCTCCTCTGCCCATGCACAAAACCCACTTGCTTTTTGCCATCTGAAAAAAATGGTTATTGGGCTCCAGACTCCAAGAAGACAAATCTGTGCAATGACTTGCTCTGTGTTGGTTTACCTCTGCTACTCTGCAGCATCAAGGAAATGCCTGAGGATTTAAAGGTGCATAAGCAAAATGCCAGCTTCCTTCATTTGCATAATTGCATACAAACAAGGAATTCTGTGGCACTTTTAATGGCTGACAAATTTTTTGCAGGAGCTTTTGTGGGCATAATCCCAGTTCATCAGATGAATGAAATGGAAAATATAACGTTAGCTGTAAATATATGGACACGGAGAAGGATGTGTCACATGGTTAATTCAAGTTCCAAAAGGTAGCTGTGTCAGTCTAGTTCAGCAAAACAAACAAGGAATCTTGTGGCGCTTTTAAAGACTAACCAATTTATTTATTACTTATTGCATGTTGATGATAAAAATAATTTAATAATGTGTTAATCTTTAAAAGCACCACAAGACTCCTTGTTAGTTTTAAGGTTAATTCAAACAGAGCTAGAAGGATAGGCTACCGTTCTATCTCCTTAAAGTAAATAAGATGTTTGGGTTCAAACAGTGGAATAGAGATGGGTGATTTGAGGGAAATTATCTTTTTGTAATGACCCAGCCATTTCAAGAGTTTTATTTAAACCCAAAGTGAAGGTGTTTAGTATGTATATGAATTCCAGTTCTTCAGTTTCATGTTCCAATCTGTTTTTGAGTTTTTTTTCTGAAGCACTGTAATTAGCATGTTTGGTTTTTATTTTTTCTTTTTTACACAAAGCCTGGGTAGATTGAAATGTTCCCTTACTGATTTTTTTGAATGTTACTATTCTTAGTCTCTGATTTGTATCCATTTATTCTTTTGCCCAGAGAGAGTCCAGTTTGGCTTATACAGCAGAGGGTCATTTTTGACACACAATGGCATAGATCACACAGGTAGATGAGCAGGTGAATGAACCCTTGATGGTCTGCTTATATGGTTTTAGCATGGAAATGTTGGCAGTCTCACTGACAGCAACACTAGAGGGCGTTGTAGCAATACCATTAATTCTCCTCAAGACTATGTACAGTGATTTTATTTTTTTTCTTGCTCCTTTGGCTTTTTAATTTGATTTAAGTTAAAATAACCAGATATCTCTTGGGACATGGTGCCACTATGATGGTCTCTCCCTTTCTCAGTCACTACTGAGTAAAGGACATCTGTGACTTCTGGAGAGGAGGGGAGAGCCTTTTTATGTCAGCACTAAAAGATGTATTTCTTCAGGTGGGCACACAACATTACTGCTGTGACACTCTAAGCCAGAGGTCTCAAACTCAAGTCACTGCAAGAGCTGCATGAGGACTAGTACGTTAGCCCAAGGGCCACACTGCTGAAACCTTTTCATACAATGATATTGTAAATATTGATGATGATAGCGTCATTGCAGGCTGCAGAAAATAACTTCAGGAGCTGTCTATGGCTCATGGGTTGGGGGCAGGGGGTAAGTGAGCAAAGAATCCGTCCCCCCTAGGCCTTTAGCTTTATGTCCCTGGCAAACAAACTCATTCGTAAAGCCACTCCATGGTCCTCATCTTCTTTCAAAATTCTCCATAAGAGTTGCTTCCACTTTTGTGTTTAAAAGAAATTAACCATGAATCTTGTCATACAACACAACTGCATTACAAACAAGACTACAATGAGTGAAATGACAGGGGTGTGCAAAAGTGGAGTGCAAGCAGGGCATACCCCTCAGTAATTGGTAGGGAACAGAACTGCTCTGGTGCCATGACAGAAGTCAAAAGCTCCTACTGTGGCTGTTTCTTGGCCACAATGGGGACACACAATGTGTCCTTCCAAAAATGGTCAATTTTTTATCCACACCCTGGATTACCTGAGCTGTTCCTTTGCATCCCATCACATTCAGGATACACATTTCAGTGAAGGAAAATGCATTTCTTGCTTTCAAAGCTACAAGAGACTGATGGTGATCGAGAGTTTAAAGGAAATGTAGGATACATATGTGTGTATATATCCATAAGAAATTCCACTTAATGCAGGCAGAACCCAGTGAAAATCCCACTGGAATTAAAATTTCTTGTGATTCACAACTCATTTCTTCTGACAACAGGAAGCTCAGTTGGATGCAACATAATCTGATACAGTTTTCAGAAGCAAATTTAGGCATTAAACTAGATCCATCCTTTTCATGCTGGTCTGTATTTTATTCTTGATTCAGCCAAGTGATTACAAAATTAACCATCTCAGCTGGCCCCATTACTACATAGCTAGTATAAATATATCAGGAACAGGATATGGTCCTGTCTGTTCTGCAAGTACTGAGCTTCGTAAGGAGCCGGAGCCTTGTAACCAGGTCTCTCAGCACAGCTGATTTCATGGTGAAGATGGGGGTCTTATTCTGTAACTTGTTCAACAAGCAGAAATCCTAAATGCCTGTCAGTCCTATGACAGTCAATGCATGATGTTATTGTTAGCTTAAGAGAACAAATTCTTAATATAACATTAAAAGTACCTTCTTCTGTCACTTAAAATGTCAATATTTGCCTAATGTGTGTATTGCCAGGTAGTATCTGATTTTACCACAGGCTTTCCCCACCCTGTGATCAAGAAATAACTAGTCTACAGGAGCCCAGATCCCACAGGGGTAACTTAGCAAATGTGTCTCCCTCCCCCATACTTGCCCTTTTAAAAAGTTGTAATGTTTTATAAATAGAAACAAACCTAGAATAAAATAAGTTCTGGCATATAATGGTACTTAACATTGTTCTGATGTATTATAATGATGGATATGGATGAATCTTCAATAACAGCTGCTGTACTGTGCTATATGGTGCCTGCCACAAAGACCAAATGCTACCAGCATATTCCACTTACCCTTCTGTGCCTTTTTACCTTAAAACAAGCATGGTACTGCACAAATCAAATTTCTTTTCCATACAAGAAGAAATTTATTAAGGACAAAGCCATCAAAATGCTTTAGAAATCAAGGTGGGCATTAAGTCCTACCAGTGCAGTGGTTTCTGCTGTAGCTTATCCCTTGAGTCCAGCTTGCAACATTTTAGAATCAATAAACGTTACATGCCAGGAGACAGTGTGTTTCTGCGGATGCTCGTCTTGGCCAGGGGTGGGATGGGGAATCAAACCTTGGGTTAGTGTTGACTAACGGCATTCAAGTTATAGCTGGATGTAGACTAACCTCTTCTGATACATGCGTGTACTTATGGTTACAGCTTGCTCCCAAAAGGTGAGGGCCTCTTGGACACATCTTAAGAAATCTGATCGAGACCTGGAATTAAAAGCCTACATAGCCAGGGATCCAAACCTTATGCCTGTTAGCTGATCTTTATCTATGATCCTGTGTGGCAGGCAATGTTCCCTTTAATTCTTCATAGGTTGTGTGCACAAAAAATTTCTTTTGTGCAAATTTTCAGAACCGGTGTCCAAATTTGTGCACACTCCAGTTAGTGTGGTCAAACTTGTGAGCGCAATGAAGCAAGTGTGTAGGATGCAAATAATTAAATTTTATTTTGATAATGGTGATAGAAATTATTTTATAAATTACAAAACCTTATTTGAAATATGCTACTTGAAATCACCGTCTTAAAATAGCATAAAAATATTAGCAGAGTTGAATTTTTTTGTGCAGGCTTTATTTTGTTGTGCGTGTGGGTTTCATGACCTGCGTGCGTCCGCACACGCGCACAGCTTAGAGGGACCATAGGTGGCAGGAGCTTTCTCCTTGGTCTGGAGTGCCGTCAGTGGCCTTGACCAATCAAGACTGCATGGACTGGGTGGCTTGAAACCAGTTCTTTCTCCTCCTCTCCTCCCCTCCCCAGCCCCTGAATCCTACAAGCTGAGCGTTCTTTCTCAGCAATGGTTTACTTCGCGGTATTTGAGAGTCTAGGGGGTATGCTTATAGTCAGGCAGAGTTGTGATGGCTGCATGTGTACGACATCCCAGAGCTAGCTCGGAGCTTGAATAGAAGTGAAGCTGCAGCAGAACATACAGCACACAGGCTAGGCTCTGGTGCTGTGGGTCTCAGCCGCTGTGTAGTGACACAGAAGTGTGTCATGGACAGTGGCTGAGTGGTGTCAAGTGAAATCAGCCTGGTGCTGACAGCTTGTGGAGAGCTGCTGCAGCAGGCTGATTTTACACTGCTGGCCTTTTAAGAGCTGAAGCTGCAGCAGCTGCTCCAAGAACTGCTGCAGAATCAACTGTTTCATGGCCTTGGGGGGCTGCCAGTCAAGCCTCTGGCTGCCAAAAAGTCCCTTTTACGGGAACATTTCTTCTGAAGTGGGGGAAGCAGCAGTGGCATGGTGCATCACATGCATCTGGGAGCCCTCCCAGCTGTGTTGCAACAATAAAGGGGTTGAGAACTCTTGCACTGTCTGGAGTATATGTGCAGCAATCCAGGCGGGTTGTATAACCTGTGCTGTAATGGTTTCCCTACTCTTGTTGTTCAAGCTAGTTAGGTCAAAGCTAGCTTGGGTCTGGCTATACATGCTGCGGTCAATCTCTGATTGCAGCTCGGATATCCTCAGTGTCTGCACAAGTAAGACTGCCCTTGTGGCAGTGCAAAATGCATAGCTCCCATCAAGGTGCTGTACCAACTGCAAATAATTTTAATGGAAACCTGGGCATTTGCAGGCTTGCTCACAGTGGTGGCAGATTGTGGTTAAATTCCAGGGACTGTCTGTCTAATAAGAGGATGTTTAGAAATTTATAACAGGAAAGAACTTTCAAAGTTAAATGCAAAGCAAAAGAAAAATATTGTTTGTGCTCATTTGTGATGTACACTGACTGAAAAATTCCAGAGCCTTTTCTGCTTGATTTTTCTATTGGAAGTCAAATGACTCTGCATTTCTAGAACCCCTTCCAAATAAAGGTCTCCAAGTGTTTCATCAAGTTTTCCTGCCAATGCCACTGTGAGGTGAATATACCATTCCCAATTTGCAGAATGGGGAACTGTATTACAAAGATGTTGATTTGCCCAAACAAGGAAGGAGTCCTGTGGCACTTAAAGACTAATAAATTTATTTGTTGCATGAGCGTTTGTGGGAGAAAAATCCCACTTTGTCAGATGATTTCCCCAAGATGACCGTGAAAGCTTGTGGCAAAGCTGGGAATGGAC
This sequence comes from Podocnemis expansa, assembly GCA_007922195.1. NCBI lineage: Eukaryota > Metazoa > Chordata > Testudines > Podocnemididae > Podocnemis > Podocnemis expansa. The sequence goes on from ML682019.1 coordinate 5,133,967, forward strand.
TCCAGGTTTGCTGATTGCCAGTGCCATGTCGTGGTTCAAGGGCTTCCTTCTATCACGCAGAGCCATAACTAAAGAATTCAGTGCCCAGGGCGCATTCCAATTAGAATGTGCCCCTTACAATGGCTGGTGCCTCGGGCGAGCAGCAAGGAGCGCGCCCTTTAATGGAGCAGCTCAGTGGAGCTGTCCGGGTGCGCCCAGCGCAAAGCCCCACTTGCCCCTTCGTACTTACAGCCCTGTTATCATGAGTCCCCACCCCCACCTTTTTTTTTAAATATGAATGTCTTTGGCAAGGTTGTAGGATCTGGAATGTGATGGATCAAGGGGTAGAAGCAGTTAGGCCTAATGTCTCAATCTGCAGCTCTATGTCACATGGCAGGTCCTTCAAAGGCTTCCAAAAGCCTCCAGAGAAAGAGCAATTGGGATCTGATACTCAGTGCCAACATCCCAGGTGAGGTGAAGGAACATCCCTGTTCTTCAGGTGGAAAAATGAGACCCAGAGTAATGTGGCTGGCCCAAGGTCACCCAGAAAATCTGTGGCAAAGCCTTGAACAGAGCTTGCATTGCCTAAATTAGTCCTTTATTAAAGTATGACCACTAGGTTATTGTTCCTGCATGTCTGCACAATTGGAAACAGATTTCTAATATTCAGTTAAAATTTTGCTAGATTTTCAAGGTGGGTGTTGAGTGTCTTTGCTTGCCCACAGCAACCATAGTGAAGTATGGACCTTACTTTGGCAATAGACTGTGTCAATGAGTTTCACAGTTTAATTACATGGTGCTTGGTAAAAGTGTTTCCTTCTAGTGGGTTTGAATTAAAAGATGGCAAATTCAAAACCAGTAAAAGGAAATAGATTTATTTTTTTACAGACTGCGTAATTAAGCTGTGGATCTTATTGCCACAGGGTGTCTTTGAGGCAAAAATGCTCGAATGATTCAAAAGAGGGATTGGACATCGCTGGGGTGAGCAAGCATACCCAAAGTTCAAATACTTAATGCCAACAAAGTTCAGAAGCTACATTAAACTTCATTCTGCAAGGGTTTAAATTAATTGCTAAATAAAAATATGAGAATAAAATTTAACCTAGGGCCAGATTATTCAACTTGTGCCTAATGCAAGGTTTTCTGCACTTTCCTCTGAAGCATCTGGTGCTAGCTATGGCTCAAAAATGGACACCGAATTAGACGGGCCATGGGTCTGACCCCATATGGTAGTTTCTATGTTCTTATCAATGTTTTATGGAAAAACGCTGTGAATACTAAACATCTTACTATGCTGTTACTGGCAAAGAAGGAAGGGGATCTAAGAGGTCAGATTGCGTTTGTCAGGTTGAGACTGTATGGTAGTTTTTGCAGTTGTCTGTTTATCACTATGGTGGGCTGGAAAACAAGAATCTGAGTCCACAGAAAAGAAAACTGATGTTGCAGTATTTATTTCTATTTCCAAAGTAGATAAGAACAAACCCAAGGCCTTTCAAAATGAGGACTGGGGGGAGAGAAAAAGCTGTCCAGAAGAGCCAATAGCCCACTGGTTAGGGCACTTGTCTGAGCTGTAGGCAATCCAGATTCAAGTCCCTGATTTGAATTAGGAAGTTGAACCTGGCTTTCCTACATGTCAGGAGCATGCACTGATCACTGGACTATTTATTGGCTGTCCTGGGTTGCATTTGGCTTTCTTGTTTTGACCAGGCATTTCGTCCTGAACCTGGGAAACTTTCCCAGTGCATTTTCTGACCTTCCTTACCTGTTTGTCGCCTTGCATTGCAAAAAATCTGGTGCTTAATGTAAGTAGGGGTTTCAGGGAAGTGATGATATGCTTCATAGATCGATCTTAATGCTCTTGGCAAAGTTGCCCATCAGTATCCTGGGAGAAGTGTGACACCGAACGGGGAAGTGACTTTCCGTAGATTAATGTTAAATAAATAAATGAGATTAAAACAAACAAACAAAACCAGAAACTCAATGTCACAGCAAGGAATAGCTCTCCGATCTTTTAATCTAAGGGCCTAACCAACAGATTATGTTGGAAAAAAAAATTCTTCCAAAGGTCTCAGAGAGGGAAAATCCAGTCCATCCAACTGCTAGTCTTGTTAAATAGTGCAGCACATTTTCATAAGCAGGCAGTTAGTCTCTTCTCCCTATTGTGCAATAAACCTGATACCATTCTCTTGTGTGAAACAGGGAATTCACCTGCAGTTTCTTTTTGACCTCTGTTATTCAGCGTTACAGGCCACACATTTCACAATTAGACGCTATTAAGGCAGCCTGGCCCAGTTCTCTAACAAACACCAAAACAATCTAGGTTTCTGTACCTAATTATTCCTTTAAAATTTGCAGGCACTTTCATGACCAAAGAAACCATTAATTGTGTCTTCATTAAAATTACCCTTTTCTTCACTGCACTCAGCATAAAAGCACTATTCAAATATCAAAACATTGCCATGAACCAAATAATGCAGCTAAACCTAATTACTGTCTTGCACAGCAGAAGGGCTGAAATGCTTGCAGACTGATTCATTAAGTGAGGATTTTGCACTGAAAATGGCCCATAAAGAGAAACCAAATGAACAGAACAGAAACAAAGCAATTTGGAATTTCAGACTGGCTCACTGTTGCTTTTGGTTTTGAGAATGAAGGAATTCAATGGGGAATTTGTGATCAAGAGGAAAAACCTTCCTTCCTCCTCCAGTCCCTCTCACCCCCCGCCCCCCGAAAGGGGCACCAAGCTCTTTATAAGAAATGGAAGAAAACAGGGGGAATATGTTTTCATGCAAATAAAGCCAAGACTGAACTGTTGTAGCGAACAACAAGTATGAATGTCTGGGCAAGCACTAACTTATAAGGTGGTATTATAATTTGTAAATTATTTATAATATTTTTGTGGAGCAGTTCTTTACTTCCATCCAACCCCTTTTTGTAGGCTCTGCATCAGGCTCATCTGGCTGGCAAAAATTGGCTAAATTAATACAATCCTCTTTCAGATCTCTCAGCTAGAGCTGGGGCAGGGGTCTACAACCTGTGGCTCTTTGGATGCCTCCTTTCAGCTCTGGGCTCCTGGCTCCAGGTCCCCCAACCACTACCAGGGACTCTGCAGGCAGCCTGCTCCTCGTTCCAGGCTCCCTTCTCCCAGCCAGGGGACTCCGCAGCAGACACCCTGGCCCAGTTCCCTCCACCCCACTACCAGGAGGTTACACCCATTGTGGTTCTCAAAGCACTCGGTTATTGAAGGAATTTTTAAAAACAGCTCTTATCTTTTGAGTTGCTGGCCTGGGGGAATGCTGCAAAATGAATATGAATATTAAGTTCTATGGGCTACCTAGGGTGGTGGTGGAATTTCTGTCTTTAGAGATGTTTAAGGCCCGGCTGGACAAAACTCTAGCTGGGATAATTTAGTGGGAGTGGTCCTGCTTTTATTTATTTATTTATTTATTTATTTATTTTATTTGGCAGGGGGTTGGACTAGATGACCTCATGAGGTCCCTTCCAACCCTATGATACTATTGGGCTTTAGCTGTGCATGCAGATTCCACAAGCGTACATGCTCCTGGAAAGTGACTGGATGCGTGCGTTCTTGAGGAAGGTGAATTTAAAATCCACTTGCTGAGGGGATCTGAGTGCGGCAGCAGTGTAGCTGTAATTGTTCATTCTTCTGGTCCAGGAACAACACATGAGTTCACCCCAACATACTGTTAGAAAATAATTGAGAATAATTAATTCAAATGTGTTCTAAACTGTTTGCTGGCTGGTTGAGCTGCGAGGTGAAACTTGTCCATTATAAATTCTTTGCACAGCTCCTATGGTTGATGCTATGATGAGAGCGCTGATGAGTGTATTAAATCCTTCATTCATCGAACACCTCTAATCTCAAACGGCTCAGTCATTTTTTAAGCTGTGGTTTTGAAAATTGGACCCTCTGTGATGAGCTGCTGTGCTCCTTCCCAACAGTATATTTTTCTTCAAATAGATATTTTAGCTGTAGGGTATTGGTGGTTGGTAGCCCAGGTGGGGGAAGACACTGCCTTCCCTGTGAAATGCTGCCACTGACATGTGGCAGTTGTGGCCCAACCTTTCCTTGTCTCCCTGCTGGGGAAGGCATGCACACACAGGCAGGGCATAGCCCAGTGGGCAGCCTGGGAACTAGGACCAAGCCAGAGCCACCCTTTTTAAATCTCTCACCCTTGTCCACTCACTTAGACACATGGCCCAGCGTAGGAACTAGGAAATTTAAAATGCTGCTGTATCACCTCAGGCCCGGTGATGGAGGAGTTTCCAAACTGGGCCCTTTTGAGTATACGTGTGCCCCCCACACATACTGGGCAAGCTGCAGGCCAGCAAGGTGACCAGGGGATGGTGAAAGCTGTGGGGCTGGTGGCAGCTGGGGGAGCCATGGGGCCAGCTGGTGGTGTTGGTGGTGGCGGCTTGGGAGCTCCCCTGCAGATGGGGGCAAAGCCTGGGGCAGAAGTGGTGGCGGGGGAGTTGACTTCACCAGCCACCTACACAGTAGAGGTCCCCGGTTCAATCTCTGGTGTGTTGCCAAGATGGCGGTCATCCCAGTCATTTACATTGGGTTTTCTTCATGCTCCTGTGTGTGGTGCAGCTGTGAAATTGACCTTTTGGTTTGGCTTCTAATCCCACAAACTCTACCTGACTCCTAATATCAACTAAACCAGTGGGAGGTGCTGTTCATGTTCAGCACCTCTGCTTTTCTTTCCTGTATAACCTGTGTAGCTGGATTACTTTCAAAAGAGAAGAATGGCTCCAAAACCCTATGCCACTGCTTGTTGCCAACCTGAAATACAGCGATGCTGTATTTAATTAAACAAAAGGCCCTATATTTTACTGAAAGAGGTCAAGAGCAGTTGTGGGGTCAACAGGCTTGTAACACATGCTGTTGGTAGTGGGACAGAGGGTTTAGACACTTGAGCCAGTCTAATTCTAGCATTAGACATTTTTTCAGAAGGGGAACGGACTGGTAGTGAGAGAAGTGGCTTAGCCACTAAGGTGCTAGACTAGTAGCAGATAGCTCCTTTTTGGCTGCTGTGGCCTTGTTGACTTTGCAGTGAAGACATGAGTTATCACTCAAGTGTTGCCCCTAATTTCAGTCCTGTCTGTACAAATGAAGACTTAGCTCCAGTAGTGTTGTTAACTTCAGTTGACTGGCCTGACAGGTCATTTCTACTAAAACTCAAGTGCAAGCAACTAGTCAGCTGGTAATATGATGACTCTAGTATGGAGGCAGGCCAGAGTCACTTGAGTGCCAATAGTCCTCCACAATTCCCCTTATGTGCCAGAAAGAACCAACCAGATTCTAATACAAGTCCAAAGAGAGAGAATTCACTGAGCTATTGGATGAGTGCAGAATAAAGAACCAGGAAGAATGAACCCAAAAGTCTTTGAGTGACGTCTGAGTGAGAGAAAAGACAACGTGTGCACAGTTGTTCAGGTGTGGTTTCACAGTGTGGCTGCTCTTGCTCAAGCTGGGCTAGCACAAAAGGAGGAAAGCCAGTAGGGTTCTGGTATTTTTTTCTTGGGTTTCGTTAATTATTTTAAGAATTTGATTGTTCATTGAAACACATGAATAACCAATTGAAAAATTACATCCTGCTGTTCAATAGAGACCATTTGCAGGGTTAAGGCTGCTTCATTAAAGTGATTTGCATATGGCTCTTTCAGAAGCCACTTTCAGCAACTGATCAACATGTCAAGTTTAAACTTAAAACCTTAAAGAATGATTAAAAATGAAACTGAACAGCAAAGAAATTGAAATTGCTCATGAAAACAAGCTTAGATTAGATGTTCTTGGTTTCAGTAACCATCATGAGATCTCAGGCCAAGCACTTAAACTCCTTTGGCTTCAGAAGGTGTGCATGACACAGGCAGGGATTAAACTTGTATCTCCTGACTCCTATTCCCGAGCTTTAAGGGGGAACTCTGTGAATCTTTTGAAATTGACCAGTTTTTTAATACTCCATATTTGAGAGAGCACTATATAAAGACTATGTCCAAACACTTAAAAAAAAAAAACAAACAAAAAAACCCCCCCAAAAACCAAACCAAAACTACAGCAGGATTTTCTGCTCCCCTGCAGCTGTTAATAAGGACCTGTTCAGTGAGGGACAAACTGATAAAAGTAATTAGCTGTAGAAAGGAACCAGTGGCCTCAATTTTCAAAAGTAACTAGTGTATGATCTTGAATGCCTTTTGTTTTTGCCGACAAGACTGAAGACACCACAAAAGAGACCTGATTTTGTTCAGAAACCTTGAAAATGAAGCCCTTTTTAGATATCTCCTGTTGAGCACCCAAGATAGCTAGTCACTTCTGAAATTTTAGGGCCCTGATGAATCTCGTTGCTGCCAGGGGCACAAAATGAACAGACTCTGTTCAGACATTTGCTAACTGCTATGAGAGTTGCTGGCTGTTACTTGCAAAGACCAGGTAGAACATTTTCTCACCAACAGCTGACTTTTCCAATTGATGGTGTCCTCGGACAACAAGGCTGTCTCTTGCCCTATAAAGAGCGTGTTTTCTTAAGAAAGCTGACTTACTCCACTACTTTTTGACAAGAGTCTGAATCTGCAGACCATCAGGCCATGCTGCAAAGCCTTTCTAGCCACACTTTTGTGAAGAGGAGTAGGTTAAAGAGGAATTCTGTGAACACTTGTACATGTGCATAAATTTGCGCCAGTGAATAGGTCCACTCACGTGAATAAATTAAGCATGTGCATAACTCTTTCAGGATTGGGTCCTTGTGGAATTTGTGCATCGCTTTCCTGCCATCAGGTGATTACTAGATATTTTTGCCTGAGACTGTGAGCACTCAGTGCTCATCGACAGACGCATTTTTTAAAAAATTGATCACACGGTAAGGCTAGAAGATCATTTCCCACCCCCTACGTTGCTTTCATTTAAAAAAAATATTTACCAGCCTAGGCAATAAGTTGAATGTAAATTGACTTTATTACCTTTAGTGACGTGAAATGATCGGTTGCTGGGTGACCTTGTTTCTGGTTTTATGGTCTAGACTAGCTCTTAGATCAGAGGGGTGTGGCTACACTGTTGAACTAGTAGAGAGTTGTCAAGTTTCTCTTGAAGTGAGCAGAGGTTTAGTATCAAAGCTGGTACAGTACCAGAGAAGCATTAATCTGATAAAAGGTGTTTGCTACTTGTTACAAGAGCCTTGATCTGCGAGTAAGGTCTGAGGCAGATAAATACCTGACAACTGGAGCTGTCAAGGCCTAAGAAAGAACAGGCCGTGCTCTGTGCCCCTTAGCAGACCTGTGAAAACCGGCAAGGAACTGTGATCAGAAATCTTGGATTAGACCAAGTGAACATAAAAAGCCTGTGTGCAATTTACTGAAATGCTTTCACAGACTGGCACTCCATAGTCTGGGTGGCTTGGTTTGGATTTGTGCAGAGGGTTATTTGATGTTTTTTCAGTGGAAATCAAAGCTTTTTCAACTAAGACAACATGGAAGAAAATGAAGGAGTGCATACTTTGGAAAGCAGCCCTGTCTCTAATGGTCCTTGGTGTAAGGTGAGGAAAATAACTTTTTTTATAAAAGTAAAGAAAATATTCTATTGTTGTGTCATTTACAAGAAACTTCAGTAGCCCAAAACCTTTTAAAATTAGACTGCACACACTGTCTCTGTATCAGTCATTGTAAACAACTGGGAAAAAAAATTCCTTGGAGCAAGACTCTGCTGAATTTTAGAAATGCAAGTTAAATGGTGATGTTTGGTTTTTATGCTGAAAGCTTCTGAGTAACTATGTTTTTGTGCTACAGAAGCAAATTCAACAGTTAGTCAGAGGTGTCCAAACTTTAGAAAGATCTCAATTTTAACAAAGGTCAAATACGTTAAGTAAAATCACAGTCAACATAAGGTAACATGTGCATTAACTAATGCAAACAAGTTGACTACTTAACTTCATATCTGGGGGCAAACTTCTAATGATATTTCACCAAAGGTCCCTAGATAGCATTTAACTGTACTGAGGACAACAGCTGTGCTTCTCGTCAAATATTGCTCATTGACATTTTAAGATTGTGGTGTTTGGTTGTATTTGTAATTCAATAGCATGTTGCAACATTCTCCTCAGTTCACTTATAACCATATACTAATGCTGACAACCTAATCTCGCCCTCCCTCCCCTTTAAATCATGTTTCCTGTACTTGAAATTTGACAGATCTTCCATTTGGACAGGTGAATGTGCTTGTATTAATCTCATCCTGTTACATGAGATTAAATGATTAAGGTTTCAAGAATAAGGCATACGGTCTTGATTTTGGTTTCCTGTAAAATATTTGGCTTTGGGGGAGAGGGGTTGGAGGGGATGGCATGTGCATTGACTTGATAGGAAGTTGCAGCCCAGTGCGTATAATGGATGTGAGATGGTGGGGGCAGATTATACAGTATCGCTGTTATTGTTTGAAAAAATAGTAAATGGTGTTGCACCAAATATTGATCATGCAAAATAAAATATGATCTTTATGCTGCATGCAGATTAGAGCTTTGTATGCCTGCAAAGAAACCCTGACTCAGTGAAGTCAATGGATTTCTTGCTATCGATTTATCAGGGGGGCAAAAATTTCACCTTTCCATTCATATGCTGGAAAAGAAGCCCCTTCAGGCTAAACCAAGAATATGTCTGCTCTTTGGCTATTGAAACATTCAAATTCTTGTATAGTTCTAGACCCGTTTTTGACTCCAGTTCAAAATGGTGTCAAGGTATTTTTCCTGTTAGTAGTATTAGAGATTTGAGGGAATGTATCTGGGAAGCGTGGATCCCAAGCTGTATTCCAGTTTTTGATGCAGTCTTCAGAATGGTCTTACTGAAAACAGAAGCTGACGTTTTAAAAGAATGGGCCTCACATCTACTCCTGGTCGGATATGGAAGAAACAGTATACGCAAACGTTCGTATTTTGAACAGCTGCTTAGTTTGACCATGCTTCTCTCTCTCTTTATGCACCCTCCAGGCTTTCATTCTCATGAGGCTTAAGGAAGGGTTTAAATCAGGGGTCTCAAACTCAAATCACCACGAGGGCCCATGAGGACTAGTAGAGGGCCGCATGAGGACTGGTACGTTAGCCCGAGGGCCACACCACTGAAACCTTTCCATTCAACAGTATTGCAAATATCAGTAACAGTCGTGTTGTTGCGGGCCACAGGAAATAGCTTTAGGGGCCGCGTGTTTGAGAACCCTGGTTTAAATGCTCTTCAAGAGAATCTTCAATTTGCATGTGAACAGGAGTGTTTGTTGTTGCCATTTACTGTTCAGTATTATTCTTTATTTTCCTGTTTAAACAGCTTGATATCCAATCAGGGAGCAGAAACAAAACTGTGATGTTATAGTTTGTGATTGGTCTCCTGGCAGAGAATAGGAACTAATCAATGTGAACAATATTCAAACACACAGGCTGAAAACTGTTCATCCAAACAATTTGGCAAGTAGTTACAGATGATGAAGTGTGTTCATATAAATCAGGATTAATTTATTTTAAAAATAAGGTCTGTATTCCATGGATAGCTTATTTACCAGCTCTTCTGAGATGTAAAGAGAATTTTAGGATTATAAATTAAACTATTTTGAAAACAACCTTATAAATCATTCTGCATCTGTTCCCCTATCCGGGTAAGATTCCTCCTCCCCCACCCCAGTTCTCCTCTTATACTCTTACATGATGATTGGGCACTCTTTAGGAAGGAAAATTTGAATGCCTGGCAGCTAGATGCAAGATTGCTGTTGAAATATATTGAATAGCTCTTTGCCTGTTTTCCAAAACTTGCAGACCTGTAAAGTTTTACATACTCTTATTTATGACCTTTTTAAATATGATCGTGCTATCAAAAAGGTATGATTCTTTATGCGTTTCCATGAGAAAAATATAGGTGTCTTTTTCAACACTGTTTAAAATAGACTGCAGTCTTATTAATTTTTCATTGATGTTACAGCACATTTTCTAACTGAACACTGCTCTCACTAGCTCTTAAGACCAGATTTTTCAATTCTGGCCTTTACTTTTGAAGGTACAGTTTTGCACCTGCAAGTAACTGTGTCTGCACCTTTTTACTAGGTAGACATCTACTTGTTTGTGTCCCTGATATCAAGTAGTTGGAGATCTGTGTATAAAATTTGCATCTGCAATGCATTATGGATACAAAAATGAATGCAAGTACTTGTAGGTGCAAAATTGTTAACGACTGTCGTTAGAGATGTAGCTGGGACATCAAGGCTTCAAAGAGAAACAGCTGAACTCGAATTAATATGCAAGCTAAATTCTGTGAAAGCAGGACTTAATCCAGACTATGGGCTCTTTTCCCATTACAAAAGGTAATTTGACTTCAGGCTTCCCATAGTTTGAGCCTGAAAACTGCTCTGATTTGCTGTTACTGTATGACCTGATCCTATGTTTTACACCCCCTTGCATTTAGTTTCATTCCTTTCTGTAAGTTCACCCATCTTCGAAGCATCTGAGGAAGTGGGATCTTCTCCCACGAAAGCTCATGCAAAAAATAAATCTATTAGTCTTAAAGTGCCACACAACTCCTTGCTGTTGTTGTTGTGTTTTTTTTTTTGTTTTTTTTTACTGGACTAGACTAACACGGCTATCCCTTTTGAAACCCTCAAAACTGGACACTACGTTGTAGCTCAGCAGAAAACATAGCCATATATTTATCAGTGTGCTCTTTGCTGCATAAGACAATTCCCTGCTCTCAGGAGTTTACAAAACTCGTGATAGACAAGATATACTGGTGAATTCTGAGGGGTGGTACGTAGTCCCCTCTTCCCAACTGGTATAATGTTAGGGGAAGGAGGACATTTTGATTCCAGTTTTGTGGGCCATGCACAAAAATGAGTCTTTAGGGGTGACAGAATGAGGCACATTGGGACTGGAAAGTTTGTTTTATGTGTGGGGGGGCATGAAAGTAAGAAGGAGCTGTTGAGGCTGGCACTGCAGGCAGATGAAGAAGGAAAACGATCTGAGCAGTAGAATGAGAAATGTAAGGTGGGCCTATGGAAAGCAGAGATCACTGATGGGATGTCAAGGAAAGGAGTGCTATGATCTGATTAGGCAAGGAAAGTAGATCACATGATTTAATGGTGCCAGTAGATACATTTTATGGAACTAGATAAGATCAGAGAGGGGGCCATGATGGTTTTTATGCACTAGTCTTTTTGGCTCTGGAGTGAGCTGGGAGTTCAAATCCTGTTTCAACTCGTAAGTGAAAATCAGTGTGTTTTGATCTCAGACTGGTTCTTATTTGTTCTTATCATAAGACCATCAAATAATCAGGTGAATTTTTAGTCTTTGCTTCAGAGAGGCTTAAGGGAACGGGGTTTGCTTTGGTTTGGTTTCGTATGTGGGTTTGTTTTTTTTTTCATGTTTGAATTGCTGTGATTTGGAAAACGTGCATGGAGAAGTGTATGCAGCTGCTTGCTCAAGCCAGTGTTAGTACTTCTTGATTTCATAAATACTAAATGTACTTGCAGATTCTTAAATAAAAAGAAGCTGGTCATTTATTAACTCACTGAAATATCTGATTTTAGGGAGCAGCAGATTACAAAACAAACTGGATTTTCAGTCTACTCAAGGGCGAATAGAACACTTGCTCTTGGACAGAGATAACTTGCTTGCGACATCTCATTGCGGTGTGTTGGGTGGAAAGTCACTTAACTTTTTTTCCACCTTTAAATACTTGTTTCAAATCCACATTGATTAATACTTTGTGGCCAAAATATTAACATGTTAATTTGACGCAAGTACACAATGGTCTTGCCGATGTAGCTGCTGGCTGGAAAGATTAGCTTGCTAAACACTTTGCACATGCTCTTGAGGAAACTCTTCAGCCGTGAGCTCTGATGCTTAATTAATACTTTACTGTTGTGTCTTAGGTTAGATGGAGGCAATAGCACTGACTATTGACTGCTTCACAGAGCATCTTTCATATGAAACTGCAATAGTTGTGACAAATAGGAGTTAAATTGCTGGGAAAAGGATACTTGCTTGTTAATGTGTTGAATCAATGTGTGCCAAGGCTACAGGTGACCAAATAATTAGGAAAAAATTACTTTGGAGAGGAGATGATTGTTCTCCATCCCTGCTGTTGGTTGATTGATTAGAGAATAAATGGCAATCGTAAACTCATTGCTGTAGGCTGAAAAGGTAACTATATAACATGACTGTCCAGGGGGCAGCACGACTAAACAGTTACCACTCTACTGTATTTCCCTTTCTTACAACGTTTGTAGTGCTCCTGATATTTTAGAAAGGTAAACCTGTTCTGAAGGTGGCATGTCAGGTATTTTAACCACCATAATATTTTTCGGGACTCTGACCATGTTCTTCTCTATGAACATGTTCTTCTCTATGGAGAGTTGTCATTGCAGCTCCTTCTGGAACCAAAAACCGTGTGTGTGTCTGTCTGTGTGTGGTGATTTAAGCTAGCTGCTTGCACTGTAAACAACTCGAGAGGCATCCCCTGCCCTCAGTGATTTTCACACAGTGATTAACAGACCGATAGACAAAGGGCTTTGGGGATTAAAAACAACCCTGAGTTTAAACTGACTCAGAACTTTCTTTCTAATCTAGCAAATGGATCCAGGGCAATCCCGATCCTGCAGAAGGGTTGGAAAAACTTCGGTCTAATAGGACTCTTTAAGATGGATGTTTCTCTGTATGTTTAGTGGACGTTTTAAATTTTCGTATGGTGGGGTGGGCGTACTGCTAAGACTGTGGTCACTGGCAGACATTATTAACAGCTCTTAGAGACACAATACACATGCTGGCAATTGGGCAGACTGGCTTTCCGGGGCTATTACAATGTGTGGTGGGGCTGGTCAGAAGGGAGTGGGATAAGGGTCGCTATCTGGAGAAAGGTGACAGCTGGAGGCCTGAGGTCCAACTAGTTCGTTCTGGGGTTGATTAGGGAGGGGGAAGTTATACAGGGGGAGTTTAATTTGGAAGGATTTTCAGTAGTGCTCATTATTGGTCTGACGCCACTCCCATTGACTTCAGTGGAGGCAACAGCAATGCTACAGATTTCATCCTTCGTTCCTAATCTGTGAGGTGCTGAGTGGCCTCACCTCTGAACATTTCCTAGGTGCCCAATGTCTTGTGGGATCAAATTCGTACGTCCTGCTGGGGTTCAATATCCTCTATTTCATGTCTCCCTTTGTCTCAGTAAGGAAGTAGTCAATCCTGTTGACAACTCTGTTCCTTATCATTTTGAACTGAAGTCACTCAAGTCTCCACCCAAGCTGCTGTTGCATGGGAATTCAGTTTTGGACCTGTACTAATAGTGCTGAGTAAAGAAAGGGCAGGAGATTCTGTCACCTGTATGGTCGTGGTGTGAAATCCTAGCTTGAATGGAGTTCTTATCTGGCCAGTTCTGTTGAGGATGGTGCTGTCCTGTCACATAAAGGACTGGTCTTGCAACTCAGGCTTGCATTCAAAGAGGAGCAGGCTTTTTCTCCAGAATCTAAGAGCTCTTTTTTTTTTTTTTTTATCTTTTAAAAAGAGAGTTTCTAGATGTGAAGGTTGTTGAAAGAGCCTTAAAAACACACAACGAGTGTAACTGATGCAGTGACACCTGCCTGTATTTGTAGAACCTGCAGCAATAACTCTGAGATCTGAACCGCCACATTCACCTAATGGCTGCTCACTCAGATACCAAGTGTTGGCATTTTGTGTGTTAACTACTTCATGCCGCAGAAGGCTCATGATGTGAAGATCTATATACTGCGCTGTGAAGGACTGCTCATTTCAAGTGTAGCCATACCCCTAAAGAGTAACAAATTTATTTATCACATGAGCTTTCCTGGGAGAAAATCCCACTTCATCAGAAGCTTTGAAGTTCTTCAAAGTATCTGACAAAGTGGGATTTTTCTCCCAGGAAAACTGATGTGATAAATAAATTTGTTACTCTTTAGGGGTATGTCTATACTTGCAAGTTAGTTTGAATTCAAGTTTAGTCCCTGTCTACACTAGGCTTTCATTAGTTTGAATTAAGGAATTCCTTAATTTCCTTAATGAAAGCTTACTTTGAATTGGTAAGCCCTGATAGTTATTTCAGACTAAGCCCTTAGTTCGATCCTTAGTTCAAACTAAGGACAGTGTAGACTAGGAATTAACCTTTAGTTCAAATTTCGTAAGTTCGAAATATGGGCAGTTAGTTCTAATTAACAAAGTGGCCTAATTTGACTTAACTTGAAGTCAAATTAGCCCACTTTGTTAATTCAAATACATTTGAGTTTAGTTCAAACTAAACTTGAACTTAGTAGCTGAAATAACACATTCAAGCTGTGCCACAGGACTCCTTGCTTGTTTTTCAGAGAGCATCTGTGCCTTATATTTTGAAATCTCCATGATCTGTTGAACACTCTCATGGGTGGGGCTTATTTGGTGCGAGGATTTTGAAAAAAGTACGAACTCTCTCTGCTCCCCAGCCCAGCCTTTCCAACTATATTATATTAAACCTAAAACTGGAAGTTACAGCATCGTCTGTTGCACTTGCCTTCCCTCTCTAGTCAGTGACAGCAGCAGAGAAGTTCCTTCATGAAGGTCCTTTCAGTCGCTAATATAATAACTCATGTTACAAGGAGAGCATGTGGAAACCCCCTCCCCTCCTTCAAGCAGTCAGTAGTTATGTGTGGCATTGACGCATTCAGGTTTACCCAAAACGACTGGTAGGGACGCTGAAGCCCTGTGCCAGGAGTCTACCTTTCCAGCTTAGGAGGATGGAGAACTCCATTGTGCTTTTAGTCTGCTCAGCTCTGGCCTTGAATTCTCTGGGAGGGTGGCAACTTCCAATATACTCGTGCGTTGGACCAGTGCAGCCATATGCAGATAAATTGGTGGAATCTGGCCAAGTGTCTGCTCAAAGGTAGAACTCAACTCCAGGTGTAGGGAAGCTGGTTCTTTAGACTATGAGAGATCAGAGCAAATATACGTAGCACAGAATGTGCCTGCCTCCATGCTACGTGTGTGCTGTGCTTAGCTCAAGGCCTGGGAATAATCAATAGGCGGGCTCGTGCTTACCGGTAAGTGCTTTGTTGGACAGGCGCCTGGTTCTGTCTCCTCATAAGCCCTAGTGACCTGAGGAAAGCCCTATTGTAATCTCATCAGGGCTGAGGCCACTTTAAATGGCCTTAGTAAGAAAGATGGGCCTGAGCTGTAATATTTGGATCTGAACTTCCCCAAGGCTTTGGTGGGTCTGGATCCTGCACTTTGGGTCAGGCCTGTTTCTACAGGCAATTCATTTACCTGCAGTGTTGTGTATGCAGAAGATCTAAATGTGCTACTATTTGACAAACTAATGAGCCTAGGCCCAACCCAGAGGTTCGTATGCTGGTAAAACTCTGAGACAGCCAAAGGATTTTTGCCTGAGCAAAGAATGCACTATTGGACCCCTCCTATCAAGAAAGCAATATTTCAGAATGAGATGTTTCTTGATCTGGCTAATGCGCCTTCTGATTTAAGAGCAGAAAATGCTGCATATGGTTTCCCTTATTTCATCTCTTCAGTCCATGGGAGCTTCTATGCAGCCCTCTGAAAATCAGGCACAAGTTGTCTGAGCAGCCAAAATCAGTGGCCACGTGGCACCTCACCTTTGTGTGCCTCAGTTTTCCCATCTGTAAAATAGGTATAATGACTCATCTGCTTTCTAAAGCTTTGATATCTGCAGATGAAAAGTGCTATATAAGAATAGGAGGTTCCTAATATTAGATTTTAATTTAAACTTCATTATTCCTTCAGTATCATGATATTTTCTTTGCTCCTGCATTAAAGTCTCTGTCTCTGCAGTCTTTGGGAAGAAGGGTTTAGCAGTAAAGTAAGAGATTCCTAAAAAGAGCATTCTTATAAATTCAAAATATACAACTATGTAACCTCAGCTAATTAAAAATATTACAGTAGAAATTCTGCACTTAGTCATACAATGTTATGCACAACCTTGGAGAACTATTAATCTCACAGGCAAGACGAGACTGCCAAAATGAATGATAGAGCCTTGTGTAAATAACTCTTCCTGCCTGTCAAGGTCTGTCTTATAGTATCTGCATTTCTCATCCCCTGTAATTGCACCACATTGACTATAGGAGGGGCTTCTGCACTGCTGACTGGTGATGTCCTGCCGGAAGACTGATTCTCATGACAGCCTTGCTTAATCAGGAAATAGGCTAGGATTATACAAAGGTGCTGTTTTCATTCCCAGTCTTGGTATCGGCCACTGATTTTCTTCTTGCAGATAAGCAAGGATCCTTTTTCAAGATGCTCTTGTTTCAAAAAGCCAGCCAGGGATTTGCAACTGTATATTTTTAATGCCTCTTACCGGATTTGACAAAAAAAATGTTCATCACTTTATGATGGTGTTTATGCAAAGGCTTAAAAAAAGGAATAGAAGCTTCATGTATAACAAGGTCGGCTGTATCTGAATGGTATTTCTTTTACTCCTTCAATATCTCAGGGATGTGACATGAGACAGAAATAGTCGTCACTAAACCAAACACACATAATGACTTGAAACAAAACCCAGGCTGCAATTTATCTCCTCCTCTGTCACATTTCTGCCATTGGCTACTGTTTTTCCCAATTTGTATGTGCCAAAGTTAAGTAAAAATAGCTCTGTTTGAAAATAATCCAAGAACATGTTTAAAGTGGACTTTGAAAAGACTAAAGTTCCATGGAGTCACGATCTATCTTGCTGACTTCCAGTGCTGGCTGGCTCTATCAGTAATCACTCCACAGACACCTGTTAAACAGGACAGCGATGTAATTTAAGATCTGACCGTGCTGGCTGTCATCACACCGTCCTCTTCCTTTTCTTTCTTAAACCTTGCTTTCACCCTCTGCCTGCACAGACTGGCACATTCCCTGAAATGCTTTTGCCAGGAGAATCAGGGAATTTCTGTAATGCCAGTAGGGCCCAATAGAAGGGGGAAAAGACTAGAACTAGATAACAGAAGACCTAGGGAAGAAGTGAGGGATTGGTAGAGGAGGAGGGAAGAAATATAGTAAGAATCCAGTGGGAAATGTATTCTTTCTCTCTGCATTGAGTGTGTGAAGGGATTGAATTGCTTCCAACCCTGTTTATAATTTTTTTCATTAAAAAAAAATAAAAATCTTCAGTGCATAAATACTTCTCTTTGACCACAGTTACACCCAGATCCTCAAAGGTACAGCTGTTGCTGCAAGCCCTAACCCCAGCAACCTAGAGGAAGTCTCAGGCCTGAGGCAAGTGGCCAGGCTCCCCTATCATGCACGAGGCGTGTCGGGGCCAATGGGGGGGACTGAGCATGATGTGGGCCATTTGGCCTGGGCCCCAGCTCAAAGGGGGCCTCAAATTTAGACACTTGTTAATTTTTTAAACTGATTATGCCTTGTTTTCATGGGTTGTCATTTTTTAATTTTTATTATGGCTGGGGCCTCAAAAGCTGGAAATGGCCTGGGCTGCTCTGGACTTCTGAGAAGGCCTGGAGAATGTTAGTCACCTAAAGCAATCAATCTTTTGTGGGTTGTGATACGCTTGGCAGCATATCGTGACTCTCCAGGACACACTAGCCCACTCCCTCCAGGACAGATCCAGCCATCTCCCCAGCTCTCCGTGACAACCTTACCTCTGTGTGGCAACACAACAGTGTGTCCCGCCACAGTGGTTGTGAACCACTGACCTAAAGCAGTGATTTTCAGACAAGCTGAGCTGGGAGCCAGCTACACTAGCCAGGAATAAAATATTACGGAGAGAGACATGGGGAGAAAAGGGGCTCAGGTGCCTGAGCAATATAGCTGGTGCATTTGGCTGCTTGGTGCCTCAGGGGTTAGGCAGCAGCTAAAATGTCTAGCACCTGAATATCTTTTGTGGCTCTGAGCCACAGTTTTGGGAAGGGGTTACCTGGCTGACAGCCAGTAAGAGTAGCTCTAGCACTTGGATATTTATGCAACCTGGTGTGGAAATGAAGGCTCACAGCCACAACTGCTAGAAGTCATTGAAATCATTCAGGCAGTTACCCATCCGCCTGCAAGCAGGCATGTTTACATCTATGACTGGCTCTGCATTATCTGTGATTGTTTATGTACGTTCATATTGATCAAATGTCTGATAATCAGTTAAGTGTTTAATATAATTTTTTATCCCCTGTAGTAAAACTGTGCCTGTCCAAAGGTACTTGAAAAATAGGAACCCAACCCCCACTGAAATTCAGCTCAAGACGAGCATTTCACTCATGTAAAAACCCGATCCAAAAATCCCATCTACTATTCTTCCAAGGCTGGAAATTGTGCTTTTATGAAACTTGTTGCTCTGTGTAACTATGCAATAATCTGGTTCTCATGTTAAGATAAACTGATCACCCAGGCAGAGCTGGACTACTGCCGTGTTTTTGGGCTGCAGGATGTTGCTATCGTCACTAAAGAGGGAAAAACATTTTAAAAATGCAAGATGCTTGTTGATGCAAACCTGTAAACTGACGCATTCTGAACGGCCCTGGCAAGCTATGGAAAACTTCTAAACATCCAGCTGCCAGCCTGCCCATTCTTTTCTGTTCAGTGGTAGCACAGAAGTCTTTCTGCTGGTATATGGGCACCAGGATTTCACAGATATTCTGTTTTGCAGAGAATCCTGACTGTGCAACAGCTGTAAAGGAGCATAAAATGCACCTTTAATAGAAAATGCAAGGTCAGGCATTGTGATGCCTTCAGCACTCGGTGGTCTCACAGTCAAAGCCAGTCACAGGAAGTCCTGGTTAGCAGTTGCTATCACACCAGTCTTGATTGCTGGAGCTCTACTTCTACTTGATTCCTAGTAATAGTCCATGCAAAAACCTAGCTATAGCCCTAAACTGAAACTCCAAAACCGCATATCCCCAAATCTGAATCCGAATCTCTCAATTAAGGAATGGCTTTGCAATGGGCAAAATTTAAATCCAAATCTGAAAATCCCTGAATTAGGGGGTAGAGGCTTTTTGGAATTGAGACTGGAATTCAGATCAAAATTTGTGAATGGGCCAAAGTGGAATCTTGAATTGAACATGCTGAGGTCTGAGACGTGTGAAATTCTTAAATTGTGTCAACCTGGTGTGTCATGCTGCACCCCACGTACACCCTTGTAATGGGATCTATATCATTCATATTCACCCTTACAGTATAAATGCGTATGGCCTAATGCAAAGTGTGTCTCGTAAGGTGTTTTTGGAATGCTCATGGCATGCTCTGTGTTACTGTCATGGTACCATATTTTCTGCAACATCATACATGTATAAAGATATGAATCTCTACCTGGTCATGTCTCCAAATGTATCTCACATGGCTCAAATAGAGTTTTACACACACAGCAGAAGCATCAGGGCTGGCCCAACCTTATAGGTGAACTAGGCAGTCACCTAGGGCACCAGGTTTTAAAGGGGTGCCAAATTAGGTAGAAGCAAATTTCTTTCTCTATTTAAAAATATATATTAATATGTTATCTCTTATAAACAAAAGTGTCTTCCTCTGACAGGGGGTACAAGTTATAGTTTGCCTGGGGCACCAAAGAACCATGGGCTGGCCCTGAGAAGCATGCATACAAGAACAATGCAGATTAAGTATCTTGGCTCAAGAGGGAAAGATCACAACAAATAGCCACCTGACTGCAATTGAGGGGTGAGGGAGGACTGAGTGGGTTTGGAAAGAAAAAGACATTTTGAGGTATGTGGGGCTCTTTGCCAGGTTCCATCTTCCAAGCAACCTCAAGGACTGACACTTACTCACAGGACAAAATTCGGCTAAAGTTCATCATAGCCAAGCCTGTGTGGTAAGGTGAACATAGACTGTAACGGTGATCTTGTTTAGAATGCGACTCTTCCTTTTATTTATTTGTGGTTATCACCTTGACTGATTAATCACTGATTTTTACATTACTTTGACTTATGTCCACTTAAAATCCTACTGTAGTCAATAAACTGGTTTTTTAATCTAAAACAGTGCAATGTTAAATGGAAGTGTGTGTAAGGGCCTGACAAGAGAGCAAAGTTGCTGCATATCCATTCCTTTAAGTTTATGGAAAAGTCTAAATGAGCTTGCAGGGCCTTGGGGGGAGTGTACACTGAATCTTGCAAGACTAGTTCCCAGGGTTGCACCTGGGACTGGGGGTGTTTGATGGGGGATTATCTCATAAGTGGCTGGTGAGAGCATTTTTCCAGTGTTGAGGGACAGAGTATTTGCAGGAGGCTGGACATGAGCTGACCCAGGAGTGGGGGTTCACACAAAAAGGCGGGGCCCTAGGGTGGAGAACTGGGATGGCATAGCTGAACACGAGTCCAGATTGCAGGGTCAAATCTCAAGCCTAGATCTGTCCCTTGTGACATTAACTAATGTTTAGGAAAACTGTCTATGGTTGAAATCTTAACTGCTGAGAAGTTAGTATACTGAGTTATGGTTTCTACATACTTCTAATTCGGTACCATCTATGCATCATAATCTGTCTATCTATACCTTCTGTGTCTGCAAATCAATTTAAGTTCAATGCTTATACACAGTATGGTAAATAATGGTTTCTGTAGAAATAACTGAATCTTCTAACTCTTGCAGGATTAAAATGCAACCTTAATTTTGCATTAATCCTTTCTCTCCTTCTTTGTTTTACTATAAAACCAGGGACTGTGTCACTAGCTTGTACTAGTATTTCAGGGCATCTATATTTTGAATATTTGACCTGAAAAAGAGTCCAGTTTTTTTTTTAAATGGTGTGCTACATAGTACTGGAATGTCAGCCTGAAATTATGATCCTGTCTGAGAACCACGTGAGCCACTTGGGCTTCCAATGGGATTCCTTCGAACTGAGTCCCCACAGCCCCCAACCTCTATGTGGTTCCCATGTTGTGTGTTTCCTTTTTATTTTACCTGATCTTTGTTCATGGGGGCAGAACTTAATCCTTAGGAAGCAGCCTCATCTTGGAAGGGTGAAGTCCAGGCTGCTCTTATTCAAAACCAAATCCCAAACTGAACGGTATTCTATCTGTATCTCCATCTTCGAGCATCTGACAACGTGGGATTTTCTTCCATCAAAGCTCATGTGATAAATAAATTTTAGTCCTTTAAAAGTGCCACTAGAATCCTTGTTTGTTTTGCTGGACTAGACCAACAAGGCTGCCCCTTTGAAACTTAGCAGTACCCAGCCTGAGGGGATCCTGGTTGAAGTCCTCGTGCATGACCACAACATTAATATGAATGGTAAAAACAAACAGTCAAACTGGCTATTGAAGACTCATTTTGAAAATCTCAAAAGGAATCTGGTGGGTTCTTGCAGCTACTAGCTCTTAGACCTTGTGTAAGAAGACCTCTAAAGAGGATATTTATGGCAGTTTCAAGGCCCAAACAATATTTATAGGCATTCAGCCCAGGTCGTAACAAGCCATGTGGCCCAGGTGTTTGAGTTTATTCCGAAACCCCAGTCTTCCAGAAAATGACACAAAATAACATTGAAATGGAAACCACAAGCTGTGAAAACATAACCAGGGCAGGGAACTAAAATGAATAAGTAGCTGTTAAATGCAAAGTGAAAAGGTATAAAAGGACAGTGGAAGACTTTGCTTTTTAGTCTGAAGTGTTCTATAAATAAAACTAGGTTGCTGGATATTGACAAAATTGGTCACCCCTAGTTTAAACCACGTCCTAGGTAAAGGAATAAGCGTTCCATGGACCTGATTAATGTGGGTGGAAATAAGGAGTAATTTGGGAACATAATGACATAATGCAGTGTCTGTAACTGCAGAGCCTGCTAGGTGCATGTCAGTTAATAGCCAGTTCAATAGCACTTTCCTCCAATAGTTCATAGGCAGTGAGTGAAGTTGATTTTTTTTGACACTGTTTACTTCAAGGCCATGATAATTAAAGCTAGAATGTCATCTCTGTTGTAATGAGCATGCTCTTCTGCACCTAATTCATTTTTAGAGTATAGATTAATGGTAGCAAACGGTCAATGAGGTATTATCAGGAGATGATTTGCTTCATTACAGGCCCCCGTCTGACAATTACAGGAAGCAATTGTTGAGTTTATGTTATCGTCAGGGTGTAACTGTGCATGTTAACTTGCAGCTTTGTGTTGGAGTAAAATGAATCCTCTGTAAAGACTTTGTTACTGCACTTAAGGATATGTCTACAGTCATCCGGGAGCATGCCTCGCAGCCCGGGACCAGAGATTTCTGTAAGCAGAGTTCATACTTGCATCCTAGACCTAGGAACAGTCGCGTGGACATTGCCTGAGCCACACTAGTAAGAGTGAAGAAAATAAAGGCCCAAGTAGTGGCTGGAGGCATTTATTGCCATGATTTCTTTCCTCCCAAAGCTGCTAAGGGCTGGCAGTGCCTGATGCCAAGAGAAGTGAGGCTTGCGCTCAGTTTTCCTGGAGATTGTGGTAATAGGAAGGTAAAAGGCTGTCAGATGATCGGCTGTGCAGTGAGACTTGCTGCACACACCACGCAGATGGTGTAACTGATACTTGCCCTGCACTGTTTGGGACCAGATAACAGTGTAGGCAGATAACCACCTGCTTCCTGAGACTCCTATACTTGTGTTCTGGGGAAAAAAAGGTCTCCTTCAGTTCTCCTTTCTCCCAAAAGCCTCTGTGTAGGAGCTGCCATAATGTGCCCTAAGAATACATCTGCACTGCAGTAAAAGACCCATGATGTGGGTGTGGCTGGCCCAGCTCAGCTGACTCACTTGGGTTCTGGGGGTATAAAACTGCAGTGCAGACACTGGGGCTCCCGCTGGAGACTTCACAAAAGGGCTGAGGGTCGCAGAGTCCAAGCTCCAGCCCAAGCCTGGACATCTTCACTGATGCTTTTAGCTCTGCAGCCAAGCTCTGCCTGCTCAAGTCAGCTGCCTCCAGTTGCAAGGGTCATTGGGGATATAAATAACCTCAAATGAGATGTCTACACACACAGACTGGTCTTTAAGCTTGATCCCAGCCTAAAAAGCCATCAATCACCAATATAGCCAGTTCAAAGTGCTCCCATGAAACTGTAGCTCTGACGACAGTCTGATCTCAGAAATGAGAAGGTATTTTTCCCAGAGTCTCGGACTCTCTAGTACTGCATGGCTGATCTTGACTTTCAAACTTAAATGGGTACATGCTAGCTAGACAATAACATATCATACCGTATGGACAGCAAATGTTACAAAATGCAGTTAAATTTTCCAAAACACAGATGACATTCAAATCTTTGATTAGTTCTTGCCAAATGTAATTTCATCATCCCCTTACTTATAATAGCTTCCTTGTGTACATAAGTACTTAACCTGGCTTATTTAAACTGCGTCATATATTGCTGCAAGAATATGTGATTAACTGCAGGGATGAAAATGTACAGTTCGTTTTGTCCATCAGTAGGAATTAATATGCATTAGCGTAGTCCAAAAAAGTAAGATGAGTGGAAGTTTAGTCTCCTTTTATTGAATTTTGATGTGTGAGTAAACAAAGATTCAAATCACGACCCTGGTTTAATTCTCTGCTCTGTCTATGGAGTTGCTGCGTGTGGTGGTTTCTTTTTCTTTCTTTCTTCTTGTTGTTGTTGAGCTGGCCATTTTCTCTCTCTCTGCTCCCCACCCCTCTCTCTCTCCTAGGATGAGGAGATCATTAACCTACTTCACAGGGTTGTTTTGTGACTCTTTTATGATTGTCAAGATCATGAAATAGAAGCTACACCAAGAAAGAGTTGGCTGTGGTAGCATTAAGCAAATGTACACTTCACATGTTTTAACACCAGTAGGACCTTGAATGTGTTGAAGGATTGGAGGGACCTTTTGCTGTAGAATTTACATATTATGTCCTGAGAGTCATGATGGAAGTCAGCCAAAGAAACCGGGACTGGACATTAGTCCTGTTCTGGTTAAGAGAGTAAATAAGACAATATGGCACCTCCCGTTTGAGTCAATCACACAGGTGAGCAGAAATGTTTTCCCAATGCTTCTAATCGGAGCTGAGAGCTACGTATCAGCTTGATTCTCATTGTAGCATAGATGGGCTGTAAGTAAAGTAGCATTCTTTTTTCTAGACGCTCTAGGCATTAAACTTGTCTTTTACTCTTGGGACAAGGTGCAAACCAAACACCAATCCCTTCAATGTGACAACGAATCATTCTAGAGCAATCTTACAAACGGTTTGTAATTTGGATACTGAGGAAAGATTTCACTAAACTCTCACAGAAGGTCTTTTCTGTATACCTTCATGTCAGAATGTCCATGTGGAACAGCTGGGTAGCTATTAACTAATTTAAAAATTTCAGATTTCAAACAGGATAATCCTGCTAAGGCATTGTAATCCCCATGAAAGTCACTTTGAGGATGTTGGATGATAACCTATGGAGTGCCATGAAGTTGAATTAAAAAGGAGTGTTTGTTTTTGAGAAGGGGTGTGCTGCATATTTTTTCAAAAAAATGAAATGATTTTTAAATCTTTTTCATAACTTCTAAAATAAAACATTGGTAGAAGGGAAAGAAAACAACAGACAACAGCAATGCACGCGGACGTGCACACACACAGGAAGAGTGGGTTGGCTTAAGAAAAGGGAATTGATTTTTTTTTTTTTTTTTTTTTTTTTTGACAAAATGGGAAACTTCGTGCAAGAATGTCTGTTTGGGTGGGGGGATTTTTCACTGACCGAATAAATATTTTGAGCAGCTCAAATTGAAGTGATTTGAAATAGCAAAGGCAGGCTGAGGACCCAAACTAGTGACGCCAGAGGCTGCCTTGTATGACTTGCAAAACTGCATTCCAAATTTGCTTGCCTTGTGAGAAATCTGGTTTGGAGGTAGAGCTTTCCCATGACAGAAGTTTTGGGCTGCACGATAAGCAAAAGACTCTTGGACTTCCAAAATCATCTGCTCTAAATCCTACTGCTTCAATGAAGTGGATCTTTTGGCAGGACTAGAACTTGCCCCTCCATGTCCTAAGTGGTCTTTAAATGTGGTGTGTCTACATCCACAGAATTGTGGCCACACAAGTCAAGTGGTGCAGAACCTGTGTATGTGCGCATGTTCTTCTTCTGACCACCATTCCAGGTGGAAAAGTGTTATTTTCCTCTGGACATCCACCCTTTGCTTTTAGTCTTTGATCTTACCACTGGCAATGCCACAGTGGACCAGAAGGAAGGCTTTGAATGAACTGGTCTCACGACCACTAGTCTACCCCATGTAGCAGACTAGTCATAGGACAGCATTGTAAGGAAGATTAACAACTCCCTCCATTCATGCAGGTGGTGTGTTACTCAAATCTGTCACTTGCCTCTGAATGTTACAGGTAAAAGATTTTGGGAACTGTTTGAACAAGAATCTGAGCACCAATCGTGTCTGCTTATTGCTTGTGAAGGATGGTGTCACGGAGTAAGCCCTCCCTGGTGCCCCCTGATGGGGAAAGCACAAGGGGCACACACAAGGAGGATACCTCCATGACCTTATTACTCCTGAAGTCTGGGCAGTATGGCCCTATGGCCACAGAATCCACAACAGAGTCAGTACGTGCCCTTTGGGTCTGGGCAGCACAGCCTAGTGGTTATAGAATCAATAACAAAGTCTGTACATGCCACTTTGGCCGGCAGCAAGTCAGTCCATACACTTTGGGTCAGGGCAGCATGGCCTAATGGCCACAGAATCCACAATGGAGTCCCTGGTGAGATGTGGCTGCCTGTAGAGGGCGCAGTGCCCGGGTAGGAGGGCTCAGGCCCTCCTACTCCACTGAGCCCCAGCCCAGGGCCCTATGGGTGCTGGGGGCGAGGGCCAAACCAAAACACACTAGTATGGTTTTGTACTGTCCCCAATACTCTTTTCCAGGCCCCTGAGCTACTTCCGACCTGGTTAGTCTTGGTGGTCCTTACACGGGTCTCTGGCAGCTGTTGTCTCCCGGGCATCCATCCTCAAGCACTTCCCCAGTGAAGTCCCTGGGATCACTCCTGCTGGGACTGGAGCAGGTCCTGGTCTGGAGCCCGCATGCTGCCTCCTCAGTGGCTAGCCCGGAATGAGCTATGCTCTTCCCTTTTGTGCCTGGGCAGCAATCTGAAAATCCGTCTCCATTAGGCTAGATAGGGGTTCTCTCGGGGGGTGCCCACCCCATCACGGATGAATTAAGGAATGCTTTTTGCTGGTAGTGGTCACAAGTGCTTTTCAGACTGGAGTTTATTACCTATTCTAAATGCATTCTGGTTGTTCCTTTGGGAATACGGTCTGGCAACAAGAGGTACAACAGATCACTAGGCTAGTACCAACCCAGGGAATGGACCATTAATTTGAAGGTCTGTTTACAAGTATATCCGAGAGAATGATCTTTGCTCTGCTTCCTCCTCAGCGGCACTACACCGTTAAATTCATCCTGGGTCTTGGCTGCTGATAAATCAAGTATGATGTGGGCCATGTTGCTTCGACTTTGTGCTGAGGTCGTGGATGTGATCATACAGGGTAATGAACAGGTAGCTGAGAACCAACCACAAAGATGCAGTACAATACACGGAGGGAAAAGACGCAGCAGAAAACCCACTTTTCTCGCACTAAATCTATTCAGGAGGGAGCATATGTGAACCATGGAGCACCTTTTTCCAACAGCTGAGCTTCAGGCCCATGTGTTTTGAATTCCAGGCAGATTTGGATAAGGTGGAAGATGCGGCTGACAGAGAACTGCTTTCTGGGTGTCATTCCTTAGTAAAAGGATTTTCTTGTCATGCCAGTGTTTGATCCTACAAGTTGTACTTTCATGAACTCATCTGTTGACCCTTCAGACCTCCTAAAGGAACCATGCTGGCATGGAGGGAGAATGGGCTAGTATTTTAAACATTTCAAAGCCTTTTTGCAATGTTTCTCTTGTGGAATGGAGAACGTCCACAGGTTGAGTGTCCTACATCCTCTTTCTGCTAGGTTGGCTTCACACATACCACCTCACCTCCCCCACTGTAGATATCTCAAATTTCCAGTGTTTCCAAAGTACCTGGCCTTTCCCTTTTTTCATGCTCATTTCCATCCCAAGAGGACAATTTCACATTTACTGTAGTTCCAAAGGGGTAGCGTGTTAGTCTAGTTCAACAAAACAAACAAGGAGTCCTGTGCCACTTAAAAGACTAACATTTATAAAATGTTATGCATTTTATACATTTATTTATTTATAGCATTTTGTACATTTTATACACTTATAACTTTGTTAGTCTTTATGTGCCACAGGACTCCTTGTATATTTACTGTAGACTTCTTGCTCATGACCTCAAACATTTTAGTCACTCATGTAGGTAATAGCACAATGTTTGTTATGGAAACTGCGACTATGCTGCCTGCTTGGCTTCCAATTTGGTTCCCTAAATAACAGGACAGTTGTCTTGTGTCTGCCAATAATTTGCTAAAGGGATGAAGAGACAGTGAATTTGTCATTTACATACTAAGTTTTTTGGCTGAGTAAGAAATCCTGATGTGAGATGCAGAGCGGCTAACAACCAGCAAACATTAATTACTGGGATCTCTTTGGTTTCAGGCTTGGATGTGCCTAGAGGTTTATGTCATGGATGCTTTAATTAAAAAGACTGCATTGGGAAAGTGGTGACCCAGACAAGCTCATCATTGTGTCGCATGTGGTTTGTTACTGCAGCACAGACACACTAGAAGGTGGTTTGGATGTTCATGCTACTAGTTACCAACATGCTTATTTTATTTATGGTAACTGGAATTATTTGCACATCAGTTCTCTGTAGTCACTAAATGTGACATGGGCATTAAAATTGGTTTTGTTAAGTTTATGACCCTGAGGCTCTACAGACTAGCTTGAGCAGTGGATTTATTTCTAGGCACTTTGAATGCTCCAGATGTAAAAATCAAAATCTGCTCATGCTCTGCAGCATGCCTGATGCCTTGTCGGAACAGCATAAAAACAAGTCTCTTTAATATTCTCCATCATTTTGTTTTATTTATGAATGATATAAACAGGGCATAACTTAGGGCCAGATCTGCAAGAGAGCTCCATTGCTGTCTAAGTACCTAAATGAAAGTGCCACATTTTCATAAGTGTTCCAGCCACTTCATTTAGGTGAAGAAATGGAGCAGATCTGTCTTGCAAACCTGATCCTAAAATTACACCCAAGCACAATACATTTTGGTACCATCTGGGAGATCCAACACACTCACATTATTGTGTTTCTTCTAGTTCTCACCTCAAAAATTCATCTCTTGTTAGTTAAATATAGATGTTTCCAACTGTTTTGTGTTTTGATACTTGTTTTCCCTTCTTCTTCTTCTTGGGTATGACTGTTTATCTTCTTCCGTCCATCCATTTTCTCCTACCACAATGTGTCTATTTCCCTGAAAGATTTCTTCATGACTGTCATACATGGAAGGAAATCTATCATCTGCAGTCTCCAGTGGTATGGAAGAGATTGTATCAAATCAGCACAAGACAATTTAGTATAAGAAAATATGTTGGTAACTGCCAATTTTTGCATTCTTTCATCAGGTTTATTGTCTATAGATGCTAGCGTTAATCTTTCACGATTTTTGGTTTAAATTCACTTAAGTTTAAGTAGCCACATTAACTCAGCTAAAGGGCAAACTATATAAAAATGGTACCTTCCTCACCAGATCTGCTTCCTGCGTCTATTCAAAGTCCTAGCATTTTAGAGAGACAACATTTAATTGCTTTTTAATCCGGTTACCTTTGCAAGATTGTATTTTGACATGATAGTAGCCTTGAGCTACATATCTTTGTAGCATACACACCACTGCTACATGATTGTGTTTTGTACTTCTTTAATTAGAACAAAATTTATTTGGCCTTTGACTTCTTATATAATAAGGGGCCCATCCACAAGGAACATGACAAAGATATCAACTTGTAATGATTTTAGTCATACAAGGAGAGGGAGCAGTAACACCTGCTTTTCATTGTCCTGTTAGGTTATTGGAGGATGCAGAGCGCTTTGTTTATGTACACAGGGAAGTGAGAGAGACCCTGCAATTGTCTTCCAAAGATTTCTTGGATGGATGCTTTATTTCTTCCTCTCTGCAATGAGTTCGTCTGGCGCCATTACAATAAACAGGCTAGTGGCATGCAGGTCTGTGAGGGTTTGGGGCACTAGTGGAAGCTACGTTTCCTGTGCCTTTGTTAGCCTCAGGAGTGAGCTGCTATTCAGGATACAATAGGCAAGTATAAATATGGGGATATTTTTATCGCTGATCTCCAATATAGCACGTAAACACCACCAGCATCCCTTCAATTTACCAAAAGCACGTACACCTGCCATTCTGTATGTCGAAGCAGAAGCCGACTCTCTTGTTGAGGTTGTAGAGATGGCTATCGTATGGCTTCATGAGCCATGGGAGAAAGGGGTGGAATAGGTAGCTCAGAATCATTATTGGCATTTTTGTCCTTTCCAGTCGTAATCCCCCAATCAGGAGAGAATGTCTCAGTTTGCTGCTTTCTGAACAGATGTGAGTGTGCTCCATCTTTCCTGACTAGCCCATACTGATGCTGGTGAAGCGTCTGCAGTGATTCCCCAACATTTGTATAACCATAGAATAATAGCCCTTTCTGTTCAGGTGCTCTGTAGCAAGGTGCCAAAATAGGAATATGTCTGTTGCCTGTTGCCCTAGTGCCAGTTGGGAACTCAGTCACTGCAAGTCCATCCACTGTCCTGCACATTGCTCAGCCTCAGTCTTGCATAGCAGGATGACAAGTTCCAAAGGGGCAGCTGTATTTAATCTAGTGTGGCAAAACAAACAAGGAGTCCTGTGGTACTTAAGAGACTAACAAATTTATTTATTGCATGAGCTTTCATGGGAGAAGATCCCACTTCATCAGACACTTGAAGACAGGGAACAGCCAAGGGTGGTCTTAGTGATTCTGGGGCCCAGGGCAAAAGTTAAGGATGGGACCCACCACGTCCCGTGTATGGCCCCATCCTTGACTTTTGTCCCTCTCGCCAGGTCCCTGCCCCCTGCCAGTGTTGCAGGGGGTCCCCAGCTTCCTTGTGGGTAGCTGCCAACCACCCATCTGACTCCCACCGGCCTTGCAGGGTCCCCCACTGCCACTGTCCCTGCTGCTGGCTGCCAAGGGCAACCACCAGATACCATCATGGGCTGCTACTGGGCTCCCCAGCCCCGCTGCAGGCTGCTACTAGCACTGCCACCAGCCCAACTGTGGCCTCCCCGGCCCCACTGCGGGCCCTGACGTGGAGCTCCCTGGCTGCCATGAGCCACTGGCCCCATTATGGGTCTTTGCAGGCTGCCGCCAGGCTGCCCAGCCCTGCGGGGAGACCCTGCCAGCCAGCCGTGGGCCCCTGGCAGCTGCTGGCTGGCATCACCCGGAGCGGTGCAGAGTTTCTCTCCCTCTGGGGCCCTGGGCAGCTGCCCACCCATTAAGTCTACCTATGGGAATAGTGCAGCAGGAGACTATTTATGGCCTTACACACACCTGTACGAGAACAGTTCCCACGGGGCTTTTCAGTGGAATCCTGCAGTGTCGTGGGTATCATGTTTTCCTAAGACATAACAGGTCCCTGGTCTGAAACCAGGGACAAACACATGCTGTGGCTTTTGCCAACATGGTCAAGGACACAAGCAGTGTTCCAGGTGTCCCTAAGCCTCCAATTGCCAGAAGCTGGAAAGGGATGACATAGATGGGATTCCCCAAAATTGCCGTGTTCTGTTCATTCCCTCTGAAGAACCTGGCAGTGGCAGAAGACTGAATAATAGTATTGTTGTTCATACAGATTTTCCAGCTCCAGAATGATTTCCCACTGACTGGTAGCTATCGAACATTTCAGATTTCTGCAGGGTGATTCCCACTAGTTTTTCCACTGATAAGTGCATTTCTCATTCTGGTGTCCCTGCACTGGGGGGGCTGTAGTGCGCTGCGTACACAGATCCAGAAGTGTGGCCTTTCAAATCTGGAAGTTCCACAGCTTCTGCTCATCATCCCAATCTTGTATTACAATGCAGTCCCGCCATTTCTCTGGCCCTGAAACAGCACTCCACCATCTGCAGCTGCTACGGGAATGCCACCATCAATCTTGCATTATTTTTCACGGCATGCCTCAGCAGTTGTCCCAAGAAATCATTGTGTCCCCCATTGTTCTGGTCCTTTCTGTGGGCCTGCAAATAAAGGAGAATCGTACATTTGCAGTGTTCAGGAGGCTAATGAAAAGCTCTCTGCTTCTGTGGGTTTTGTCAGAAATGTGCCATGCAGATTTGGGATAGGTTGGTTGTTTTGTTTTTTAAACAGGCTTGCAAATTATGGCTTATGGACAGAGAAAGTGGCATCTTGGAAATTTGATCCCTAGATAAGTGTTTTTTTGTTTGTTTGTTTGTTTTTTCCAAACCACAGTGCCGTGTGAAGAATCCCCAAGAGGCACTGTGCTGGATGGCAGTGCATGGCACACTTGGAAACCTACCCATGATGCCCCGGACTGTGCATCAACACAAGCACTACTGATGTATACGTGTAGCGCAATGCCACCAGCCATCTATGCCTGCACCTGAATTGTATAGAAATTTTAGTGGCTGCACACCAACATCACATTAACCAACGTTTGTACTGCAGACAGGGCCTTATCTCAATATGTAGGCTGTCTTTGTAATACAGAGCAACTTCTTACAGAAATATCCAGATTGGTTTAATGTTGTCATCTCACATGATTTTCTGCCTTGTTTTAAGGGCCAAAATGTCTCAAAATAAAATACTTCTGACCCTGTAATTTATTTCTGGCAAGAAGCACAAGTACTTTTACCCTAGCTAGTGAAATGCAGATGGTATTTCGTAGTCACAGCTCTAAAGCTTTTTTGGAAATCTTGCTAAACTATTTGTCTCAATATTTGTGGTGGGGGTTTCCATGGTTCAACTGCAAGTGCATTGTAAAAGAAATGTCCTCTCTCTCTAGTTTAAAATAGTTTCCTTTTTCATTTCTTTTGAGTGTGGTTTTGTTCTCGTATTACGTGGTAGTGGTAAATGGAGTACCGTGTGAGCTATTTTGAAATCAGCTTAATGGTTTTACATAGCTCTTAACCTATTTTCTTTCATTCTTCCCCTCTCTGGACTAATCCATCCTAGCCATCTTGTATGTGTGGAAGCCCCTGTCTCAGATCTCTCGGCTTATTGTTTGCTACTAGTGCTTTGCTAGAAAGAAAATGACAATGTCACAGAGGGACATAAGCATGGATCTGCAAAAGAATGAGCCACTCTGCAGAGCTGTACAATGTGCTGGGACAATTGTAACTCTTGTAGTGCGCAGATCCAGTTTAGTCTTGCCTACTTTGGTAGCACCAAATCTTGTTAGAATTCTGTTGTAACCACAAGACTTTAATAATACATTTTTGATTTCTGCTATGCAGGAAGTAACATGTTAAATAAAGGTCATGGACTTTCATGTTATAACATAATTTTCCCATATGCTATATTTTTCACCTAGAAAGATCCCTACAAACCCTTAAAATTTGCTTTAAGTCCCCCCTGGGCTCATTTGTGCCAGAGCTTCCTAGCACTGAGCCCAGCACCACTAAGCTCGGCAGTTCATAGCCCCCAGCATCTCTGGGCTTGCAGCATCACTTATGAAAGTATAAAAATTGCTTGAACCCCAGAACCTCTTTTTCGTTGCAAATTAAACATTGTGTATGTCCCACCCATGCTGGTTGGCTAAACCAGTTTCAAACTGATTTAGCCTGAAATAGTTTTCAAGTGTTTTCTTAAAGTCCAGTTAGTTAAAATTGGGTCTAAAGGGGCCCTAAAGAGCTGTTTCAAGTGCATTACAGTGTTTTAAGCTGGATTTCTAGCTGTCAGTGTCCCCAGCCAGATTTCTGCATATCTAATTCGTAATGACTGGGAATCTTCTCAGAAAGGGATAAAACTGCATATATTAAAATAAGCTTCTGGAGCCATGCAGAAAGGCTTTCTGGGCGTGTGTGTGTGTGTGTGTGTGTGTGTGTGTGTGAGAGAGAGAGAGAGACTGACTGGGGAGGGGAACATTTTAGTGTAATATCTGCCCCTTTTGTCTCCCAGCAGGAGGCCCTTGAAGTTTAGACCAAACTTAAATTCCCTCAACCCTAACAATTTTCTCTGCAGTAGATTAGCAGGCTCCAGACCTATGTTCTCTGGCTTTCTTTGGGCTTGTGCAAACATGTGGTGTTGCATAACATTTTGGATGACTGTATTCTGAAGACATGACTTCTGTCATTTTTGCTGTGCCCACAAAGTGAAAGATGTAACAGAGGGTCAGATTCACCCCTGGTGGCTTCAGCAGAGTTGCATTTGATTCCAGGAGGAATGAGCAAATCCCACCGCAGGGTGTTCTTTCTTCTCCCTCTATGAGACCAGCCAGTTCCTTGTGCTGTTGAGCTGACCTTCCAAGTGAAAAACAGACTTGCTGGCTGTTGAGCAGAGGAGACTTCTCTTCTCAGCAGCTGGGAGGGAGCTTGCAATGGCTCAAGGGCTGTTGGGCAGCCTGAGCAACTTGCCATCCGCTGCTTCTCCACTGTGCCACCGATCTAACCCAGCGTGGAGGGGCAGGTGTCCATATCTTTCACAGACCTCAAAGGTCAGTCATAGGTGAACCACACATCTTCCAAAGCCCTGTTCACAAGAAAAGGGCTAGAAATGTACCTTAAAAAAATAAGGGTTCACCAAACTAGGGAAGCCCTGTGGCCATAGATTTCAGGGCCTTCAAATACTAGCTCAATGACCAACAGATCTCTCATACAGACTCTGGATGTATGTACCCCAGTTGTTTTTGTCTCCACTCCTCCTCCATATTCATATACAGCTCTTCCTCTCTTCTGTTAGAAGAAGAGTCTAGCTTTTACCATGATCTCAAAAAAATCAATACAAATTTTAAATCTTTAAAACCAGCACAGTTAAGAAAATAAACAGAGAGGAAATTTTTCCTGGTGCAATGCTAGGTCAGGTTCACAGCAGGTTTGAAATTCCTCTGAACTGTTGGCTTATACAGGTTTCCCCTGTGCAAGGGTCTGGCTCCAGGTAAGGGAATAGAGCATATATCTCTAAGACTGTGTAGGACATTCCTTTGGGGGTAGCTGTATTATTACATTGCTTTTTTTCTCATTAAATGTTACTTTGCTATTTGAAGTTTTGAGTGATATGGGTGAACCCCCAAAAATGTAGTTTCAAATAAGCAGCAGATGGTTCAACTGTTTAGAGCTTATTGAATTATTATCACATTGATTGAGCAATTGGAAATATGTGGGCTGTCTTTTTTGATGCTAGCCATTCGTGAAAGCAGTTCAGAAATTCTTGGTATAAATGAGCTCTAGCTGTACTGCTGTGATGGATAGATTATCCTATGATAGAAATACAATAAAAAGTTCATAATGGGCAAGTACCTTCATTCACCATTTTAAAAATTTTGTTTGCTTAGACACATCTACAGTTTAACAAAGACGTTCTGTGTTTAAAAGACTCCGAAGAACTGGATTAAATTCCCTACCATGCCAAAGACTTCCTGGGTGACTTATTTTTTATAGACCTCATTTCCCTATTATGAATAGTAAATTGATCAGTGTTTCTGATGTGTTCTGCTTTGACTGGGCAGTGGGGGGCACTGAAGAGAGGTAGGTACCTAGACAGATGAATGAAATGGCAGTCTAGTTCATTTTTATTTCCTACATGCTCTTCACAAGTGAACTTTTACTACAACTAGTGGAAAAGGAATATAGCAACAGCTTATTCTAGCTTTCAAGAAGAAACCCAGGGTTTCTATTAATTTTGAACCTTTTCTATCAAATTGGTTAAGGCCTGGATGGTGCAGGCATATTTTAACTATAGTGTACACAATTTAGTAAAGCAGTTAAAATTCTTTTAGTTGTGTGGCTGCTGCTCATCTGTGCCTGTTGTATGTTTTTTGCCTCCCATAGCTCAACTGCATTATTTGTTTCTTTTAGCCGCAGTCACCTCAGGTCATGCTGCTGGGGAGATGAATTGCAAAAAAATCTGGCTAAACCATGTGACTTCAACGTGTCCCTGTTGTTAATCTTCCCAAATTCTGGGTGTGCAGTCTGGCAGTGCACATAACAAACAGTAAACTTCCTCTCTCGGAAGTTCATGTTTCTCCTCTACTGCAGCAGGATGACTGGTTAATCCCTGCTGTCTCTTGGGAGAATACAATACAGAAGCTGTATAAAATTTATTTGCACAGTGTAGGGGCCCATGGAGGAGACTGATTCGTTTCTGAAAATCGTCCTTTAAACTGATTGAATACCAGGCTTTTCATTTTACTCTTTATTAATAGTCTTGAGTATTTCTGTCATAGTATTGGCTTGGTCTGATCTTGCTCTCTCTCTCTCTCTCCTTAAACTGATAGTTTTGCCAGTGTACTTGCAAATTTTTATTTGGTGGGCGGCAACTGACTGGTTTTTCCAGGAGAGAGGGTGGGGAAAGCAGGTGGTGTCTAAAATCTATCGACTATATGAAGAACGTTTGTTTGTTCTGGTTTCAGACTCTGCTTAGCTCAGCTGTTAGAAAGAAGGAAAGTAAATTAACTAATATTTTCACAACACTCAGTGCTACGTTGGCCTGCTGTCTGTAATGTACAGTGGATGGCAGCCAGGTACAGCAAATTCAGAAAACCCAGTTGGAAGCAAAAGGAATGTAGATAAAAACAAACTCTGGCCTCAATTCTGCAATCTGATCCATGCAGGCAGGTCCCTACACCTGTGTGAAACCCCACTGACTGCAGGCGGACTCCATGTGGACATAAAGGTTTGTCATGCAGCTTCCCACTGAAATCAGTGTGGTCAGGAGTCTGCCTGTGTAGATCAAATAGGGCCTCAGATGGAAAAATGCAATATGGATATGTAATGTATTGATGCTATATACTGATTTTGTCACTTAATGCTTCATAATTGCATAGTATAGAAATAATAAATCTGTATATAGATACTCATGTACAGTGAAAGTAGTAGTGTGTTTCTTTCGTTTCAGTGTTCTACAAATACTTTTGAACAGGGGATGGTTTAAATAGACCTAGTTCCTGAGAGATTTTCTGCCTTTGCTATAGTAGAACCACCATGAACTATTTCATACATAAAGCCCCCTGAGTGGACAAAGCACAGCTTGAAACAAATGTACTTAAAAACCTAACAAAACATCTTCTTTCTAGTAAATGTAAAACTGATGCCAAAAAAAGGACTAGAAATTCTTGATTTACAGTAGCAATTAAAAATGCTGAAAGATGCCTGTTGTTTATTTTTTGGGGGAAGGAAATAGGACAAGCTTTTTAAGTAGGGTTTATTTTATTTTTTGCCTGAAAACAGAAAGGTCCAGTGAATAATACTGATTTAAATTTTTTCTTCACAATAGCAGTGGTTGTCAGAATGTATGCAACTCAGTGTTTGTGAGCATGCATCTTTTAGTAGACTGATGTTAACCTCACACATTTAGTTAGTACAAACTGCAAAAATCACTGGTTCTATTGCCTAGCAAGCCCTAACAGACTTTAAACCCATATCATTACACTGTTTGGATAGTCTCTTTTCTCCAATCTTTTTTCTCATTAGAACATTTATGAATAAATTAGTTGTGGAAAAGGCAAATGAACATATTAATAAGATAAGTCCTGATCCATAGCAGATACGTGATTTAAAATATAGTTTGCCCCCTTTCACTTCTGCAGATGTAGAATTTAAAACCTAGCTACCATTTATTCGTGTGTGTATCTAAGAACACAAATCTCATTCTGGGAAGATAACATTACTGTATATATTTACATATGTAACTTTTTCTTCTTTTCATTTTTTGTAGAGAAGACATATTTCAAACCGACATTCATATGCAATGTAAACAAATGATCATGTAGAATGAAACCGGCAGAAGTACCCCCCTCACACCCCCAAGTCAAGAAATTCAAAAGTTTTTGTTTTCATGGAAACATTAGTTTGGCTGCATTGCATAATCATGGTAAATATTTAATAACACAAACAGCAGCACGTGAAACCACACACAGAGAAAACCAGAAATAAATACCACACGAGTACAATGTGAATAAGCTCATGTTGCACTAGGAAAACTCTATGACTCCGTATGGAGTTTCCTGTTAAGCATTCCCAGAAGGAAGAGAGGTCTGGGGAGGTCACCTGAATTTCCAAGAGTCAAAGCTTCCCAACCATGGGGAATCCTGAGATCCATGCAGAAGAAACCGCTCCCAGATCCACCAAACTGATCCATATTGCAGGGACAGCTCTACCCTTTGAGCTGCTCTCCTGTTTGGGTCTGGCACTGCCATTGGCTGAGCCCCATGAGCCTGTTCAGTGTAGGCATAGACTTTTATAGCACTGATTGCAAAGGAAACTTTAAATCTCTATTAGCTCCTTCCTGGATTTTCTTCCAGAAATGTAGGCGCTCAGCCTAGAACGATATTGTGAAATACAGCCATTCCCTGCCTCTACGGACTGCTGCCCCAACTCTGCTTTCTAATCAGCCCTCCAGCACGTATGCAGCTCCTTCCCTATGGAGGTAAAGTAGAGGTCCTTCCACAGTGTTCTCCAAAGGGGGTGGCAATGGAGGAGAACGGTCCCTAAGAAAAGCACAATCCTCTTCTATATAGACAAGGAGAGAGAGGCCACAAATGTCCCCTGCTTTTGCATATATTGTCACGTGTAGGGGATGACACTAGCACACACTGAAAGTTGTTGCTCCTTGGATCTTTCATACTGCTTTTTCCCCTAGGAGTGGCACCTGATTTTATAAATAATCATTTTGTATTCACTCAGTATCAAAAGGCCCCAGCTAAGTCTGTTGTTACATGGTGTTAGGCACTGTACATATGCACCATAAGAAACAAATCCCTGGCCCCAAGAGATTATAATCTAGACAGGAGGTAAAACGGGAAGACTGATGTGAATGTCCTAGGGACAGCAAGTCAGCGCCTGAGGTGGGACTAGAAGATACTGCCTCTCAGTCTAATGCCTTGACCATTCAACCATGCTCCTTCCTAGGAGGGAAAAACAATACTAAATTGTGCCTAATAACATGAGATGACTCAGTTCTTCAAACTGACTTTTATATTTTAACTGCACTAAAGCCATAATGTAAATAAATACCTTTCGAGTCAGAACAGGCCCCATCTGAGGGTTATAAGCAAACCGTATTTCCCAAACATCTTTCTAAAAAGAGGGAAATTATAACAATCAAGTGTTTGAACATGAATTAATGTCCAAAACCAGCTAGAAAAGACCAGTGTCTGTCTACCAGTGAGAGGGTGGAGAGGGTTTGTCCACCAAAGGAGGGTGAAGAAAGCACCTACTGTGGGCTAGAGGCATTGCAATTATTATACACAGTGGTACACAACTTCGACAACTCTTGCTTAGAAATTCCCACACTGCACTTCATCTGCAACAACAAACACACTAAAATATAATTTCCAAAGCTGTCTTCATACCAAACTTGTTTTTCACCAGCACTTGTGTTGCTCTCCTTCACTTTAATGAGCAGGAATCATAAAATTCATAGAAATATCTGAAAAAGTTTAAATGAATCCCAAACATGCTACTCTTGTATGTAAACTGAATATTGCATCCTTGTGCTGTGGCACAAAAACCCCAAACTGAAGCTAATTAGAAACGAATCAGTAAATGAAAGTGAAACTGACTAGTCTAAATTCATTGTCGACGCTCAAGAAAATGCAAAAGCCAAATAAACAGTTGCAAAATAAAAAAAAAAAAAAAAGCTTTTTAAAAATTTCAGTTGCTTTCAATATGCATAAGGAAATCTTAAAAAGACACTGGCCCCAGTGGCATGGCATGCTGACCTCAATAGGAGCAAGAATTTCAGCCATTATTTTTATCTTGGCCATGGTACTGTAAGTGTCCCAGACTGAACCTAGCCAGCCTTGCTTTGGATCCATTATCATTGTTGTCTACTTTGATTTCTTCCAGTAAACACAGCTGAGTATTTATCACAAAAAAAATATTCAAATGTGTTTACATTTCCCAAGTTTTTTATGATGGATTCATAAACATGGGTACAACATCCCCAAGGAAACTGGGAAGACAGACAAAAAGGGGTGGGACTTCTTGGAGTTTGAGACTTTAAACAACAACAACAAAAAATAACACGAGCTGCTGGCTTAACAAATATTTTCCATTAATAATTTTTTTAATTCTTCTTTTTAACTAGCTCTAAATATTTGTAAATTATGGAGGGCTTGATCCTGTGAATTGGTGGGAACTTCTGTGAGATGACGAGCATCCTCCACTCTGTTAATGTTCAAGGGAGTGAAGGATCTCAGCACCGTGCTGAATTGAGACCTCAGGACTTGCTTTTGCAACAGGATCTGCTCGAGCAGACTTTTCCACCCACTTGGAGTCCCAACTGGCAGTCTAGATCCATGAGCCCAAGCAGAGTTTCACTAACTAGTGAAGAAGGTCCTGAAGCAAGAATGGAACTAACCATAGTGCAAAGTAACTTGCATCTCAAAGTCAATTTGCAGGGACAATTTCTTCCTCCCACAAAGCTGGAAGATTTAAGGGGCAATCAATTCAGTGAGTTTGCATAGTAACAATGTGTTTATAAAAAGTTAATAGACATGAGGACTCTAACCACAGGGAGTGAGGGGGAAAGGGCCCTAATGCGACATGTAACTCTTGTAGAAATGTTTATCTTTGAATTGCTGCTCCAGGTTAGTACCTTTTTATTTCATTTATATGTGCAGAGCACATTTAGTAATGGGGTGGGTGGGAATATACATATCTAATTTTTTTAATAGTCCTTGGTAGACAAAACTGGTATATTCTAATTACACATCAAGCCTGCTGTCTGTATATACATAGATGTTTTCTAGTGCAATGTTTCTGAACAGTCTTTATATGCCTATTTGTGTATATTTTGAATCTAACACTAATAAAAACCTAAATACAGATACTACGGGGGATAGGTTTTGTTGTTCTTGGTTCAGTTGGGGTTTCTTTGGGCCTCTATTTTATGAGAATCTTTACCTCACAGTTCAGGTTATATCTTCTCTTGAAAGATGACTCTAGCTATTTGAAGTCTCTTCCCAGCTTATGTGTAGGATCCTTTTGGGTTGTGGCAAAAGACTGAGGAAATAAAAAAACAAAACACTTTTTAAAAATAGAAATACAAATCTTGCCCAAGATTGGGACCTGATGCTGCATTCTTCATTAAAGCCAAAACAAAAGAGGAGTTCTCTGGCACTTTCAAAGACCAACACATTTATTTATTGCATCATGCTCTAAATAAACTTATTAGTTTTGAAAAGTGCCCCACGACTCCTTTGTTTTGTTCCAAAGTGTTAACTGAGTTTGTCTAGTTCAGCAATTCCAGCTACTCCACCAAGGGCTCATTCACCTGCTTATCCACCAATGCAATTTATGCCATCATGTGCCAGAAATGCCCCCACACCTTACACATTGGACAAACAGGATAGTTTCTGCACAAAAGAATAAATGGGCACAACTCTGACATCAGTAATCACAATGTTCAAAAACCAGTAGGTGAGCTCTTCAATCTTCCTGATCACACCATTGATGATTTGCTAATAGCTGTGCTCAAACAAAAAAATAACACAAGGCTTCAAAGATGCACTGCACTGCAGAGTTGGGACTTGTACCCAAATTTGACTGTGTCTTCAGCACTAAATAAGGACTTTGGCTTTTTTTAGTCATTTTACAATAGGTAATTTGGCCTCATCTTCCTATATACTGTTCTCTAGTGTTTGAATCTTAACGGCTTTGGTTTGCTGTTACAGTGTGACCTGAGCCTGACTTACACCTCCCTGCATTTATTTTCCTCCTATTCTGTAAGTTCCTCCATCTTCAAAGCATCTGATGAAGTGGGATTATCTCCCATGAAAGCTCTTGTGGTAAAGAAATTTTAGTCTTTAAAAGCCCCCTGGGATTCCTTGTTCGTTTTCAGTTTTGTTGGAATAGACAAACTTGGCTACCCCTCTGGAACTCATCCTTCCATTGAAGACTATGGAAACTTAGGAAAATCCAGGTAGGAATCCTTGTTACAAAGTTAAATGTTGCCTAAAAATCTTGCTAACTATATAAGGGCTAGATTGTTCCTATTGTGCCAGGGCTTGGTGGAGCAGGTGGAAATAATGTTATATGCAAATGATGGCAGGTCAAGTCCTGCTTCACCTGTCGCTGAAATGGTGAAAATTCTCTGTAAGGAAAACCCTAGGACAAAACCAATTAATTCCCCAATGCTTCCTTGAAGATATTATGTAATGGAAAGGAGTGCTAGTATTGCAAGGGGGGGAGCTCCCCTTATTGGGGAGACCAAGGGCAACATGTGAGTGGATTGTTATGATTTCATTTGGATTTGTTTCACTTGGGGGAGTGTCTTCTTTGGACTGTTATTTTAAGTACTTTTATCATATTGACATTTAGGGCCCAGGTCAGTATTCCTGATGTTCCCAGAGTTTCTACTGAAATCAACCCAGCATGGCTGCACATCACAGCGCCTTCGACTAGGAGTTATTCCTAAAGTGGAGGGAGTGTGGGTCCTACCAACATTAACATCCAAGGCTTTTTGAAATGGAGTTTTGTTGTGAGCCTCAGTGGTGCATGACATGTAGGGTAGGTGCTAACATATTCACTCTTACTGTCTGAGCCTGCAGAGGGCTTAAAGAGGCTCAGGGTAGCATGAACTTGACCTGTGCTCTGTAACTCATGCAGCCCCCACCCAATGTGTATCTGCTTTTGCCCCATCTGCCAATCCAAATGGCTATAAGCATCAGGGCTGGAGGGAGTTCTGCCACCTAAATTCCTGATGGATGAATAGTGTCTTCCTTCTCAGGGCCTGCTCATGAAGCAAATGAGTAAGGTTGGCATAATCTGACCCTACAGGAAACAGGTATTTAAGCATGAAACAAAATCTAATATTCTGTAGGTCAATAGTTATTTTGTTCCAGCGAGGGAATAAAAATCAGAGATTGACTTAAACTACAGAAAGGCTGTGGTCAAGATTATCGCAGAGTGGCCCACAGTATTCTGCCACACTGCCTTGAAATCTGCCATAAACTTCAAGGTTACGCATATATCG
Organism: Podocnemis expansa; assembly: GCA_007922195.1. Taxonomy (NCBI): domain Eukaryota; kingdom Metazoa; phylum Chordata; order Testudines; family Podocnemididae; genus Podocnemis; species Podocnemis expansa. The sequence goes on from ML682019.1 coordinate 5,175,967, forward strand.
TGTACGCACCACACAAAGAGATTATTTTCTATTGTGTGGTGTAACAAGCTCTACAGGAGCTTCTTGTGTAACTGTTTCATGTGCAAGTTTTATCTGTTCTGAGTAGGATTAATTTAGGCAGTTTATTTTTACCACCTTTTTTTTCCTTCCATACCTGTACTTTGTCCCCAGTGAAAGCTGACTAACTCCGTTGGGATTTCCTATCCCTGCAGAAAACAAGCACTGCTGCATGGGGAGAAGGCCTAATTAAGGATATTAATCTGAGAATTTTAATAGAGGTGGTATGTATTAGCACTTCTAAAAAAAAAAAAAAACCCTAGATGATTTTCAAGTGAATCTATAGAAATCTTAAGCAATATATAACCAGCACCACCATTTTTCTTAAAGGGGTTAGTCCCTTCGAGCCAGATTAGAAGTGTTCAGCACCCAGGAACTCCCATTGTCTCTCTTATGGCCAGATTGTTAGGTGCTCAGCACCCATTGCATTGAGCCCATTGGAAAATCTGGTCACTTAGTTTGGTGCCTAAACAGAGGCTGAGCTCTTTTAAAAATCTGCCCTGGACTGGATGCCAGGGATGTATCCCCAAGATGCAAACACTCATGTGGAATTTTAAAATATAGATGATTATGCAGGTCTTCTATCCGCTGATTAAAACAAATTTTAAGTATATTCCAATCTCCTTTTATGCTCTTTGAAGTTTCATGACAAAAACAGATTGGTCAGTCTTATAGGTATTTATAAAGAGCTTTACTTTTTCTGCTTCCTCTGACATAGTGCAGCGCCACATGTTGTTCTTTGAACTTTCAGTTCATCAGAGGAATAGCTGAATCTCCATCCCTTGCCCTCCATCTCTACGTGCCACCAGAACCACAATCTTGGTGTTTACCTTTATACCGAGAAGAGGTGGGACCTAGAGAACTTGGTTGAGCTAAATCCTCTGATTCAGGTGGGTTTTTTTTTTTTTTTTTTTTATTTACTAAGCTACCAGCAAATTCTGATTATAAGAACTTGCATGTTTCTCTGAAGGTGCGGTGCCAAGTTCCTATGCTTATGCCAGTATAGGGCACCTAGCCAGGAAGCACGTATTCAGACCCATTAGAGTGCATCTAGATGCCCTTTCTAAACAGGGACAGAGAAATTTAATTTCCTTTTAATTGAAAAGCACAATATGTAATGCCAAGGATTCTTGTCGTTCTGCTACTGATGTTTTGGAAGGAGAGGAATTTACAAATACAAATTTACAATACTTTCTCTAACAAGTATCACATTTATTTAAAAAATTTAAGATGCCCTTATCACGTATGTGAACCTTATTATTACTTGTTACACGCTGGCTCCCCAGCAAGAGCTTCAGCAGGGGCCCATGGGTTCATTTGCCTCCATGAAAGTCTGGTCCAGATTAAGTGACATGTATGCAATGCCCTCAAACAGGGTCATGATGGAGAGGTGGCTATGCCAAATTTGAGTGAGTGATGATGCAACCTGGCACACTGAATGGCATTGTAACCCTGATTTTCCTCAACGGTTGATGGCATAAGGAACAACTGGCCTCCGTAGCCAGGCCTGGAGCCCGGTGTAGCCACTGCTAGCTTCTCGACTATTTGCCAAGCTGAGAGCAGAGAGGAGCAGCTGGAGTTCAGTGGCAGTAGGGCTGGGGCTCAGGGAGAGGCATGACCAGGAACGATGCCCTGGCTGCATGCCGACAGAGCCCATCCTCACAAGGAGGATAGGGACCACACAGGTCTGGGCCCTCTCTGACCTTCCAGCCCATCCTTCCCTGGCCTCCATCCCCTCACTCTTTTGAATCAGGAGATTACATCTGCTCCTGTGGCTAGCTCCCTTCAAAGACAGCCTGTCTGCCTTGTCTGTGACATAATAGCTATACCTCAGATGATCCTGCTGTAGTGCTTTAATGACCATTAATAATACCAGATGTGAAAGGATTAAGGTAGCCTAAATAGAGCAGAACTCAGTCAGAGGCAAGTGCAGGGAGTTGTCTGCTCTCTGGGAGGGAGATAATGATGGTAGACATTTGGAGTGATCCCTATGGGAAGTCTAGAAAAGGGGTAAGACCCAGTGAGGCAGTCCTGTGGATCACTATTCAAGGAGAAGAGCAAACAGCCAGGAGGACCTAGGGAGAGGCCAGAAAGAGCCTGTATTAACAACCGGTTACTTTGAAAAAGCATAAGAGACTTAAGTTGGGGGTAGGAAGTCATCCAGAGAAACAGCAACGCTTATAAGGGAGACGGTTTAGTTGCTTAACATAAGATTCCTAGAGCAGAGGGTGAGTTTGTATTCCTGTGTCGGCATGGGGTGGGGTTGAGGACGGAGCCCAGAAGACAGATTGAGGAGTCCTCTGCAAGAGTGACAGAGTCATTAGTTGTGGTGTCTGGATTTTTTGCCATGACGGGATGAGATGAGACTTAGCCAGAAGACCGAGTTACGGACAGAATAGGCCGAAGAGCTGATCAACAAGAGGTGAAGTCCCCTGCAATGTCACAGTGTCTACTTAGGGGTGCTACAGTAGAGTACAGCTGCTTTTACTTGTGTTACTGCAGCACCTAAGAGCCTCAGCAGTGGATCAAAGCCTCATTGTGCTAGGTGCTGTACAAACACACAGAAAGGTAGTCCCTTGCAGTAAAGATTATTAAATGAGAACCTTAGTCAGCTACTGTAAATGTTGTGTTGATTTAATTTTGTTTCCTTCTAGCAGCCTACTCCTCTCTGCCAATAACTTCTTAAAATGAGAAAGAATTTAAGCAGGTAACTGTACAGTGAGGATGCTGAACATAAAAATATTTTGTAATGGAACATGGCTTGAAATGTTACATCCTCCAAAGTCAGGAAACTCTAATTTGTTTCCTACAGCCACAATAAATTGTCCCTTTGTGCACATGTATCACTTTCTATTTCTGTTCATGGCCATCACTTTTTTGTTTTAAAGTTATCCTTCAAAGAGTTGGCAGTGGTGTTTTAGTTTAGTTGTGTAATCCTATCACACCAGTTAACCCATCATTTATGTTCTGAATTTGCCTTTTTACAACCCCTTCATGCAGTCAAAGAACAAATTGCCTCTTACCTGACCCTCTGTGGGAAGGCAAGATAAGTGCCCTGAAATCAGCAAGGAATATTCTGTAGTTTAATGTGCATGCATGGTGTGTTAATTCCACTGGCTAAACACCGTAGTATTTTTTTCATATGGGCCCCAACAGCAATAAACAAAAAATGATTCCAGGGTGCCAGTACCTGTAGTCCCAAGTCCCCTCAACTGCTTACAATACAGTCAAAATCCTTGGTCGAATCCTTGGACAATCTAGTGTTTCTAACCTGGTTGTCAGCATAAGGACAGTAGCATCCTGCTCTGTGATTGTCTCTGTGTCTGTAACAAGAACTGCCAACGCTGTTGCAGCACAAGGAATTCCTTGCTGAGAACTAGAACTGTCAAGTCTGAACTAAAAATAGTCTTGGAAGGTTTAGACTCTTTTTCAGTAACTATCTATTTATCTGCACATCCACAAACCTGTGGAAGAATATTTCCATTGATAATTGCAATTTACAGGGCGTCAAAGTAAAACAAATGCTGGCTGAGAACTTTAGAGCTTGATTTAAGGACATTTTGTTTTGTAAATTGTGATAATTTGTGTTTAGTGGTTATGTCTTAAATCTAAATGTCATTAAATAAATTACTGGGTGGCATACCCCCCACCCCCAAATCTCTCAAACTGTGAAAATTGGGTGATAAAAATTGGGGGGAAAATAATATTTTTAAAACAATAATGGAAATGGTACCTTGAAATTATAAAGAAATAAGTCTGATTCTGCCAGGAGTCCCTGTAAAGCAATATCAGTTCACCAGGCCCCTCTGCTTTGTGAGGTGCCAGGGCTCCGCTCTCACTGGGAGCTCAGCACTTCACTGTATTGGGCCCTCGCTTTGGGCCCCACCCTGGAAGGAGGTTTGAGCCTAGAGAAAATCCCTGAGGGGGCAGAAGCTGCTTCTTTTTAGTGCTTCACAGCTCCATCCTCCTCACTTCTTGGCCAGGCTGCAGCCAGTTTCTGCTGGCACCTCTTTCTGCCTTAGCCTCAGTCCAGGCATGATTTGCTGCTTTCTGCACCCAGTCCTGTGAGGAGGCATTAGTGTTTCTGGAGTCGCTCTAACTAGCCTCACTATTAAAGTACGCTGAAACAGGAGGGGGAGCTCTCACCCTGCCAGCCAAACAGGAGAGGGATAGGAGTACCGCTTACTTCAGTCATGGAGAGAAACAGGACCTGCTCCTCTGTTCTGAGCAAAAAGGCGATAAGTTCTCCCTGACTTCTGTATAACCTCTTAGACTATGTCTACACTGGCAATTCAGTTTGAATTAAGGAGGTTTAATTTGAACTAAATTTGTCCCAGTCTACATTAGCCTTTCATTAGTTCGAACAAAGAAATTCCTTAATTTGAACTAATGAACGCTTAGTTTGAACCAGTAAGTAGCGCAGGTTAGTTCAAACTAAGCGCCATGTAGACGCAGACTAACCCTTAGTTTGAACTTAAGAAGTTTGAACTAAGGGCAATTTGTTTGCACTAACAACATGGACTAATACGAACTAATGTTACTTTGAACTAGTTCACATTGTTTGAACTAACCTCAAACTTATTAGTTCGAACTAACAGTTCCTGATGTAGACATAGCCTTAGGGATGAAAGAGTTGAATGCGCTTCCTCCACAACCCTTGAAGGAGCTGAGAATTGCAAGCTTGTGTACATATTGGGGTGGAGCTGGGATTAAAGGGATGAGCCTTCCTAGCCAACACTGCCTGGGTTTGTAAGAAATGCCCAAACTTACTTTTAAGGTCTGTCCACACTAAGGCTGAAAACCACGTTTGAATTCTGTTTTTCCCAAACCATCCTGATGTGGAATTCTTTGATGATTTTGGCTAAAGCAGGGCTGTTTATTAGAAAGCCCTGTTAACCACTGGAGCATCGAACTGTGCTAACTACAACTATGTTTAAAAATGTATGCCACATGCTGTTCTGCTTAATGTGACAGAACCTTACTTGATCACCAGTTTATGATATAGTTATAGCTAGCATGGTTTGGCGGAATGGTGCCAATGTGGGCAGAGGTGTGGTTGCCTCCTCCACATCATCTATGAGCAGAAGACTGACTTCACACACATCCTAAGATAGTTATAAAAATAGCTCTTCATCACACTCTCGCCCTTCCACCTAACTTGAACATGTTCTCTTCATGCCTTGCCCAAGCTGTCCTCTTCTCCTGCAGTTCTTGTGTGACTTTTCCTGCTACTGTGCTCCCTGTGTTGACAGCTGTGAAGGGAAATTAACAAGAATCGTGATCTGTGAGTGCTGTGCCGTGGCACTGGAGAGGTCAGAATTCTTGTAAATTTCTCTTTATATCTGTCAGCAAATGGAACAAAGTGCGGTCCAGTGACAGAGGGAGTAACTTCCCTGCCAGCAGCTAGGGTGTCTGCAATAAAATGTGAATAATTGTATAAACCACAAGTGGATCTGCCTAATAAAGCCTGGCTCCATTGAAGGAAGTACCTGACCTGAATTGTTACTTGAGATTTTTCTCTTTTTCTTTTTCAAACAAGGACAATATTTGCTCTTCTGTCTCTGGATTATCTGGTTGATGGTAGGATATAATATATCTCCTGGTACAATGCCCCTATAATTAAATAGCCCAGCTTCTGATACCCAACACAAGTAAGTGTAGTGCCTTATTCCACAAGAAGGCCTAAAGTCAATGGGACTACATGAGTAAAAAGCTACAGAATGAGAGTAAGCATATAAGAAGCTAGCCCAAAGTTAGAATATCACTTCAGAATATGGTGACAGTTAATAAGTATTCCATTAAGACCTAATCCTGCTACCATGTAGGATTTTCAAAGTGCCTAAGTCACTTGGCTGCACAGGTCCGTTGAAAGTAAATAAGATTGGTGCTCCCATGTCCATAGGAACTAGCTGCTTAGTGTGAGGAAGGTTGGAAGAATCTGGCCCTTCATCAGCAACTGGTGAGGGTCATCTGTCTACAAGGCATCACCTGTCCTTAGAAGCAGCTTTTTTGGAAACCTTTGGAATTTTTACTGTGGACATGTTTCAGGGGGCTAGCCATGATGATCTGTTTTCAGCAAAGGACAAGGAGTCCTGTGGCACTGTAGAGACTAAAAAAATTTGGGGGAGTATGCGTTTTCATGGGCTGGAGCAGTATGAAGCCCATGAAGCTTATGGCCCCTGAAGAATGTTTGTTAGTCTGTAAAGTGCTACAGGATTCGTCATCGTTTAACTCTGACATGTTACCAACATTCATGTCTAACTGTCATCAGGCTGAGTGTGTGTCTGATTCCTTTCTGTCCCACTTGAATTCTGCATCTCTCCAAGTTAACCTAAGGGTCATGTTTGTATAACTGACTTGCAGTAATCGGGTAACCCACAGTAATGGTGTATATATAAAATTCCTTTCCATAAACATTAATGGAACAGAAATAATGTGGCCCAAAATGGATAAATTCAAACCAGCTGCATAACATGTGAAACGTAACCCTATCTTTCTAGGCTAGAGCATCTCAAATTGTGGTGTATGTAGCCCAAATGGTACCTGGATCGCAATCAAGGTACCAACACTGATTTCCTGGGGAAAAGCAGAAAGGCTTTCATCATTGGCTCAGTAAATCAAAACGTGCCCAGTCATGCTGAAAAGACAGGAATGTGAGGGGTCTCCATGCTCTGAATTAAATATAGGTTGATAAAGTCAGTAGGAGGAGAACGGGGAAAACTCACCAGCAGGAACAGAAAATTAATCTTCTATGATCGTGGGTGCCCACGTGACACCTTTTTGAACACTCCTGTATTTGTTGGAGTCGGGAAGGGGGGAAGGCAACACTGGTTTAGGTCTTGCCCCTCCCCACAAACGTTTGGATGGCTCAAGGAGAGGTCTAAGCAAAGAGTACAGTTGGAGGCTACTCTGGGCAGCAGCAGCCTCAAAACTCTCCTTGGCGCTGCTGATCAGTGGTTGAGTCAAATAGGTGGAGAGGAGACAGCCACAGTGCAGTTTCCTGCCTCTAGAGATGCTTTGTCCCCCACCTGGGCAGACAGGAGGGTGTACCTGGTCTTTTGTCCAGATCTGACATGGGGATAGGTATTTGGGGGTCCCAACCTGATTGCTGCCTCCTACCTATCCTCTAGCAGCAATGTGGGATGAGGTGGGATGGGAGGAGGAGGGTTTGACAAAGACTGGGAGTGGCTGGGGACCTTGGAGACAGAAGGAAGACAGCAGGACCTTGAACATCTGGTAGGGTCTCTTCTTTCTAGAGCCTGGGGGAGGGGAAGGAAATAACTCACGATCAGGTCAGTGCACAGATCTGTTCTGTCAGATCTATACTTTCCCTGGTAAGAGAGTTAATGGGAGTAAAATACATACTCTGGATGGTGAAAAGGAACTAGAGTGCCATTGAGGATATGGTCTCAGTTGTCCCTCCAGCTTCCAAACTCAGCCTGGGATTCAGCCATCTACTTCCCTTTGGATAGTGGAGGCAGGAGGTGGTTTTTAGAAGATCATGCTTTGAGTTGAGGGCAAAACCCAGCCTTCTTTCTGGTGTGTGACAGTGTCTCCTATCATCTCACAGTTACCTATTTCAAAATGCTTCCACCCCAAAATGTGCAGGAATGAAACCTGCAGAGCAGAGAGAGATCACAAGTTGGAGCTGGGTGATATAAGATCATGGAATTGCAAGGATCATGGGAGGGTCATTCTAAAGTAGATTTTGAGATGGCTAGAAAGTTGGCAGAAGATAGGCAAGATAAATCAAGACTTGACAAATGGGTGACACAAACCCCCTGATTTTAATATTTTGCAGTGTAATTGTACTTTTAAATTTTAAGCCACATGTATAGTCTGTAAATGATTTGGAATGTTACAGCTCCCACGTATCCAGGGGTCAAACTGTTCACTTAATGATTTCAAGTTACTCCATTGCCCTCTCTTGTATCCTTCAATCCATGATCACACCCTCCCTTGGCAAATTCAAACTTTGTTCTCTGTAAACAGCCTGCCTCGTTTGTCTTAAAACTAGTGAACCTCTGAGTTTTCTCAACAAAACAATTGTGCCTGACTCCTCACTTACTGACTCTCTATGGCCTGTTTACTTCCATTAGTCCATTTATCAGTGCCTACAATTCTATTTTCCTCTGCGTTCCTCTGCTCTTTTGTACTCTTTCATTCTCTCTCAAATAGCAGGACCTCAAGGTTCCTGAACTGTAGTGCATCAAGTAAATAAAAATGAGTGCCACCCCCTTCCAAAACAAAACCGATTATGCAAGGTGAAAGAGCTGTGCAATAACAGTTCATAAAATTTAGAAGTTTTTTACTCATATGTTTGCAAATTTCTAGATCCTGAATAGTTTTATATTTTAAAATTCTTTGCAATTCACAAGAGAGAAATTCTTAATTTACAAATGAACAGCTTTAACAATCCTCTTGTTCCTGAGGGTAGTTTAATATCACAACTCTCTGGGAATAGCTGGGAATAAGATTTCTCACGTATCAGCAGAAGTTCTTTAAATAAAAATGGGAAACAGGACATGGCCACAGGTACCGAGAAGTATTTGAAAACCAAGGCCAATGCCTTTTCTGTAAACAAACAAACAAAGCCTCCTAATTGGATTTTCATTGGTACAGCTCTGTCACAGTAATGTTTCTCCACTCCGTTTTCAAAAATGAAGGGCTTAGCCAAGTGCACCGTGTGCACCCCAACTCCTACTGAAAGCACAGAAAATTCTTGCATGAAGGGGTTTTTAGGATTAGGTGGTAATTTGGGAGATTCGAAAATACCTGGATATTTTTGTGTTAAGATATGTAGTGCCATGGTGAAAAAGCTTTGAGGAAGTGAAAAGCTGCTGTGCCTGTGTGTCCCTGTTTGTGTCTGTGTATGTAAAGTTCAATATTCTATACTGATGTTTCTCTACATGATTCCCCCCACAGTAGTTTCTGATTCGAACAGGCTGAGCTATCAGAATAGTAGCATTTTTCTGCTGGCAACTAAAAAAAGGGACAGCAAAGATCTATTTTTAATGTTTAAAAAAGTGTAATATTTTTAACTTGACTAGAGTGAGAAAATGACATCATGGAATTCTGCACTTAGTTTCTCTGCAACTTGCACATCAAACCTATTCAGTTTATTAGTAAGAAAGTTTCACTTGCGGTATCAACACTGCAAACTGTAGTTACCATAGATGCTGAAAATTGTTGTGCTCCTTGTCTCTACTACCACTGGTAATGAAGGTACAGTAGAAACTTAGCTGAAGACTATTTTGATGCATGAGAATGGAATCGAAATTCCCTCTCCCTCTGTCTTGCCTCTGCTGTGTTTGCAGCAGAAACAACTTGTTAGTAGAGCGAGAAGTTATGCTGTTGTCTTCATCAAGTTCCTCTTACAACACCACTTCAGTGCATTTTAACGAGTGGGATTTAGTGTGTGAGAAGCTGGAGGTGGGAGGACAATGATGGCAAGATATTTCTGAAACTTAGGTTTTTGAAATAAATACTTGCTGCCTGACTCAGTTACCACTATTTGGCTTCTTTGTAGATTCTAGAGGGCTGAATGAGGATAGAGACAGTTATCATCAGGCCCTAATAGGTCACAGATCAGTGGTGTGAGACACATTTATACTATTACTTCCAGTGCCTGAACCTGATTTATAAGGGGAGAAAAAAGAGAGAATTTCATTCAGCGTAGATCTAAGTCTGGCACCTATAAATGATAGCTATGTAACAATGCACTCTTGGAAGCGTTGGCCATCACTTTTTGGCCTCGTAACCCTCCACATGCTATTGTATGTTGCTGCTTACAGAAATAAAGAGCTTTTGATTGATTTAATATATTCATGTTTGCCACTTGCACTGCATTTTGTTTTTCATTATAGCATAGTTGCCACTTATTCATTAAATAACCAATTAGTTAAAAGATGGCCATTCTAAGTGCACATGCTGATTTGGACTGTCTTGAAATTTTTTTGCATCTCTGGACGGTGCGGGAGAAAGTCAGTAGTCTAGATTTGGTCAGCTAAGCAAATGATTCCTGAGGTCCTATCTCCCTGTAAATCCCGCACCCACTGACAAAACCACCTGGTTCGTCTAACTTTTTTGTGCAGATCTGAGGCTCTATGACTCTGGTCTTCACCAGACTAATATTAACGTGTGGGATTGTTCTTGGCTAGTATGCAGCAGCTAGCATGACCAAATGTCTCAACTTTATAGAGACAGTCCTGGTATTTGGTGCTTTGCCTTCGGTAGGTGTCTATTGTGGCTCTCCTCTCCACCATGTGCAGCAAATCTAGTGCTTTGTTAACGTCTGTAGCTGCGGTCACCGTAATTGCACAGCTGAAGGGTGCACGCTGTGGTCACTGGACCTGAACTGCACCCATGCACTGTGAGTTGAAATCCCGCCTGTGGCAGTTTTCAGAGAATGTGTGTTGTGCACATTAGTAGTTCTTTGCTTGCATTTGAAGGGATTTGCTTGTCAATGAGACCAACTTTTCAGGTTTCAGCAATATTTTAATGTGCTTCACAAGCAGCCTCTGATTTGACGTTAGCAATATTGTCAAGAAAATTAGCATTAACAGAGGAAAGATGACAGACTGCAGTAAGCAGTCATGTAATTGTGACGCATCCTTTTTGCTTGGTCTGTGAAAAATGGAATTGTATAGTCAAAGGAAATCAACTTACAGGTCACTTTTTCAAGGGGTCCCTGATACCCAGCTCCCTAACATGAGTTGCTTAAAGCATTTTTACAAATTCTTGATAACCTTTAGTATGGAAAAAAGATCAGGGAGAAGGAAAGTTTGGGGGCAGGGGAGTATGCAAGTTAGGAGATCTGCTACTTTTCCTTTGAGGGCTGTGCTCTTGTGCCACTACGGAGGGACCAGAGCAAGCCAATAAACTGACTCCTATTAGGGCATCATAGCAAGGGATCATCCAAACTCTGATGTTTTTGCAACACCTGTTATAAAGAACTAGGTTTCCAAGAAAGTAGTTTTTCTACAGTCCCTTGATCTATGCTCTCTGGGAGCTCAAAAGTGCTGAGAGTAGAAATACTGGGGGAGTATATCAGGCATCTTCCTATCCAGTGAAATCCTTGGAGAAGGCATTGGAGACAGCCTCTCCTAATGCCTTCATAGCCTGTAGCTCCTCTCAATGTCTGTTTCACCAGACCCAAGAAAGGAGGCTGTAGGCTCCCCTTGTCTCCGCTGCTCCCCAGTCAAAGGAAGGAACCCAGAACTCCCCTTCTTTCCCATGCTGCCTCCTGAGAGGAGGGTCCAGCTCTCCCTTCACCTTGGCTCCCAATGCTGCTGTTTTGGGGCAGGGGGGATGGAGAAGCGGGCAGGTAATAGCAGTGTGGGAGTCTGCATCGAGGAAAGGGGCAGGTCAGAACTGTCCAGTTGATGTGTGGGACCTTCAGCTCAGCCTCTCCACTCCATCCCCCACCAGCTTGAATGGGGAGCTGAGTGACACCAGCACAGTACTGAGATGCGGTGAGGAGCTGTGAATGCCATGTTTGGTGCACGGCACAATACTCAGCCCTCAGATTCCAAAGGGAGAACCATGTTAGTCTAGTTCAGCAAAACAGAGGAGTCCTGTGGCATTTTTAAAGCTTTTTTTATTTATTGCATGAGCTTTCATGGGAGAAAATCCTACTTTGTCAGATGCTTGAAGCTCTCAGAGACCTGGGGGGTGGAGGGGAGACATGCCTGGAGCTGACAAGTTATGTGCTGGTGGATGGCACAGTCTCACAAGCAGGAAGAGGAGATGAGAACAGCCACTGAGATAAATGGTGCCGTTCCCTCCTCTCAGACCCCCACCACCTTCTCACCTCCCATGGTTCCTCCAAGGCTGCCAGGGACAAGGAGTGGGAGGAGGAGGTGAGGACTGCTGCATGGGTCAGTCGTGGTACCCGGGCATCAGCTGGTCTTGGAGATTGCCAGGAGTCCAGTGGCACATGTGGCATATCTCAAGGTGAGTGATGTGGTCATGTGGAGGCCTGGGGGGCTAGAAGCAGCATGTGTGTCATGGAGGCTTATGGCAGTGGTGAGATGAAGATGGGCAGAGCAGTGAGTGTGTGGAGGGAAGGGAATCTAAGCATTGTGGAGACTATGGGAGGGGGTTGAGCAGTGAGGAGGTATTGTGCAGGAAGAGTTGAAGTAGTGCAAGGAAGAATGGATGGAAGAGAGGAGTCTGCTGTGCAGCAGCAAATGCTGGGATGCGGGGGGGGGGGGGTTCAGCTCTGTCCTCCCAAGCTGCTGCAATGTTCCCTCTAATTTTTTGTAGGCTGTGTGCACAAAAAATTCCTTTCGTGCAAATTTTTGGAACCAGTGTCCAAGTTTGCATGCACTCCCCTGAGTGTGGTCAAACTTGTGAACGCTATGAAGCAAGTGTGTATGATGCAAATATCTAAATATCAATAACCTATGTTTAATTATATGGCAACATCTGGTGAATCAGATTGTAATGCATCTCCCATTATGAGTAGAAATTAAAAAAATATTAGCACTGTTAATTTTTTTGGGCACACTTTATTTTGTTGTGTGTGTGGGTTTCATGACCTGTGTGCACGCACATGTGCACTGCTTAGAGGAACATGGCCTACACCAATACTCCACCCTTCTCACATTTGTCTCCCCACTTCCAGACAGGCCTCCCACTGACTCCATTTCAGTCCCAGCCCTGTTCCTGCATCCTGTTTTGGCTCCTCGCCCTGTAGGCCTACAACAGTGCCCAGCCCTTTGTGAGGAGGGCTGGGTTCTGCTGGACAGGCAAGAGAGATGGGGGATAAGATGTTGCAGGTGCAGTAAAGGGACTAACATACAGGCAGCGCCTGCTGTGGTTGGTTTCATCACTGCCCAGGAGCCAGAGGCAGTGGAGGGGGATGGCTGGGCTGTGGTACATGGGGATTGTAAGAAGTTATTTCTAAAAAGAGGACAAATATTATGTGCCCCCAACCTTGGTTAATAAAGACTTTAGAGTGTATGGTGGTGCCTTGTGCCATGTTAGAACACTGAATTCAGATACATTCAAGCCTCTGAGCACTAGGAAACAAAGAGTTAATGTTTCACAGACTGAAAATACAGATCCAGAGGGGCAGCCCTGTTAGTTTAGTTCAATAAAACAAACAAACAAGGAGTCCTGTGACTTTTAAAGACTAACGAACATATTTATTGCATAAGCTTTTGTGGGAAAAAATCCCACTTCATCAGATGCTTTGAAGATGGGGGAACTTGTTTGAATCTTTACAACTGTTTTGATTTGCTTTTACAGTGTGACCTGTTCCCATGACTTACACTCCCCTGCATTTATTTCCTCCCATTCTATAAGTTCCCTCATCTTCAAAGCATCTGATGAAGTGGGATTTTCTACCATGAAAGCTCAAGCAATAAAAATATTTGTTGGTCTTTAAGTGCCACAGAACTCCTTGTTTGTTTTACTGAAAATAGAGAGTTTGGAGAAATGCCATTCTTGCAATGCAACCTTAACTCTGCTCATTGGAGCTGGCAGTAGATGCTGGGAATGACTCCATAAGCAGACACAAAGGGTGACTAGGAGAATATGTTATTGTTTGTGTTGTCTTCTAGAGATTTGCCTATTAGCCAGATGGTCAGGGATTGCTGTTTGCCAGAAACTGGAAATGGGTGATGGGATGGATCGTTTGATGATTATCTATTCTGTTCAATCCCTCTGAAGCAGCTGGTACTGTCAGAAGAACAAATATTGAGCTACCCAGACCACTAGCTTGACCATTCTTATGAATTCCACATTTGTCTACATGCACTACATGAGCTGTACTCATTGTGTTAAGGGTAGGTCTAGTGATTGTTGGAGGGCTAAATCAGAGCAGCTTGGCAAAGCTGTCATGGACATATGAGGAGAAGTTTGCATGTATCTTGCAGGCTCCAATATACTTCATTTTAGTGCCAAGTTCTGTCACTGTGTCAGAAATGGGACGTGATGGATCTTCTCGCCATGGGACTGTCAGCAGTCTGGTGGATGTGACTAATTTTTAGGGCCTGGTGAAGTAGTAACAGTGTCACAGAAGGAATCCTGAGGGCATGGCTGAAGAGGCGGCATTTTGCATGTCTCGGGTGATTTGTGTGGAGCAGGCTGTGTCTGAGCGCAGAGCCTGTGCAAGCTGTTTCGGTTTGCTATTCCAGACCTACACCCGCAGTTTGCTTTAGAACGCACAGGTGTCTTTGTCTGACCATGTTTGTCTGCTTTGTTTCCAGAGAGTACTGTAGCAGCGGTAAGTCAGAGTGCTAGTCCATGTGTTACAGGTGTGTCAGGACTGCACTTGAAAAGACAGAATTAAGGTGGTGGTATGAAGGTGGCCCATCCTTCAACTCCATATTTCCTGGTTTTTAGTTTATTTGTATTACCCTAATTCTGTTTTTTGTTTTCAGGGGTTTGAGCATAGTTGAACTGGGTTACATTGATAAAGATTTGGGGACAGCGTTATGTTCTATTTTCCATGGCTGAAGTGTTCATAATTGGCTAAATAATTTAGGTCAGTGGTTTTCGAACTTAGGGTTGGGACTCCATACTGGGTCACAGACTCTCAGGTAACGGGTCGTGGCACCTCCTGCTGTCCTCTCCAAAAGATGGGAATGCATTGCGTATAGACGTAATTGTTGGGTCGCGGGCATAGATGATTTTTCTTTTCAACTGGGTCCTGAGAAAATAAGTTTGAAAATCACTGATCTAGGTAGTGGTATGGGCTCTTCTGGCACTTCAGGTTCTGCATTAGAAACAGCAGCTTTCAGGTGCTTGTAGTGTGCTCTAAAACTGTCTAGTGTTTGTACTGTCACAATTCACACATTGGTACCAGATTAGTTGAACACCTGTGATCTTCAGAGAATTCTTAGAAGGCGGCATTACACTCAAGTAACACTTTTTTGTATTTTGTTACATCTAATACTTAATGAAAAACATTTAAGAAGTTGACATTGTCTACAACTTCAGAGTACTGTAAACATCTACAGCTACTGTAATATTTTTAATATACTTAACAGGCTTGACATTGGTGCTCTTGCATTCTCTGCCTACTTCACACAATCCTCCCCTAGCTAACAAATGTTCTCAGACAAAATATAAGGAGGCAAAGTTAAGGTTGAAAGTATATTTCGTAAATTTAGCATAATTAATGAATGTTGTCATTATCCCAGACCAAACATTGCAAATCCGAGAAATTCAGAATTAATGTTAAAAGAAATGCAAACACTTCAAGGGTTTAGAAATACAGTTGAAGTAACTCTGCTCTATACAGTGATGCCCTGTGATAGTGACGATTATGATTAGTGCATATTCTGGATTAGATATTTGTTCTTAAAAACCACTATTTCTCCTTTCTGTCCTCTGACCCCTGAACTCATAACTAGAGGGCAGGAAGGGACTGGAAAGGGCAAAGAGAAGCACATTTGGCGTGGTCCTCAAAGGAAGGATTTGGGAAAGAGAGCTCTTAGGAAGACAAACACTACAGAAATGGAAGAATTGGGATAGAAAGCTCAGTTCTTGATTTGCGCCTGTGCTTTAAGGCTTGTCTCAGTTCTCATGGCAATGCTGCTTTGCTGTGCAGTGGAGCATTTCAAAACACTGATGCCCAAGACAGCTTCTGGCCACAAAAACTTTGAGTTCAGTTGAGCCTAAGTAATCTACCCCTGTGAACTCTTAATCAGGGTCCATCCTCAGGCGCTGACTCACAACCAACAGAATTGTAGCATGCTAATTAGGTGTCGAGGAAAAATGAAGACGGTTATTTCTACTGTCACCTGGCTTCAGTCAGATCAAGTCAATGACCTAAAAGCTATTGGTGCTCTCCAGAAGTCATAAATAATGTGAGCTTAGTTTCAAGTGAATTTCTTCAAATGCACCCCACACATGTGCACGGTCAGGGGTGCTAGCAGGACCAGTCCCTGCTCAAGGCGCAGCACTGGCAGCTGGGGACAGACTTTTGAAATTGGCATGCTCATGTAGGTAGCTGATTGGCTGCCACTGGCTCATTTGCGTTGACACCAGAAAAGGCTGGAGGTCAGCACTCCCAGCGGCTTGTATTGGCTGTACCACCAACAGCTGTCAAACATCAGGGCAAAACTAGTAGGGGAAGGCAGCAGAGACAGGAGCAGGGGAGAACCACACCAGTATCCCCCTTAGCTCCTGCCATGCTCCCAATCCCCTTCCGGGGGAACAAAACAGAGAGGACTTAACTGCAAAAAATGCGTAAGCCCACTCCTATCAGGAAGATAGAATCTAAACTAAAAAAAAAATGCACCAATCCTGGCACAACAGCAAGGTGCATCCAATGCAAGCAAGACAAAGTTCCAGGAATCCACAGCAAACTACTGCGTATGAGAAGTGTTACCTTTGTGGCTTGCTGCCTGGGAAGTGTTCTTGTGCTGTGCACGGTCTATAGGAGGGCAAAACTGAGGAGCTGAATCATTAAGTATTTCCAATCTGAAAAGTGGCCATGTAAAAATGTCAATCTCTCACTGAAGACGTGAGCTTCTTCAGTGTATTGTTTCCTTAGTTGCAAAATTTAAAAAGGTTTTTACTCTTTTTGTACACTGTTTACCTCGCAGAGTCAAATCAGCTTGGATAAAGGGTGTTGGATTCTTTTTCTCTTGTGCACCATTGACAGAAATATTTACTATATCTACAGTACCCTTTATGCCTGTGTATGCAATGGGACTGTTCACTGTTTTAAATCTCTGCCCCCATCGCCCCATCTCACTCAGCTCCCAAACCCCTTCAGACTTGCCTTTTTCTCCTTCTCAGCTTGCCAGGCTCTCCACAATGCACCCACACCTCACTTGGCTCTAGATAACCTGTCCCTCAAGCTATTTCCCTTTCCCCTCCACTACTTGCTTGGTTCCTTGTGCCTGCAGCTCATTCCCATGGTACCTGAGTCTAAGTGGAACCCCCATCTCTAGAATTGCTAAATTGTAGTTACACCTGTGTTTTACTTACCCACTGAAAGCTATGGGGCAGTACTAGCATATGCACCCCCGGTTGCTGAATGTGAAGGCCATTGGCCTACTCAAGCAAGGCGTAGTTCAAGGCAGACTTCAGCTAGTGCTATGTGAGAAGGAAAAATACCCAACTCCTTTCAGATCCAGGGGGCAGCAAGGTTGCTAAGAGGGAAGGCAAATTGCTATCTGAAAACTTAATCTTGAAAGCATTATGATCTAATGAATAAAGAGATCCAGCCAAGCTGTTCTTACGGTGAGGGGCGGGAAAGGATGCGCAAGAGCCACAGTTTTAAACAAAGAATGCACTTTCCGAGGTTTATTTCAGGAGTTTGGTTTTAACCCAAACAGTACAAACTGGTAGAGTCTCTGGGGGCCCTACAGCTGTCCATAAATGATAAGTCCCCACAAGCAGTACAGTTCTTACGGGTCTCTAAGGCTCCTGGTCCAGCTTTTAGTCAGCTATACTGTTCTGCTTCTCTTGGGTCCCCACAGCACTTGTCCTCACTGCAGTGCATTCTTATAACACAGGGGTCTCAAACTCAAATCACCATGAGGGTGGCATGAGGATTAGTACGTTAGCTTGAGGGCTGCATCACTGAAACCTTCATATAACAATATTGCAAATATTGGTAATGATAGTGTCGTTGTGGGCCACAGGAAATAGCTTCAGGCGCCCCATGCGGGTTTGAGATCCCTGATTAGGAGCATTTCCCTTTCCTCCAGTCCTGTTGATCCACACAAAACACTGAGCTGGCCTACAACGGTAGGTCTACGCTGCAGCCGGGAACGTGCCACCCAGCCCCTACAGCCGTCTGCTAGCTCTTAGCAGGGTGGCTAACACAGCTCGGGCACCAGGCAGGCAGTTGCATCTCAAGCCCACCTGACCCTCTGGTCTGGGGCCGAGTTGGGGTAGCCAGCTTGAGTCTCCACCTCCTGAAACACCCCAGCCTGCTATTGCCTCTGCTGGCCCCTAAACCACCCACCCCTACACAGGGATTAAAGTGGGATGCAGTGGCCCTGAACATGGTGCCAGGGCCCACTGTTTTTCGGGACTCTGCGTTCTGGGGCCCCTAAAGATAGAAAATGGAACTGGAACGCTGCGTTCAGTGACCCACCATTTAAAACAGTAGAAGCCTCTACGTGCGGCGTGCAGCTGCTGGCGAATATAAGGGGTGGCAGGCTTGTGCCGGGGGACAGGCTGGGGCTGGGGGTTGATGGGGGGGTGGGTGTTGGGGCACAGGCATGTGGGAGGAGGGCCCACCTGATTAGGAGCATTCCAGGGCTCCCCGTCTTATACTTTAACCTCTGCGCCTCCACCTGCTGCAGGATATTGCCCCACCTAGGTCCTGCTTACTTGCCCCCTCTGCCTACTAGTGCCCAGGGATTTCCCTGACACCCCCCCTGAATCTCCCAACCCGGACTGGGCCTAGTGTGAGGCAAGAGGCAGACACAGCTTCAGCTGACTGTTCGTAGGGGCACCCAGCAGGAATGTCGCTGGCCCCAGAAAAGACCCGGGGCACGGGCCCAGGCCACACTCCCTAGGCCACATTCTGGCACCTGGGCCCGATAATTCGTCAGGCTCCTGCCGGCTCCAGCCTGGCTCCAGGTCCCTGGCTGGTTTTGGGGCCAGGAGAGGCAGGTGCTGCTGTGGGTTTCCTGGCCTCAATGCCTGGCCGGGGCTGGGAGAGGCGGGCACTGTGGAGGGCGCCCTGGCCAGGATCCCTGGTCTGGGCCAGGGCCGGCCTGGACGCTCAGGGCACTGCCGCTGAAACTTGGGGCATGTACCCCGTGTGCTAGGTGCCAGCGCCACCCCTGGCGCTTAGCTCCCCTGAAGAGCAGGCTGGCTGCCCCCTCTTCAACCCTTTCCTAGCAGCTCAGGCTTTTAGTCAACCTGCAGCTCAAGTCACCTAGGCAGAGCATACTTTAAATGGCACTTTAAGACTAACAGATTTATTTTTTGCATGAGCTTTCGTGGGTGACGATCCCTTTGAAGAAGCATCTGAGGAAGTGGGATCGTCTCCCACGAAACCTCATGCAAAAAATAAATCTCTTAGTCTTAGAGTACCACACAACTGCTTGTTGTTTTTTTACTGGACTAGACTAACACGGCTATCCCTTTGGAAACACACTTTAAATCCCTCTGCAGGCAGAGACTGGAGATTTATGCACTTTGGAAAACCCTTTTCAATGAGATGCGGGGAGGGTGCTGACCACTATTCCCTCTAAGCTGCGCCCGTGTGTGCGCACACCGCTCCGCAGACCCCAAAATAAAGCATGCACAAAACCCCTTCAATAGTGCTGCTCCCAAAGCCATTTTTTGGGTGCACACAGCAATTTTTTGCACACACAGCCTATGAATCATTAGCGCGATGAGTGGGGCCGACTCCAAATTTGGCTTGGCGCACCCGCCCCCACTTGTCAGCCTTACCCCAATGGAGGGCGCACCCCCTACCCCAGGGCTCGCCCCTGCGGACTGGGAGCTTAGCTGCAACCTTCCCAGCCAGCTCTCAGTGATGCTGCTGGGTGCAGGGACCAGCTTAGGGGCGTGTTGGAGACCCCCCCCAATTTCAAGGGCTGGGGAGACTCCTGCTAGCGCCCCAGAGGCCCCTGCCACCCCCTGGGAGGCAACAGCGCCACCTGCCGGCCCTCGCCCCAGCGGGGTGTGTGTGTGTGTGGGGGGGGGTTTAAAGGCCCCCAGCCGCGCGCCGCAGCCCGCGGGCGGGGGCCGGGCGGCTCCTCCCCGCCGGCGGCGTGTGCGCCTGCGCGTGCCGGGGCTGGCGGCCGGGACTGTGGGGCCCGCGCCCCGCGCGAATGTCCAGGGCCGGCTCGCGCCGCCGCGGCGGCTGCTGGTGCTGGGCGAGGGGCCGGCGGAGTGGAACATGCCTCGGGCGGCCGCGTGAGCCGGCGCGGGCTCGGGGGCGGGGGGGCCGCTTCCCCCCCCTCCAAAATCTCTCTCAGCCCGGCGGGGCGGGCAGCCCCCGCGGTTAATCGGTAACCCTCGGCACAGCTCGGCCGCGCCGGCGGAGGAAATGTGCCCGCCTGCCTGGCTCTAGCAGAAGAAGCCGATGGCGATTTGGGCAGGGCTGCGGCTGGGCGGCCGGGCGAGCGGGGCGTGAGCTGCAAGGAGCCCCCGGTTCCCGGCGCGGGGAGGCCGGCTGGCCATGCCCCGGAGCGTGGCGGGCGAGTCAGCCTGTTAAGCCCCCGGCCGAGGGAGGAGACCCGCTGGAAGGAAGGCAAGAAGGAGAGAAATTTTGTAGCAATTAGTCCCCGCGCGGCCACAAAGCATGGGCTGTGCTCCAAGCATCCACATCTCTGACAGCAGGGTGGTTTATCACAGTAGCAAAGAGTCCGAGGACTCCAGCTCCCCTCACCAGATCAACACCACCATGGCTCAGCAGCAGCAAGGCAACTCCGTCCCGGGATTATTCATTAAATCCTCCAACGCCTCCACTTATAAAGTGAGGACTAATGCCTCTAAGAAAGACAGGAGGGAGAACAGCCAGAGCATGGAGCCGGAGACCCACACCAGCAGATCCAGTGTGAAGGTAAAAAGGGGTCTGACAGGCGCTAGTTCTCTCAACAGCAGCTGGCTTGACTCAGTGCAGAGATGGTAGGAAAGCTTTTCAGGATTTGGGCAATTCCTTTAGTTTATAAACCCATCAGGCTCAGGCAAGTGAATTGGCGGTGTTTGGAGACCTGTTTCTTCGTTCCCCAGGAGGAATTTTAGCGGTAGTGGAAAAGGGTGAGCTGCTTAACTGGCCTTGTCAATCATTAGAGCAAGGCAAGCAGATGCCTCTGCTGCTGAAGGCACAGGGCCTATCTATGGTGGGACGTGACATGTGGGAGCCTACGCTGCAACTAACTTATGCATTTTCATCTGTCTTTATTGACTGGATCAGATATTACCGCTTGGGCTCGCCTTTTTGGGTGCAAAAGACCACTGCCGTATAAAACGTGGTAGGTGGGTGGGTTGGTTGCTTGAAACATTCTTTCTTCCCCACCAGAAAGCTGAAGAAAGAGTGACAGGAATTTTCTGATAGTGTTCTGATTTACCTTAACCACTTGTTGATTTGGCTTTTCTAAACAAGCTATTTTGTAGAGCATTAGTGTCTGTATACTCATATAGGGCATAACGTCAATATGCTTCACAGAAAGGCACAGACTGAAAAAATAATTTGTGATTTCAAAAAAAAAAAAAAGTAAAATCAGGGTTAGGAGACCTGAAGAATCCCATTTATTTGCAGTCAGCGGCCTATATTTGTCAAGTTTCTCATTTAGTTTTTGTGATCACATGTATTCCTTGACTTTTGGAGCATTCTGCATTTTGTAGAAATAAATAAATACAAAGCTGGGGAAATCAAGTTGTGGATGCAATAGAGCTATTATATAACATGGCTGATCCCTGGCTTTCCGTGATATGGGTTGAAAGATACATACGCTGGAAATATGAGATATAGGTATGATACACAGCAAGGAACTAACAAAAGGTCAGAACCTTTTGCAACTTGCAATACTTGTAGTAATTTGCACGGTTTTCTTAACCTTTTAACGTCTGTATTCAGAATGTCACTAAGTTATGGATTATAAACTACAGGAAATTGTTTCTGTGGTGTGGGTGAGTCTCTTAAATTATTATTCCCCAGATATAGGAATATCACTTCATAGAGTTGAAAAAAAAATGTGGGACCCAAGAAGAAATTACATAGGTAATGGGATGAATTGCTAAAGCAGTATGTTATAGCAATTGTGTGCCAAATTAACATTTTTATTTATATTATAAATAGGTGCAGGAAATTGAGCTGTAAGGCTGTGTACACACATCAACATATGCTGATAAAATCGTGGTAGTCACAATAAAGAAATACAGGTTATTTATGTTCTCATCAGAGCCCTGAGATTTGTTTAGGTAGGTCGTCCCTCCCCCACCCTCACTGATTTGAAAATATATGTGCTTGAAGGCTTTCACAGAATTTTAAACAAGAAAATTGCATTATATTCACATTAAGGATGCCTTTGTCTTTCTGTGTGTTCCCGCTATTAAATAATAGCTATTGTCAGAGATGTGCAGGGAAAAGAGACCAGATTTATTTTTGGTTTCTAGATGCTTGTGACTACGTTGTTGGTTAGTGGAACTGGGACATCAGAGGTTAGTCAGCTAGACCTGCAGTTGATCTTAGTTCACATTCGTATGCTAATCTTACCAGTAGTTGTCTAGGCTTTTTTCACAAAAAGTCATATTTCATAGCTGTGATGTTATGGTTTCTCTGACAGCAGTGCTGTAAAATGATTATTTTTGGTAAATCAGAGTGGGTTTTTTGCAAGATCAGTTTAATACTAAATGTGATTTCACCTTTCCAGCTCCATGGTTTGCTTGTTTAAAATCCTGTGCTCTTCTTCAGATATGTGAAAAAACGTAGTACTTTGTTCTCTGCTGTTTATTATTAGCTGGTATATTGTAATCGCATTTACTGCCTTTTTTATGTTAAGTTAAGAACATTGTCACTGCAATTGTACTGTGTATGAGACTGAATTGTTCTTTTGCTCTGTCACCTACTCTCAGTGAAGTTCCTTTAAAAAGAAATCAAGTAGAGGGAAATTGAGAACAAGGGGCCCAGTCCTGCTTCCGTTGAAGCCAATGGGAGTTTGAGAGCAGGATTGGGTGTAAGGTCGTACAATCGTGCAGCTTCAAAGTTAGTAGGACTCTGACTTGAGGAGGAACTGTGGGAGTGAGGACGGTACCACTATTACAATTGCAAAGGGTTGAGGATCTTCTTTGAAGTGCTTGGGCACCTTCGGTGGCACTCAGTACCAAGCAGAGGATGGTCAGCACCTCATGACGTTGGGGCCGTGATTGTCACATGATTCTCTAGAGAGAGTTTCTTTGATTTATGGGTATAGAACAGTTACCTGCTTGAGCGACTTTTTTTCTCTGTCTCGCAGCACTAGTCACCCTTGAGCCAAACTCTCCTCTGTTACGCATGTACGTAGGGCAGTCATATGAGTTACCTCAGAACAAAATCTGCCCCACTGTGCGTGTATCATCTGTTTTCACTAACGTTTGTCTTAAGTTTGTAAAAACGTATATGATGATATAATTCCTTTATTTGGACTTGTATGTTAGTTATATTACAGAAGATTTTCTGGTTAAAAAAATATACACAGAAGCAGCCGAATCTGAGCTGTAAAAGAGGACAATCTCTCTCTCTAGTTTGTACTGAGATATAGTCTCTATCTATTGTAGTGTGTTGTCAGATCTCCATGATGGTCAAATGGCAGAGAATCACTTTCTTGATGTATGATGTCATCCCACTATATTTTGTGACTCCCATCATCCGCGAACTATGTCTAAAATATTAACTTTTCTTTCCTAATGAGGAAAAAATCAAGCCCCAAAATAAACCTTGTCCAAAGTAAGCTTGCCGAAAAGCTTGCGTAGTGTGTTTAGGCACACCAGTACATTGCAATATCTTGTATGTATATATATTTATATAGATGGTCATGATGAAATCCATGTGGTAAACTAAGAAACTGTATAATAAATTGCATTTGTTGGCCTTAGGTGACCCCATTAATCAATATTCCCATGTGGTTGTCTACCACTACCAATTTCTGAGTAGCTTCAAAGCTGTGCCACATCTAAAAAATGAACCTGCCACAAAAATGTTTTCTTTTTGCTTCCCAAAAACAGAAGATTCATCCCAAAATTACATTGTTCTGCAGGCAGGCCCTGCAATATTTTGCCCTGGAACAGTGACAGTTTTAAGGCCTGATTTATTACATGACCTATCCAAATCAGCAAATAAAGCTTTATATAATACTATTGGGAAGTATAGAATACTAGGGTTCCAATGGGACAGCACTTGCTTTTAGCCCCCCAAAGTTCCCAAGATATTGGTTTTAAGATTGTGATATTCATATGTATATTTTTAAATGCATCAGCTTCTACATGGTTAAAAAAATCTCCCTCCAAAAGACTGCTAATTTATTTTCTCAGTTAAAAAAATGACATAAGCAGCACAATTGCTGCTCAAATGTAAATGTTTAATTTGCACTTGTGCAGAAAGAGTTGCATAACTTGCCCACGGCATTGCCGTTTGTGAGCAATATGTTGTCCCTATATCATGTCAATGAATCCTCGTACTTCACCTTACTCATTAATTCACTTTGTGTTTCATGCAGTAGTTAATTTACTTGTGTAATATTTTTCCTTGTACAGCTCTTGACAAGGTTTATTATCAACCATGTACACACATTATGGGGCGTGCTTGGGCAGTGGGCAGTACACCAAAGGCTCTGATATTTTAAGGTAAAAGCAGGTCACCCTGTAAAAAGCTGTTGATTTATCTGCTGGTTGTGGACCAACGTACGAAATCCAAGGCATTAAAAACAGTAAGTGTTCTCAATTTAAAAACTGTTGCACTATCCTTAATTGTCGTTTTTAAGAAACATAAAGTAACATCTGTAATAGTCCGTTAACTAATGGCTTTTACTATATATTGGTAGAATGTACGCAGACTTTCACATGTAACTGAATATAATCTATCTATATTTACTCACACATGATCAAGGCTAGCATACTTTCCTGCTCGCCCCTTGCTTGCACTGATAATTCCCTCCCCTTAGAACACATGGTGGCCTCTCCCTCCTTCTGAAACTCCCATACATACTGTACCTCTCCCTCCTCCTTCCTCTCTCTCCTTCCAGAGCCAGTTCTCCATCATTCCCATGACAACCTTCCCCATCATCATTTCCCTCCCACTTCCATTGACATCAGCCCTCCTGTATGGAGAGCCTTGCTCCCACTGAGACAGTCCTTCCCATGCTGAGCCACTCTAACCTTTTTCCCTCCCTGTGGTTCTCAGACTCCCAGACTGCCTTTTGATTCTTTTGTTGCAAAAAACAAACCCTTTTTTTGCCAGTGAACTGTGGACTCCTTTTGAGTTGGTATGAAGCAAAGTTAAATAAGCCTCTGATGGGATGGGAGATATGTTTTTTTTTTTTATTTCAGCATGCAAGGCTTGAAGTACAATTAAAGTATTTTTTTTTTCAGTATGATTTGAGCTTGGGTTGAATAGGAAGTGGAGGAGCACCAATCCAAAGAGCAGGCCATAGGCTACTCACAATGTAGGAACTGTTCTGCTGAGAGCATGACATTGTGCTTTTTTTTTTTTTTTTTTTTGCTTTATTTATTTATTTACTTATTTTTAAAAAACCATTCAGCCCTAGCCATTGGGACTATTCAGGGGGTAAAGTATAATTTGGTGGGCCCCGGAACCCTCCTAATCTATGGGTCCCTCCCCCCCGCTGACTCCCTGCCCCCCCCCCTTTCCCCCTTTACCTGGCCAGAGATACTTCCTCCCTGAGCATGCACCTGAGCATGCTCAGGATGGGAGATCTGAAAATTCCCCCAGTCTGGCCACAGCAACCCGGCCAGGGCAGGTCAGAACATTATTTCCACCTGATTTTTCTATTTTTGGGGGCCCTGGAACTCTGGCTCCTCAAATCTGTGGGCCCTGGAGCTGCATTCCGGGGCACTCCAGCTTGCTTTAAGCTGTGGGAAGATTGCTCCCAATCCTCACATAGGCCTTCATCCTGCTCTTGTTGAAGTCAATAGGAGTTTAACATAGGACCAGAATCAATGCCCACATCCTTTCCCGCTTACTTATGCAAGAAGTCTGGCTGAGTGCAGCATCTTGTGTGAATGAGGCAAGCAAGATTTGGCCTTGAATGTTTTGAGTGGTAATGTTGATTCTCTTCAGCTTATACCTTACTGACAGAAGTGAAACACTCTTTTTCTCTCTGTCTCCTGCAGCCATGTCCTCCTTCGCCTCTGGCTGGAACTTCCTGTATGTCAGTTGTACACAGGGCAAGTCTATGCTGACAGCAAAATTTCGCCCCTGTCAGTTTGATCTTTCCAGTTTGTTTGAGTGGTCAGTGAAGACCTTTCAGTCGATCCAGAAGTCGATGCTATATGTCCATCCCCTCTAGAAGAGTAGCGCTGAGTGAAAGGGAGAGCATTTCCCCTCAGCTCAGTGCAGTAGAGACACCGAAGTAAGTTGGTGGTACAAAGTCAAAGGGAGATAGACAACTTATTTTATAATAGTTGGCACATTTGCATGGTAAACTCTGGTAAATGTAGACCAGGCCATTGGCAAGTTTCTTATCTCTTTCTCTCCTGATACTTGCATGCATTGATGTGGAAAGTGAAGAAAATAAACATTTATTTCTACTCTTTTTGCAGTATGTCATTTATCTTAACACATTGTGCCTGTTGTGGATTTTTTTAAAATAGTATTTAACAGAGGGATGCGTAAACACATTGGCACAGATCCGCAGTAGGAAACATGCCAGTGATATGATGTACTTATTCACACTGTTATTTAACCTCCTCCTATCTCACCAGTGACTTAATTATATAGTATCTTCAGCCCTTCCCCAGTTATTGTGTGGTGTGAAATTCTAGCTTAAGGCACGGGTCTCTCCTTAGTATTTAAGGTGTCAATAGTTCTGTTTTTAAGATTTGAAGAGACGAGCACAAGTAGTAAATAATTGTCATTGCTGTGAAACAGTCCCACCAGATGTAGATTCTTGCTTCTGGATCATGTTCAGTGACAACATTACTGCACATGCTAAGCAAGAAAATGCATACAAACAGTATGACTATGAAGGGCATGTTGTTTCCAGCTTTTTATGTAACCAAATATTTTTTTAAAATGTTGTTCTTAGCTCATTTGAAGCTATTCTATTTAGTAACTATTCTGCTTCCTTATATTGTTGCTTATTTTTTTAGTATCTGGTCCTCTGGTTCAAGTAATTATCCATGTTCAGAAAACAAAGGCAGAACCTTACAGCAGTGCTGACTGCAATTTTTATAATATTTCAAACTGAATAATGTAGTATTAATTATAATATTAATTTCAAAGTATTGTGTGGATGGAGACAGGGGAGAAGGGGCTGATTTCTCAGTGCTAAGGGATATTTACCTGAGTAAAAGCTGTAGATTTGGCCCTATTAACAGTAATTAAGTGCCTGAATGCTGCACTTTGACTTCAAAATTGGGCTGTGGATGGGAAATAGCATAATGGTTACAGATACACAAAGCCCCTATTTGCACCCAAAGAATAGTGGAGGTAACCTAAAGCAAATATGACAGATTGATTTCTAAACAGAAGTATTTCAACAGAAGTTTTTCACAAGGCATCCGCCCCTCCCATCCCAACTCTTCATTATTCAAAGCTTATCTAGTGCTATGTATGTTATACCTAATAGTCAGATTGTAAACAGATTTGCTAAATATAGGTGGAGTTGAAATGTTCTTAGTTAAGTTTCAAAGTGTTCATTAAACGTCACTTCTCTTTACCTGTGCAAGTTAGAATTTTCTGTAGGAATTGTGTACAGTGCTTTATAGATCAAACCCGTTCATTAACCTTAATAGTGTTTCATCAGGGATTAATTTGACTCTGGCACTTTCTATGTAACTATCCATGGTATAAAATAATTAGACATCATGGTTTTACCATAACTAAAACTGGTAATGGTGATAAGATGCATACTGAACTGTTGTAAATATGTGTTTTGAAGTATGTGTTATTAAATAGCCTGACCACTCAACAGGCAAAGCTGTGATTTCCCCCCCCCCCCCCCCAGGTCCAAGTTATGCTATCGAAATCCCCTTGACTTTCAGTGAGATGTGGGCACTTAACTTCCATGGGGGTCCTTTTGAAATTGCCCACCTAAAAGCTCCATAAATGATGTTTATTAAAACTTTACAGCATAGAACAAAATGAAATAATGAAGTCTCTGATGTACCTTTCTGCTGTGTGCTAAATTGTTGGCTAGGAATCAAACTCCCAGGCCCTTTCTCTTCCTTGTAAGATCTGTGCGTATGTCACTCAATATTATGTAGAAGTTTAGTGCTTTATAAACCCGTACTTGCAGCTTCCATGTACACATGAACGTTCCTGGAGAAAGAAAATGTTAGAAAGTGACTTTTCATTCAGTGAAATTATGTCATGCGCCTTACTCTCCCATTTTAATGTGGTTTACAAATTAATTTGAAAATCTTCCTTTTAAATAATGTTCTTAACATTGTATGTCCACCTATTGCCACATTTTTAACCTTTAAAGACTGACAATGCGATGATCTGCTCTTAACAAAGCAAAATAGCTTACAACAAATTGTTGTAGTATTATCAAGATTTAAAGGCGGTATTCGGGAAAGTGCAATGTTGCCAATTTAAACAACAGTAATAACAAAGTCCCTTATCTTCCATGTATGGATCTAAAGGTTGGACTGGGCTCTGCAGAAATATTAATTTATTGTAGTTAATTGCATTCTAGCCTATTTTTAGCCATTGGCTGCTGCATTTCAAAGATCTTTGTGAATTGTAGCTGCTCTGCTCTTTTCGGGCATGATTTTGTTCCCACCAAAGCCAGTGAGAGTTCTGTAACTGACTTCAGTGGGATCATATAGGGCCCATTAACTTTAATAGCCATCATTTAACTACTAGAGCTGAATGTGTGTGTGTGTGTGTGTGTGTGTGAACACCTTAAAGATGAGCTACAAAAGATTCTTGTCCCCTAAATTGTATTTGTACCCTTTTAATATGTGGGAATTTGCTTGGTTTGTTCTTTAGAAATATCAGGAAGATGAAATTTGCTTTCTTTTTCCCTACAGTTGTTCAAGGAACTCCTGGGTATCTCTGGGCATCTCTTTTTTTTTTTTTTTTTTTTTTTTGCCCTGTCATATTTAGTGGAAGAGTAGGTCTTGAATCTCTTAACAAATATTTTCTTTCTCCAAATGTCAGTGACTGAAATTAAATAGATGTTTAAAACAATTCTTCATTTATTTTTATTAGCACTCTGAGGAGAAATCTTTTCCCTATTCAGTTTTCATTTTCAGTTGTTGAGGGCCTATTTGTGCTTTTTCAGGTCGCCTGCATTACTGTGGGACCCAATACTCTGAAGTGCTAAATATCTGTTGGGCTGTAGAGCATTTGTAACTGCTGTTCATTTAGTGGGAGCTGAGGACAACAATCTTTGTTAGTATTAGCTCTTACATGATTGGCCTGGCTATAGTCAAACCCATACTACCCCAGCAGATGGAGCAGAAAAAAACTGATAGGATAGAGCATAGGAGTTAATATCCCTCCTAGCCTTTGGCCCTTTGCTCCTTAGCTGGAGAAGTGTAAACTTCAGAGTTCATGGAGCTGTGGGGAACATTCTTGCACCCTCCCTGGGTGGTCTTCCCATGTGCACATGTGTGAGTGGCAGCATGATTTGACCCCCTAAATATTAGGGTGACATACTTCTGCTAGCCTAAAAATGATCTATCAGTTGTTTAGATACATACGTCATTCCTCTGTCAGTTTAACAATTGTACATGTCAAGTAGTTTTTGATTGTATTTTGAGCTGTGTATAAATTGATGATAACTTCAGTAGGTCTGGTTTAAGTTGTTTTATTGTCTGTTCCTTGGTTAATAAGGAGGGGAATTCACTTTTTTACTACAAACGAAATAAAAAGCACTTTAAAATGGAAGTTCTCTGGAAAACTTCTTTGCATTTTGTGTACTTGGAAAGTTCAGACCTTATGGTAAAAATTTGTCTTTATGTATTAAATATTTTATAAAAATGGTATGAAATGATTTCTGATGGGGAAAACAGTAACCTTGTAATAATTTGATTTTCCTAGTTTCCTAAGTAAATTCATACAAAAAAAAAAACCCACCCAGAATCACTGAGCAAATATAAAAGAATGACATCCTCTCCTTCCCATTGTTTTTAACTTTGAGTTGCAGTGACCTTTTACTCCCTACTGGGATGCAGTGGAAACTTTATGAAGCCCTATTTTACTTGCCACTAGAAGACAAAGTATTTTTAATGTTACATATTTGCAATAGCTTTCTATCTTTAACTTTAAGGCTGTATCACGCTTAATAAAATTCCATCAGAGAAATAAACTTAAAAGGATATTGCAACATAAACCTAGTTTATAAGGATTTCATTTGGGAAAAACTATGCTTATGTTTTTACTTTTAAGAAGCAAGACAAAAGAATTCCAATCTGCTTTGCCTACCATCTTTCCTGCATGAAAAAGCAGGTGTGGGGGGCGGGGGGGGCAGGGTGCACCATTGAGAACACAGTTTTTACTTGTACCACAAACTCTCCTTTTCTGACACCTCTTAGCAATACCAGGGTATTTTCAAAAGTCTGGCTTTAGTTCAGGTTTCTAAATGTACAGCGGAGCATGTGCTTGGTAGATATGTAGCTCCCTTCAGGAACTTTAAGTTTGTATTCATGTGTGTCTTTCTTTCTAGATGATTATTTCCATAGGTTTGTATGCTCAGTTTTTTTTCTAGTATTTGTTCTAGTCTTTATTTTTTTCCACCCAAAAAAGTTGGGTTAGAAAGCGCATATATGGCTGAAGACCACCATACATTATATATGGTAACATGAAAGAGAAATAACTTCTTTTTACTTTAACTAGCTGATAAAATTACCCTTTTTCACCAACAAGAAATTCATGATAAATTAGCATGGTAATTAAAAAAGGGCTTGACAAAGCCTGGGAGCCAGGTCACCCTGGTGACCAGTGTTTGTAGCCCGGCTCCTTGCTCTGCTCTGGAAATGCAGCTGAGAAGTGCCCTCTGGCAACTGAAAATAAAATTGCTGGTGCCTAGCTGGGAGCCAATTTCATTGATCCCTAGCTTAAATTAAAACCCAAGAGCCCAATTCTGCACTCACTGACATCTGTCAAAGTTCTACTGCTCACTTCAACAATAGCAGATTGAACCTGCTTCTGAATAGTACTTGTGTTTTATTGATGCTACAAAACACATACTTTTAAAACACTGAAAAGTTTCGCCATTGGACCGCATTCTTTCGATAGTTCAATCCCACTGTAGAACCAGCGGCGTCCTGGCTGTAGCTGAAGGTAGAACTTGGTCTACTGTGTTCATGTTTCGATGTTATATGTGTTATAGGAAATGGCTGTGCACTGAATGCATGATTTTAAAACTCAAATAGCACCAATCATATTTGAAGTAAGGGCCATCTTCTGTCTGTCATTCAGAGTACATCAAAGTAAATCCACTGGGTTGATGTCAAGGGTAAAATTCCTGCTGGCTTTTGTAGGGCCAGATTTTCACTCCTCTTTAAATGGAGTTTTATAGCATTCATCCCAGTGTAACTGAGGAGAGTTGAATTTGAACCTAATATTAGGTGCTGCATGTCATGATGACACCATGTTAGTAATAGAGCAAAATGTTACATTTCCTTCTTTAGGGTTATAGATATAGATGAAGCTGAAGACGAAGTACTATGTCATCAATTATACAGGAGGAATAGGATTAGGGGAAGATACCTTTACTAGCATAACATAATAAAAAGAAAGTTATTTCTTTGAGCAATAGGTGTATTAAGAATGGATGCATTGTTGTAACTTCAGGCATAGGTTAAATCCAAGAATGTATTGCAAGTCCTGAGAACATTGCCTTGTAAAAGGCAATTTAAATTTTTAAAGGCAAAAAAATTGCCTATTAATTCCCAGTAGACTAGAAGAATTTTCCCCCTGGATGTTCAGACGTTCATAACCCTAAAGCTATACTTGTTTTTATTATTTGTCAGACTGTGTGCTGCATTGCCAAGTGTTTTGTAATCATATAATAAAAGACCATATTGTAATTATGTAATGGTGGAGAGGTAGCATAGTCTAGTTTACAGAATAATCTCAGGAGAGCTGGGTTGTGTACTTGGTTGTGCCATTGACCTGCTGTGTCTCCTTAGCTAAGCAGTGCAGGGACTCTGTTCATGCTTCCCATTAATTGTGGGTGTAAGTGCAGGATCAGGGGATTAATCTGTTTATGAACCTAGGAAATGCCAGGGCCTATCTAGTCTAGTATTGTGTCTCCATTGTGGCTAGTACTTCATGTTTTAGAGGAAGGTGCAAGAATGTATAGTTTGTTTGTTGCAACTTAATTGCTTGTCTAATGGATTTAATGTGGATATATAAATTTAATTCTTTTTTATCACAGTTAGTTTAGTTTAACTTTGTGTAACAATTTTGGCATACAATACTATTTTCTTAATAAAGCTCTGTCTCTGTCAAGACCAGTTAGGGAGCTGAACTGATATATGCAATACAAGAAGAAAACAACACAGGATGGAATCTTTTAATGGAGGAATTATTTACAAATAGTTGTTTTATTGCTTGGCTTAATATCTACAGCTGGGGGAAACATGGGGCTCTATATATGACCCTAATTTTGTAAACACTGTGCCAGTGGTCAGGAATAACCTGTGACAGTTTTGAAAAGAAAATTAGTGGAACAAATTTGCAATGCTAGCGCTCAGGTTACAGTTTGAAGAGAATCTTTATGACACAAGGACTGGACCTTTACTTGCCCTGTAAGAAAGGTACACTTTCTATGAAGAAGCTGAGGGTAACATTAACTTTCAGGGGAGGTCCCTCCCCCCTGCAAAAAAAAAGTGGTGAACCTGTGAATGCAGGCTTTGCAAATGCATAAACCAGGCCTGCTGTTGCTGTGTTTACAATGCTTCTCTTGATCTCCCATCTGTCTGGGTCCAAGACACACTGAATATATGTAATGGAGGCTCTGTCTACACTTTCAAATTAATTTTGTAATAGTTATTTTGAAATAACTACTTTGATTTTAATTTCAACTAATTATTTTGAATTAGCACTATTTTGAATTTATTATTTTGAATTAGGAGTCCGGGGAAGATCCAAAGGGGCAGCCCTGCTAGTCTAGTTCAGTAAAACAAACAATAAGTCCATGAACTTTTGTGGGAGAAAATCCCACTTCATCAGATGCTTTCAAGACGGGGGGGTTTACAGAATGGGAGCAAAATAAATGTGGGGAAATGTAAGTCGTGGGCTCAGTCTCCACTGAAGTCCATGGGAGTATTTTAAGCAACTCTCTGAACTTGGATCCTGCTACACACTTCTTCCAACTCTGTAACTTTTAATTAGTGCATCTCCCCCTCCTCTCCTCCCATTGCCTTCAGCGCTGCTTTCATACAATCCCATTCTCCCTCTGGAAATGATATGCTTTCTGCAGAGATGCAGATAATAGGATACCTTGCTTATCTAGCCACCTTAGTTTTATCATACTGCTTCACCTCCAGCTGTATTAGAAAGGGTGAGCCTGTTCCTTGCCAGTGTATGCTGTGAAACTGAAACCTGTAACTCAACAGTCAGGTCAAATTCAGTGCTGATCAGTGGTACAAGGAGCGTGAATCACAGCCCCCAAACCTGTAAGGTCAGTACTCAACCCTCCCCCCATCCCACACTTCCGGGATGAATAATTAACACTTGGCCTTCATCAAAGAATGGAACACTTTAATTTTTTACCTTTTACACACCATTTTATTTTTAATAAATATCACGGTTTGTTATAGCTTTGTGAAACCAGTGTGTGGGCTGATGGATGCTAGAGGGTTAGCTTGTTTGAAAGTGAGCTTTTGGTTCATAAGTCAGAAAAGCGTGTTGCAGTCTTTTTGCAGTATTCTGCCTCTGGCCTTGGCATTGATCAGCAAGGACTAGCTCTGCAAGGGCTAAGAGGGGATTTAGTTTTTATGGCCATTGTTGATGATGATAAAGGAGAAAGAAAGGACTTTTAAAAACTGGCTGAGCATCAAGAGAACATCCCATTCTCCATGCAGAAGTTTCTAATGCACTTCTGGCACTAAGTGAAACTCTCTTCTCTGTTTTGAAGTTGACCCTTCTCTCACACCTGGTTTGGGTGGGAGAGGAAGGACTGTGGCTGCTCCAAAGGGCAATCCTGAGTGCCAGCGTGTTCTCTAGCTAGCATATGTAAAATAGCCTTTTTTGTTTGTTTGAAAAGGGTCTTTGGATTTTTAAAAAATTTTTTGCTTCATAAGATTAACCATTTATGTATTAGCTCATGATTTCTACTGAGCACCATAAATCTGCTGTCACTGTTCGTGTTTACAAGGTTTGAAAGAAATGTGTTTTACTTTGCCAGCACAAACTCGAGATGTTACAGACTGAAAGTTGAAGGGAGGAAGCATGAGAGGGTCTTGTACATCGATCACTCTAGCCACTGTATGGAAGGCTTGATTCCTAACCCAGGATTTACCACTTAGTCACTGGAAGACTCTGCTCTGGGGCAGTCATATGATGCCAAATTTTCAAAGATGTTCAGGGGCAGACTTTCAATTCAGCTCCTCATGATTTGAGGCTGGACTAGTAGCTCCCACTGTGACATCTACAGCTGGATTATCCAAAAAACTCACTACCCATGTGCTGCTAACGGGATCCTGTGTTTCAGGGATAGGAGTGGAACACACACTTTTCAAAATCTGGCCCTGATCCAGGGATTTCTCTAACACTGCCCCACCCCCCTTACACTCCCCTGAAATTCCCAACTTTCCCCCCAGTTGTCAGCTAGTAATAGTGTTATACCAATTTAGTGAGCACATCAACACCCGCTTACACCTCTGTTTACACCCCCCCCCATTTCAAGTCATGGGGAGAATACTGCCCTGATCTGTGGGCCTTTGGAAAAGTATGGGACTTGGCTCAATGACTTCTCATAGTTTCTTCCAATTCTATGAAGTGGAAGGCTTGTCCAAACTTGGACTTGGCTGCTGTGACTCCTAGGAACTGTCGCAAATTCTTCCCAGTGCCCTCTTAGAGTTATGATGTGCTGCCAACATTAGGATTATGGCTGCTGTACCTCACTGGAGTTCTGGGCCACTGCCCCTCCCTGCTCAGGTGATGAAGTTCACTTCACCAACATGAAGCCTGAGGCAATAGGTAGAGCTGCCATGACTGTGGAAAGAAGATCAACCATTACCACTATATGGGGCCAAGGCATGGGATTGCAGTGCTGTCCTCTCCCTCACTTACTACTATTTCAGCCTTACAACTACTGCTCCAGCCCATAAGTTTTCAGATGCAACAGTGCTGGAGGGTAGGTAGATTCAATCCTCTGCTCTCCTTGCATAGACTATTAGAATGGGCCAGCGCATAGGTGGATCTCTCCTTTAACCTACTGACCTGCTCCATCCATTGCTCTCTAAGCCAACCTGTGTGGATCGAGCATTGGAGATGAGTGCGGGGCTCTGGTGACTTGCCAGGATGACAGGAAGCTTGGCCCTGTTTTGATAAAGGTGGTAATTGCAGAATAGTCTCTATTGCTTGTCGGCAAGAGAGACGGATGGAAGATCTGCATAATGGCGTATTGTCAGGCTTAACCCTTTCCCCGGACTACCCATACCCCAAGAACACCAGCAGCATTGCTCCACTGCATCCAGGTGCCTTTATACAGAAGAGCCACAGGAGCTTGACCGCTAGCCCCTTCCTGGCCAGGAAAGAGAGGCTTTAATTTGTCTTAAAATGCTATGAAACCTTCTCAGATCTTCCTTGATTGATGGGGAGATTCTTCAAGTCTACATGTTTAATAATCAGGCCCAGGGCTGGTCCAACCATATAGGTGAACGAGGTGGTCACCTAGGGCACCAGGGTTTAAGGGGCACCAAATGAAAGGGAAGTGGATTTTTTTCTCCATTTAAAAAGAATATGAATGTTATCTCTTATAATATGTGGAGGGGTGGTGCCAAAGTCATAGTTTGCCTAGGGTGCCAAAAACCTTTGGGCTGGCCCTGATTAGACCATATGGTCTCTTGCTACTTCTCCACAACTGACTTGCAGCATTAGTTCAGGGAAGTCTGGTTCTTTCAGGCTGTGATCCCTTACACATTCTTCTCCAGCTGACTCATGTTACAGCTGACAGATCTGAGACGTTCCCTGTAAGCCACCACATTAGGATTTATTGTGCCAGCGACATCCCTGTTGGTACAAATGCATTAAGAAGTTAGAGTCTGTTTATCAAATTTCACAAGAAAGGGGATAGGCGCCCTTCTGGAAGCAGAGCAGCCTCCTTGGCTGCAGAGGCTCAGCCTGACCAGTCAAGACCCAAGCTTTTCTCATCACAAACAAACCACACCATGTATCCATGTGAGGAGGTCTGAGTGTTTAACTGTATGAAGTGAGCCTCGCACAGACACTCTAGTTCACCCTTGCTTTCTGGGCTTTTTGCATTGGCTCTGACAGCATAAAGGAGTGATAAATTAAGCAGATCCAGCCTTCAGAAAATCCCCAACAGATAGGCCGCCTTTAGCTATTCCAGTAGTAGCATAAAATCTCTAATCCTGTGGTTCTCAACCGTTGAGTCTCTTGTGGCCTACTCAACACGCAGCTGTGGTCCTTGTGAGATCCTCAGGGCCATATAGTTAATGTTTATATGGTGTGGTTGTGGCCCACATAACACACACACAGCTGCATACGAGGGCCTGCAATGATAAATAGGTTGAGACCCCTGCTTCTAAAGGATGCCAGCCAAGGGTCTGAAGTACAAGGGTGTTTGGAGTGTTCCCAGGTAGAAGAAAGTATTGATGGAGCACCAGGTCTGCTATTCCTGTCTGCTTCAAGAAGTGCAAGGGACTGAAGCAGGCTACTAGGAAACATTTTTGCACTAAGATCAGCTCTAGCGTAAGGACGAATTGGGCCCAGTGTTAAGGATTTGCTAATTCTAGAGTTCTTAAATTCATTAATTTCAGCAAGTCAGTTTGACTCTTGCAGGTACTTGTGTCCTGGTACAAATGTTTGTGGAGTGTCCAGCATAGAAAGTGCAAATGTTTGACAGCTAACTTGAAATAGCCAAGAATTTAATTTTAGTTTAAAAGCTCCATCTCTGTACTCTAAGGCTTTGTCCAGGCTAACCTTTTAGGTGTGATGTTAGCACGTGCTGACCACTGTGTACTAATCATTAATCGACATGTTTTAAAGCCTAGGCGAGGCACACAGTTTTTAGCATGCTCGAATGGTGAGATTTAAAAATGTGCAGGCAAAGGAAAGCCAAGTAATTTGCTCTCAGTCTTGGATGGTACGTTCCTGTCCTATCTGAAGCAGGTTTAAGGGGTAGGTTTCCTATTTTGCTGGCTGGAGTGTTCTTCCTGCATTTGCTTTGCACATGTATGACACCTCACAACACTTCTGCTTGGCTAATCTGTCTGTTCCCCCATCCTTAGCATTGAATGGAAGATTGACTATTTTTGGCCTGCGATTTGTAAATTCATAGGAAAGTTCCCTAACCTGACTTCCTAGTCTCTCTCCAGGTTAGCCTGATCATTCCAGGGGTCAAGATATTTCATGATGCTCTTCACAGTGCTGGTTATTTCCAAAGGTACATGCCACTTTCCCATTAAATAGCAGAGAGAGGTATGAGATCACCAGACATATCAGAATAGATGTTTACAAGATTACATAAGATGCTTTCAGAGGGGCAGCCATGTTAGTCTAGTCCAGTAAAACAAACAAGGACTCCTGTGGCACTTAGACTAACAAATTTATTTATTTCTAGAGCTTTGATAGGAGAAAATCCCACTTCATCTGCTGAAATGGGATTTTTTCCCACAAAAGCTCATGCAATAAATAAATTTGTCAGCCTTAAAGTGCCACAGGACTCCTCATTTGTAAGATACGTTGTCACCCAGTGCTCTCTTTCCTAATATGTGGACCTGATTTCTGAGTTTATAGATACACCATGTGCTCTAGCATGTGGGAGCTAGCAGATTTGTTAATGAAATAAAGCTGTGCATATCCCAAGCCTACTTCTTCACACAAAATTGTCGAACAGTGACTCCTAACTAAAGTGGCTTAATTAAGTTGACAGGCTACACAGAGGATTAGAACAGTTCATTAACTGGGATACATCATTGTTGCTGCCAAGGCCTCACAATGCATCACATACTGAACCCACTGATGGGAAGGTGCAATCTGCAGCTTGTGCTTCGAGACCAGGATCATTGCTTTACATTACTGCCCTCCTGTTGCTACTGAAACCCAAATATTTCCTTCAAAGCTCTTCAAAGCATCTGACAAAGTGGGATTTTCTCCCATGAAAGCTCATGCGATAAATAAATCTGTTAGTCTTTAAGGGCCACAAGACTCCTTACTTTTTTTGCTAAATATTTCCTCTAGCTTAGTTTTCCTCCTGTCTCTCTATCACAGATCTTGCAAACATCTTGGTCTTGAACTCACTGAGAGTTTCTTTGTCTTTGGAAAGTCAGTGGTTTTTTTTCCCCAGCAGTGGGGAAATAATACATGACACTTGACAGTTTAAGGATGTGGCCATACTGTACAGGCTGCTGAATCAATGTTGGCGTAGACTTCAAGCACAGTTTTATGAACTGTAGCTGCTGTTGTTGATGTGGATTCCACTGTGCATGTGTGTGTGCCTGTTGTTTTAACGATCTTAGAAGTGCACTTTTTAGAAATACAAAATAGTTTAGGTCCTTTTATTTCCCCTATATGTGAATTAATCTCGCTTTTTAGTCTTTCTCCCTTCTCCAATTTATTAACTTGTCTCTGAAACTTGTCCATCTTACCCCAACCCTCACCCCCTCTTATGTTCCTGTTTATTGTTCCATTCCTTCTTCCCACCTTTTTTTATTCTATGGTGCAAATTCAGTCTTGGTAAGACTTAAGCCATTGAGAGCTTACTCCAGAGCTGCATTTGGCTCTATGGTTCTGAAAGGCTTGATGAGAATAGCAAATACTTTCCCAAAGAAGCATGAAACTTCTGAAATTATTGATGGGCTGTGCTGACGAATGGATGGGTCTTGAGAGGTCCCATGTACTCAGGATCTCACAGAAGACAATCAGCACCTCATAGGATCAGGCACTCAGGTGTCATCAAACATATGAACAAGGCCTGGTGTACACTTTAAAGTTTTGCTAGTGTAGCTGTGTCAGTTAGGAGTGCAATTCAGGTCTTGACAAATCTATGTTTCTAGTTGCCATGGCAACCAGTTTTAGTAGCCTGTTGCCTGGTTCTACTGCAGAAATGTATTGGAGGAGCACCCTTTGGCGACCAAAAGGAAAATTGATGGTGCCTAGCTGTGAGCCAATTTTGTCTACCCCTAGTATGATTTCTTAAGCTGGTAAAAGCTCTTATGTAGATGCAGTCTTACTGTATACTCTTCGCACTGATACAGCTTATGCCAGCCTCTGGAACTGGCATATAGAGAGAACAACACTGGAAGGTGATGCCAGTTTAGCTAGAAGGGTGTGACTAGACCTGCAAAACCCTCCTAGTACAGATGTGGTTGTACTAAATTGAGGCACTAAGCACCTGTGCTGGAAAAGTAATGTGAGTTAGGGGGTGGGTTTTTACAGGTGTGTTTTTTTTGTTTTGTATTTTTTTAAATATACCAACCAAAGCCCTGGCGTAGATGCCATTGTACTAGCAGAAGAGCACTTTCCTGCTGTAGCTTACTTTGTTCTGTAAACTGGTATAAACTGGTATAAAAAAGCACTCTTCTGCCAATAAAAGCTGTCTCCACCAAAAGTTTTGCTAGTGCAAGTATACCAGGATAGCTTTTCTAGTGTATTCTGGGCACAGTTGTTGTAGTTCTTGAATTAGGAGAAACAAAGGATTTTGTTCTCTTTTCCCCTTGAAGTGTTTTTGTGCCTTTCACTTTAGAAAATGTGGCTTTTCTGGCTTTTCTGTGGAAAAATGAGTCATCACTCTGTGCAATAAATTGAGAACAATGGAGCAAAGTTGACCTCTCCATTGATCTGCATCATTTTTAATATCCAATGTAAAATTCATAAATATCAGATGAAACTTGCCTGTCTTTACTTGAATGTGGAACAAATTATCAGTCAGAAGACAAACATTGACTGGGGCTGTGTTTCTCAACTGGTGTTCCACAGAACATGGGTGCTCTGTGGATATAGTGAAGGTGGTCTGCGACTGACTCTTTCTGCTCTCCCTTGGAGGTGCTAACTAGGGCAGGAGGAAGGAGTAACATGGCCTCACCATGCTTGGTTGGGAGATTTTAAGATGTTTGAGATGTAGCAAAATTTCCAGGTGTGTGTCAAGATCTGCATTTACTGCCGGCATTGAAATTGCTCAGACATAACTTCCACGGTAGGCGGGGGCGTCACTGTCGTTGGGCTCACGGGGCTCAAGCCCGGAGTCCCAGCACCAGAGCCCTGGGTCCGCCGCAGCAGCGGTGTGCTTAAAGCACACGAGCCCTGAATTCTGGTGCCCAAGCCTCAGGTCTCTTTCTGAGCCAGGGGTGCTCCTGACAGTAAGAGTTTCTTTAATAAACCTTACTCCGAGAATAGATTAACTTTGTTCACATACACTCCCAACATTCCCATTAAAACTTGACTGATGTCATTTTCAGTTCTAAGTTGTACGCATAATCATTATGTATCTATATTTAAGAAATAAAATGTTATATTTGTTAAGTTATATTTATTTTGGTTTCCTGAATCGTTTTTGCAGGAATGCATAGTACATTGATATTACAAGTATTACAGCTGGTATACGCTGGCTTTTTCAAGAAGGTTGTTGTCAGGTATGCCATGTAAAGTAATTAATATCTTTAGGTGTTCCCTTGCCCACTAAAGGTTCATAAACACGGGGCTAGAGGCTACATTAGTGCAAATAATCATCGGTCAGTACTTATGGTTTTGTGATACTACACAGATAACACAAAGTTGGAATGCTTCTTGGTTAACGTTTTAAAAATAATACACTAGTTATGGCGGTGTTACTGCCCTCCCCTGTAACTAATGGCCTTTTGGCTGGTGCTGCTTGTTTCTCCTTGACCTTGATGCTTGGTTAGATTACAGTTGGCAGCCGTTCTGGTATTTGGTTCAGCTTTTGCAGTTCCTTTCTGGATTCCCTCCTCTGTGATGTACCCTTTAAAATATCAGGCCACTGATCTTTTCTATGTATGATACCTCCCTTATCTTATTGTTAATACCTTTTACCCTCAACAACCATTTTTTCTCCTTCTGTGCATATTTTTCAAGATGGTAAATAGTTCCTTCCTGCTGTTTCACTTAGCCTGACTTGATAACCTTCATCTCACCTTCCCTCAACTAATTTTTTTTGTTTTTGTTTTAAATGGAAGTGTTTCTCTTGGGCAAAGGGAACATCCTCAAAGAGAACTCCATCAATTCTAGCTTCCTCCAAAGCATCTTGCTTAAAACAATATATCCTTAACATACCATGTTTTTGTTTCTGAAGTGTCATAGTTGACAAACGTATCTTACAATTTAATTCTTTATTTAGCATGCACAGTGCATTCTTAGCCACAAATGCCAAGGTCGGTAGCCTTCAAAATATTCTTGTTACAGATCCATCTAATACTAAAAAGTAAACTATTTTGGTTAAAAAAAAAAAAATAGAGAAATCAAACACGCTGAAAGTACTCTTCACACTGTCTGTCAAATACCATAGGTCTGTTTCTATTTTGTTATATTAGAAGAAGGTTTTTTTCCCATATGTTTTCATAAATGTAGTGTGTGTTTTTCCTTACTTTGGGGTTTGTTTGTTTGTTTTTAAAGCTTTCCATGTTGACACTTCAGATTGTAATTTTGTTCCTATGTGTTATTTAACCAAAATAAAATAAGAACATACATTTTGAGGAAAGTCTTTAACATAGAATAAAACATAAGTACTCAAATGGTGTGGAAACCTTGTGTTCCTTAATTACCAGTTGTGTATGTGACATTGAAGTATGAATGGTGACTGTCAAAGGCGATATTAAACATGACTCTTGGTGTTGTATGTTAATAGTCAATTGATATATTGACAGATTTCATTAAAGGAACACTAAAGTATTAGTTTGTAGTTTTTTCATACTCATTGTAACCATGTCAGTTATTGTGTGGACACACCTGTTGCTCTAGCTACTGTACTTGGCTATGTTTTATTTTTGATCAAACATCTTAACGTCTGTGGGAAATGACAAATACCCATTATGTGTATGGCTTTGAATTCTTCATAATAAAATGATAATGGCTTATACATTCCTTCCATATGATCATCTTTTTTTTTTTCTTTAATAGAATTTCCTTTCTCTGCAGTATGTTATGGATCATGCAAGCACTACCTGAGTGAATGACACCTATAGCCTCACTTCTTATGCATGCTGGATATTTTCCAACTACATGTATTGCAGGGACCAACACAGAAAGTTGGGATAAAATGTATAAAGGTGGCTGATGGAATCCCTCTCTCATCACCAACTCTTTCCAAATGCACACATTTTCTGCAATTTTTTTTTAAATAAGGGCCACACTCATCAAAGGTACCATTTAATTGACTGAATTGCTGTTCTCCACCTTTAAGGTGCACTTGTACAGAATTTTCAGCTCTTAGATTATTTACAAGCAGTTTACAAGGTTCCACTTATTCATAGGACTGTGCCTAGGTGCTCCCTATTCTATGTATTGTATTGTTGTGTCATCAACCATCTCCCTTTTTCCAAAGGGGCAGCCGTATTAGTCTAGTAAAGCAAAAAAAGCAAGGAGTCTCGTGGCAGTTAAAGACTAACAGATTTATTTACCGCCTGAGCTTTCGTGGGAGAAAAGCCCACTTCATCAGATGCTTTGAAGAGGGGGAACTTACAGAATTGGATGAGAATAAATGCAGGGGAGCGTAAGACGTGGGATCAGGTCGTACTACATCTCCCTTTTTGTTTTTGAGAAGAGTTAACATGGGGCTCATTTTACTTGATCTGATCCTCCTCTCAGGAATGCTAGAGTTAATCAGGGCTTTGGTGTCACATGTGTATGTGCTGACGTACAAAATGTTTACCACTGTAGTAGCTCTTGGCTTTGTCAGCATGTAGTGATCTTAGAGCATGCACTGGGAAAAGCTACTAACTTGGAGAACTAACGAGCAGGGAAGGACATGTTATCAATAAATTTAAAACAGCTTTGTCTCTAGGTCTGGAAATCTTTTTATTAGTTCACTTGTTTTGAGGATGAGACTTTTACTGACTCCATCTGTCTTCTTATTAAATTCTTACTTACAATTCTTATGCTTTTTGCTAAGTATTTTTATTGCATATTCTCTGCTTAATTACATTCTGTTATGATTTTAAGATTTCATTTCATCCCAAAGTGAATCTAAATGATTTTGCTTTTACTTTGTTCCCTTTGACACTTATATACCTACCTTCCTTCAAGCCCCCTTTTCCATCATTTATCTAGTTGCCTTATGTTCCATGAGCATGATTTATTCAGTTCTCTCTTGATACCCAAGCCAGTGTTGTTCCATCGATAAGCTGGCAGAGAGATCTGTGAATCAAAGGGCAAATGCTTTCCAGCCAGAAACTGGATGCTATCTATCTCTGTGATGCACTCAGTCCTCATGTGCCCTGGGAGCAAGAATCCCTAGTTTGTTTTCATGCTACTCACATGATGTTGCCTTACACGCAGGGTACATCCATGGCTCAGCATTTCCTTGTTTTTAAATAATACTGCTTAATTCTGCCTTATTAAAATCACGGCTATGTTGAGTAGGGCCATGGGTAGTTACTTATTTCTAAACTTTACTCTTCCTTTGCAGGGGGAAACGTACACACTAGGACTAGAAATTGCACAAGAGAAAAAGGAAATTTATGTTACAACAGCAAGTATTGCACAGCTAAACTGGGAGGTCTTTCTATTAAATGAAATAGAGAAAAGATCTTCAGTGCTCTTCGTTATTCCTTTACAACTGACAAATTTGTCTTAAAACAGCTTAAGATGGATTGTGTTTGCATCTGTAGAAACATTATTGCTATAAAGTGGTATTTTTGTTCATGTTTTGTGGGTTCACATTGCTCAGGCATAAAGATAAGATGTAAAATACAACAATGTTAACTGCTGACTGATGTATAATGGTTAGTCAAGGCCATCATTACAGCTTGTCTGCTCAATGAAAGATAAGAAGTTATAGTGCAAGGACGGCTTCCATTTGTTAGTTTTGCAAATTCATGTCTAGCTTTGTCTAGTCAAAGAAAACACATTAGACAGTTACTCAGTTTTCTTTTTTGATCTTTTATTCGGACTACAAGGGATTTTCAGTTTTCTCTCAGACTAGTACTGCTCAAAAGAATAATTAATATAGTGTTTAATGGAAATGGGGAACATGTACTAGGAAAATGTTTGGAAAACATTTCACACTACAGTTGTGTGAGGATATCAGAAATCAGAAGAAATGTTCAGGAGTGAACTAACTGCACATTTAGTGCAAAATGTTCTTATGTGTTTGTTTGTAAAGCATTGTTGGAGGGGACGGAGGAAAGAGGCAACTGCTAGGTGGAAGATCCCTGGGCTGCTATTAGACTGAGGAAGAAAATTGCCATGATACCTTTTTAAGTACTGTCTGTTTTTGATGCTACAGAGCAACTTGTAGTAGCTTGTGCAGATCTCTATAAAATGATTTGCTTGGTTGCTTTGATCAGAAGTGAACAGTTGATGGGGCTGAAACGTAAATCAGTCTTGTCTCTTTTCAGTGTTAACAAAAAGTCCCTTCATCATTTTAGACCCTCAACTCACCGGGGCAGGGACTATACTTTCTTCTATTTGTACTGTGTCTAGCACATGTTGGGAACTACCAGAGTACAAACAGTGTAAAATGAAACAAATATCCCAAATAATCCAACCTCAATAATAATGTTGCCAGGAAATTAGTGTGCTGTTTCTTTTAAACTGTTAAATCATTCTCATTTAGCCATAAGGAGGATGTAATAATTGTATGTGTTATTATAAGTCATTTAGGTCAGTGGACGATGACTCGCTCATTTAATTTCATAATTAATTATTTCACTAGTAGTTTCTCATATACTGATAAAATCATCAGAATTAACATGGAAGGAGAGAAAGGAGAGAGGTGATAGCATGCTTTGCTCACCTGTGTGTGTGTGTGTGTCTTTATTTGAATTGATCAGTTAATTTTAATTTCTAGTGCCTTAAAATTAGAGCCCATATTTTCAAGACACCCCAAATGCACTGAAGAGTACAGTATTTGAAGGGTCTGTTTCTCA
Organism: Podocnemis expansa; assembly: GCA_007922195.1. NCBI lineage: Eukaryota > Metazoa > Chordata > Testudines > Podocnemididae > Podocnemis > Podocnemis expansa. The sequence continues at coordinate 5,220,865 of ML682019.1, forward strand.
AACCTAAGTGGTACTTTTTGTCTGTGAACACTTTCATCTGAAATCAATGTGTATTAATTAATGGGAGTAATCACTCTGTTAACAGAGAACTGATAGCTTAAAGCTCTTCTAGGCAGATGAGTTTACCCCTTCATTACTGTAGAATTGGGAGTTTCAAAGCCAAGGCATTAAACCATAGGGGGACAAAAAGCTCAACCAAAATAAAACATTCCAACATCTGAAACTAAAGCTGCGTTTTTGTTTTTTGTTCTGTTCCTTTAGGAGACCCACATGTCTCCTGAGGCAGCATGAAAAGCCAAACAAGGGCTAGGTTGAAGAAGATGACTAATCTTCCTTGAAAAACCAAGGCCAGGGGAACAAAATATTGAAAGCAGTGTAGTTCATTTAGGGTTAAGACTGGGCTCTTCTGCCATTTGATTTTGAGGCCGCTTTCCCATCATCTCCTACAGTCCCTTGAAGGGCACAACATAATCCTCCCCCTTCCCCAGTGCATCCAACCAGCTGTGTTGGTGGTACGTGTAGCCATGGCTTTGTCTGTTTGGGAGTATTGAGCAAAGCTCCTGCTTTCCTTGCCCTGTGCCTAGACCTGCAGTCTGGGCAGGTCTTATGCAACTGTGTGGAGGTGCTGTTAGTCCCCCCACGGCTGTGTTTGACCCAGCCCTTAATATTTAAGTTGTAGCAAAATTGCAACATTTCCTTATTTGTATTTTCTACTTTGATTTCTGCTCAGGCCATCATAAGAGATCTCATTATTATACTTCCTCCTTTAGTGTGTGCAGTTCAGGAAATACTCTCACAATGGTTTCCAGATTCACAGGAGGAGAATGATATGTCCCATAACATGGATAAGTATTTTTTGTTGTAGAAACACAAATCTTATTAATCAATGGTTGGGTGGTTGGGTATGTTTGTGTTGGGGGTGGTAGATGGAGCTGTTATTTCCATAATTTAAAAATGTGATTTAGTAATCCTAATCTTGTTTGACCATGATAGTGTGGGCTAACTACTAGCAAGATTTGCTAATTTAAGAGCTACCTACTTCTCAAAAATCCTGTAAGCCAGAAGAAATATAAATGAACACTTACAGATTTTCTGAGGAGCCGGCTAAAACAAGAGGACTCTTAGAACTAAGCAGTAGGAGGAACTTGATAGCAATGAATGAAACAAAAAAACTCTCTCCGATGCTAAACTATTATTTTTATTAGGAAAGGAAGCAATACCGATGAAACGTGGATAAGAGAACTTAGAGAACATCTATCCCCAGTTAAGAGAAGAGAACCTCTATCCCAGCAAAGGATAAAAGAGCCTCTATCCCAGTAGTTCTGGACTAAGAGCACTTCTTAGGGTTAGAAAAAACCTTTATCTCAATAACTCGAGTTGGAGTAAGGCTAAGAGAGCCTCTATCCCAGTAATTTGGATTGGAGTGAGAGACAGAAGTACAGAACTGAATTCATAGAATGGGAAGTTTGTTTAACTTTTATAGAAGTCTGAATGCTTCTGAGGCAGTTCTAGCATTTAGGAAATAAACCATTTTTTAAACTTCCTGGAATTTCCTAGATAAAATTCTGGATCTGGAGTAAGATTTTAGAAGTTAAAGGAGTAGATAAAGCAGAAGATAGTAGATCCTGGTGATATAATGTGACTGCAACATTTATACTTCTCTAAGAATCTTTCCATTCTCAACTGAACATACAAAAAAGGAACAAGGAGTCATGTGGCACCTTAAGACTA